>CM060916.1:704813825-706013825 GCA_030737875.1 Allium sativum | reverse complement strand
AATTCCAATGTATCAGGAATAAGCGTATTTAGTTAGGGATGTCAGTCATTGGGATGCATTTGGAGTTCGGAGTGTTGAACTTCGCAACGAAGTAATTTAATAATTTAATATTAATATAATATATGATATATATCCTATCTCTTCAAAATTCTAGTGTTGACATCAAAAGTTGGTCTAGTGATAGTCAACCCCCACAGTTTGTGATCCACACACAATTATAATCACAGAATGCAAGAAAAAAGAGTAAACATAGAAGACATGCAATATTTTTGTAGTGGTTCGGCTTCAACCAAGCCTACTCCCACTTTATAATCTCCGTTTAAACTGTCGATTACAAGTTACAGTTGCTTTTTTGAAAGAAAGTAGAGAGAGGTGTGGTTTATATGCAAACTCCTTGTGGTACAATGTTATCTGGTCTAAGTATCTAGTAAGCTATTTTTAGGAAGCCAACCATGAACATTTTCAAATGAGTTCCCCCTTTTCCATTTTTGGAAAGGTGTATTTATAGGCAAAAAGGCGAGCCGATTGGAATGCTACGTGGTCACCATCCGGCTTGGGGTCAGCCACGTGTTACTTGATCCAAAAAAGTAGTTGTAGGCGGAAGGACCTAATCTCCTGCTGAGCAATAGTACTCCTTGATAATTGCGGCATGCGTGGAGCTCAAGATTTGGAGCATAAAAAGTAGTGCGGGTCAGAGCCGACCGATTCTATAGCCTTGAGAATAGGACTTCGTTGTATGGCATAGGCGGCGGATCGTCATACTTAGGGGCCGATTAACTGGTTCAATCGACCAGATCTTTGAATTTTGATCCATTTGTTGAAGAAGTATGCTTCTGCTTGGGAATTGCTGATCTGGGTCGAGCCAAGTTTTTTATCGACCAAGATATGAATCGGACCAGGAGAAGGAGATAACTTGTCTTAAATACATATTCTGGTTGTAACATCTTGTACCAAAAAGTTGTTCAACACTTCCCCCTAGAACATATATTCCTTGGTAAAGGAAAGTGTGTTCTGGATATTCCATAAATTAATGCATTCGTCAAAGTCCAGAAAGTTATGGCCACGCCGATCCATATTACAAGTTGGCCAGAAAATTGACGATCGCTAGCGATCGTGCTAAGGCCGAAGGAGAGACAAGAAAACCAGTTACTAAGCCCATCCAGGTACGAATATAATTTATTCCTTCACAGAAGGTGAAGAAGATATGCCAAATCCTTGTTAATGATTGTAGAATGGATCTTTAAGGAAAAATAAACATTGGAGGGGGTGAATAGAATTTTTGAGAATTGAAAAAAAAACTAAAATTTGTATGATAAACTATATGAATCAAACACCACAGAAACAATAACAAGCACAGAATCAGACACAAATGCAAAGATAAACTAAAGTAAAGTGTAGAAAAGGAAAGAACACACCAGATTTTATACTGGTTCGGAATTGCTCCTACGTTCAGTCCCACACAATGATGGATTGCGCAGAGTTTTATTACTATATCAATATCCAATTACAATCCTCCTTGATTTCACGCCTACAAGGGATACCACCGATTCCACCCATACACTTGATCAAGTATATCTTCCTTGATTTCACGGCTACAAGGGATATCACCGATTACCCATCCTTGATTTCACGGCTACAAGGGATACCACCGATTTCACACAACCCAAACAATTACAAACAACCTTATAACTCTTCAATAGCACTTGATTCAGAGAGTAATGAGTAGAGAGTGTAGAGAGAAGAAGATTAGTGAAAATTGAATTGAATTTGGCAGAGTATAGGTGTAGAAATCATAAAAATAATGAAAAATAATGGTGTAATGAAAGAGAGTGAAAGTGGAGAAGAAGAAGTGATTAAAAATTCGAAATCAACCCCTTTTTTGTGTGTGAAAGGTTGCAACGCTTCAGAACCGTCACAAATGATGAAAAGACAGTTCCTTTCAAATATGAAAAAGTGAGTTATATGTCGACATGTATATATATATATATATATGTATGTATAAAATTGAAATTTGAACATTTTTCAAGTGTTTTGATATAAATATAATTCTGGAAATTTTTGTATTAAAATATAGTGTTATAAATAAATATTATAAAGTAGAAAATCATACAAAAACATAAATATAAAAATATTTATAAAATTATAGAGTTTAAAATTATATAAATATAAAGTATATAAACTATAAATCTATAAAATTTATAAAGTATAAACTTATAAAACTTAAGTTTAAAATCCAATAAAAATAGAAGATAAAACAGAGAGGAAAGAGAATGTAAATAGAATTTGAAAACCGAATTTAAAAATCAGAATTTGAAAATCATTTGAATTTGAACCCGAAGTGCTATTCAGAGTCTTGCATAATCTAGACTCTATAACTATATTTTTCTTGAACTCTTGAAATATTGAATACTCATGAGTCTTGAAATATCTCTGAATTCTGAATCTCTAATATCTTTAAAACAGTACAGTCTTCAGTGATAATTCCTGTATATAAAACCTACATATGTGTGTGTGTGCATATTATAAACAGAAGTGTTAGTATATATTTTATAATCAATTAATACTAAAATAAGGATGTTGTCATCAAAACTCCATTCTCCAACAGTCTCCCCATTTTTGATGATGACAACCTTAGTTTACAAAATATCATACCTGTATATACCTGTTGATAATGATCCTTCAAATGCTCTCCCTGACTATATGAATCCTATAAACTATGTCTATATTCTATAATTTCTCCCCTTTTGGCATTATCAAAAAGAAATTCTAAAACTACTCCCCCTAAATTGTATAACTATCTAAATAAAACCTATAAGAACCTAAGTATCTTCTAATTCAAAGTAGAATATTATTACACTCCCCCTTAATTTTATTTCCACATTCCTTTATGCTAAGAGTTATTATAATATTTATCTTAGACTTATGATAAACATAAACAATTATTATATTAAAATTGAATTTGTACAAGCGATAATACATAGATTTATACAAGCATGATACATCATAAGAACGAAAACCTAAGAAAACCTTAAATACTAATTATTTTTGACAAAGGGGGATTTATGAATTGGACAATTTGGATAATGGAGACAAAAATTCCCACTTCATTCAATTATATTCCCGTTTTGGTCGAATAAGACCTCTCCTACACATACAACCTTTATCGTCTTCTTCTGTAATCATTGGTTGAGTCTCTTGTGGTTTTCTTCCTCCATCGTTTCTTCTTCCTATTCTGGTTCTTCCTCTGGTTCCTCCTCCTCTTCCATGACTTGATTATCATCGTCGATGATAATCGGATTAGCTCGATTATCCATTATGAATTTAAGAAGAATCCTTATTACCTTCCCTTGCCTATTTTGTTCTTGGCTCATTTAATCTGTAGTACTTGTATTTCAGCCATCATTTACAGAGTATACTCCATCTTTTCTTAGATTTTGATGACCTGAGATAGCGCAGATCGTTGAAAAGGACCCTCGGATGGTCCAGCAGGCGAATCAGAGTTGATTTGGGTGTTTAGATTAGTGGAGGACATTGTATATTTTAATTTAGAGTTTTTACAGAGAAGAGAAATGAAAATGAAGAAGAAAAGTTGAAGTATAATGTTTAAATAATTGATATAACTAACTTTTGGTGGGAATTGAATTTAAAATTCTGGCAGTTATATGTCGACACTTGCATAAATGTATGTCGACTTACCTATGTTTTAAATTTTATTTTTCTGATTTTTATGTTATTTTTATATATAATGGTAAATTTAATTATTCTAACTCACTTAATGAACATATGCCTAATTCTCTTCTAAATTTAGTGAATGTTGGTTCATTTAATGGTTTTGTTAATCTATCCGCTATTTGTTTATTTGTTTCTATAAATTCGGGTGAAATTTTCTCATTACTTACGTTATCTCTTAGAAAATGATGTCTTATATCGATATGTTTAGTTCTTGAATGATGAGTTGGATTTTAAAAAATATTTATAGCACTTGTATTATTGCAGTATATCGGTGATTTATTTATTTTTAATTTAAAATCATTTAGAGTTTGTTGCATATATATCACTTGTGAACAAGCCAAAGTAGCAAAGATATATTCTGCTGCAGCTGTTGATAGAGATACAGTATTTTGCTTTTTTCTAAACCATGAGACTAGTGGATGTCCTAAAAAGTGACATGTTCCACTAGTACTTTTATGCTCGGATTTACATCCTGCGTAGTCAGTGTCTCAGTAAGAAACTTAATTGAATGAATCATCCTTAGGGTAAAATAAACCAAAGTTCGATGTATGCTTTACATACCTTAGAATACGTTTATGGCTTTTAAAAACGTTTCCTTAGGTTTCGATTGATATCTTGCACAAAGACATACAGTATGCATTATACCTGGTCTGCTAACAGTTATATATAATAACGACCCTATCATACCACTATATGGTTTTTGACCCACATCTTTAGATGTATCATCTTTACGTAATGCTATATTAGTTGCCATAGGTGTTGGTCTCCTATTTGTTGTTATTAAAATATATTTATTAATTAGTTCTTTTTCATATTATTCTTGATTAATAAATATTCCATTCTTTAATTGATGAATTTTTAATCCTAAAAAGAATGATAGTTCTCCCATATGATCATTTCAAATTCTTGGGTCATAATGTCTGAAAAATCTTTATTCATCTTATCGTATGAAAATTGTATCATCAACATATATTTGTACTAATTGAATATCCTTTTTATTTTTCTTAATGAACAAAGTATTATCTAATTTTCCTATTTTAAAATTTGATTGTAACAAATAATTTCTTAATCTATCATTCCAAGCCCTAAGAGCCTGTTTTAATCCATATAACGCTTTCTTTAACTTATATACGTGATCTGGTAATTTTTTATCTTCAAATAGAGGTGGTTGCTCTACATATACGTCTTCTTTAACAAATCCATTTAGATAAGCACTTTTGACATGCATTTGATATAATTTTAAATTATTATGGTTTGCAAATTCTAGTAAAATCCTAATAGCTTCTAGTCTTACTACGGGGGAAAAAGTTTCATCGTAATCTATTCCTTCTTCTTGAGTATATCCATGTGCTACTAGTCGTGATTTATTTCTTACGACCTCACCTTGTTCATTCTATTTTTATAAACCCATTTGGTTCCAGTTATAGTCTTATCCTCTGGTCTAGGAACAAGTTCACATACATCATTTCAAGTAAACTGATCCAGTTCTTGTTGCATAGCAAGTATCCATGAATCATCAGAAGATGATTCCTTTGGATTCTTAGGTTCAATAATTGAAATAAATGCAGTATTAATCATATTATTTAATTGATTATGAGTTCTAACGACAGATTCAATATCTCCTAGGATATTTTCAATAGGATGATCTCTAAGTAATCTGGTGTGTTTATCTGGTTGATTATCTTCATGGTTTATCTCATTAATTTCATTTTCACACTCATCTTCATTGGTTTGAGTTATATTTTTATAATTTTCATCGAAAGATACGTTTAGTGTTTCTTCTATGGTATGGGTTCGAGTATTGAAAACTCTATATGCTTTACTTCTTTCTGAATACATTAAATACTCCTTTATCGAATTTCGAGTCAAATTTATCTAGATTGTCTTTAGTATTAAGTATAAAATATTTACTTCTAAATATGTTAAAATATGAGACTTTTGTTTTCTTGTTATACAAAAGTTTATATGGGGTATTGTGAGTTAAAGGTCTAATTGAAATTCTATTTATAATATGTAATCTGTTATTACTGCCACAGCCCAAAAATTTCTTAGTAAATTACTATTAGATAACATAGTTCTCGCACACTCTTGTATTGTCCTATTTTTACGTTTAACTACTCCATTTTGTTGAGGAGTTCTCGGAATTGAAAAATTATGTGTTATTCCTTTTTTGTTACAATATGTTTTCAAAATTTTCGTTTTTGAATTCTCCACCATTATCACTTCATATTGTTTTGATTTTTACTAATAATAAATTTTTAATTCTTTTAGAAAAAGTTGTAAAGTGATCAAAAGCGTCACTTTTGTGTTTAAGAAACAAAGACCAAGTAAATCTAGAAAAATCATCGACTATTACGTAAACATATCTATTATGATTTATCGATTGAACTTGAGATGGACCAAATAAACCCATGTGACTTAATTCTAATGGTTTCCTCTTTTGATTTAAATGAACTTTTCTTTAATTTTCCTAGTTGACAAGTGTCACATAAGTTATTAACATTAAATTTCATTTTGGGTAATTATCTAATTGAATCTAATTTAGAAATCCTAGAAATGTGTTTGAAATTTATATGACCAAATCTCTTATACCAGATCCAGGGGTCACTTGTATTAGCCATAAGACATAGGTTATCGCTAGAGATTTTCATACTCAATATATATATATATATATATATATATATATATATCTTTCTATCTCCTTCGAATATTACTTTTGAATTCCTATCTTCTATAAAACAATTATCAAGTTTATTTTATAACCCTTATCGAAAAGTTGACTCATACTTAGCAAATTGTGTTTTAAATTCCAAACTAGTAAAACATCATAAATAGTAGGAGTTTCAGAATTACCGATATTGTCGATTCCAATAATGTATCCCTTAGATTTATTGTAACAACCCGGAAAATGTGAGCCAATTTAAAAATTTTAAATTGGTTATTTCAAAGAAATTTAAACAATTGCAATAGAATATTTCAATAAAATAATGAATTAGAAATAGTGCGGCAGTTTCAAAATTTGAATTCAAATTTTGACTGACTGTACCGGGTGCAAAATATAACGGATTTCAGTGAAACCAAAAATATTTAAATCTGTTTATGAATATCTTTCTAACGAATCTGAAAATCAAAGTTTCATAGCGGGAATCAAAAGTTATGGCCAAATAAATTTTTAGAAAGGTCGCTATAGAGAATATATAGCCCTGGAAAATAGACATTTTGCAAACGACCTCGGAATCCGACGAAACCACTGTTGTTGGATCCGGGATGTCAAACTATTGCTAGGTTTCAAATTTCGTAATTTTTGAAGCTAGTATGTGAGTGTGGTAAAGGAAAACGTGTTTGGTTAATTTTTGTTAAATTGGATCGACTAGAAAATGGCCATTTTTCAAACGGTCTCAGAATTCGACGAAACTAGTTTTGTTGGGACCGTAGCGTCAAAACATAACTAGATTTATTTTTTTGGAATTTTTCGAATCAGTTTGTGGCCCTGGAAAATTGAAATGTACGTTCAAATCGAATATTGAATGTTTTATATTCTAATTTGAAGAATAATTGACTATAACAGTCGAATTGGCCTACAAAACATATCCCATTATGTTCGGAATGGGGGTATTTAGCTAGGGGCGACAGTCGTTGGGTTTGGATTGGAGTTCGTTAAGAGAAACGCTATTTTAAAATTTTAATAAAGCATGGGCCAATCAGAATTCTCCATTCATAATTTAAAAAAAAAACCCCATAACCCTCGATCTCGACGGCGGAACTGTGTTCGCCGCTTCTTAAGCAATTTCCGATCGCCACGTTCATCTTCAGCTCCACCCCC
Organism: Allium sativum; assembly: GCA_030737875.1. Taxonomy (NCBI): domain Eukaryota; kingdom Viridiplantae; phylum Streptophyta; class Magnoliopsida; order Asparagales; family Amaryllidaceae; genus Allium; species Allium sativum. The sequence continues at coordinate 706,006,270 of CM060916.1, read as the reverse complement.
AGTTGAACTTTTTGAAGAGCATCCTCCACTCTTCAAATCCATACCAGAAGCTTCCCCTATCATCGACCGTCGCGCCTGAATCACCTCCGCCAAGATCCGATCTTCCCGCCGCCGCCCTGCCTTATCCCGACCACCGAGTTCGTCGAGGTGCACCTGCGCGGAAAGCTCTCTCCAAGGCCAACAGCGTGGTACCCTCCGACCGTCTTCAAGTGCAACGGTTGAAGCGAAATTTACAAACCTAGTTTTGAAAGGTATACGGCCTTTATTTTGAAATTTTAAATAACACTTTTAAGTGTTGCAAACTTTGAAAAATCATATCTTTATCGTGTTTTGACGAAATTTGATGAAACAGGAAACATCGTGACCGCAAGGACGCTCTCTACAGTCTAGAACTGTCCAGGAATTTTTCTGAGCTTGCTAGGATTTTTAGAAGAGCGACAAACCAATGTGAGATTTCTAAACTGAAATGTGAATAGAAATGTGATGTATAAATTATATAAGCGAAATATAAATTATATACGTGTTGTATACCTCATGTACATGCGTAGTATAAGTTATATTAGCGAAGTATGAATTATACATGCGTGTATAAGTGATATGTGTATTGGAATGGAAATAAAATATATTTATATACGAATATATATATACTCCCCTCGTCCACAAACCATGGACGATATTTATTGATTGTGAATTGGTGTGAAAAATTTGGTGAATTATGCGAATGGTTGATAGAATTGTTTGTGGTTGATATTGTTTGGTTGTGGTTGAAAAATACCCATTTGTGACTGAAATAAATTGTGGAAAAGAAAAATCATACTTGCCTGCGTGCGAATTAGATGTATGAAATCCCCATTGTCAAAAACCGCGAGGTTTTAAGGTAGAGCGAGGAGCCATACTCGGGACGGTGCCGGTTTTAACTACCCTGCCGTTATGCTGCTGAAATTTTGAATAATATTCATGTGTTAGAATTATTTTCATATGTTGAAATTATTTTCATGTGTTGAAACCATATCCATGTGTGGAAATGCTCATGTGTTGAGAAGTTCATGTGTTGAAAAATAATTCATGTGTTGAATAAATAAATTGTTTTAACAATAAAAATCACATTTTTATTATATAGGAAGTATGTAAAATATTCGTGTTATAAATAAATTGTTTCAAAAATAAAAATTACATCTTTCTTATAAGTACAAACTATATAAAATATATCCATGTGTGGAAATGCTCATGTGTTGAGAAGTTCATGTGTTGAAAAATAATTCATGTGTTGAATAAATAAATTGTTTTAACAATAAAAATCACATTTTTATTATATAGGAAGTATGTAAAATATTCGTGTTATAAATAAATTGTTTCAACAATAAAAATTACATCTTTCTTATAAGTACAAACTATATAAAATATATCCATGTGTGGAAATGCTCATGTGTTGAGAAGTTCGTGTGTTGAAAAAGGTTCATGTGTTGAATAAAAAGATCGAACAATAAAAATTACATTTTTATTGAGAATATGAAGTGTTAAAACATTCATGTGTTGAATAAACGTTTTTGATGATAAAAATACCATTTTTATCATGTATATGATTTGCTTAAAATATACAAGTGTTGAAATAAATATTTGTTTGCTATAAATATTATTTTTAACACGTATAAGAACTAAATAAAATAGTCATGTGTTGAAATATATTTTAGTTCGCTAAAAATATCGTTTTTAAGTTAAACGTGAAGTGTTAAAAATAACCATAAGTGGAAATATACCTTTGTTCGCTAGAAATATAATTTTTAGCTTAGTTTTGCACATATATATACATGTGTTGAATAGGAAATGGATGAGCTGTTGAGTAAAGAATTTATTTGCGTGCCCGACAAATATGTAAACCTTAATGAGCTCGATGTGCAAATTTTATTTATTATATCAACTCCTGTGAATGCCATTGGATGCGGGGTGCTAGTTGTTCTGTGTGTAATAATAAACATCGCCATAGGATAGTAACAATTAATTTTGAACTACACTACATGGCATACTTCTTGACGATAGGCATACTTCATCATATACCACATAAGCATTTAGAGCTTGTGTGACGAGGTTGAAGATTTACCATACGAGCGAGAGGCATGTATGGCGATGACTATATATTACAGGTTGAACTGATGACTGATATGGACTATATAAATTGTAACGGTAAATTGCAAGATTAATAAAAAACCCCACACGGGTCTGGAGATGACAATAAACACATATCTCTGGTCATTAAGGCACAAAAACCATTTATAGGGTGACGAGAATTTATTCTCTGGAGTTATGATCTATACACACTCCCCTGTGGACACCGGAATATATCACTATAAATATGTGTATGCTTATTAGGATTTATTGGGTACCTAATACGACCCAATAAATTTCCAAACCCCTTCCCGTACAAAGGAGATTATGGCAAAAAAAATTGAAATATAAAGGTGTTAGTGAAATATTTGAAGTGAAAACGATATTGAAATCGTCGAATGAATTATATTTATATAAATATAAATTAAATTAAAACGAATCGAGGCCGTGCAGTTCACGTTTTGAAATCGTAACTTGAAACGATTATACCGAAAGATCCGACCATCGGATTTTTCACGAAACTGGAACCGTTGGGTTCGCTTTGGGAATATCTTCCCAATGATATAAACTTTGTTGAAATCCAACGGTTAGATTTTCAGATATGTGTAAAACAAATTTTGGGGAAAACAGCGCCAGTGCCTTGGCACGACCTGAACCGTCGTTTAATTAAATAGGGTCGTTTTTAAATAAATAAAAATGGCGATATATCGTTATAAAATATTATTGGCGATATAGAATGGAAATAAACCAACTCCGCTTGATTTGCTTGATATTTGATGGTTGAATGTGTTCGACATGAAAACTATACTAAAGAACTGAAATGTGAATGTCGAATGATTTAACAATGTGAAGAATTGATTTGAAAATCTAAATATACGTGGATTATTTGAAAAGGCCGAGTTAATTCTCATTTCAAATAATCGATCGACGGTTAGAAGTCAAAGAGTTGAAGACGGTTCAAGACCTACGATCTTCACATTGGATGGATGGGCGCTACTAATGCTCATGATTGGAGTAGCTACCTTGAAGGAGCTGAAGTGGTAGCCGTCCGGACGTAATGTTGATTGTACGGATATGCGAGGAAATTGGTGCCTCCGGATTCGTTCAAACCCAGAACGAACTTGTAAATGGACTGTGTGTCTGACATTGGATTTTGTTCTGTGCTGATTGATCTCTATTAAATATATATCTATTTGGCGGCGGAGAATTTATTCTCTTGCTTAACGGCCTTCTTTGAGACGTACGAGCTCAGAGGTTATATATCGATAGAAATCAGTCGCATGGAGTGAATTGCCTGTGTGGCACGCCTAAGTGGCATATGATCAAGGCTTCTGTTGAAAAGCAAAGTCTTGTGGTTGATGATCAAAGCATGGCCTGTGTGGCATAGCTTTGTGTATAGCGTGGATTCGCGAGCCTCACACCCCGGTATGAGTCAAAAACGGGATAGTGACTGCAGGGAGAACACGACGTTTCTTTCTAGCTATGGTGGCTTACCAGCCCTGACATTTATATATACTTTTCACCTGTGTGGTTGTTGAAATGCGAGGTGCCTCGATTATAGGTCTGTAAGGACCGGGAAACGTATGTTCAGGAATTGCCAATCCTCAAAAGTAAGAGAGGACCGGCCCTGAAGATCCAAGGATCACTGTGTGCGATCCTGAGGCATTTGCTAGAGTGCCTCGAACGGAGAGGAGCTTGCCCCTTGCCTCGACTCATGATGGAATCCAATTTCCAATACGAAATTGCGGATTTGGTTGTATTACTGGTATGGCGACATAGTGGTATGTGTCATTTATGCCGTCTATGATCGATATTTATAATTGAATTCGCTTTTGAAACATATATGCACTAGTGATAATAGCAAACACTTTTGTTTATACGTATGAAGCATCTCTTGGCCATTATAAGGTAAAAATTCTATCCTCCGGCTTGCGTTGCATTGTGTGATGGGACCTGAGTCTTATAATGGTTTCATTTTTATAAAAAGCATTGCGATGATTTAATAATTTACTTTATTTCATGCACTAGCACTCATTGGAGTAAACCCGTTCCGCGAAAGTGGCGTGGTCCTTTGATTTGCCTTATTATTGTTGTTTAATTAGTTAAGTAGATTTCTCATACCAGTCCCATGACTGACTCGTAGTTTGTTTCACCTTGCAAACTCGGGTGCCCCTTATTTTCACACGGGCAGCCTAGTATCAGGTAGCTGGCGTATTTTGGCTTTGCACCGCAGCAGAGGTGCACTTTTGGCTCATGACGAGGCTTGACTACACAGTGTTGACTATTGATTTTTCCGCCATTACTGTATATGTATATGATTCCGCCTCAGGCGACGTAGACTGATGTTTCGTTTATGTACTCTCTATGTATGTGATTCCGCCTCAGGCGATGTAGACTGATTATGTATTATTATGCACTAAGTTGTATCCTGCACTGTGCTCTCTGATGTGGTGATATATATATATATATATATATATATATGATTCCACTGTCATATTTGTGTAAATTATTCTATTTCCTCCTTATGCTATTATCTGTACTCTGCTAATGATGATTAATGTGTTATATTCCAATGATTATCCTTAACACCGTCGAACGGGGTTTTGGGATCGTCACATTTATCTCCGAAGTTCACTATTCCACCATCTTCATATTTCATATTATTGAGTAATTCAGGATTTCCCGTCATATGTCTCGAACAACCACTATCCAGTATCCATTTATCCTTTTTCATTTCCACAATTGCTTTCCAAAGTTTGAATTATCAACAGCCATGTAACATATCAATTCGGGATTTGAATTTCCAACAGCCACCATTTCAGAATTTGAATTGCCAACAACCACTTTTCCCATCTTTTCAACTTTTGACTTTTCTAAAGTCATAAAACACATATGTTCCTGAATTGAACAATATTTCAGTAGATCACATGACTTTTCAGCATAATTATATGCAGATCTTCAAACATTGATACAATGCATGAATTGTCACTAGTGTTAACAGATATTCCAAAATTGCCATTTAAATTTTTTCAAAAACCAGATTATGAACTTTTTGAAAGACCATGCTCTGATACCAATTGTTAAGGACTACGGAATTGATCGCTAAGGCAAAACAAACACTAGGGGGGGTGTGTGAATAGTGTTTTTGAGAATTTAAACAAAATTTAAAACTTATGTGATAAACTATATGAATCAAACACCACAGTAACAATCACAGATACAGAATCAAACACAAATACAAAGATAAACAAAAGTAAAGTGCAAAAAAGGAAAGATCACACCAGATTTTATACTGGTTCGGAATTGCTCCTACGTCTAGTCCCATGCAATGCTAGAATACGCAGAGTTTTATTATTATATCAATTCCAATTACAACCCTCCTTGATTTCACGGCTATAAGGGATACCACCGATTCCACCCGCACACTTGATCAAATATATCTTCTTTGATATCACGGCTATAAGGGATATCACTGATTACCCATCCTTGATTTCACGGCTATAAGGGATACCACCGATTTGACACAACCCAAATAATTACAAACAGCCATATAACTCTTCAATAGCACTTAATTTAGAGAGTAATGAGTAGAGGGTGTAGAGAGAAGAAGATTAGTGAAAACAGAATTGAATTTGACAGAGTATAGGTGTAGAAATCATAAATATAATGAAAAATAATGGTGTAGTGAAAGAGAGTGAAAGTGGAGGAGAAGAAGTGATTAAAAATTCAAAATCAACCCCTTTTTATAGTGTGTGAAAGGTTGCAACGCTTTAGAACCGCCACAAATGGTGAAAAGACACTTCCTTTCAAATTTGAAAAAGTGACAGATATATGTCGACATGTATATATATATATATATATATATATATATATGTATGTATGTCGACATATGTATGTACAAAATTGAAATTTGAACATTTTCAAGTTTTGATATAAATATAATTCTGGAAATTCTTGTATTAAAACATAGTGTTACAAAAAAATATTATAAAGTAGAAAATCATATGTAAACGTAAATATAAATTGTATAAACATATTTATAAAATTATAGAGTTTAAAACTATATAAATATAAAGTATATAAAATATAAATCTATAAAATTTATAAATTATAAACTTATAAAACTTAATTTTAAAATAAAATAAAAATAGAAGATAAAACAGAGAGGAAAGAGATTGAAAATAGAATTTGAAAATAGAATTTGAAAACAGAATTTAAAAATCAGAATTTGAAAATAATTTGAATTTGAATCTAAAGTGCTATACAGAGTCTTAAATAATCTAGACTCTATAACTATATTTATCTTGAACTCTTGAAATCTTGGATACTCATAAGTCTTGAATATCTCTGAATTATGAATCTCTAACATTTTTAAAACTATACAGTCTTCAGTAATAATTCCTGTATATAAATCCTGCATATGTGTATGTGTATATATGTACACTACTACAAAAGCGGGCATATTCGACGCTATTTTGCTGTGGCCATAGATCCAAAAAGCATTGCCGTAGGCCCTTTTTCAAATAGGCAACACCAGGGGGCGTGGCATCCGCGGCCGTTGCATTAGCCATCTAAAGCAACGCTTTTGCCCATCTACGGCCACAGACAGAAAGCGTTGCCTTAAGTAGAGATTTTGCCATATTGCAACAGTATATGCATGTAATGCAACAACATACAGCGTTGCCTTAAGTAGAAGCCAAAACCTGGCTTCCAGGTCATGATAGCGGGGTCCACATGGACTTTCCACGTCAGCTGCCAACGTGTCACATGCCACGTCAGCTCTCCACGTTAGCTGCACATGTGTCACATGCCACGTCAGCTATCAACGTGGCGCCACGTAAGCTGTGGGCCCCACGTGCCATACCATTGTGGAATTAATAATATTATACTTAATGCAACACGACAACATAGTTTGATGCAACACCTCGGCACAGTCTAACGCAACACCTCGGCACAGTCTAACACAACACCATAGCACAGTCTAACGCAACACCAGAAAACATCAACTGCAATGGTAAAAAATCAAATGCGACACCAGAAAAAAATCAACTGTAGTTGTATTACAACCCTGTAATTACAGATTCTGCAGTACATATATTCAATCCAAAACATTGTACCACATTCATACATGTATACCAAAATATTCATATAACAAATCCTCCCTAAACATTCATCACCACAGTCAGACCAACCAATTATATACACCAACTCACAAGTGTCATCAACAACACGTTCCACAAGTGCCATCACCAAAACATACCACAAGTGCCATCACGAACACATACCACAAGTGCCATCATTTAAAAGAACAATCCGAATATATCACAAGTGCTAACACATACCATCCAAATATTTCAGTCAGTTGCTGGGGTTGAAGGAGTACAAATGTCAGCATCTTCATCACTTGTGGTGACACAAAAGTCTCCGACATCTAAAATAAGATATGGATTGGCTTCACCTAGCTTTTTTAACACCCATGACACGTTCTCTTTCACTTTTCTATTCACCTTTTCTTCCAAATCCGCCTCAAGCTCTTGCCTTATTTTTTTTGTCAGCTCTTGCACATAACTGTCTGAAGAACCAGGAGTTGTTGGAGACTTTTCAGCCAATTTACCTCGCCTTCCTACAAGCCAGTTCCGCGTGTGGCTCTTTCCACCAGAAACAAGTGCATCTGCCTCAGCAATGTTTCCTATATCCACCATTACTTGAACCTTTGCCTACAAAATGAAAACAAGGCAAGCATATAGATAAATAGGCAGCTGGTAGGAATGAATTTATTAACAGAACTGGTTCTCTTTCAAACTAACTATGTGTTCGATTTAATAAGCAGCTCCAACAAACGTACAATGTGCCAATTATAATGACACAAGTATTGTTATTTCAGTATCTAATTATATATGTACTCACTTATTTGGCCTTTAGTTCATCCGTGTTAGTCTTGTAACTTCTACCCGGTTCTCGTTTATATGTTTCCAAATAAACCAAGGCAGTGGATGGGGAGGCTTTTTCTGGGTTCTTCTTTCTCTGTCAAGTATTAGGATTACCAATAATTCAATGATATAACAAATTAGAATTATCATGTGGTCAATTCAACTCAATCAAAATAAAAAATGACTTAAGTTATTTAAAACACATACTGTCTTTTCTTTGGCTACTACATGAGTTTTGGGACCCGTGGTATGTGTCTCACTTAACGAATTACGATGCGCGGAATTAGTATCAGCTAAGGCCTGGAAATCCAAAAAAAATAGCACTAAACAAGTATAATGTGAACTACTAAAGAAAAGATTAGCATTAACCAAGATATTGTGAACAACTAAACATTATACAAATGTGAATATCATTAAAGTCGTACCTGAATTGCTTCATCCCCCCAGTATTCCAAGAGCATTTTAAAATCCTCCAATGGAATTGTACTAGGCTTATTTGCAAGCCTTTCCTCATCAATTGAATATTTTTTATAATGCCTTGCTTTGATGCGAGACTTGTACTGCCTCCAAGAGTTGTTAAGCGTGTTCAAGACCCACTTGTGTCCTTCTTCCGGTATGACATACCTAGCCTAGAATATATCAATCACAAAATTTAGGAGACAAACTAATTAATTAAAACCAAACATTTAGGAAGTCAGTTGAACTGTATATGTTTAAGGAAATTAGATTGTACCAGAGCATAATCCAACATTTGTCGCTTTAATTGATTAGGAACAACATGCCAATTGATGTAAGTAAGAGACACATTATCCTTTGCTAGTGTACCAAGAAAATTGCTTAAATCTGTAATATTATCAAATACTGGCTGACCATCCTCATTCAACTCAATGACTACTTTATCATCCGGGGTTCTAGCATGCACCTTGGTCATTTTTGACTTCCCTCTAGGTTTTTTTGGACCTTGTACTTTACCTACCAGGTTCAAAAATGTGAATAGAAAAAAGACACACTCAACAGTGCAGTGCACAGATAAAGAAACATTATATTGTACCTGCTTCATCTTGCTGTGCAATCCATTCCTGCTCTTATCGATCAGTAAGATTTTCCATTGTTAGAGGCGCTTCAACATTATGCTTTTGACGTTTCCGCATCGCTAAATAAGCAGCAACTGAACCAGCAGCTTCACATGAATTGGTTGTTTGTTTGAACAGTTTGCTACATGTAGGTTTTAAAATGGATGGACGAGACGTTGTAGGTTTTAAAACTCTTGAAAAAGACGGTGTAGGGTTCTTCAATTTCTTTAATGTTTCTGTGAATTTCTCTAGGTTACTGAGTTTATTTGGAGCGGGAGTGTGTGTCATGATCAAATACTTGTTGGAGCCAGCTTTCTTTGGAGGGGGGTGCGCTTCATCGCTTCCTTCTCAATTTCAATGGCTGCATTGCGCACATGTTCTCGGTCCAGGTAAAGGATCCTTTGACTTAACAATTTTGATTCTCTACAATTAAGTCGAAGTTCAAGATTTTTAACGTTCAAAAAGGCAAAGACAATAAGTAATAAACAAATAACTTCTTTATGCCTCTGAATCCGATGAATCATCAGGAACGTCTTCACCAGCATTTTCTGGGATGTATTCATCAAGTCCAGCAACATCTTTACCTTTATCTTTCTTATTTCGTGCGGCAGCCTCTTGCATACAACCAACCAATGAAGGCACCCCAAGTGATCTACTAACTGCATCATTTTCTTGCATTCGCGCGATTCGCTCTTGTTCATACTTTGTCAAAACTAATGGTTGTGAGAACTGCAAGCAGATTAGCATTATTACTCACCATCGACGATAAATTTAAGCTGGTTAACCAAATAGAGTCGACGTATAAACAATTCTTGCTATTTTGACAGAATGCATGCACAAAGAACAATTAGTTACTTGAATTAGCTGTAGCCTCCATGCTCGGAATAAGATTTCATCCAGATTAATAAAACTGAAATGAAAACTGAAAAATACCTGAACATTAGCTTCATTCCCTCGGGTATCATCATCATTAGCTGTTTCATTTTCTACATTTAATTTCCTCCTGGTTCCTTTGTCCATCACAGTGACATCTTCTTCATCATTATTCATATCAGGCTCCGGCGATGGTTTCTTCTGACCCACTTGAGTTGGGTTGTTTTTCATCATTTTGTGTTGTTGCTGAAGTCTATGTGCAGTAATATACTTGCGCTTTGCAAGCGGCTTCTGAGAAAAACCTGGAACAATTAAAATAATAACGATGGCCTCCTTCATAGTTCTTTACACACACAGAGATATATATAAGAATGGATATATATATATATATATATATATATATTACAAATACATATATACCTTGAATTATGTTTTTCCTTGGCCGTCTGATTACATGCGGCTGCAGTTGAATCAACGACTCACTGTCTTTGTCAATGGTGTTGTCGATGTAAAAAACCACTTCTTCTTGCTTATTGTAGCCCTGTACATACTCGTTTACGTCCTTTTCATTCAATATTAGCTGCCAGCCTCCCCTCATTCCTTTGCTGATATATACTCCTCCTATTTCAGTGTAATGGAGACAATCTTTAACAAAATCCATAAGCATACTGGAAGAAAAGCAGTCTACATCATATTTTGTTACTACGAAGGATTCTCCACCGACGTAACATGTCCTTCGAAACTGTTTGCCATGGTGCAGTCGGATATTAATAAGTTCATCCATCCTGTACAAACTGAATACATTAGAACAAGGTACATGCATGTTAAAGTGGACAAAAAACAACAACTATAACATTTTGGTCTATAACCAACTTAGATGATAGTAAAGAAAGACATTAAATCATAAAACATTTGAATAGTGTACATTGCAATATGAGAAAAGAGTGCCAAATACATTCATCAAAGATAATAATTTCCAGCTAAAACAAATAGTGCCAAATACATCATAAATTAGACCAAATTAAAGCAATAAGAAAGAGGAACATTTTGTCCTAACGAGACGGAACAGGATCAGGAACTTCTGCTTCTAGTTCTGTTTCTAGTTGTATTACGTGGACATCATCCCTAATCCAACCCCCATCAACAACTTCTGGTTCTAGTTCACCACCTATGCCCATATCATGTGAATGTGTATTGCTTATGTCTTCTTCCATTGCATTCTGATTTTCAGTATCATACCAATCTCTCAGCAATTTTTTAATAACGTAATGAATGTTCTTTTCAACTGCATCTTCCACATAAAATACTTGATGCACATGCGAAGACAGGACATAAGGATCAGTTTTATGAAACTTGCTAAAATTTACTCGAGTAACACCATATGGATCTTTTTCCTCTTGGTACCAGCAACATTTGAAAAGGATCACTGTGAAAGCTCCCCAATAATCAAGCTCAAAAATTTCTTCGATTGATCCGTAGTAATTGACATCACCCACTATTGGGTTTTGGTCTTTGGAACTTGCAAAGCTGGTGGTTTTGGCAGTCAAAAATACACCACTATTTTGTGTGGTACATCGAGAATCTCTAAATTTTTGATGGAATCTATATCCATTTACTATATAACCGGTAAACTTCCTAGCTACTCGATTAGGACATAATGCAAAAACCTCTAAATCTGTTGAAATATTGTCCTTTTTCAGAACCTCTTCTTTAATCCAATTCCAAAACTCTTTGAAATGTTCTCATTCCCTCTTGAATCTTCTTGGATTCGCAAGGCTATCCACAAAAGCTCGATGAACCCTAAATAATAATTAAGGTAAAAAGCTATGAAATGCAGATGTTAATTTATAGTTAAGGAAAATGATATAGGAAGTTAAGAACTTACTCGATCAAACTCTCAATTTCTTTATTACTGGAATTGAACAGAATATAGCGATGTGTTGCCTTCCAATCTACATCTTTCAAATTGAACATCTTTCCATCTTTATTCTTCTTTGTTCCAATATGATACTCCAAATCTGTTGGACATCTTCTAATATCAATCGACGTGTTTTTTGTTCCTCCATCAACGCTTAAAAATCTTGAACAGAAGGTCACATACTCTTCTACCAAGTAACCTTCTACAATCGAAACTTCCGGTCTGTTTCTATTTCGCACACAAGATTTCAACTTTCCTAGATATCGCTCAATTGGATACATGCATCTAAGATGTTCAGGCCCGCCGTATTCGATTTCTCTGCATAAATGAACAGGCAAGTGTGCCATTATATCGAAAAAAGCCTATGGAAAAATCATTTCAAAACGACAAAGTATCTCGACAATTTCTTCTTACATCCTATTGATATCATCCACTTCGATAAACTTACTCCATAGTCCTCTAAGGAATGCACTAAATCTGATCATTGATAACGCAACCTCGGGTTTTGACGCTTTCTTCACAGCAAATTGTAACAAATAGTGGGGTATGAAATGAGCATCATGGCTCTTATATCCCACGACTGTTCTCTCTTTTATGTGCACGTACCGACTAACATTCAAGGCACAACCGTAGGGCAGTTTGGTGTTCTTAAATACAGAGCAAAAGATTTCTTTTTCCTAATTTGTCATATCAAATATTGCAGCTCTAATTTCAAAATGCTTTCCGTCACCACATTCAACAGGATGAAGGGCCTTCCTTATGCCCAATTCCTGTAAATCCAAACGAGCGTTTAGGTGATCCTTTGGCATGCGACCTATATTAAGTAAAGTACCTAATATTTTGTTGCATATGTTCTTCTCTATGTGCATGGCATCCAGGTTATGTCGAAGGGGATTATGACACCAATATGGTAAGTCAAACAGTATTGACCTTTTTTTTAAAGGGCCGTCACTTTTACCAGGTTTCTTCGTCTTATCCCCAAACTGATTTTTGAACCCCCGCAATAACTCTTCAATATCAGTTCTTGATAATATTTCTGGAACGCTCCCCATTTCAGTTTCGCCATTAAATCTCCTCTTATCCAGCCTCCACTTATGTGTCGGATCAAGAAACTTTCTATGGTGCATATAACCCATTTTTTTTCTATGCTTCAAATAATTTGAAGAAGTTTCATAATGGTATATTGGACACGCTAGTTTCCCCTTCGTGCTCCAACCTGACAACATGGCATATCCCGGAAAATCACTAATGGTCCATAAGACACTTGCATGTAAATTAAAATTCCCATCAGTTAAGGAATCATATGTTTCGACACTAACATTCCATAACGCTTTCAATTCCGCAATTAAAGGCTGCACATATAAGTCAGTACTGTTCTTTGGAGAATCTGGACTAGATATTAATGTTGAAAGAATCAAATTCTCTTATTTCATACATAACCTAGGCGAAAGATTGTAGTTTACCAACACAATTGGTCATGTACTATAACTTGAATTCATCGAACGATATGGATTAAATCCATCAAATGCTAGACCCAATCTAACATTACGATTTTCTGATGAAAAACCAGGATAGCGAGCATCCATCATCTTCCATGCTACACCATCAGCCGGATGTCTTAGTTTTCCATCTTCTTTTCGTTCCACTTTGTGCCATCTCATAAGTTTGGAAAATTCTTTGCATATAAACATCCTTTGTAACCTTGGTCTTAGAGAAAAGTACCTCATAACATTTGTTAGCTCTTTGGGAATTGACTTTGGTGGATCATTATTATCAACGATGTCTTCTTTTTCTTTTACAGCCCACCTCGAAAAACCACAAATGTCACAAGCCTCTTTGCTTTATTCTCTACCCAATATAACATGCAATGGTTTGGGCAGGCATGTATTTTATGGTAATTAAGACCTAAATCCTTAATGACATTCTTTGTAGCGTAGGAAGAAAAAGGAAGCTGGGCATCAGGAAAGGCTTCTTTTATAAGCTTTAGTAATTCCCCCAATGCAGACTCGTTAATTCCATAAGCACACTTTAAATGATAAAGCCTGATCAAGAAAATTAGTCGAGAAAATTTAGTGTAGCCAGGATATAACGGCTTTTTTCCTTCTTTAACATGCCGATAAAATTTCTCAGCCTCTGGATTTGGTTCTACTACAAAGTTCTTGGGATTTTGACCAAATTTGTAACCCGCACATTTGAACATCACATCTAAATTATCCTCAAAATCCATCTCCATTGCACAATCCATATGGTCATCAACACCTATTAATTTTGTCTGTGAAACTTCACAAATCCACCCGGTATGTAATGGAGAAGGGCCATTAAAAATAAGATGATCGTATATGACATTTTAATAATACCAATTACGTTCTGTACATTTTTTGCAGGGGCACTTCATTTCATCACCTACTTTATAAATGGGAAATGCATTTCTTAGAAAAGTTGTTACCCCGCTTACATATTCTGCACTCGATCTCGGAAGTCCTATCCATATTTAGTACTCACTATCCATTGCCACAATCTAACCACGGCCTAGTAAGACTAAATTTGATATCACTAAGAGTTTCAAGACACGAACAAGGGCTACCCTGTAATGTTTGACTAAATTAGAAATAAAAACAAAACAAGTTAATAATTTACAAATATACATAATCAGTGTGATGATACAAAGACGATTGTTTTGATATGAATTATCACTAACTTTTGGAACTGAGTTATCAGGAGAATACAAAAAACAAGCAACTAAGGATACTGAACACAAATTCATAACATTACATGACTGCACCAAAATAAAATAGTACAGATACAAAGACTATACAGGTGATACAAAGACGATACAGTTGTACCAAATACAAAGAATGATGCAATAATTTAATTTTTTCTTCTAATGTTTAGCCCTTGAAGCTGGTCGTTAAGTCTATTAACGTCAGTTCGAAAACCAATAACTCAATTTTGCAGCATTGTAACTTGATGTTGTAATTCATTTGCGTACTCAGCGGCTCGACTTGGAAACTGTTGGTCAATCCACTGCCAAAAAGTACACCCTGTGGGATAAACACGACATCTAAAATAACGAAGACCAATGTTGAATCTAATCGAAATAACATCTTCTATAGTGGCATACCCACAATCACACATTATGATTGGTGCGTCAGCTTGCTGTTCGTTAACCACTTGGTTGTTTTGATGCTGATGACGCAAGGCAGCACGACTATGCCGTCGCATCACCCTTTCTTCACGTCGTTCTTCTTCTCGCAATTATCTTCGGAGTTCTTCTTGCTCTAGTTTATACTCACACAAATCATCATAGTGCCTTTCTTGCATCTCTATATAAAAATCAATAGGAGTTTCTGGTGATGATGGGTTTGACAGTCGTAGATCACCCATGCCCAGGGTATCTTCGTAGTCATATGATGTAGGAAGAGAAATATGCATTATTTAACTACAAACAGAAATAGACATTTAAACATTTAAATTGGATTTCTTTTGTCCTCTAAATTTTGTTTCCACCTTTCGAAATAAGCATTATTTACCAATACATCAATGGTTTTGTAAACATAAAAATATAGAACTTGCACAATTTCAACACATGCAAACATATAAATACAGCACTTCAAGTATAAAAACCCTAATTTAAGGCAATCGGTATACCCAAATCACCCAGAGACTTTGAACGTTGACGAAAATAAGTTAGAGATGAAATCAACTAAATAAAACCAAAATGATGAAGCCCTAACTACCTGTATTTGTCCTAAATGGTCCAAATTGGAGGTGTAAAGTTTGTAAAATAGGAGCAATCGAAGGTTTATAGTTTCTAACCTGAGGAAGAGTACCAATCGGAGGTGTTCTTGGACGAATTTCGTGGAGAGAGAAACGGACAGAAGGAGGAGTACGGGAGAAATTTGTTTTGGGGGGAAGTATTTCGTGAATGGGGAAACTATCACGCCAAATTTTCACTAAGCTGTAGCAAGGTTCGGCTTGAACCGTTGGATTAATCAACATCTACGGTTATTTATTTGTTTAAACTGATAACGCGGATCGCTGGCCTGGCATGTATTTATGTAATGCAACACTTTGAACTAGTGTTGCACGGATCGGCTTGAACCGTTGGATAAATCAACATCTACGATTATTTATTTGTTTAAACTAATAACGCGGATCGCTGACCTGGCATGTATTTATATAATGCAACACTTTGAACTGGTGTTGCACGTCACAGCATAAGAATTCCAACCGCAACACCGTGTTCACATCTAATGCAATAACAAATGAATGTTGTTGCAGAAGATCAAAGAATGCATAGCTTTCACCACACTTTTCATGCAACGCACACAAATTAGTGTCGAATATGCCCACTTTTGTTGCAGTGGTATATTCTGGATAGAGTGTTAGTATATATTTTATAATCAATTAATATTGAAATAAGGCTGTTGTCACCAAAACTCCATTCTCCAACAATCCTAATAGTACCGCTTGTTTATTTCGAGCATAAGCCATGCTTGTAGATCCATTGGAGTATATACCGTACTCAAAGTAAGGATCGAGCTATTACGCCAAATCCTAGCAAGGTAGTTTGATTTGACAGGTATAATCCATACCTGGGGATCGAGTATAAACCATACCCGAGTAACAATTAGGTTATCTTGCCATAATCTAGTAAGACAGTCCAATCTTTCAAGTATAAGCCATACTTGGAAGCCTAGAGTTGAGCATCATCCATGCTCGGGGTGTGATTCTTTCTAAAAGATTGAGCATAAACCATACTCGAGATTTAGTGGTACTTACACGTCAAGTCTGAACAAGGTCTGGTTCGAGTATTATCCATACTCACTTAGAAAGAGGGTTAAACTTGTCACATCCTGACAGGTACAGTTTTAGTATAGGTATCAGCCATACCTTAGTTAAAGGAATGAGCATTATCCATACTTTCTTTGAGAGGGACTCAAGTTCCTCACATCCTGACGAGTTAATCGTGTGCCTAGGTATTAGCCATATCTTAGGGACGAGCATAAGCCGTATTTGGTTTAGAACCCTGCCACATCCGGGAAAAGTATTTATATTCATCAAACATAATTCACGACAAATAAATCTTATTATTTCTAACAATTATTACAAAACCGAAACAAATCCTAATGGGTCTATGGTCGAATCCAGAGCACGCCTTGGGATATATCCTAACTCGTACGTGTGTACTTCAACATAACCACTTTATTTTAAAATAAATAAAACTGCATCTCTTAAGTCCTAAGAGATGTGGTGTATCCACATTGATCTAAACCATATCAATTGATAATGACACCGCGATTGCTGGACTCAGGATCCTTCCCTTTCCGGGGAGCATGGGAAACATTCTGAGGAGCATAGGAAGGTAGCAGTGCGAACGTTGCAGGTTTCTTAATATACACGGGTAGCTCTCCAAGTCTGACCCATTCTTCGATAAGATCACGCAAGTGCTTACAATCGTTGGTGCCATGAACTTCCATGTCATGAAACATGTAGTGCTTTCCTGATTCACACTCTCTTTTATTTGGCACCCTCTTGGGAGGCTTAGGAAAAGGAAGAGTTCCTCGCACATCACGGTATATGTCCAACAGTGAGGAATTGTGCTACGTGTAGCTATTGTATTTGGGCTCTCTTTGTAATCCCACGTTCCTAGTCGTTCTTTTCAGAGACTTTCCCTTTCCTTTGTTTTGGATAGTGGTGAGTGATTCTCCATTCTTTGTAGCAAGTACGTCAATATTTTCCATCTCGATATTAGCATTCTCTTGTCAGAGGAACCTGTCTTCTTCAAAGTATAAATCTCTAATGTCTCCGGGAGGGTCCCTCTAAAGGGAGATTTTGAAGTATATTCTATCCAAAATGCCGATCATGGTGTCCATGAGCACCATTGATTGTTTGGTCGATCAACCGATGCTACAACCGCGTGGAATCTTTCTAAGAAGGAGTGTAAGGTCTCGTCGGACCAATACTTGATGTATGTGAGGAACATGACACTCTTAGGCCGATAAATGTGAACTCTGAATTGCTCGATGAAGCGGGTGACCAACAGATTTCAGCTATTGACCGTTTCAATTTTTAGCTGTCGAAACCACATGGTAGCGATGATGATTAGATAAAGGGGAAGCACTTGGCCATGACGACGACCGATGCTGATAGTACTTCCACAAGGCGTATATAACGCATGAGATGAATGGTAGGATTGGTTCTTCCGTTATATGGTTCCAAGGCTAGAACCTTGAAGTCCGGTGGGTTGCGAGAATTTCTAATTTCCTATGTGAAAGAACTACGATGGACGTTATCCACGTCTTGTTGAGAAGTAGTTCCTTAGATGAAGCGCTTAATAATGCTGGCGATTTGATTCCCATCTCCAAGAGTCATTTCCACGAATCCAATTCTGCATCAGTGGATTAAGCGAGAGTCTCAGTATGTGTTGGAAGCATGTCTCGGTTTATAGGGTCATTTCAGTACGACCTACGAGTGATGAGTGTAGGGGGTCCCTAGCCTCTGTTGTTGGTTCCAGATTGTTCAAGGCTTCGGGATTGGCACACATGTTGGGCTAAACGATATCCATGCCACTATGATTGGACCAGTTTGGGTGAGCGTTATCAGCTCGGTATTCGGCATTGCCCCCGCCTGGACGATATCAATGTGGTTTCTAGTAGTGTTTCCCTTCATTGCATTACTAGTATGGTAGAGTGGTCTTGAAAAGACGGAGTGTTGTTTCCCCCAAGTAAGCTTGGATCGCCGTACTGGCAAGGTCGAGCGTGAGGCAGCATAAGTCCAGTTTGCGGTAAGATATCAGTTTGATCCAAAGACTGCATCGAACAAGGCTTTGGTCGAACTGGAGGTTGCATCGATTGATCGAGATGTTAAGTTGAATCATACGGTAGCAGGGTTGTGGACCGATATGAGGTTTGGATTTCATTAGCTGGAAATGTAGCTGCTACCCCAGCATCGTTTGTTGCAGGGAGAGATGGTCGGTCATTCGATCTTCCTTCCATCCGAGCAAATAAATTATTCATCATTTCCTTCTGGTTTGTGAGGAGTTCATCTTGGTGTGCCATCTGAGCTCTGAGTTCGGCAAGCACTCCATCCATCTCATCCCTAGTTGGATATTGGGACAGTTCTACATGAGAGAAAGCCTCCATGCTTACCTCCGTTGCTGCGTCTACTGGGCCAGTGGTTCGAGCATGGGAATATGTTGTACCCTTCTTCCGCTTTGCCATTATTCTTTAGCGAATAGATATCCATATCCTTTCAAGCTTAGAACTTATCATTGGATCTTACCCACCCCTACTGGGCACGCCAAAGTATTGACGTCAAAAGTTGGTCTAGTGACATTCAACCCCCAAAGTGTGTAATCCACACACAATTATAATCACAGAATGCAAGAAAAAAGAGTAAACACAGGAGACACGCAATATTTTTATAGTGGTTCGACGCCTACGTCCACTTTATAATCTCTGTTTATACTATCGATATAGGTTACAGTTGCTTTTTTGAAAGAAAATAGAAAGAGGAGTGGTTTATACACAAAATCCTTGTGTTACAATAGTATATGGTCGAAGTATCTTGTAAGCTATTTTTAGGAAGCCAACCATGAACTTTTCAGGTGAGATCCCCCTTTTCCATTTCTGGAAATGTGTATTTATAGGAGAAAACGCGAGCCGATAAGAATGTTATGTGGTCACAATCCGGCCTAAGGTCAGCCTCATGTTACTTGATCCAAAAAAGTAGTTCTTGGCGTGGGGACCTGATTTCTTGCTGAGGAATAGTTCTCCTCGATAATTGCGGCATATATGGAGCTTAAATTTGGTGAATAAAAAGTAGTGCGGGTCAGAGCTAATCAATTCTGTAACCTTGAGAATATAGGACTTTTTTTGTAAAGCGTAGGAGGCGGATCGTCATAGTTGGGGTTCGATCAACAGGTTCGATTGACCCGATCTTCAAACTTTGATCTGTTTGTTAAAGAAGTTTGCTTCTGCTTGGGAATTGATGATTTGGATCGAGCCATGTTTTGATCGACTGAGATATGAATTAGTCCAGGAGAAGGAGATGGCTTGTTTTAAGTACAGATTCTGGTTGTGACGGATTTTGCCAGAAAGTTCGTCAACACCTAGCTCCCCAAAACGTTCAACCGTCGGCCCAAAGTTTTAATGGCCACGATGCTCCAAAACAAATCCCTTAATCTCTTGCAAATGGTTTAAAATTAATTCATGGTTCCAAAACAAAATTTGTTGAGGAAAAGGAGGGTTTCAATTTGATACGGTCATGATTTAATTTCTTGCGATGTGGTGGTTGATTTCATGCTTAGAAGAACGACGGTTCGAGGTGATTTTCTGGGTCAACGGCGGGTTCGAGTTCGCCAGTACTTCAGGTGTGGGGAGGCGACGTCGAGGATGTGGCAGTTTCTGATCATGACTAGGTCGAGCGTAGGTGGCGGCGTGATGCTTTGAAGGAGAAGAGCAAAATGTTGAAGGCTGGAGATGTTAAATGCGGGTGTTAAAATGTGGAAGAAAGGGTTAAGAAAATTTAGGTTACTAAATAATTTAATTTATTCGTTAATGACGTTATTCAAATATTTGATGTATAAACGCTTGTATCTCTCTCATATCTTATCAGAATTGAACAAAACAACTTGCATTGGAACCATGACGAATAGAGCTTTGCAACGAAGCTGACTGGACGAAATTCAGAGCTCGTAGGAAATTTTTGATTAAACCAAGTGTCGTGTTTAATTTAATTAAAACAATCATTATTTAACGATTTCATAACCGACCAATGTGAGAACTCTCACTCAAACTGTAACACCCCACGCCCATTAATGTCACTCACAAAGGGAATGCATTAATGTCCATGAAGCGTTATTGTTTGTATAGAACAGATAAATTACAAGAATAAATAAATAAAACAACACAGCTGAAGATAAAACTTATTTTATTTCATCATAACTCAAAACGAGTTTACATAAGTAGTTTCCAAAGCCATTACAACAGGATCAGTACTCTTTTTCAAAAACTTCAAAGTACATAAAGAAGCAAATACTTAAATAACATAAATGCATAAATCCCCACTGAGCATAAGCAAAGCCATAAAGATGAGAGAGTCCCAAGCGATACATCTACTCTTTTCAAGCAACTGAAAGAAATCGGCACTAAGCTGTAGTATTACCTCCTTGCAAACCTGAGGGGGGGGGGAAGGAAGAAAAGAGGTGGAAAGAAAAGGGGGTCAGACATAAAGTCTGGCGAGTGCGATAACTTTAACAATATAATTATCAAAATAACTAGGCTAAGGCATAAGCTGGAAAATAAGGAATTGACTGTGAACAATTGGGTATGACAGAACAAAACGAGGAAATAAGATGAACCAAGTTATTCGTTAAAGGCACCCCTAATCATTATAAGATAATTACTGCACTACACCACCACTAGTCACCCTAAAGGTTGATCCCGCCTACAAAACTTAATAATGATAATGGTAGTTTAGTGTACCCCTAGCTACTTTCATAGGTGTCGTCTGCCCCTATCTCCACTAGGTGTACCCACTACCCCCATTCGATCGGCTCCCTAACTCGTAGATAGCCGTGCTGGCCCCACAGTGGGGTGTATCACTCCCAAAAGTGGCAACCCGATACAACCAAAAATGCACGGCTTATACCTACATGATGCAACAACGTCTTAGCTACCAGCCCGGGCCCACACACGCATATGAACCTGTTGGACTTGCGTTGCCACCGCTGACCTGTTTTGACCTCTTACAATCAAATCCAGGACGCGTGTCCCGTCCTCGACTTGGGTCGATCCCACAAAGATACTTAATGGGTTACTGGTTTGAAAAGGGCCCCCATGCATGACATAAGCTTTCCACCTACGCTTGGTCCCTTCTAAGGTTTTTCCCCACTTAACCTCATTCTTAATCATGTCTTTTTACATGTTTCAATCTTGGTTAAGTGCATCTAATCATATTTCAAATGCCACCCAAGGCACCCACTAAATTCCACATGCCACCCAAGGCACCCACTTAACCCCCTCATGTCCCACTACATGTTTATCTAGTTAAGTGTTTCTTAATTCATTAAGACCGTAACCTTGTAAAGACCTCCCACATTAGACTGGCATTTGTGGCAGCTGGATTTGCCGGGCGGGTCCGGGCAGTCTTACACCACAATCGAGCCTAACCTCGTGTCTTTAACACTGTTACGTATTTAATTTATGCCTAAGACCTCCAACATTAGACTGACATTTGTGGCAGCTGGATTTGCCGGGCGGGTCCGGGAAGTCTTACACCACAAAAGAGTCTAACCTCGTGTCTTAGGCGATTAACTACACCTAATTAATTACCCCCAATTTGAATTAATTTCCCTATTCAAATTGCCAATCAATTACAAATTTAACTATGTCCATAATTGACTCAATTATGTCCATCTATTTATGGTATATAAAATTATACCAATTAACATCACATTTAAGGCATTTATGCCAATTCTCAATATTAAATCTTTTAATATTATCCCATTACACCACGTTGTACGTTCGTTCATTTAACGTAAAATATACGTTAGACTCGAATAGTCTAACTTATGGAATAAAGAGAAAACATCACAACATGCATAGGATAAAAACTAGATCTAAACATAAGGGGTGAACTTGCATGTGTGAACAAGGTTTTCCATCTAAAACATGCATAGACCAAAATTACAAACTTGCATAAACTATGGATGTCATAGATCTAATCATAAGGTGTAAACTTGCATAGGCAATAGTCACAAACTTGCATAAACTATGGATGTCATAGATCTAATCATAAGGTGTAAACTTGCATATGTGATTTATACAACATAGACTATGATGTAAACTTGCATCTAACTCACACATGTCATAGCCTAACTTTAGATCCAATTTACACATAAAATAGATGTCATGAAACATGTAAGGTTGTATATGATTCTCACTAACTTGCATATAATTCATATCTAAATTAACATCTAAACTTGCATACATACATATGATTTAACATATGAATTAGTTCCAACAACATAACCAAACTAGCATATGAAACATCATTATGAATTGATTGTACATAAGCCAACAATTAACATAGATTTACAACATAGATAATAACATCACAGCTTTACAACATAGATAATAACATCATAGAATTTACAACATAGATGATAACACCATAGAATTTACAACATAGATAATAACATACGGTCAATGATTCACAACATAACCATATAATCCAAATCATAGCTCAATCCAATTAAATTGTTAATTATCTTATTAAAGAAATCGAACTCACAAAAAAGGTCTTGCGTTCTGAAATCTGAGTTCTGAAATTGATTTAGCTCGCCTTTGTAGTAGATTCGTTATTGTTTGAATTACAGTTGAATAGAACTGAATTGATTTTTGATTTCCCTCTAGTTGGTGGTGGCTACTCTAGGATACAAGATGACAGCATGACGGCCATGATTCAGATTTTTATTTGATTTTAGGGTTGGAGTCTACCCATGTTTATATAGAATTTTAATTTAATTATAGCCGTCGGATGATCTTAGGGTTAATCAAAACCACTCAGTCGGGATAGGGTGACACCTCAACCCTAATAACTCAGCAAGGAGTCAGAAAGGACTCAGCAATGATTCACAATATGGATCAGATTGCACCAGAAAGCTGTGCAGGCTTTCTGCTCGGCCTGGGCGCACTTGGCAGGTGCGCCAGTGCCACTTTTGTACTGGCGCACTTCCCAAGTGCGCCAGTGCATATATATATATATACATACATACATATATTTATTTCTGATTTTCCTGCCTAACTTCGTTCGTCCATATCTCCTTTATCCGGTATCCGTTTTACGCAAACTCAGACTCTATCTCAACTAGAATTCCGAGACGAACACAATAGCGCAACCCGTTTCCCTTAATTTTCACATCTGAGATTAATTATTCTTGAATTTAGTTAATTTGATTATTCAAAAATTATAGGTGTTACATTCTCCCCTACTTAAAGGATTTCGTCCTCGAAATCTTTAAGTCAAGAAGAACGTATCCTACCATCCAATCATCCATCTACTCAACCATCAACCAGTAGCAACCATGGTCCTTAAAAGATTTCTAATGCTTTTCATGTACATATGCATAGTGTGTGTATATGTCCGTATACTAATGCTAAATCAGGCGGTCCATTGATTCAGTCGACCTCCTTAATGCAAATAATGATAGTGCCATGTATCCATCATGTATGCAAAGAACCCTATGCGTATCATTACTACATGTGTGCACAACCATCCATTTAAATGCAACATCCATATGATACACACATTCAATGTACATTCATTTTACTAAATACATCCATTTATATGCAATATGCAATATGAAAGTGACTGAGCCGATCTAGTGCCTAAAGTGTGTGTATATGCATCCATGAGCAACCACTAGCAAACACTTGCATCCATCATACATAATATGTCTCAAACACATGTTTCAACCATAGGACTACCCTATGTAAAGTTCAAAGATACTAGCGAGAGGACATACTAAGGATAAAACAAGTACAAGCTAAGCGATAAAGGAGAAATTAAAAGACATACCCTCGAAAAGAAAAGGGTACAATGAACGCATCTTCTCTTCCGTCTCCTAAGTAGTATTGCTCTCATCATCTCCCCATTGCACTTTGACTAGCTTGACCTCTCGATTCCTCAACTTCTTAATCTCCGACCTAAGAATGCACGTAGGAGCTCGTCGAATCGTCGCATCACGCTCTATCTCCACCTCTCTAAGCAAGCTCGGCTCTACCACTTCCGCGGTCTCGTGCAAGCATTTCCTCAAATGTGATACATGGAATACGTCGTGTACACCACTAAGTCTCTCGGGCAACTTCACTCTATACGCAATCTTTCCAATCCTCTCCTTAATAGGAAACGACTCTACGAACCTTGGTGCTAACTTCCCAACAGACCCGAAGCGAACAACATTCCGTAATGGAGACACCTTGATAAAGACCATGTCCCAATATCAAACTCAAGATCTGTCCTCCTCTTGTCCGGATAAGATTTCTGCCTATCATGCGCCATCTTCATCCTCCTTCGAATTAAATCGATCTTTTTCTTAGTCTCTCTAATCATATCGGGCCCAAGTAAGATCTTATCCGTAGATTCCCACCAACATGTAGGCGAACGACGCGGCCGTCCATAAAGAGGCTCGAAAGGTGCCATGCAAATGCTAGACTGAAAGCTATTATTATATGCGAACTCCACCAAAGGAAGATGCTCCTCCCATGCATCTCCGAAGTCTAAAACACATAGCCTCAAAAGGTCCTCTAAAACACGATTCATTCTCTCGGTCTGGCCGTCCGTCTGAGGATGATATGCGGTGCTCAAACATAACTGAGTCCCTACCGCCTCTTCCAAGCTCTTCCAAAACTCGCTAGTAAAGATAGGATCGCGATCGCTCACTATGCTAGAAGGAACACCGTGCAAACGAACTATCTCTCGAATGTATACGGAGGCTAACCATGGAGCAGTCCTCTTACTCTTCATGGGAATGAAATGGGCGCTCTTAGTAAGTCTGTCTACCACGACCCAAATCCCTGTATTACCCTTCCTCGATCTCGGTAACCCGTCAACAAAGTCCATCGAGACACTCTCCCACTTCCATTGTGGGATCTCCAATGGGTGAAGCAACCCACCGGGCTTCTTTTGCTCTTCTTTTACTTGTTGGCACACCAAGCATCTAGCGACAAACTCGGCCACATCCTTCTTCATACCGGCCCAACAGTAAACTCGTCTCATGTCCATGTACATCTTGTCCCCGCTGGGATGAATGGTCATCTTCGAACGATGTGCATCATCAAGAATGGTCTTCCTCAAGTCCTCGTCTCGTGGTACACAAAGTCTACTGTCCCTATGCAACCAACCCTTATCATCTAGGGTATGCCTACTGAGATGGCTCGATGACTCCCCCCTTATGAGCTTCTCTACTAACTCAACCAACTGTGGGTCATCTTGCTGTGCCTCACCAATCCGTCCCAAAAGCGTAGGTCTGACCTCTAAGGATGCTAGCAAATCGGGTACAAAGTCAATGGAAGGTCTAAAGTCAAACGTAGAGATGAACTCTAAGCTTTGCCGTTCAACAAAAAATGGACTCAAGGACAATCTTTTCCTACTTAAGGCGTCTGCCACCACGTTACCCTTACCAGGGGTATATGCTATCTCGAAATCGTAGGACGCTAAGAATTCCATCCACCTTTGCTTCCTTAAGTTTATGTCCTTCTGAGAGAACAAGTATTTTAGCGATTTGTGGTCAGTAAACAATTCAAATTTCTCGCCAAGAAGATAATGGCGCCAAGACTTAAGCGTGAAAACAATAGCGGCCAACTCTAGGTCATGCGTAGGTTAATTTCTTTCATGCACTCTCAACTGCCTTCCTCCATAGGCTATTACCCTTCCCTCTTGCATTAAGACCGCGCCTAGTCCTATCCCACAAGCATCGGTATAAATGGTAAATGTCTTACTCCCATCTGGCAACACTAAGACCGGGGTTGTGGTCAAAGCTCTCTTTAAACGTTGGAACGCATCATCACAATCTACGTCCCACGTAAAAACTAGGTTCTTCTTCGTCAAGCGTGTTAATGGGGCTGATATTTTTGCGAAGTCCTTGATAAACTTCCTATAGTAGCCTGCCAACCCCAAGAAACTCCTCACCTCGGTAGCATTTTTAGGGACCTTCCAATCTTGGATGGCCACCACCTTCGCGGGATCCACAGCTATCCCTTCTCTGGAAACCACGTTCCCTAAGAATCGCACTTCCTTCCTCCAGAAGTGACATTTAGAAAATTTAGCTTTAAGGTTATGCGCTCGAAGGGTCTCCAATACTTCCCTAAGATGTAGGGCATGCTCTTCCTCGCTCTTAGAAAAGACCAAGATGTTGTCCACAAAGACCACCACGAATTTATTAAGGTACTCCCTAAACACCCTACTCATCAAGTCAATAAAGTATGCGGGGGCGTTTTTCAAACCGAAGGGCATCATAATCCATTCATAGAAACTGTCCAGATTCCTAAAGGCAGTCTTGTCTATGCTATCTTCAGCCACTCTCAACTGATGGAAACCAGTGGCTAAGTCCAACTGCGAAAACACTGAGGCGCCAACTAACTAATCGAAGAGATCGTCAATCCTTGGCAGTGGGTGCCTATTCTTCTTAGTAAGTTTATTAAGCTCTCTATAGTCCACACAAAGTCTAAGGGACCCATCCGCCTTCGTGGCAAATACTACTGGAGCACCCCACTCCGATATACTACGTCTTATGAACCCTTTCTCAAGCAACTCCCCTACTTGCTTATTGAGTTCCCTCCTCTCACGAGGAGCCATGTGGCATACTGGCAGAGATACTGGTTTTGCATTGTCTACAAGATAAATACGAAAGTCTATCTCACGTTTTGGGGGCAGACCCCTCACCTCATCGAAGACATCAACATATTCACGAACTATACGAACAGAATGTAAATCATTATTGGATGCATCAAGTGACTCAAGATAACTAATCATCACCGGTCCTCTAGGGTCACAAGAAATGTCAAGGGTCTTTCCACTACGAGTCAACAATTTTACTACCCTTTGTTCACAATCTAGGATGGCGCCATATCGGGCTAGCCAATCCATCCCTAGAATCAACCCATAGCCCATGAAACCAAGAACAAAAGCATTACATTCAAAACTAACGCCCAAGATAGACAATCTCAAATCCCTACAAACCGTGGATAAATGAGCCGACCCACCAATAGGATTTGAGACTACAATGGGATCCACAACAAGACTAGTATCTAAGTGCAGTGTTTCAACTAATGATGTAGAGATAAACGAATGTGATGCGCTAGAATCGAATAAAGTACGGACATGATGATCAAACAGAAAAACTAAACTCTCGACGGAAATGTTTCTACCTCGTTCTTGCAGCGGTGGGACCGTGAGAGCCTGGACCTGCTCCCTTGCCTGCCCTGGTGCCACGAGAGCCTGAAGCTGCACTCCAGAAGTTCTTTGCCCTTGTCCCTATTTCCTTGGGCAGTCCTTAACTAGGTGACCTGCCTTTCCACAATGGAAACAGCCAGTCTTCTTCTTTTTCCTACAGTCTTTACTCAGATGGCCTGGTGTCCCACAATTAAAGCACTCCTTCTTTCCTTTGCCATTATTGTTCTTCCCGCCTTTCTTGTTTTGTTGTTGTTGCTGCGGTTTCTTTTGATCCCCTTTCTTCTCGGGTGCCTTATTAGCTTTGGCGCCCTTCTCCTCTTCATGCAAAAGCGCCATATCAACTAGCCTCTCAAAGGTGGCCCCCATAGGGATGTGGGTCTTAGCTAACCCATGTAGACTTAGGGCTGTCAATTTCCTACCCGACCCATGACCCGACCCGAAACCCGCACGGAAATTAGCAGGTTAACCCGACCCGTTTAGTTAATGGGTCATTTTCGGGTCAACCCGAGTTTGACCCATTTATAAATGGGTGGGTTTAGGGTTGACCCGCTAACCCGATTTTGACCCGCCAAACCCGATTATATATTGTATCTCTTCCATACTATTAGTCTTTTATGTATACTATTAGTGTTAGTCTTTTATGTATGCAGTAATCAGTATGCTCGTATATGTAAGCTGTTATATTTTACCAATTTATTCTTATATGTTGTTAGCTATATTTTACTTATAACAACTATATCTCTTGCATACTGGTAGTCTTTAATTTATGCAGTATGGGAATATATACTTATGTATAGAAAATGATTTTTGAATATGGGGATTTCATGCTTTATATATGTGTTGTCTGTTGGTGACTTTGCAACTTGTTGCATGTTGGTGATTATATAACAGTGTGCATGTTGGTGATTTGGCTCTTTTGTTGCTTATATTAGTAGGCAATATCTATCAATGGGTCAAACAGGTAAACCCGACCCAACACAACCTGACACGACCCATTTACTTAAACGGGTTACGCGGGTCGGGTCAACCCGTTTATAAACGGGTCGGGTTAGGGTTAGGAAAATATGACACGTTTAATAAACGGGTTGACCCGACCCGTTTATAAATCAACCCGAACCCGACTTGACCCGACCCGAACCCGACCCGACACGACCCATTGACAGCCCTACATGTAGTGGCTCGTTCAAACCCTTAACAAATCTCAGGGCCTTCTTTTCGGGTGTATTAACCAAGTCCAAGCCAAATCTTGCCAACTGATTGAACTTGTTGACGTATTCTTTCAATGATAGATTCCCTTGATTCAACACCAAAAATCTGTCCATGTATAAATTCTCTTCAGTCCGTGAGAGAAACTTTGCCTCAAACCTACGCCTGGAATCCGGCCATGTATCAATTGGACGCTCTCCATTAGTGACTTCCCACCAAAACGAAGCTTCGTCCTTCATCAACCAAGCAGCCAATTGGACCTTCTTACAATCGTCCAAATCGAAGATGCCAAACAGATCCTCCACTTCTTTCAACCAATTTCTAGCTTCAATGAACGTTTCAGTCCCACTAAAATATTTTCCACCCATCGAATGAAAGTCTTTACATATCTTGGAGAAAGTATCTCCATGCGTAGGAATGACTGGAGTTGGGGGAGGAGGAGGAGGAACGTTGGCCGGTCCCGCGGCAGCGGCCCCAGCCTCGAGATATTGACGAAATCAACCGGGTACATGAACACCCTCTGGTATCTCAGATGCTCCAAACATGCTAAAAAGAAAAAGTTTCAAAACAAGGGAAGCGAAAGAGAGATGTATGGCTTGCGGGGATTATGCTCTTTTCAGTAAACTTTCCTTGAAAATAGCTTCTTTAAAACAAGTTTTTGAAAATACTTTCTAGGAAAATAAGGGTGCGTTTGGTTAAAAATGAGTTTTGAGTTTTTAGTTTTCAAAATTAATTACAAAACTTTAAAGGTGTGAAAGAAGGAATGGTAGAATGAAAGGATCAAGATGGAGGGGACCGCGGAGGGGATGTAGCAATCATGGAATGAAGATTTGGTCTCCATGTTTCTCATTTCTCAAAACATGAAAAATGGATAAAAGTTGTTTTTTATTTTGTGTGTTAAACTTGTTTTCTAAAATTGTTGTTTTCCATGATATGCATGTGTTGTGCACATTTTTGTACGGACCAAAACCCAAAACTTAAAATGGCAAACCAAACACTACCTAATACTTTTGAAAACACTTTTCAAAACTTTTTATCTGTTCTTGTAACCATAGCTCTGATACCACGTGTAACACCCTACGTCCATTAATGTCACGCACAAAGGGAATGCATCAATGACCATGAAGCGTTATTGTTTGTATAGAACAGATAAATTACAAGAATAAATAAATAAATAAAACAACACAACGGAAGATAAAACTTATTTTATTTCATTATAACTCAAAACGAGTTTACATAAGTAGTTTCCAAAGCCATTACAACAGGATCAGTAGTCTTTTTCAAAAACTTCAAAGTACATAAAGAAGCAAATACTTAAATAACATAAATGCATAAATCCCCACTGAGCATAAGCAAAGCCATAAAGATGAGAGAGTCCCAAGCTATACATCTACTCTCTTCAAGCAACTGAAAGAAATCGGCACTAAGCTGTAGTATTCCCTCCTTGCAAACCTGAGAGGGGGGGGGAGGAAGAAAAGAGGTGGAAAGAAAAGGGGGTCAGACATAAAGTCTGGCGAGTGCGATAACTTTAACAATATAATTATCAAAATGACTAGGCTAAGGCATAAGATGGAAAATAAGGAAATGACTGTGAACAATAGGGTATGACAGAACAAAACGAGGAAACAAGATGAACCAAGTTATTCGTTAAAAGCGCCCCTAATCATTATAAGATAATTACTACACTGCACCACCACTAGTCACCCTAAAGGTTGATCCCTCCTACAGAACTTAATAATGATAATGGTAGTTTAGTGTACCCCTAGCTACCTTCATAGGTGTCGTCTTCCCCTATCTCCACTAGGTGTACCCCCTACCCCCATTCGATCGGCTCCCTAACTCGTAAATACCCGTGCAGGCCCCACAGTGGGGTGTATCACTCCCCAAAGTGGCAACCCGATACAACCAAAAATGCACGGCTTATATCTACACGATACAACAACGTCTTACCTACCAGCCCGGGCCCACACACGCATATGAACACGTTGGACTTGCATTGCCACCGCTGACCCGTTTTGACCTCTTACAATTAAATCCAGTACACGTCTCCCGTCCTCGACTTGGGTCGAGCCTACAAAGATACTTAATGGGTTACTGGTTTGAAAAGGGCCCCCATGCATGACACAAGCTTTCCACCTACACTTGGTCCCTTCTAAGGTTTTTCCCCACTTAACCCCATTCTTAATCATGTCTTTTTACATGTTTCAATCTTGGTTAAGTGCATCTAATCGTATTTCAAATGCTACCCAAGGCACCCACTAAATTCCACATGCCACCCAAGGCACCCACTTAACCCCCTCATGTCCCACTACATGTTTATCTGGTTAAGTGTTTCTTAATTCATTAAGACCGTAACCTTGTAAAGACCTCCCACATTAGACTGGAATTTGTGGCCGCCGGATTTGCCGGGCGGGTCCGGGCAGTCTTACACCATAAACGAGCCTAACCTCGTGTCTTTACAACTGTTATGTATTTAATTTATGCCTAAGACCTCCTATATTAGACTGGCATTTGTGGCAGCTGGATTTGTCGGGCGGGTCCGGGCAGTCTTACACCACAAAAGAGTCTAACCTCGTGTCTTAGGCGATTAATTACACCTAATTAATTACCCCAATTTGAATTAATTTCCCTATTCAAATTGCCAATCAATTACAAATTTAACTATGTCCATAATTGACTCAATTATGTCCATCTATTTATGGTATATAAAATTATACCAATTAACATCACATTTAAGGCATTTATGCCAATTCTCAATATTAAATCTTTTAATATTATCCCATTGCCCCACGTTGTACGTTCGTTCGTTTAACGTAAAATATACGTTAGACTCGAATAGTCTAACTTATGGAATAAAGAGAAAACATCACAACATGCATAGGATAAAAACTAGATCTAAACATAAGGGGTGAACTTGCATGTGTGAACAAGGTTTTTCATCTAAAACTTGCATAGGCCAAAGTTACAAACTTGCATAAACTATGGATGTCATAGATCTAATCATAAGGTGTAAACTTGCATAGGCAATAGTCACAAACTTGCATAAACTATGGATGTCATAGATCTAATCATAAGGTGTAAACTTGCATATGTGATTTATACAACATAGACTATGATGTAAACTTGCATCTAACTCACACATGTCATAGCCTAACTTCATATCCAATTTACACATAAAATAGATGTCATGAAACATGTAAGGTTGTATATGATTCTCACTAACTTGCATATAGTTCATATCTAAATTAACATCTAAACTTGCATACATACATATGATTTAACATATGAATTAGTTCCAACAACATAACCAAACTAGCATATGAAACATCATTATGAATTGATTGTACATAAGCCAACAATTAACATAGATTTACAACATAGATAATAACATCACAGCTTTACAACATAGATAATAACATCATAGAATTTACAACATAGATGATAACACCATAGAATTTACAACATAGATAATAACATACGGTCAATGATTCACAATATAACCATATAATCCAAATCATAGCTCAATCCAATTAAATTGTTAATTATCTTATTAAAGAAATCGAACTCACAAAAAGAAGGTCTTGCGTTCTGAAATCTGAGTTCTGAAATTGATTTAGCTCGCCTTTGTAGTAGATTCGTTATTGTTTAGATTAGAGTTGAATAGAACTGAATTGATTAGCTTTGATTTCCCTCTAGTTGGTGGCGGCTATTCTAGGTTACAAGATGATAGCATGACAGCCATGATTCATATTTTTATTTGATTTTAGGGTTTGAGTCTACCCATGTTTATATAGAATTTTAATTTAATTATAGCCGTTGGATGATCTTAGGGTTAATCAAAACCACTCAATCGGGATAGGGTGACACCTCAGCCCTAAGGACTTAGCAAGGAGTCAGAAAGGACTCAGCAATGAGTCACAATATGGATCAGATTGCACCAGAAAGCTGTGCAGGCTTTCTGCTCGGCCTGGGCACACTTGGCAGGTGCGCCAGTGCCACTTTTGTACTGGCGCACTTCCCAAGTGCGCCAGTGCAAATATATATATATATATATATATATATATTCTGATTTTCCCGCCTAACTTCGTTCATCCTTATCTCCTTCATCAGGTATCCGTTTTACGCAAACTCGGACTCTATCTCAACCAGAATTCCGAAATGAACACAACGGCGCAACCAGTTTCCCTTAGTTTTCACGTCTGAGATTAATTATTCTTGAATTTAGTTAATTCGATTATTCAAAAATTCGGGGTGTTACACAAACTGATTTTATAAGATAGTATATTCATTTCTGAATATGTATTGATTGCATGTGATTGCAATGTTTTCTTCGTGGTTTATGTATGATATTTACAGGCTTTATGGATTTTTTATTAAACTGTGAATATGAGCGTTGTCGAATGAAATGCTTATATTATAAATCATTGATTGATGGATGGTAGTTGATTTATATTTGTTTATATTATTTAACATAAAAATTTACACCACGAATATGAGATTTGAAAATATTTTCATTTTAATGTTGTAATAATATGGAATATTCAATTTTGATTTAAAATTGAATTGGAAGCTGAAATCATTTTGAAAACAAGTTTATAAACGTTTTATAAAATACGTTTAAACTAAATCGATGAATTTTATTATAAATAATAAAATGGTTTGAAAATGATGTTTCAACCAGCGACCGTTCGCGAATTTCGACTGTTGACTTCAAATGGACATACCGGGAGATCCAACCGTCGGATTTTCCCAAATCCGAAAGCATTGGGTTCAAATGAAAAGAGATATCAAATAAAAAGAAAAGTTTTGAAATCCAACGGCTAGATTTCAAGATAAGTCCAAATCAATGTTAAAAAGAACACTGTAAATGCAGTTCGGTGACCAGAATTGGAAACCAACTGTAGAGGCTATATTAAAATTATTAAAATATGGAAAAATTATGTTAATTAATAATAAACTATTTGAAAGATTTATAAACCATATATATACTTGGTTTTCTTATAGTTATTGTTGTCGCTTGATTGCTTGGATTGTGCTCGACTAGTTTATGAGCAAATATGCTTTTATACTTAGCAATGGGTTGGGTAGAAATATTTTTATGCTAACGCCTAGCAACTTATTTCAGATTTGACTATGAGATGTCTAGGGATGTTGTTTGATTCATTTCAATTTAATGAATGGTTTTTGAAATGATATTTTCTTAAGTGAAAGAAAATGTATTCCCGATTTTGGATAGGGAATGCTATAAAAAAATGTTTTATAAAATAGAAAGGATTTCGAGGACTAATCCCGATGTTTCTGAAATGATTTGGAAGTGAAAATTATCATAGATTTGATTTATTTGTGATTATTGGTGTTAATGAGTTTCCCACTTCGGGATATAAAATGATTTATTATATGGCTAAAGATTCGGGTAACCCTGAGGACTAAAAGAATGGTGGGAGCCTAGTACCTTAAATGGTCAGTGGTTGATGTAGCCTGCTCCGTTCGTGGGAGGTGCGCACACACTTTTACATACATACACACACACACAGATATATATATATATATATATATATATATATATATCGAAAGAGAAGGTACGTGCCCTTTGCCATGTTGATGGGAGAAACATCTCGATATTTGGTTGCATACGTTTTGTTATGCATGTATTGTGATATTTTGGAATTCATATTTCCAAAGGTTTTGGTTTGAGATCTTAAAGTGGAATCTACTTTAATATGAAAGTTGGATTTGTATTTCAAATTATTTCTGGTGGATCGAGATCTCAGGTAAATCTATTAGGTAGATCCTCTTTCGTCTTGTCCCGTGTCTTATCCGCTGGCACATATGGTGCTTGTGGAACAAGGCAATTTTTGATGAAGTGGCGATGGATCTTCTTACTATTATTCGGAGAGTAAGGAATGGTGTATTCCTTACTTTTTGAGGTAGGCCTTTCAGGGGGCTACTGGCTCCTGTTTTAGGAGTACGGCTAGTACCTTTGGTGTTATTGGTACCAAGTACTCTAAGGGGGAATTGGTTGATCCCAATGCTAATGGCTCGTCCTAGCTGTATTCACCATCCTCACCCTCCCCCCTTATTGAAGCTTATGTCGTTTGTTATTGCTGCAGGGCCTGATTTTTAGGTATATGGTTAATCTTGCCTAGGACTATTGGTTATGTCTTTACTCTTCCCAGACTGGTCTTTCTGGAGCTTTTTAGCTGGAGCATTTGGGAGCTATTCTTTGGGTCTACTGCGCTCAGCAGTTTTCTTGGACTGTTGGATTTCCCCTTCTCAAGCTCTTGTTTCCTATGGGGCTATTTTTCAATGAATTGGTTGATTTTTGCAATGGAGCTTTTTGGAGAGCAGTTCTGAAGTGTCTTTTCTTTTATTATGTTGTACCGTTCATATGTATTTTTTGGAGTCACTATAGTAGTATGTCGAAGTAGATATATTTCATAATCCGGAGGCAGCCTTGCGGGAACCCGATAT
The DNA here is from genome assembly GCA_030737875.1 of Allium sativum. Classification (NCBI taxonomy): domain Eukaryota; kingdom Viridiplantae; phylum Streptophyta; class Magnoliopsida; order Asparagales; family Amaryllidaceae; genus Allium; species Allium sativum. Next base: position 705,970,736 of record CM060916.1, on the reverse strand, counting down.
CGAAGAATGATGGGCGGTGGTTTATCCGGGGCTCATCCATCTACCTCCTATACCTATAGTCATAGTTTGTTTTAGGTATGTGCTATTGGTTATCTGTCGGGCATGTTGGAAGTTTTGGTTGATTGTTTATATATATATGTGTGTGTGTGTGTGTGTGTGTGCGCGCGCGCACCTCTGTTAAAAAAATGATTTGAAATAAGAATCGGGAATAAAGCCCGAAGAAATAATTTCTATAAAGTGAATTGGATTTTAAAAATCTAAGTTTGGTAATTAAGCCTAAATGGGTAGTTTGAGGAATTACATATTGTTTGATGCATCGTAGGCTTCATAAGTCTATTTTTAGTAGTTATTTATGCACCAGCATTCGTGTGGAGTAAACCTATTTCATGTTATACGGCGTGGTCCCATGATATGCCTCACTTTGAAATAAAGTATAATAACTTTTTTTGGTTCTCACTCCAGTCCTATGACTTACTCGGAGTTTATTGTTCCTCACTTAAACTCTAAGTACCTATATTTTCCACACGGGCAGCTAGTAGTTTGGGTTTTACATATATTTTTAAAATAAAATCATGGATTTTTTCTGGAGCTATGCTCTGGATTATTTGGAGTCTTCTGCTTTATACATTTATATTTGTATTGTATTTATTGTAATTTATCTTCCACTGTATTATTTACGATGTACTTTGACATTCTGTACTCTGATGTAAAATTGTTGTAATAACAATGAAATGTTCTTTTGTTTTTGTCTGATGCGTTGTATGCCAAAAGTTAACGTTTCTACTATTTTGGATTGGACCTGTGAGGCTTATGGTTGATTCGAAGGGCGGAGGTTTTTGGTTCGTTACATAAAGACTCTTCGAACAGATTGAGGAGGAGAATATTTAAGCCAAGAATTCAGTGACTATCTAAAAGACTGTGGGATTATATCATAACCCACTCCACCTGGAATACCACTATGAAATAGTGTGTCTAAAAGGCGAAATCACACCTTATTAGGTATCGTACGATCAATGGTGAGTCATGCAGATCTTCCAATAAGTTTTTAGGGTTATACCATTGAAACAACTGCATTCATACTTAATCATGTTCATACTAAAACGGTTCTAAAGACACCATATGAGATATGGATTAGGAAATGTCCTGGTGTGTCTTTCATGAAGATTTGGGGATGTGAGGTGTTAGTTAAACGTCTTGCCTCTGACAAACTTGGACCCAAATCCAATAAGTGTTATGTTGTGGGATATCTGAAAGAAACAAAAGGATATTATTTCTAGAAACCTTCTAAGAATAAAGTATTTATTGCTTGTACTAGTATTTTTCTGGAAAGAGAACTAGAAAGTACCGATAGGAATAAAGTAGAACTCAAAGAGATTCGAGAACCACAAGATACCATTGAACCTGAGCTAGAAATAGGAACCAAAAATAGTTGTGGAAACTGAATTTTCTCAAATTACACAAGACATTCGTAGATCTGGTAGAATATGTCGTGACCCTAACAGATATTTTGGATTTCTTATAACTCAAACTATAGACGTAATGCTCATAGACCAAGATGAGCCCACTTCTTACCAAGAAGCTATGAATGGACCAGTATCTGAGAAATGGCTTGAAGCCATGAAATCTGAAATGGATTCCATGTACACCAAGCAAGTACAGACTTTAGTTGATCCACCTGACTGGGTAAAACCAGTCGGGTGTAAGTTGGTTTTCAAGAAGAAAACTGACATGAGTGGTAAAGTACAAACCTATAAAAGCCAATTGGTGGCAAAAGCTTTTAAACAAGTTCAAGGAGTTGACTATGATGAAACCTTCTCTCCAATGGAAATGGTTAAATCCATTAAGATTATACTTGCAATTGCAGCCTTTTACGAGATGTGTACATGACACAATCTGAGGGTTTTGTCAATCCAAAAGATGCCAGAAAAGTTTGTAAGTTGCAACGATCCATTTATGGATTAAAGCAAGCATCTCAGAGATGGAATCTTCGTTTTGATGAAACAATCAAAGAGTTTGGCTTCATTAAGAATGAAGATGAATCTTGTGTGTAAGATCCTGTATTTTAGTGGTCAAATATTTAATTTAATTTATTATTTTAAATGTTGATTTGGAATTTAAATAATTCAAATTCAATGGTTTTGAATATTTTATTAATATAAATAATTTAATAGTAAATTTAATTTGGAATAGTCAAAATTAGTTTGATTTGCAATATTGTATAAATTGTACAGTATAAAAGAATTTAATTGAGATTAGATTGAATTATAATAATGAATTCGTTTATTAAACGATGTTTGAACGTATAATTTATGGTTTAATTATAAAAATGAACCCGCAACTTCGTGGTAGTCCATAGCCTTATGTTTTGAACTTTAAACGAATGCACAGGAGCCAATATAAGTCGGAATTTTTGAAACAAGAATCATCAAGATCTATTAGATAATAATTTTCTAATGAAAGAGAAAAATAGAGTTTTTATATTTTAGATTTTTGGTTATGTTTAAATCATATTTTTAGAAATTCGTTGCGGAATCGTTTATAAAACATAACGATTTATTTTATATAATAAAAAGGAATTAATTACAAATTCAGTATCGTTTTAACTTGGAATTTAAATGTTTGAATTATTTTGAAGCTATATGGATTCCTATTTGAATATATACGTAATAACAACTTATTATTATATCGAGTCATTTTGAAATCGATTTAATTTAAACCTTTAAAACGAGCTCTTATTCAAACGACCTAAGATTTCAATGAAACAAATTTTATTAAATCCGTAATGGCTAATTGTAGCGTCCTAGAAATTTGATGCTCAAATTTCGATACTAATACATCCCTTGTCCAAACTCAAGTATCGAAAACCCAGAAAGCTAATAGAAAGAAATAAGAGGATGAGAAGAGATAAGATAGAAAAATTAGAATAGAAGAATAAGAGGAAGCACCAACACTACACAGAGTCTCACATCGCAGCATAATAAATTATAATATAGAAATAACTTTTATTGAGAGCTTGAAAAAATTACTCACATCATCATTGAACAACGGTTAAAAACAATCTGGACAATTATAACAACCTATCCTCAAATACAACACACAGCGGAATAATACTACAAATATCATACGTCAGGACTCCTTCAGCTTGTCCCTGAACTTCACAGTATCCGATAACCTGAACCTATACAACTCGGTCTAACCCGAACATTACAAATGCCAAAGATTAGCCCGGTGAACCAGCGTAAGAAAACTCACTAAGTTTCAAGTATCATCCAATTGGCTTAACTTTAGAAAATCCTTTTTGAAAGAAAAAGATAATAGTAAGACAATCCCACACATAAATATGGATGGTTTTTACCTTACTATAACCCAAAACATTTTTGATATGAAAATCCAGTGATATTATAATGTGTATATATCAAACAAAAAACCAAATAACAGAACGCTTGCATCTCACACTCCACATACATAGTATATAATCAAAAACTGCAGGCGCCTATTGAAGATTGGATTCCAACTATGACAAGGTATGGGACCACCTCCCGATTAGTGTACTCTAGAGGGGATACTCTGGTGTTCAATAAGAACATCTTGTAACCTGGCCACACATGACAGCCCACTCATTTAGCTTGAGTGTAGTGAATGTATTTGTAACGACCCGCATTCTACGCATCGAAGGATCGTAGAATATTTATTTTTTTCAATACGAAGTCATATAGTCATATAATTTTGGGATACGACTATTGGGGTCATTTCCCATGTTCATGATTTTTGCTGATTTTAAAATGACCATTTTGCCCTTAGCTGATCTTGTTTTGGCCATAACTTTTGATTGGAAAGGAGTTTTGACCTGAAACCACTTCCAATGGATCCGGATGATTGTTTACCTTTCCGTAGAGTGGTCATATGTGAAAAACGGACTTACCGTTTGGGAGATATGGCTGAAACAAGGTTTAGTAGGTGAAAAACAGCTTAACCGGGCTTAATTGGGTAGTTAACATCTAGGCCCATTGGGGGATTTCGGGATTAGGGGTATATAGGAGCTGATTATGGTTAGAAAACATTTCTTTAGACACTTTTTCAGCCGCCACTTTCATTCTTGGAACCCTAGTAATAACCTCCAACATTTAGAATCACCTCTAATCACTTTCTAATCAAGTATTAGCCTAATCTTCACCAAATTAAGGAGAAATAACACCAAAGCAAGGTTAGAACTGCTGTATAGCCTTGGGAACAGTGCCAAACAGAGGATAATTTCAGATTTGGTATTTTTTGTGGCTAAGGTGAGTGATTTGCATAGTTCCTCACTAATTATGGTTAATTAAGGGTAATTAGTGTTAATTGGCGAATTTAAACATGATTAAATTCTGGAAAAATATTTATAAATTTAGAAATATTGTTTTAAGCCTCTGCTAGAAAATTTGGTTAATTTGGTTAAGTTTTTCTAATTATATCATTAGTTTTGCTTAAACATACTTAAGGGAAAATATGGGATTTTGGCTATGCTTGATTCGTTTTAACCTATCAAATCATTGTTTTGGTGTTTGTGGCTGGTTATACATGTTGCTATGATTGTATGGTATCCTTTGTGATTGATTAGAAGAGTTAGAATGGTCAAAAACGCCGTCGTATGGTGTAAAACAGTCGCTGGAAAAGTTGTAGGAAGCAGTGCAGGGTTTCGGATCAGATCGAGTTAGGGGGCTCAGATTGGATAAGAGAACAGGGCAAGAGGATCCGAACCGGATCGGGAATTTGCACTAAAGGAGGCTTGGCAAGAAGGAAGGCCATTTGCAAAGAGTTGGAGTTGGGTTGGGAATCAGATCAGAGCTGAGTAGGGGATCAGATCGGAAGCAAGGGCGTGGAGATCAGATCGGGCTAGAGCTAGGGAGCGGGATCGGATCGGAGGACCAAGCTTGGAGTTGGAGTAGGAGTGAAGCACCGAACCGGATCAGGATCCATGAGCACCGAACCAACTGAGTGGAACGATGTGGACTACCGAACCGAACCAACCTGAAGTGGAACACCGAACCGAACGGAAAGCCTAGGAGCGATGTATTCGAATCGAACTGACTGAAACAAGCCGAACCGAACCGGATTGGAGCTGCGATTACGCGACGACTCTTCTGAAGACCAACTCCAATCTGACCAAAACCCGAGATGCAAAGGAAGTCCAAATGGGAGGTTATTGCTCAAGATCCAAATGGGACCAACGGGTTGACTTCATGATTGGACTTTGCTGCGGGACGTGTGCAAAGTGGTTATCGACGTCCATAGCTTTGATTCACCACCGAGACAAATGTTAGACTACGTATCAGTGTAGTGAAGTTGTCATAAATTCATGGGGCGGAGTGATCATAGTTGGCTATGAGCCAGTGCAGTGGAGTCATCACGACTTCATGGGGTAGAGTGGACATAGCAAGGACTAGTGGCTATGGATAAGTGCAGTGGTGTCATTATGACTCCATGGGGCAGAGTGATCATAGCAAGGATTTGGGTGATCAAAGCGGTGGATATCGTATGCTTTACGCACTGAGTGAGAGATGTGAGGATGGTTGCTATGCTTGATTTTTTGCTATCACTATGACATGCACACCCCCTCCCCGTATCTTTATACCTTATCTTTAGTGGCACCTTAGAGTATTGACCGGTATGTTGTGCTAACTCTTTGGTTGCAGGTCCAGGTTCAGGTATGGTTTAGTATACCTGTTATTGTTCTGTTTTGCTGCTTATCGTTGATACCAGACTTTTGTCTAAAGTCTTATGTCTCTTCTTATTACTCTGGGTGCTCTTAAACGGGCAGACTAGAGACAGGTTAGCTGGTTATGCACGAGTAGCTGATCTGGAGACGAGCAGGAGGCTCCTGCATATTATCTACATATATTCTCCCTGTGTTGTTGATGGTCACTGCTTTGGGCATTAGTAGTGTACCTCTCCTTTCTTTTGCTTTAGAGACAGTATTTTGAAGTTGTAATAATGATGATGTGGAACATAAGCTGTGTTTGGATTTTCCGCTGCTATGATATTTAGTTTTCAGCTTATGCACTGTCTCGCCTGTTTTATGTCAAAGTATGTTATTATTATATTTTATTCCATGCACTATGAGACATTCTACAGGTTCCTTGTTAGTTCAAATATCTTTCCCTTCCTTTCTTTGGCGACCGTCTCATGCTAGTTGGACGTTGGCACAACGCACTTTCGTTGGAAATGTCGGCTGGTGCGGGTCGGGCTGTCACACTTGGTATCAGAGCTCTAGGTTGCATAGTTAACCTAGGGAAAGACACCAGGGAGAGATAATACGTATATGAGAGTGCGTATTTGTGATTATTTTAGTTTTCAAAAGCTATATATATATACTATTAGTATAGCTAAGGATGAAGTCGCACTGCACTGACACCACAAAGAGGATGGTTAATCGTTTCTCTTTACAGATTGAACGATGAGCCGATATACGAGGGGTGCTGGTAGAGGAGCCAATAATGGGAATGCTCCTGACATGAGGACTATGTTCACTGACTTCATGAGAGAGATGCTTAGGGACGTTCATAGGGCAGTTCCTAATGCTGCTAATGGTGGTGGTGCAGCGGTGCAGGCACCTAGGGCCGATTTCGCTAAGCTATGCAAGGATTACACTAGTCTTGGTGGAAAGCCGTTCCACAGAACGGAATTGACCACGGATGTTCAAGATTGGTTAGATAGCTGTGAGCGTATCTTCAAAGACTTGGGTATCGTGGATGCGATGAAGAGAAAGCTAGCGTCCAGTCAGTTGCAAGGACGGGCAATGAATTGGTGGAATGCTATTAACGCAACTACTCCAGAGGATCAAGTTACATGGGATCAGTTTAAGGCCCGATTCAATGTTAAGTTCATCCCAGCTGCCCAGAAGTCAGAGTTGTTTAGGAAATTTCTGGAGCTTAAGAAGAATGGTTAGGCAGTCTCGGAGTACATTGCAGAGTTTGATACTCTATCAAAATATGGATTATCCCTTATTGATACTGCCGAGAAGAAAAATGAAAATTTCATAACAGGCTTAGATCAGTACTTGGGGGAAAGGCTTATTAACCACATCGATGAGACGTTTGAATCAATTATGGGGAAAGCATTGAGGTCAGAGAGTCTTTACCCTAAGACGAAAACTGAGGTTGCATCTGCAGAGGAGCCAAAGCCTCAAGCAAGCGGTGGAGGCAAGAATGGTTTTCAGAATAAGAGAAAGCAGAATCAGACCAAGGATGGCCTGAAGAAAAAGAATAAGAAAGATGTTGAGTGCTTCAGCTGTGGTAAGAAGGGCCACTATGCCAAAGAATGTCAGGCCAAGCCAGCAGATAGGAAGTGATTCAACTGTGGCCAAGTGGGACATCACAAGGATAAGTGTCTGCAACCCCCTAAAGAAAAGCAGATTGTGAAAGCATATGTTATCAATGTTATTCCTTCTTCGTCGAATGCCCCAACTGTGGCGGAGAAAGGAAAGAATGTCGTCATTTAAGGTACACTTTCTGTTTATGATGTTCCTGTCCGAGTATTGTTTGATACTGGAGCTTCCAGTTCCTTCATTTCTAGTGATCTGGTAGATAGATTGGGATTGGAACCCGAGATAGTCGATAGAATTTTAGCGGTAACGAACCCGATTGGTGGTTCGACTAGCCTTAGCATGATTTGTCGTAATGTGGTCTTATCGAGTCATGGATGCATGTTTGTTTGTGATTGCTTTGTTTTGGGCTTTACTGGGTTTGGCATTATTTTGGGAGTCGACTGGCTCCAAAGATACGGGGTGGTGGTAGACTGTGAGGGCTTTTTGTTGACAGTTAGAGCGGATGATGGGCAGAGGGTAGTGTTTGGTGGTCTACCTAGTGATGGGGTAATGGCTAGTTTTCTAAATTCCCTCGACATCCCGCATTATGAGTTGTCAGATGTGCCTATGGCTGGCCAGTATCCGGACGTCTTCGAGGAAGTGACCGAACTTCCACCACACCGAGAGATTGAGTTCCGTATTGATTTAGTGAAAAATGCCAGACCTATAGTGATGCCACTTCGTCGTATGGCACCAAGAGAGCAGCAAGAGCTCGGGGTGCAAGTAAGCGATCTTTTGAAGAAGGGATTTATCAGAAGAAGTGTTTCTATGTGGGGAGCACCAGTTGTGTTTGCTACCAAGGCCGATGGTTCCCTTTGATTGTGTGTGGACTACCGCAAGCTGAATAAGATGACGAGGAAGAATAAGTATCCTCTATCGCGGATAGATGATTTGTTTGATCAGTTGAGTGGCGCGAGAGTGTTCTCCCAGTTGGATCTCGCGACAGGTTTTCTTCATCTTAGAGTGGAAGCTGAGAGTATAGCTAAAACGGCATTTTGGACGCCGTCTGGATTTTATGAATGGTTGGCCATGCCATTCGGATTGACCAATGCACCAGCATATTTTGTGGATCTTATGAACAGGGTATTCAGAGATCAGTTGAATAAGTTTGTTCTTGTGTTCGTGGACGATATACTTGTTTATTCGAGAACAGAGGAAGAACATAAGGAACACTTGAGGATAGTGATGGAGGTGTTGAGAAAACACCAATTGAAAGCAAAGTTTTCTAAGTGTCACTTCTGGAGGAGGGAGGTGAGATTCTTGGGCCATGTTGTTTCAGAGAATGGTATTGTCGTGGAACCTGCGAAGGTGACTACGGTACAAGATTGGTCTACGCCCAAGAATGCAACAGACATAAGAAGTTTCTTGGGATTGGCTGGATATTATCGTAAGTTTATCCAAGACTTCTCCAAGATAGCAGCACCGTTGACTCAGTTGACCAAGTAGAATCAAGCTTTTGTCTGGGACGAAAAGTGTGAAAATGCATTTAAGAGTCTAAAGGACAAGTTGACATGTGCACCAGTGTTAGTTGTTCTTAAGAGGAATGAAGAGATGACGGTATACACAGATGCATGCGGTACCGGACTAGGTGCTGTATTATTGCAAGGAGGTAGGGTTGTAGCTTATGCGAGTCGGCAACTGAAACCGCACGAGAAAAGGTATCCTACCCACGATTTGGAATTGGCAGCGATCGTGTTCGCATTGAAGATGTGGAGACATTATCTCTTGGGAGAAAGATTCGAGTTGTTTACCGATCATAAATCGTTAAAGTATCTTTTCTCATAGAAGGATCTAAATCTCCGACAGCAAAGGTGGTTAGAATTCTTGGCTTCCTACGATTTTGATATTGCATACACACGAAAGGGCAATGCGGTAGTTGATGCATTGAGTAGAAGACATGCCAGTTTAGGGGTTATGTTTCTTGAGTGGAAGCAACTGGAGTACATCGCTGGGTATGATTTCAGACGAAAGTGCAAATTGGATCCAGAAATGTTAGCAAGTTTGACGATCAGACCCACTTTGATTGAGCGGATTGGTTCTAGTCAGAAGAACGATCCTAACTTATTGGAAGTCATCTCCAAGTTAGAAATGGGTATCGACGAGGAGATGAACAAGTATGGGCTTGATCGAGATGGATGGCTTAGAAAGAATGGAATACTAGTTGTACCCAATGTCAATGGATTGAGAGATGAAGTGCTTAGAGAATGTCATCACTCAAAGCTGACTATACACACCGGTGGTAACAAGATGTATCGAGACATGAAGCAGACCTACTACTAGGAAGGAATGAAAAGAGACGTTTGGAAATTTATATCCAAATGCATGAATTGCCAGCTAGTTAAAGCTGAGCAAAAAAAGCCTAGTGGTTTGTTGCAACCATTAGAAGTTCCAGAATGGAAATGGGAACAAGTCTCAATGGATTTCATTGATGGGTTACCAAGGACTAGGTCGGGCCATGATAGCATTTGGGTGATTGTGGACTGATTGACCAAGAGTGCAAGATTTATACCCGTCAAGTCGAATAGAACGACAGCTAAGTTAGCTGAGCTATATATGAAATGGGTAGTGAGATTTCATGAAACACCCAAAGGCATTGTGAGTGACCAAGATCCGTTGTTTACTAGTGGATTTTGGAAGAGTTTACAAGAGGCGTTAGGATCAGAATTACATCTCAGTACCGCGTATCATCCTCAAACCGATGGTCAGACAGAGAGGGTGAATCGAGTGCTAGAAGATCTCTTGAGAGCTTGCATATTGGATTTTGGTGGATCATGGGATGACCATTTACATCTGGTTGAGTTTGCATATAATAATAGTTATCAATCCAGTATTGGTATGGCTCCATTTGAAGCTTTGTACGGAAGACCATGCAACTCACCGTCATGTTGGTTACAAACTGGTGAGAAGTTTGTGCTTGGACCAGATGTGATAAGAGAAACTTCAGACAAGATCAAGTTTATTCAACAATGAATGAAGGCTGCCCAAGATAGACAGAAGAGTTATGCTGATAAGAGGAGAAGAGATTTAAAGTTCTCCATTGGCGACTTGGTGTTTGTTAAGATTTCTCCGTTAAAGAGCATGATTCGATTTGGCAGGAGAGGCAAGTTAAGACCAAGATTTGTTGGTCCATTCCCAGTTCTCGAGCAAGTTGGGAATTTGGCTTATAAGGTTGAATTACCCGACAAGATGGCAGGAGTTCATAACGTATTTCATGTTTCCCAGTTAAGGAAGTCTGTGCACGACCCTAGTGTGACTATTACACCGGATCAGTTGGATGATATCGAAGTTGAACCCGAGGCGGTTGAGAATCGCAGGCCTATCCATATTGTTGGGAACGATACGAAGCAGCTTCGAAGGAAGGTGGTGAAACTAGTCAAAGTTCAGTGGGGTGATGATGAGGAAGACTGTACTTGGGAAACAGAGGAGGACATAAGGAGGAAGTATCCAGAACTCTTTGCCTGGTAAGGTTTTTATATCGATATAGTACTCCCTTGTTAGTAAACCGCATGCTAGGATAGACTTGTTGTGTTGTTTGGTATGCTTTATTGCTTTGTTAATGATTGGTAGGCATGCGGGATCCTTTGTATGTTTTGGGTTAAGGAATTTCGAGGACGAAATTTCTTAAGGGGGGGAGGCGGGGGGGGGGGGGGGGGGGGGGGGAGAGTGTAACGACCCGCATTCTACGCATCGAATGATCATAGAATATTTATTTCTTTCACATACGAAGTCGTATAGTCATGTAACTTTGGGAGACGACTATTGGGGTCATTTCCCATGTTCATGATTTTTGCCGATTTTAAAATGACCATTTTGCCCTTAGCTGGTCTTGTTTTGGCCAAAACTTTTGATTGGAAAGGAGTTTTGACCTGAAACCACTTCCAATGGATCCGGGTGATTGTTTACCTTTCTGTAGAGTGGACATATGTGAAAAACGGACTTACCGTTTGGGAGATATGGCTGAAACAAAGTTTAGTAGGTGAAAAACAGCTTAACCGGGCTTAATTGGGTAGTTAACAGCTAGGCCCATTGGGGGATTTCGGGATTAGGGGTATATAGGGGCTAATTATGGTTAGAAATCATTTCTTTAGACACTTTTTCAGCCGCCACTTTCATTCTTGGAACCCTAGTAATGGCCTCCAACATTTAGAATCACCTCTAATCACTTTCTGATCAAGTATTAGCCTAATCTTCACCATATTAAGGAGAAATAGCACCAAAGCGAGGTTAGAACTGCTGTATAGCCTTGGGAACAGTGCCAAACAGAGGATAATTTCAGATTTGGTATTTTTACGTGGCTAAGGTGAGTGATTTACATAGTTCCTCACTAATTATGGTTAATTAAGGGTAATTAGTGTTAATTAGCGAATTTAAACATGATTAAATTCTGGAAAAATATTTATAAATTTTGAAATATTGTTTTAAGCCTCTGTTAGAAAATTTGGTTAGTTTGGTTAAGTTTTGCTAACCATATCATTAGTTTTGCTTAAACATACTTAAGGGAAAATATGGGATTTTGGCTATGCTTGATTCGTTTTAACCTATCAAATCATTGTTTTGGTGTTTGTGGCTGGTTATACATGTTGCTATGACAGTAAGGTATGCTTTGTGATTGATTAGAAGAGTTTGAATGGTCGAAAACGTCGTCGTATGGCATAAAACAGTCGTTGGAAAAGTTCCAGGAAGTAATGTAGGGTTTCGGATCGAATCGGGTTAGGGGGCTCGGATTGGATAAGAGAACTGGGCAAGAGGATCCGAACCGAATCGGGACTTTGCACTAAAGGAGGCTTGGCAAGAAGGAAGGCCATTTGCAAAGAGTTGGAGTTGGGTTGGGAATCAGATCAGAGCTGAGTAGGGGATTGGATCGGAAGCAAGGGCGTGGAGATCGGATCGGGCTAGAGCTAGGGAGCGGGATCGGAGGACCAAGCTTGGAGTTGGAGTGGGAGTGAAGCACCAAACCGGATCAGGATCCATGAGCACCGAACCAACTGAGTGGAACGATGGGAACTACCGAACCAAACCAACCTGAAGTGGAACACCGAACCGAACGGGAAGCCTAGGAGCGATGTATTCGAATCGAACTGACTGAAGCAAGCCGAACCGAACAGGAATTGAGCTGCGATTACGCGACGACTCTTCTGAAGACCAACTCCAATCTGACCAAAACCCGAGATGCAAAGGAAGTCCAAATGGGAGGTTATTACTCAGGATCCAAATGGGATCAACTTCATGATTGGATTTTGCTGCGGGACGTGTGCAAAGGGGTTATCGACGTCCATAGCTTTGATTCACCACCGAGACAGATGTTAGACTTCGTATCAGTGCAGTGAAGTTGTCATAACTTCATGGGGCGGAGTGATCGTAGTTAGGCTATGAGACAGTGCAGTGGAGTCATCACGACTTCATGGGGGCAGAGTGGACATAGCAAGGACTAGTGGCTATGGATCAGTGTAGTGGTGTCATTATGACTCCATGCGGCAGAGTGATCATAGCAAGGATTTGGGTGATCAGAGCGGTGGATATCGTATGCTTTACGCACTGAGTGAGAGATGTGAGGATGGTTGCTATGCTTGATTGTTTGCTATCACTTTGACATGCACACCCCCTCCCCGTATCTTTATACCTTATGTTTAGTGGCACCTTAGAGTATTGAGCGGTATGTTGTGCTAACTCTTTGGTTGCAGGTCCAGGTTCATGTATGGTTTAGTATACTTGTTATTGTTCTGTTTTGCTGCTTATCGCTCGTACCAGACTTTTTTCTGACCCAGAGTTTTATGCCTCTTCTTATTACTCTAGGTGCTCGTAAACGGGCAGACTGGAGGCAGGTTAGCTGGTTATGCATGAGTAGCTGATCTGGAGACGAGCAGGAGGCTCCTGCATATTATCTACATATATTCTCCATGTGTTGTTGATGGTCACTGCTTAAGGCATTAGTAGTGTACCTCTCCTTTCTTCTGCTTTAGAGACAGTATTTTGAAATTGTAATAGTGATGATGTGGAACATAAGATGTGTTTGGATTTTTCGCTACTATGATGTTTAGTTTTCAGCTTATGCACTGTCTCGCCTGTTTTATGTCAAAGTATGTTATTATTATATTTTATTCCATGCGTTGTGAGACATTCTACAGGTTCCGTGTTAGTTCAAATATCTTTCCCTTCCTTTCTTTGGCGACCATCTCGTGCTAGTTGGACGTTGGCACATCACACTTTCGTTGGAAATGTCAGCTGGTGCGGGGCGGGTCGTCACAGTGTTATCACCTAATGGTTTTAAGGGCCCACCTTTCATCCGCGGAGATACAGAAGCGAAAGAAGAACAAAAAAGAAATTTCTCTAGATTAGTGATAATAAACGCTGCTTGGGTGCGACCCAACTAGCCATGCTGCCTACCCAATTTTTTTCATTTCCCGGTTGATGAGGTTTGAGGCTACGTTTGTCTTCTAGAAAAGTAAACCGACATTTACTTAGAATTCCACATCATCAAACCCATCAAATCACAAATTGATTTCCCCAAATTACAATACGGGTATAAAGCCAAGAAAAACAAATTTCTCCGTCGCCAAACATATATACGTTTGAGGTAATCAACCTGTAATCTATTAGGTATACTCTGTCTGACATTCGTCCACACAAATCATCCAGGAATAGGATGAACCGAAGGCACTCTTCTACTGCATCCTTATGGATCAGTAGCGAGAAGTCCTTGCAAATCCTTAAATCTCAACCACTACTGATTCACTGTTTAAAAAACCCCTGGTAGATTGCCATAGAAATTCAACCAACAATCTTTTCGCTTATGAAGATCCACGGTCTTCAACTGCTCCATCTTCTATCTTCAACATTACGTATTTGTTGGTCGAAATGGTTTTTGAATATAAATTCGATCCTGGTCTTTCTGTACCAACAATCGTTTCGGACCAGACTTTGATAGTCGGTTATTTAACTATCAAAATAAAACAACCATTCATTCATAAAAAGAAAATGAATTCACAGATTCAATACCCAGCATCATTTGCCCTTTTTGATTAGCCATTAGTTAATTAAAACTTCTAATCTTTCAATATTTGGAAAATTAACTTTTACTTCTTATTATAACATAAGAATATTCTCAAACAATTTTACTCAATTTAAAACAGGGTCCTTAAAACCATTTATGCTCATTAATGTATTTTATTAAACCACCTCTTGCTATCGAACTTTAACCATTTCTTAGTCAACAATGAAGTCAATCAAGTTGGTGTATAATTACCTCTCAGACCTTAACTGAACAACATTATTAACTTCGAAACAAAAAAAAATTCACACTTCGAATACTAATAATATTCACTCTTGTAACTCTCAGCTTCAACTTAAGAACCCCCTTCTTTTTCGGAAATCATCGATTTTAACAACGGCGTTATAATTTACGCTTCCAAAATATTTAACTTTAAAATATACCTTTATTCATCAATATAAGTAAACCAATTTCCATATCTTAAGACTTCTTTAATATATTTCAATTCTTTGAAATCTTAGAAATTCTATTTTGACATTTTAGCGTCCTTAATACTTTAATTATACTTAAACCCCATTACCACGACAAATTATATATCACTTGACCATTATCAATAATATTTAAAAGCGACTTTTGTTAGAATTAAACTATTTAAAATGTAAATAAACTTTGGTATTCATTTTAAAACAAAAATCATATTTCAAAACCGTATATGAATATAACTTTAAAAACGTTCAAAATCGATTTCAATAAGTTTATTTTTATCGATGGTACTAAAGAGGCAAATGTCTACTAAAGTACCAAATCATGAATATCAATCAATTCCACATTCAATAACAATATATGATCATATCGATAAACATTATTAGTAATAGCGAGGAACCCGGTTGGATTCCTCTAATAAGTCCTTCCCTGAATCACAAAGGGTTATCTCAATCTCAATACAGTAATATATTTATCACAACAGACGGAAATCAACATTTTAACTAATAACGGTTAGCAATCGATTAACAACATCCATTCAAGCATCCAATTATTTATTAACTACGTTTATATTATAATAAACGTAACCAATAAGGTAAGTTACCTCGATTGGGAATATAATCATTAACATAACGATCAAATTCGATTAAATTAAACAAATGTTTAAATTAATCAATGAATATCTAAAATATTCAACATCTATGCAAACAGTCATCAAACCATCAATCAATAGCAAACACTGCACACAAAATAAAAACCTGACTTATAGAAAATATAAGCGGGATAAATTGAGTTAGTTGAACTCATTTTGATTTCACAATTAAACGATTCATTTTAGTCAAATTAAACAGGCGTTTTAATTTGACTAAAAATTCCAGTTGCTTTTGTCTCTGCTCGAACCAAATCCATAATATGGTACTTATCGATATGGTTCCAAAGCGTCCAACAGCGTTAACTTTTGTTCATATAGCCATGAGTTATGACACTTATAACATACGATTTAATCTAAAATGATCATTTTCCTAATTAATAATAAATAGTTAATTTAACTTAATCGGCCGATCCATCTGAATGGAAATTCAACAGCGCGAACTAAAAATCTCCACTGCACGTCTCCCCTTTTATTTCTTCATGCATTTCCCATTTTCTCGCACTTCATAACACCAGCCCTTCATAATTTTTTTAAAGGCTCGAAAGCCCAGCCGACCATTTTCCCACGTCCATCATTTAAACCTAAAGCTACAGTGTAGCTCCTTCTTCCTTGCCTATTCTTGCTCCAGAAAACAACCAACAACCGTGTGATACCTCCATTCCTTTTTTTCTTCTTTTCATTTTTTTTATAAAAAAAATCCCAGCTAGCCCATGATCCTTCTGAACGCTTCTTCTTTCCCAACTGTTTCTAAATATATCGAACCAGTTATATTCCTATTTCTTCTCCATTGCACGTAAAACTAACCCTACACATTTGTTCAACTTCCACTGCATGTTTCTTGTCTCCACCTCTGCTATTTTGAATTCAACTCCCCATTTTGTTTCCCTGAAGTGAACATCAAGAGACCCAACTAGGGCTGCCGCATCTCACCCCTTCTGTTCATCACCGATGGTCTAGAGATCACCGCCACTACCAGCAACTCACATCGGACTTCACCATTCGACTCCCCAGCCCCCTTCACCTTATCACCGCCATGCATCGCCCCGTCCATTTGTGCCCCACCTTCTCTTTCCCACGAAACATTCAAACTCCCCAAACATTTCCACTCCTTCCCTATACTGTTACTTTCCCAGTGCCACTCCAATTACGCAAAATGCAGTTCTCCACCGTGGCCATCCCACCGTATGCTCATCACTTCCTCCACCCATCAGAGCACCACTGTCACTTCCAGTATCACGCCTACCTCCTTTGTCTTCCATACCTGCTACTCTTATTTCGGTTGCAACTTTATCCATCGCCCTCTACACCGTTCCAAACTCCACGTTGTAGCTCACCCGACCTCACGCCTTCTGTTTTCGAATCCCATCTCACTTCTTTGGTTGACTTACTGGGTTAATACCACACAGTTGAGGAGTTTGATTTTTTGTGAGTTATATATTTGGTTTGCAACGTCTGAACGTTACTCTTTATTTGCAGAGATAGAAGAAAGTGAGTTCCTGAGTTACAGTATTGTTTTTATTTGCAAAATAAAAATGAAGATGAGATGCACATCTATATATAGATGAAGAGTTTTGGGGATAGAACCGACATCATTTTCCATTAGTATAATGTAGGTCGGCTCAGAAAAGCAATGAGATACGGGGGTGGGGCCTGGAAATATCAGTTTGCATGTGCCTTGTATATACTTAGGTCTATGGCGTGGCTTGAGAGGTAGGGTAGCTATAGATTGAAAACCTGAAGTGAAAACTCAAAGAAGAGGTATGCGTTGTATTTTCATACCAAGTTGTGTATGCGTTTGTATAGACAAAGGGTTTACCTATATAAAGATGCTGCGGTAACAAACCGGGAATGATGAAATATAGGGTAGGCAAAATGTGGGTTAAATTTTATTTTATTATACACGGTTATATTTTATTTTACCACTATTTACATTGACCGTTAAATATTTGTACCATCATACTCTAACTCCAAGCACAACGAAAATGGATGTATTGCTACGTCTTGACATTCTGCTCTCAATGAAATTAATTTCATTTGAAAACGGAGCTATTTAAATCTCGATTTATTCATCAGTTCACTTTTAAATTTCGTCTGCCGACAAAACAACTCCATTTTGTTCCAAACTGGAAGTTCTACAATAATTAGTTATACGTATTCCAATAAAACCAGTTTCATCAAAAACGGAGGTTGTTTGATAAACGGCCATTTTTAAAGCTTAAGAATATCGATAAAATATATATCAAGTGCAGAATAATCTAGTTTAATAATAATAAATTATTATTACCAAATATATTCAAATGGAATAACATATGGCTTTAAATTAAACCAATCATTACAAACTCAACGTTCAAAAATTCAGATTAAACGATACTTTATTTATATAAAAATTCCTTTATATTTATAAATAAATCATTATAATTTAAAAACAATTCCATAGCGACTATTTAAAAATTTGATTTGAACATATCTTACAATTTATACAATGAAATCTCGATTTTTCTCTTGCATTAGAAAATTACTAACCAGCAGATTTAAAAGTTTCTAGTTTCATAGAAATCCAACTTATATTGGATCCAATATATCCAATTAAAGTTCAAAACTCAATATTACGAACTACCGCGACGTTACGAGTTCGTTTTAATTAAATTATAAATTTATATATTCAAATTTTGTTTTATTAAATAAATTCAGTATAAGAATCCATTAAATCAATATTTAAACATAATTAAATATTTGTAATTAATGTTCAGAAATCTGGGACATTACATTCTTCCCCCTTAAAAGAATTTCTTCCCCGAAATTACAAGTTAGGAAGAATGCTCCGAGCCCAATTATTTCAAAATAATCATTTTAAAAATCTCATCAAAAATTGGCTAAGTTATAAAAAAATTGAAAAATTTCTCCAGCGCCTCCTCTGTGTTGCTCGATTGGTACAACTACAACTGCCACTCTAGGCCTCAACTTCACCGAAATAAAACGAAGCCAAGCAGCTACAAATTTAGGGGTAAAATCCGTCACCAACCAATAATACTGAGGTTTACCTATTTGTCGGGCAACTCATTCTCTGATTACAAAGCAAATCAACTACTGATCTTCCATCTCCTTCCAACTTGTGTTTCAATCTATGTAACCGGATCAACTTCCATGACCTTCTGGAATTTGTACTTAACTCAATATAATGCAAGTAATATATATAAGATTAATTCATTCGGTTTCATTTCATAACTGATTCTATTCCCAATTCATTAAATTGCTTATTAACTCGTTTTTTAATTTAATTTAACCAACGACCATCAAATAAATCAAACAATATGCAATCAAACCAATTTATATTATAGTTAACATTAGCATTTACTATTTGTATTCACTTTGGTTAAAAAAAATTAATATCAATCGATTAATATTCAGGTGATTTCCAATATTATCCATTCGATTTCCAAATTCCAAATTCATTTTAATTAATTTCATATTAATTTTACTTAACTAGGTTAATTTTAATTTTCTTATCCAATTCAATTGACTAATTGATTTATCTCAATCAACTCAATTTCATTCATAATTTTGTTTGAATTTCAACCAACTCAATCAAACTACCAATATTACTATATTATAGAAAATTGTTCCCTTTTTCGATAAAAATATAATTTTGGTAAAATTATTTCATTTACCCTCTTTATAAAACAATACTGTGTCAATTTCCAGCTCAATATGGTTTCCTAACACTTGAATCCATTAACCAACATAATACAAAACATTTTTATATAAAATCTACAAATACGCTCTCTCACATATACACTCAAACTCAATCTAGGGTATTTCTAACGCCATCTTTATCGAGTTATACCACAGAGCTAAGGTTACTACTCAACCAATAGCTTTGATACCAACTATAGCATCTCGAAAATTTGACGCTTGAATTTTGAAACTAATGCATACCATGTCCAAACTCAAGTATCGAAAATGCAGAAAGCAGAAAGAAATAAGAGGATGAGAAGAGATAAGGTTGAAAAATTAGAATAGATCAAGAATAAGAAGAAGAACCAACACTAAGAAAAGTCTCACATCGCAACGGAATAAAATATAATACAAAGCTAACTTCTATTGAGAGCTTGAAAAAAATAATACTTGCATCATCAGAGTACAGCAGTCAAAATCAATCTGGACAGTTACAACAACTTATCCTCAAATGCAACACATAGCAAAATAATACTATAAATATTATAGGTCTAGACTCCTCCAGCTCATACCTGAAATTCACAGTATCCAATAGCCTAAACATGTACAACTCGGTCTGACCCGAGCATTACAAATGCCACGGATCAATCTGGTGAACCAGCGTGAGAAAACTCACTGAGTTTTAAGTATCATCCAAATGGATTAACTTTAGAAAATCCTTTTTAAAATAAAAGTATAATAGTAAGACCAACCCACACATAAACATGGACGGTTTTTATCTTACTATAACCCAAAACATTTTTGATATGAAAATCCAATGATTTTATAATAGTGTCTATATCAAATAAATAACCAAATAGCAGAATGCTTGCATCTCACGCTCCACATTAATAGTATATAATAAAAAGCCGTGGGCGCTTATTGGTGATTGGATTCCAACTATGACAAGATATGAGACCACCTCCCGATCAGTGTAATCTAGAAGGGATACACTGGGGTTTAATAAGAACATCTTGCAAACTGGCCACACATGACCGCCCATTCATTTAGCTTGAGTGTAGCGAATGCATTATCACCCAACGGTTTTAAGGGCCCACCGTTCATCCATGGAGATACAAAAGCGAAAGAAGAACAAATAAGGAATTTCTCTAGAATGGTGGTAATATACCTTGCTGGCGTGCGACCCAACAAGCCATGCTACCTGCTCGATTTTTTTCATTTTTCGGTTGATGAGGCTTGAGGCTACGTTTGTCCTCTAGAACAGCAAACCACAAGTTACTTTTAATGCCACATCGTCGAACCCACCAAATCAAAAATTGATTTCCCTAAATATAATATGGGTATAAAGCCAAGAGAAACGATTTTCTCCGCCACCAAACGAGTATACGTTTGAGGTAATCAACCTGTAATCTATTAGGTATACTCTGTCAAACATTCGTCCATACAAGTCATCCAGGAACAGGATGAACCGAAGGCACTCTCCTACTGCATCCTTACGAATTAGTAGCTAGAAGTCCTCGTAAATCCGTAAATCTCAACCACGACTGAATCATAGTTTAAAAAACCCTTGCTTGCCAGAGAAATTCAACTAGCGATCCTTCCGCTTATGAAGATCCACGGTTTCCAATTGCTCCATCTTCTATCTTCAACGTTATGTGTTTGCTGGTCGAAATGGTTTTTGAATATAAGTTTGATCTTGGTCTTTCCGTACCAATAATAATTTTGGGCTAGATTTTGATAGTTGGTTATTCAACAATCAAAATAAAACAACCATTCATACATAAAAAGAAAATGAATATACTGTTTCAATACCCAACATCATTTGACCTCTTTAATAAACCATCGGTTAGTTAAAACTTCTAATCTTTCAATATTTGGAAAATTAGCTTTTACTTCTCATTATAACATAAGAATATTCTCAAACTATTTTACTCAATTTAAAATAGGGTCTTTAAGACCATTTATGCCCATTAATGTATTATATTAAAGCACCTCTTGCTATTGAACTTTAACCATTTCTTAGTCAACAATGAAGCCAATCAAGTTAGGGTATAATTACCTCCCAGACCTTAACTGGACAACATTATTAACTTCGAAATAGAAAAAGGTCACACTTCGAATATCAATAATATTCACTCTTGTAACTTTCGGTTTCAACTTAAGAACCCCTTTCTTTTTTAGAAATCATCGATTTTAACAATGGCGTTATAATTTACACTTCCAAATATTTAACTTTAAAAAGTACCTTTATTCATCAATCTTAGTAAACCAATTTCCATATCTTAAGACTTCTTTAAAACATTTCAATTATTTGAAATCATAGAAATTATATTTTGATATTTTAATGTCCTTAATATTTTCATTATACTTAAACCCCATACCACGACCAATTATACACCACTTGTCCATTACTTAATAATATTTCAAATCGACTTTAGTTAGAATTAAACTATTTAAAACATAAATAAACTTTGGTATTTACATATTTCAAAACCATATATGAATATAACTTTAAAAACGTTCAAAATTGATTTAATATCGATTCTAATAACTTTATTTTATCGATGGTACTAAAGAGGCAGATGTCTACTAAGTAACAAATCGTGAATATCAATCAATTCCACATTCAATAACAATATATAATTATATCGATAAACATTATTAATAATAGCGAGGAATCCGGTTGGATTCCTCCAACCTTTCCTTCCTTGAATCACAAAGGGTTATCTCAAACTCAATACAGTAATATATTTATCACAACACACGGAAATAAAAAGTTTAACTAATAAGGGTCAACAATCAATTAACAACATCCATTCAAGCATCCAATTATTTATTAACTATGTTTATATTATAATAAACGTAACCAACAAGGTAGGTCACATCGACTGGAAATATAATCGTTAAAATAATGATAAAATTCGATTAAATTAAACAAATGTTTAGTTTAATCAATGAATGTCTAAAATATTCAACATCTGTGCAAATGGTCATTAAACCATCAATCATTAGCAAACATTGCACATAAATAAAAACCCGACTTATAGAAAATATAGGTTGGATAAACTGAGTGAGTTGAACTCACTTTGATTTCATTCGTCGACTAAATGATTCATTTTAGTCAAATTAAACAAATGTTTTAATTTGACTAAAAATTCCAACTACTTTTGTCTCTGCCCGAACCAACTCCATAATATGGTGCTTGCCAATATGGTTCCAACATGTCTAATAGCGTTAACTTCTATTAATATATCCATGAGTTATGAAACTTATAACATACGATTTAATTTAAAACGATTATTTTCCTACTTAATAATTAATAACTAAATTTAACTTAACCAATCGATCCATCTGAATGGAGACTCATCGGGCGCGAACTAAAAATCTCCTCTGCACTTTTCCTTTTTTTCCTTTCTTCATGCATTGCCCATTTGTTGCCACTTCATAATGTCACCCCTTTATAATTTTTTTTTATGGCTCGAAAGCCCAGCCCACCATTTTCCTACGTCCATCATTTAAACCCAAAGCTACAGTGTAGCTTCTTTTTCCTCGCCTATTCTTGCCCGGAAAACAACCAACAACCGTGTAATACATTCATTCCTTTTTTTTAAAAAAAAGCCCAACTAGCCCATGATCCGTCCGAAAACTTCTTCTACCCCAACTATTTTTATATATATTGAACCTGCTAAATTCCTATTTTTTCCTCTATTGCATTTAAAACTAACCCTACGCGTTTGTTCAACTTCCACCGCACGTTGCTTGTCTCACCCCTCTGCTGTTTTGAACGCAGCTCCCCATTCTATTTCCTTGAAGTGAACATCACGAGACCCAACCAGGGTTGCCGCATCTCACCCCTTCTGTTCATCACCGATGGTTTGGAGATCACCGCCACCACTAGTAACTCACGCCGAACTACATCAATCGACTCCCCAAACCCCTTCACCTCGTCACTGCCATGCATCGCCCCATCCATCTGCGCACCACCTTCTCTTTCCCATGAAACATTCGAACTCCCCAAACATTTCCACTCCTTCCTCATACTATCACTTTCGCAGTGCCACTCCACTCAAGAAAAATGCAGTTCTCCGCCGTGGCCTTCCCACTGTATGCTCATCACTTCCTCCACTCATCAGAGCACCACTGTCACTTCCAGTATCGCGCCTACCTCCTTTGTCTCTGCTGCTCTTATTTCGATTGCAGCTGTATCCATCGTCCTTTACACCATTCCAAACTCCACGTTGTAGCTCACGTAACCTCAAGCCTTCATGTTTTCGAATCCCATCTCACTTCTTTGGTTGACTTACTGGGTTAATAATGCATAGCTGAGGAGTTTTATTTTATTTTATGAGTTATATATTTGGTTTGCAACATCTGAACGTTACTGTGTATTTGCGGAGAAAGAAGATAATGAATTCGTGAGTTACAACATTGTTTTTACTTGCTAAAGCAAAATGAAGACGAGATGCGTGTCTATATATAGGTGAAGAGTTTATGTGTGCCTTATATATATTTAGGTCCGTGACGTGGTTTGAGAGATAGGATAGCTGAAGATTGACGACTTGAAATGAAAACTCAAAGTAGAAGTAAGCGATGTATTTTCATACTAGGCTGTGTATGTGTTTGTACAAACAAAGGGTTAACCTATATAAATATGTTGCGATAACAAAACGGGAATGATGAAATATTGGGTAAGCAAAATGTGGGTAAAGTTTTATTTTATTATACATGGTTATATTTTACTTTACACTGTTTACGTTGACCGTTAAATATACGTACGGTCATACTCGAACTCCAAGCACAACGAAAATGGATGTATTGCTATGTATTGACATTCTGGTCTCAATGAAATTAATTTCATTGAAAAAAGAATCCATTTGAAAAAACAGAGCTATTTAAATCTCAATTTATTCATCGGTTCACTTTTAAATTTCGTCTGCCAACAAAATGACTCCGTTTAGCTCCAAATTGGATATTCTACAATAATTAGTTATACGTATTCCAATAAAATTGTTTCATCGAAAATGGAGGTTGCTTGAAAAACGGCTATTTTTAAAGCATAAAAATATCGACAAAATATATATTAAGTCCAGAATAATCCAGCTTAATAATAATAAATTGTTATTACCAAATATATTCAAATGGAATAACATATGGCTTTAAATTAAACCAATTATTACAAATCCAACGTTCAGAAATTCGGATTAAACGATACTCTACTTATATAAAAATTCCTTTATTTATAAATAAATTGTTATAATTTAAAAACGATTCCATTGCGACTATTTGAAAATTTAATTTGAACATATCTTACAATTTATACCATAAAATCTCAATTTTTTCTTTCATTAGAAAATTACTAATTAGCAGATTTAAACATTTCTTGTTTCATAGAAATCCAACTTGTATCGAATCCTGTATATCCAGTTAAAGTTCAAAACACAATATTACAAACTACCGCGATGTTATGAGCTCGTTTTAATTAAATAATAAATTTATATATTCAAATTTCGTTTTATTAAATAAATCCAATATAAAATCCATTAAATCTATATTTAAACTGAATTAAATATTTATAGTTAACGTTCAAAAATCCGGGATGTTACATTAATTATAGCTAGATATCAAGTTTCGCGCCAATCGAAGTTATTTTGTGAGCATACACAAATTAAAAATATAAGTAAATCGATAACTTGAATTCAAACTAGCGTTGTTTGCGTAAACGGACTCGGATTTCGATGAAACAAGTTTCATTGGGTTCAGAATGTCGAACTATAGCATGATGTCCATTTTCATCGCGAATGGAGTTCGTATGTGATCGAATTAATAAACATCGATCGGAAATGGCAATAAGCACGAATGAATTAAAATATAATAAACTTAAATATCATTATTCATTTTCGACAATATATCGTTGAAAACCTCCTCTATATAAACACCCTGACCATAACCCCAAATTCACAAATCAACAGCCTCTATTTTACATTTTAGTCCATTTTCAAACATTAATTTTTTATCTCTCAAACCGTAACGAATCGGTAAAAGTCGTCAAATGAAAAGTTGAAGATCATGGTGAGGCCGACATGCGAGAAAAATTTGGTGGCCAACAGAGAGGTGTGGTTGCTGAAATCCTCAAAACAACGAGGAGATGGCAGTTTTGTTACTTCTCGATTTGCGTGCAAACCGTTTGGTTTCGGATGAGTGGGCCTGAAGGAGAGTTGTGGAGGGGAGTAAGGCGAAGGTTTTGGCTTATGTGTGGTGGCCGATGGTGTCGCGATTTACGAGTTGATTGGGGTCGTTTGATTTGGGTAGTGTGATCGGGTTTTGGGTTGATTGGAGGCGAATGGTGGCGAATTAGGTTTTGGCACCTGAAGGTAAACGGAGTGCAGGTCAGTAGGGGAGAAACAAGTAGTGGTCCGGTCGGGGGTAGATGGTCGTGGCGGTGGTAATATTGAGTTAAACGAAATTACTTCGAGGTCGTTTCCCAGTGTGCGGGGTCGTAGTCGTAGGTCGTGGTGATTGGCATATGAGGAGGTGGTCAGGGCAGTGTCAACGTTGGGGGAAGGTGGAACCCCTGTGATCCCTGGTGGTCATAGGCGAGGTCAAGAGGAGTTTGAACATAGTGTGTTTTAGGCATCCGGTTTTCATGAAGGAGGGAAGATGATTAGCAACTGCTAGTCACGGGATTGAGAAGTTAATGATGCGTCTAACAGTTAGTTAAGGTAATTAATTATTAATTAAAAAGGTAAATGGCGTTGCTTGATATTAAAGTACGTTCAATCTTGAAAAATGTATAACTCGTTCATACAATATCAAAACTCAACGAAACAAGAGACATTGGAATAGCAGAGACGAAAGCTACACGGTCAAGCTGGTTTGGTTGGGATCTGAAGCGACTGGATATACATGTTATTTCAAATTCTTGTTTAGAGTTAAACGAAACAACACGACATCGTCAATGGTGAGTTAACTCTCACACCTTTTGGAATTCTATTATGTTATTTAATTCATATAACTGTAATTTATCGTTAATAGTATAAATTGGATGATTGGATGCTACAGATGATTATTGGTTGTTGTTGGTCGATGTTTATAATTCCGTCATTTAGATGTTTTAGATTAGAAATCTATTTCATATGCTTTTATGAACTGTGATGCTGGGAAGAACATGTTAGAGGGATCCAACTGGATTCCTTAAATTAATTGTATATGTTAATGATATTTTTCGTCAACTCTGGAGATAGGTCTACGGACTTGGACCTACGGAAAGTAAGAGATTATTTAGTTCCCACAAGTTCGAGTTAGTTCACTTTTTCCTAGATATCAAGGTTTTTAGTTGCGGAAGTGTGATAGTCCTTAGACCTATCTCCGGTGTTAACAAAAAATATTGTTAACAGTATCTTATTTATATTATTCATATATGTAGTGACCCGAAAATCCGGTCCAATTTGAGCTGACTAAATAACACAAGTCCAACCCCAAATTGCACTAGAAATTCAAGAAACTAATAGAAAGAAGATAGAGGGTGAGGATAGATAAGATAGAAACTTAGAATAGAAGAAGAAGAAGACAACAACAACAACATCAGAGTAACACGAATCTCACAGCGGAACGAATAAAATATAACATAACTTTTGAAATACAAAGTTATAACTGTTTATACATACCATTTTCAGAGTACAACATATAACATCACAGCGGAATAAATAATAGCTATCGACTGCTGAAGCCTCCGGCTCCAAGCTCTCCAAGTGCATCTGTAGATCCCGACTACTTGACTGCCCGTACAAATTTAGGCACCCAAGAGTTTAGGGAAGATAAAACAAATAAACTCCAGGTCAGTCATGTGACTGGTGTGAGTAAACTCAAATCATTTAAACATGTATATGATATCTCATAAGACCACGCCGTGAATACGGAACGGGTTTTTCCCTTATGAGAATCCAAACATCTTTGAAAAGCAGTATCATTCTGATATTATGATAATGTCTAAATACAAATAGATATCAGTCTAGTAGAAACGCTTGCATCTCACGTTCTACATATATAGTATACAATCAAAACCGCAGGTGCGTATTGGATGATTGGGTTTCCAACTATGACAAGGTATGGAACCACCTTCCGATCAGTGTACTCTAGGAACGATACACTGGAGTTCAACAAGAACATCTTGCAACTCAGCCACACATGACCGACCACTCATTTCACTTGAGTGTATCGAATGTACATCACCAACGGTTGGGATCAGCAACCGTCCCCGTATATATGTATGGGACAGCATTGATAGATTTAAGAAGCAAATGAATATTCTCTAGATAGGTGATTATACACCCTACTTCGGTGCGACCGACTTAGCCATGCTGCCTGCCCGATTTCTGTCATTTACCGGTTGATGAGGCTAGAAGCTACGCTTACTTTCCATTCATTTATAACACGATCACTTTGAATGCCACATTTTCAGATCCGTAAATCATTTAGTTGGATCTGCACAAATAGATTCTGGATATTATGCGAAGGGAATAAATCCGTTGGCCACCATATATATTTGTACAGTCCAACCCATTCGATCATTGGAAATACTCTGTCAGACATTCGTCCATATACGTTCGTTCTGGGACTGAACGAAACCGAAGGCACTATTCTGTAAACAGGATAGCCCTTGCATTCTACTCCGTCTTCAATATATTCAGCGTACTTGGTTTGCAACGCTTATGCCAATACGGAGTGGTTCTTTGGATAATAACCCAACCGGTGTCTCCATATTAACAACGTAAAATGGTCAAAACTTCGATAGTCTGTGGTTTAACTATCAAATGAAAACATGTCGGTGTACAAACAACGATCTAAATTCCAAATGGAATTATCGATCCAATCATCAACCATATATATATATTCATATTTCCTTATTTTCTAAAATTAGAAAATATATGTTTTCAACATTGGAAAACATTTCCAATCCTCATTTACGCATCACTACCATTCCACAACTATTAGTCCCTAACTGTAAATTAGTAAGAGAACAATTCTCTAAGTATAAACCCCGAAGGCCGAAACCAACATCAGATCAACACTCAGAAAAATATTCAACTTACTAATCTCTAGCCAGTTTCTAATTTTTGTTTAACTTCACTTCTTAATTTCTATATTCGATTAACCCCTTTTGATAAACTACGTTTGATTAACTCCTTGTTGATTAACTACGTTTGATTAACTCCTTTTGATAAACTACGTTTTCCGTTACAACTATTTCCTTTTTACAACTTCTATTTACCGTTACAAATATTTCCTATTTACAACTTCTATTTACCGTTACAAATATTTCCTATTTACAACTTCTAGTTACCATTACAAATATTTCCTATTTACAACTTCTATTTACCGTTACAAATATTTCCTATTTACAACTTCTATTTACCGTTACAAATATTTCCTATTTACAACTTCTATTTACCGTTACAAATATTTCCTATTTACAACTTCTATTTACCGTTACAAATATTTCCTATTTACAACTTCTATTTACCGTTACAAATATTTCCTATTTACAACTTCTATTTACCGTTACAAATATTTCCTATTTACAACTTCTATTTACCGTTACAAATATTTCCTATTTACAACTTCTATTTACCGTTACAAATATTTCCTTATTCCTATTTATTTTCTAAATAAATATTCTCCTTTTCAATTCTATTTATTTTCTAAATAAATACCCCTTTTATAAAACTCTATTTGTTTTATAAATACTTCCTTTTATAAAACCGTGTTCGTTTTATAAATACTCTATTTTCAAATTGTTTCCTTTTATAAAATCGGTTGATTTTATAAAATTCCTTTATTTCAAAATACATTGAAATATTCCTTTTTACATCCCAGGGTTTCTTATGATATTCAAAATATCAAACAACGATGATCAATATCGTTCTAACATCCATAATCAATAACAGATTATAAATCACAACATATATCACAATATATGAAAACAGTAAAATAATTGTTGAGGAACCCAGTCGGATTCCTCCAACCTGTCTCCCTGCATCCACAGATGTTACACAATATATCATATTTCATTTTGAAATGAAATATCCTGCTGTACAGAACCATATTTGATTAACAGCACATAGATTATCTATAACTACGTTTTCAATCAAATCTATTTAACAGTCCAGTTTAACAATCAATATACAGCAATCAATAAATAAAGTACAATTTATATTAAAATATAAATTGAGGAGAGTTAGTGAGTTTTACTCACATTGTTCGTTATCGTTCAATAACGAATAACGATTGTCCATTCTGATCAGTCAATTTATTTCGCCATAAATTGTTACGAACTCCGAAACAATCCAGACCAGTCTGTATGTTGTCATTCCCGTCCATACGATCCAGTCGGATCGGATTTCTCTACCATCGTCGGCCCATTTCCACTATTACATACCCGATCCCCTTTTGGCCTTCTTCCCCAACTACTGCCGTTCCTCCAGTAACCTCACCAAATCACGACCAACATTCATCCTACCATTCTCCTCTTCTTTTATCACTTTGGCTCACCTCCACAAACCTTGGCCCAAGCCCAGACCTTTAAGGCCCAACACCTTTACATCTCATTTCTCAGGTTTGTACCCCGCAGCAGTGAACCCGACGACGAGATAAATGCTCAGATTCCCTTTTCTTCACACTCCCTTACTCATGGAACCATACACGAACTACACCACTATTCATCTCTCCGCTAAACCGTCCTTCTTCCCCCTCTTTTCTACTTTGTTTTCACTGTAAACCCAATGCAAGTTGAACGTTCTTCCATGATGGAAAACGCTGCTCTATCCCATGGAAACTCCTTCACAGTACCTGTACACATAAACAAACTGCCATACTTCATCTTTTATATACTCACGTTCATCTCCTCCATTCCTTACTCGGCTATCAACAACAAAGCCACTTCCTTCACAAGACAAACTCCTACAACTCACGTCCCATCTGGCGACCTCCCCCACTCCAGAATAACAAACCATCGCTCCCCTTTTGTGTAATACCAAAACCAGTAAACCCAACTCCATCCACCTTCTGCAATACCATCAGCATCCCTCTTCATATTTTATTCCCCAGACATCGACTTTACCCTTTAAACCCACAATCGCTCCTTGGCAATCACCCAACATCACCGCAGTCACCTCCCTCAATTCCCTCGCCACCTCTACTTCACGCTAGACTATCGACGTCAAACTCCACTGACGAGCATGCCTTAACCTCCTCAACGCCACGCCTCCTCAGATCGACCAAGCTCCTTCCATTTCGATAGCAGTTCGAAGCCCTAAATTTGTCGTGCCCAAAACCGAGTGGCATAGGATCGAACCGCACCCAAAAATTAGGGTATAGGAACAACGAGCAGACTATGAAGATTACGAGAGTACGAGTCTTGGGATTTATAGATTTTTGTTTTATTTTCTTTGAATTCTTGAATGCCAAGATTTAGCTGAGAAGAGGAAGTGAGTGGCGGCCGTTTTCTTTGATATACAGAATGGGATTAGGTTTTAATGATGGTGGGAGGGGTACTTATAAGAGGAAACAAATATCTAGATATTTTGGGTTAGGATATTTATGAAGATATATTATGTATAATGTTCACTTTTGTTCCACCAAGCATCTCGAGCTCGCACAGATTCAAAACAATACCGAATGCGAGGAAACTGGAAACTCTGTTATATTATAATATTCTGAACTCAATAAAACCGGCTTCGTCAAATTCTGAACTCGTTTGTAAAACCAGTATTTTACGTGTTAATTTAATCGAGTTAATATTTATTCGATTTAAAAACACTTCAAACTTCGATAATAAATTTATATTATCGTTCCCATTCAAATTCGATTCTTCATAAGCGTCGACTTCAATTTAATTTCATATAAAATTCCAGATTCAATATAGTTACACTAAACAACTCGTTTATTCTGAATTTAAGTTATTTAATTTCCAATTAAATCACATTTATTTAAATAAAAAATTAAATATTCTGCTTCTAAAAACCCCGGGTCATTACATTCTTTCCCACTTAAAATAATTTCGTCCTCGAAATTGCTAAGTTAGAGGATGACCCTATCTACTGGGTAAATATTTATCGGTTTACCCCTTATTTCTGATTTCTACTGAACCACTTAAATTCCGATTAAAATATTAATTCATTCCGACTTACTAAATTTTCAAAAATTTTGAAAATTATCTAACACTTTAAATTTTCGGAAAATTTCGCCATAACCTCCTTTGTACAGCCCTATCGGTAAAACTCCACTCGCCTCTCTAGGCCTTCTCTAACCCAAAAGAAAATCAAACAACCAAGCGGCTTGCCAATTCGGCTCATCAAAATCTCAAACTCATATATAAAATAAACTTGTACCTTTTTGTCGGGTGTATCATTATATCCCTACCATCTGCTATCAATTTTGCATATATCATACCATCCAAATCGAACTCCAATCTGTCTTTATTCTCAACACAATTATTGGCTTGTACCCAAGTAAAATTCCATTCAAACTCTAATCTCAAATTTCAATCTCACAACTTACCAACTCAATTTCATATTCACTTCTTTCAAGTTAAATCCCAATTTATAAATCAATTTTACCAGTTCATCTATTTAACCCATAAGTTAATTTAATTTCCGAATTTAAATTCCTGGGTTTATTCAAATCACTTGAAATCATAATAACAATTCAAAATCCTTTGAATTCCTAAATAATTTGTTTTTGCAAAATAATTTCAAAACAAAATCTTTGGTAGTAATCCATCACTTAGCAACTCGAAAATTACACCGATGACGTATCGATCCATCCTCGGAATTATTTCCCAGCGATCAAAGTGAGTTTAATACTATATTCCTTTCAAAACCACTTTTAAACACTTCCCATTTTGAAATCAATCCCAGATATCCTTATCAAAACAAATTTAAAACCTCCCAGGATTTTAAAATTCACGTATACTTAATCCAGATTCAATTACAAACACTGGTCTGAATTTCCAGTTTTAAATTTCAATTCCGATTTTAATTTCGGATTTAATTCATTCGTAACACTTATACGAATTCTGATTGGTTATTTATAACCATTCCACTTTTATGACCTTATTTGATTATAATAACAACCAACACATTATAATATTTCCAATATATATACTTGGGTAAAATTATTTCATTTACCCTCTTTTCAAAACATACCATGTCGGTTCATCCTATTCAAGTGTTTAGTAACTCCTATCAACACAGTTTGCATTACTGTATCGACCAAAATTCATAAACTACTCGACCAATAAATCTCCACAATATAAAACAAATTTTCATATCAAATAACAAATACGCGCTCATATATATATACACTCAATCTCAGTCTAGGGTATTACTAACCCCATCTCTACTGAGTCACGCCATAGAGCCAAGGTAATACTTAACTTAAGCTCTGATACCAACTGTAGTGACCCGAAAATCCGGTCCAATTTGAGTTGACTAAATAACACAAGTCCAACCCCAAATTGCACTAGAAATTCAAGAAATTAATAGAAAGAAGATAGAGGGTGAGGATAGATAAGATAGAAACTTAGAATAGAAGAAGAAGAAGACAACAACAACAACATCAGAGTAACACGAATCTCACAGCGGAACGAATAAAATATAACATAACTTTTGAAATACAAAGTTATAACTGTTTATACATACCATTTTCAGAGTACAACATATAACATCACAGCGGAATAAATAATAGCTATCGACTGCTGAAGCCTCCGGCTCCAAGCTCTCCAAGTGCATCTGTAGATCCCGACTACTTGACTGCCCGTACAAATTTAGGCACCCAAGAGTTTAGGGAAGATAAAACAAATAAACTCCAGGTCAGTCATGTGACTGGCGTGAGTAAACTCAAATCATTTAAACATGTATATGATATCTCATAAGACCACGCCGTGAATACGGAACGGGTTTTTCCCTTATGAGAATCCAAACATCTTTGAAAAGCAGTATCATTCTGATATTATGATAATATCTAAATACAAATAGATATCAGTCTAGTAGAAACGCTTGCATCTCACGTTCTACATATATAGTATACAATCAAAACCGCAGGTGCGTATTGGATGATTGGGTTTCCAACTATGACAAGGTATGGAACCACCTTCCGATCAGTGTACTCTAGGAACGATACACTGGAGTTCAACAAGAACATCTTGCAACTCAGCCACACATGACCGACCACTCATTTCACTTGAGTGTATCGAATGTACATCACCAACGGTTGGGATCAGCAACCGTCCCCGTATATATATATGGGACAGCATTGATAGATTTAAGAAGCAAATGAATATTCTCTAGATAGGTGATTATACACCCTACTTCGGTGCGACCGACTTAGCCATGCTGCCTGCCCGATTTTTGTCATTTACCGGTTGATGAGGCTAGAAGCTACGCTTACTTTCCATTCATTTATAACACGATCACTTTGAATGCCACATTTTCAGATCCGTAAATCATTTAGTTGGATCTGCACAAATAGATTCTGGATATTATGCGAAGGGAATAAATCCGTTGGCCACCATATATATTTGTACAGTCCAACCCATTCGATCATTGGAAATACTCTGTCAGACATTCGTCCATATACGTTCGTTCTGGGACTGAACGAAACCGAAGGCACTATTCTGTAAACAGGATAGCCCTTGCATTCTACTCCGTCTTCAATATATTCAGCGTACTTGGTTTGCAACGCTTATGCCAATACGGAGTGGTTCTTTGGATAATAACCCAACCGGTGTCTCCATATTAACAACGTAAAATGGTCAAAACTTCGATAGTCTATGGTTTGACTATCAAATGAAAACATGTCGGTGTACAAACAACGATCTAAATTACAAATGGAATTATCGATCCAATCATCAACCATATATATATTCATATTTCCTTATTTTCTAAAATTAGAAAATATATGTTTTCAACATTGGAAAACATTTCCAATCCTCATTTACGCATCACTACCATTCCACAACTATTAGTCCCTAACTGTAAACTAGTAAGAGAACAATTCTCTAAGTATAAACCCCGAAGGCCGAAACCAACATCAGATCAACACTCAGAAAAATATTCAACTTACTAATCTCTAGCCAGTTTCTAATTTTTGTTTAACTTCACTTCTTAATTTCTATATTCGATTAACCCCTTTTGATAAACTACGTTTGATTAACTCCTTGTTGATTAACTACGTTTGATTAACTCCTTTTGATAAACTACGTTTTCCGTTACAACTATTTCCTTTTTACAACTTCTATTTACCGTTACAAATATTTCCTATTTACAACTTCTATTTACCGTTACAAATATTTCCTATTTACAACTTCTATTTACCGTTACAAATATTTCCTATTTACAACTTCTATTTACCGTTACAAATATTTCCTATTTACAACTTCTATTTACCGTTACAAATATTTCCTATTTACAACTTCTATTTACCGTTACAAATATTTCCTATTTACAACTTCTATTTACCGTTACAAATATTTCCTATTTACAACTTCTATTTACCGTTACAAATATTTCCTTATTCCTATTTATTTTCTAAATAAATATTCTCCTTTTCAATTCTATTTATTTTCTAAATAAATACCCCTTTTATAAAACTCTATTTGTTTTATAAATACTTCCTTTTATAAAACCGTGTTCGTTTTATAAATACTCTATTTTCAAATTGTTTCCTTTTATAAAATCGGTTGATTTTATAAAATTCCTTTATTTCAAAATACATTGAAATATTCCTTTTTACATCCCAGGGTTTCTTATGATATTCAAAATATCAAACAACGATGATCAATATCGTTCTAACATCCATAATCAATAACAGATTATAAATCACAACATATATCACAATATATGAAAACAGTAAAATAATTGTTGAGGAACCCAGTCGGATTCCTCCAACCTGTCTCCCTGCATCCACAGATGTTACACAATATATCATATTTCATTTTGAAATGAAATATCCTGCTGTACAGAACCATATTTGATTAACAGTACATAGATTATCTATAACTACGTTTTCAATCAAATCTATTTAACAGTCCAGTTTAACAATCAATATACAGCAATCAATAAATAAAGTACAATTTATATTAAAATATAAATTGAGGAGAGTTAGTGAGTTTTACTCACATTGTTCGTTATCGTTCAATAACGAATAACGATTGTCCATTCTGATCAGTCAATTTATTTCGCCATAAATTGTTACGAACTCCGAAACAATCCAGACCAGTCTGTATGTTGTCATTCCCGTCCATACGATCCAGTCGGATCGGATTTCTCTACCATCGTCGGCCCATTTCCACTATTACATACCCGATCCCCTTTTGGCCTTCTTCCCCAACTACTGCCGTTCCTCCAGTAACCTCACCAAATCACGACCAACATTCATCCTACCATTCTCCTCTTCTTTTATCACTTTGGCTCACCTCCACAAACCTTGGCCCAAGCCCAGACCTTTAAGGCCCAACACCTTTACATCTCATTTCTCAGGTTTGTACCCCGCAGCAGTGAACCCGACGACGAGATAAATGCTCAGATTCCCTTTTGTTCACACTCCCTTACTCATGGAACCATACACGAACTACACCACTATTCATCTCTCCGCTAAACCGTCCTTCTTCCCCCTCTTTTCTACTTTGTTTTCACTGTAAACCCAATGCAAGTTGAACGTTCTTCCATGATGGAAAACGCTGCTCTATCCCATGGAAACTCCTTCACAGTACCTGTACACATAAACAAACTGCCATACTTCATCTTCTATATACTCACGTTCATCTCCTCCATTCCTTACTCGGCTATCAACAACAAAGCCACTTCCTTCACAAGACAAACTCCTACAACTCACGTCCCATCTGGCGACCTCCCCCACTCCAGAATAACAAACCCTCGCTCCCCTTTTGTGTAATACCAAAACCAGTAAACCCAACTCCATCCACCTTCTGCAATACCATCAGCATCCCTCTTCGTATTTTCTTCCCCAGACATCGACTTTACCCTTTAAACCAACAATCGCTCCTTGGCAGTCACCCAACATCACCGCAGTCACCTCCCTCAATTCCCTCGCCACCTCTACTTCACGCTAGACTATCGACGTCAAACTCCACTGACGAGCATGCCTTAACCTCCTCAACGCCACGCCTCCTCAGATCGACCAAGCTCCTTCCATTTCGATAGCAGTTCGAAGCCCTAAATTTGTCGTGCCCAAAACCGAGTGGCATAGGATCGAACCTGTAATGTCCCGTATTTTCTGCCCGATTATTTGAAATATTTTATTTATTTAAAATATTGGTTTGAATTTAAATAATCGATTTCGACCATTTTAATGTGAATATTTAATTTATAATATAATAATATCTTATTTTCAGAATAATTGGGAAAATGTTGAATTTGCCGTATAGTGTGAACGAGCGAATTAAAATGGTTAATATCGTTTGTATTGAAATTATAGTATCGATTTCGTTATAAAACGAACGTTATAATGTTTAATTTATAATTTAATTATATAACGAGCTGCAGCAGCGCGGCAGTTCGTAATTTGGCGTTTTAAACTTCAAATGGTCGTACAGGATCCGATATAAGTTGGATTTCTGTAAAACGAGAAACGTTAGAACCGTATTGATGATAATTTTCATATGAAACAGAAAATTTGAGTTTTCATAGTATAGATTTCTTTTTATGGTCAAATCAAATTTTAAAATAGTCGCTGTGAAAAATCGTTATTTAAATATCGAACCTTAAAGTGGCCATTTTGCAAACGGACTCAGATTTCGACGAAAGTAGTTTCATTAGAACAGTATCGTTAAATTATTGTACGGTGTTAAATGGCATGGCAAACCGATGTCGTATGTGACCACGATTGCCGTAAACGCCCGTTCAATTTCTATAGCGCGTAATTAACGTAATAAAGAGATATTCGAGTGTAACTTGAGCAGACGATCGACTTAGGCCACTAAACCAGTTCCATTGAGTTCGTATCGTCGATTATAGTCAGGATAGGCATATAGTTTGTTATTTTTGAAGATCGGAAAATTTGGTGTTCAAAAGGGCATCGAGGTGCGCGTAAAAATAGCCTACCGGGGAAACAGTCTCAGAATGCGACGAAACTGATGCCGTTGGGTTCGTATCGAAGAATTATTGTAGGATATCGAGGTTTCAAGTTGATCGGACTTACCGTTTGATCGTGAAAAATTTAAACGCGTGTTGATTTCCGGTTTTATACAGGAAAAATTTTCATACGACCTGGGATTTCGGCGAAACCCGTCCCATTGAGTCCGGAATACTTTTTTCCACTAAGATTAGCTTTGTTATCAGAAAACGAAGGCCGTATATGGCGGTTTTTACTAGTTACTTTACAGAGAAATTTCGTATAATAATAATATATGTATATATAAACCAACAAAAATCTTGGTTCACCGTATATTTCGTGCCTACCCTGAATCTCCCCTACCCTATGACTGTTGCAACGCACATGTATGTCATTATACTGTATGTATTTTCACTGCAAGGCTACCTAATCTACACGCAGGCCTCAAACTGAAAGTGACACCCTACTTTTTACCCAACTGCCAATTGATAACCTAAATTTTGAAGCCTTGCCGACCAAGCATTTATAAACGAAAATGACATTTCATATCCTTGCCGACCACGTTCTATGCCAAGCACCATCAAACAGCTAGCCTACCATTTTACTTCATACCTATACATCTAATTACTTGGCCTCCACGGTGTTCTCTTCCTATAAATACGTTGCTTCAATTCTCTTTTTCTTTTACTTCTTGTAATGAAGAAACAGAAATCCTTGCCTCGAGATATAAATCAAAACCAATTTGAATGAAAACATTATTTAAAACTGAAGTCTTCAGTTCTCAGTAAAATCAAAACCCCATCCTTATGCCCTCGATCATTTCGAACTGGCTACTGACGATCAACGGAAGAAGCAAGGAGGGGGGGCGAGCTCTCTAGCGATCAGCGGGAGGAGCAACTCGGAGCCGAAGTCACGTGTTTCTGAGTTAACGTCGTGGGTGGAAGGAAGTATCAGCGAAGCGATAAAGTCGAGGGTGGCGGACACTGGTGATGACTGCGGAAGCTGGACGAGGCCAGGTGGGAGCTGGAGGCGAGGCCAAGGTTTTGGGAGGTGGTGTGGCGGTCGATGATGACCTGTGGATGGCGAACTCCGACCGTAAATGGATTCCGTTCAGGTGTAATTCCCGGCGCGGTGGAGAGGTTCTGGGAGTCGTGCCTTTGGGCGGTGGGGCTGCTCGTCATGGCGGTGGTGCCAGTGGATCGGAGGGTCGGCCGGAGGGTCTCAGGTGACGGCGATGGGGGGGTTTTTGCTGGTCGAGTTTTAACAAAGGGGGAACATCGGGGATCGAAGAAGAACGAGAGAGAAACCGTGTTCCCTGATCTGACGTGGCATCTAGATGGTAATTAGTTAATAATTAATTTATTGATTAATAATTAGTTTAGTAATATATCGTATAA
Organism: Allium sativum; assembly: GCA_030737875.1. Classification (NCBI taxonomy): domain Eukaryota; kingdom Viridiplantae; phylum Streptophyta; class Magnoliopsida; order Asparagales; family Amaryllidaceae; genus Allium; species Allium sativum. Next base: position 705,932,070 of record CM060916.1, on the reverse strand, counting down.
ATTATATAATCTTTATAATCGTATAACTTTTGCGTACGAAATCGGATTTGCGCGAAACAGGATCCGTTGAGATCGCAGGGACGAGACCTATCTGATGGCACTGACTAGGAGTCAATCCAACACCGTTGAAAATTCAGCTAAAATTGGATGGTCGTCCCAAATTAAATGCAACGAACGCGTCAACCGTCGACCAGAACAAACTCTGGTGAGTTAATTCTCACACCTTTTGGAATACTGTGATGTGGTAAAGTCACGGTAAATTATATTTACAGTTAACAGTTTAAATTGACTGATTGGATGCGATGGATGCAAGTTGCTTGTTGTTGGTTGATGGTTGCAGTTATTTATATTCTGCAAATTGTTTAATTCGCATATTGTTATCAACTGACATCTGTGATGCAGAGAAGGACAGGTTGGGAGATCCGACCGGATTCCTCAAATTTACTGTATTTGTTTTTGTTGTGCATATATATGGATTGTTCACATCATCTGACACCAAACTATTTGAATATTGATAGTTGAATATACAACCATCGTTGTTGTGGTTAAAGTCAATTATTTGTAGATGGGCAGTAATGGTCTAGTCGTAAGGTTTTGACATTGTTCTACCGTCAGGGAAATTGACGGAGTTTCAAAGTTATAATTTATTTATAACTGAATTTAAGTTATTCAATTATTTCATAAGAGTATTTAAATCGGGAATTTAAATTTAATAAGTTAAATCGAGTTATTAAGAGAATTTAGTTAAATGGTTTTGATCGGTTGAGAAGCAGAAATCAAGATATTCCATAGGTTGTTAAAAAGGGAAATTTATTGTTTCAAACAATTAAAATGTGACTTAAATTAATTAATTAATTAAATTAATTAATTTAAGGAAGGGGAAATGACAATTGGAATTCAGTTAAAAATTAACTGATGAGTATGGTTGGTAAATCCACCGTTTCGAGTAGAATGGACAAAGGAAATAAATGTTGGTTTAAATATTCGTTAAAGTTTAACGAAAGATGTTGGATATTAGTTAATCTTTGATTAACTGTAATCTAAAAAGATAATTAAATTGGTTATTGTTAATAACCCGGATTATTATTAAGTAGAGTGTAAAAATGGGAATAATGCTATTTTTGGATTAAGATTAAAGTTAACCATATTTTAATATAGTAGATGTTAAAACAAATTATTCTTTAAATTGAAATGATTTAAAGTAGTAAATTCAATTTAAGGTCAAGTAAGAATTTTATTAAAAGGATTTGTAAAATCCAAGTTTCAACAAGATTTGATAAATGGAATTCATTTAACCAGTGATCAAATGACGATGAGGTTTAGCCAAAGAGGCGATAAAGGTTTATTATAAAATGTCCAAGTAGATGAAATCAATTTATGTGACGAAGGATTTATATTATAAATCAAAAGGTTTTAAGTGGAAGAATATTTGAAGTTAAAGTGATGTTTTAATGGATATTAATTTAGATAAGGGAATTAAGTAAAAGACTTCAAAAGAAGATTTCAAATGTAAGAAACAATTTATGGGATCGATTTGGAATCGATAAGGTAAATAAGATTTGGGAAATTAGTTAAGTGACAAATTGATGTTATTCCAAGATAAGAACGGGTTGACCAAGGTCTGAGAGGTAACTAAAATACCCCAACTTGGTTGGCTTCACTATTATCGAGGAACAGTATTAGTTTGAAGTAAGTGAAGTTGTTGAAATTGTTTTACCCTATACGAGGTACATCGAACCCTAATGCAAGATTTTGGGAATTAAATAATATTGCAATGATGGTTCCAAAGGAAATAAGAATAAGTGCTTTAAAATTTATTTTAAACATTTGTTATTCAATTAGAGTTGATCGAATATAGTTAGAGTTAGTCAAACAAAGTTATCTAGGAAAAAGTTCCATTGCGTACGACTGCTAGCGTAATTCGCAGGGCTGCGGATAGCCTATGGCGGTCGGATGTTTCCTGAGGGAATCAGGCGTAACCATTGTGATCGCTGCGATCTAGAGTCGAGCGAAATGGAGTTAAGTCGAGTATTAGTTAATAGAAGTAATCAAGTCAAGTTTGTCGAGTTAAATAAGTCGAGTCAGTCAAGTTAGAGTTAATCAATCAAAGTAAATCAGTTAAAGTTAGTCAAAAGGGAATTTGGTTAAATATATTTTAAAGGAGGTCGAGTTGTGCTAAGTACTGAATCTGAAAACTCATTGTGTTCACACAATTGTTATTTGATAGTTAAAACACCGACTATCAAACCAGACCAATACGCTTGTTGGTATGGAAAGTCCGGGATCGAACTATATTCGAAAACCATTCTGACCATCCAATACGTGAAGATGTAATTGAAGACGAAGCAAGTGAAGACCGGGGATCTTCGTAAGCGGAAGGACTACTTGTCAAATTTCTCCGGCTTGCAACTGGAGCTATTTTGATTAGTGATTCTGTCGTGATTGAAATCCACGGGTTGCAAGGACTTCTCGCTACTGATTCATGGGGTGATTCCTATATGAGATGCAGTAGGAGAATACCTTCGGTTCATCCTGTTCCTGGATGACTTGTATGGACGGATGTCTGACAGAGTATTTCCAAAGGAATTACATGTGTTGATTTCTCCAAACGTACCATAGTTGATGGCGGAGAAACGGTCATTCTCTAGCCTGACAGCTAGAGTGCGTTTGTGGACGTCAATCAAGTGTGATCTGGCGGATCTGACGATGTGGCATTCAAAGTGAATGGTGGCCAGATGTTGAAAAGAGATTCTAGCCTCAAGCCTCATCAACCGGGAAATGACAAAAATCGGGCAGGCAGCATGGCTATGTGGGTCGCACCCATTAGGATGTATGATCACCTATCTAGAGAAATTCCTATTGCTTCTTTAATCTATGTTTCGATGCTGACCCTATTCGGGTGGCGGTTGCTGATCCCAACCGTCGGTGATATACATTCGGCACTCTCAAGCGAAATGAGTGGTCGGTCATGTGAGGGCCGGGTTGCAAGAAGTTCTTGTTGAACCCAGTGTATTCGCCTCTAGAGATACACGTGCGGAAGGTGGTCCCATACCTTGTCAAGTTGGAAATCCAATATCCAATAAGCGCCCGCGGTTTTCGATTGTATACTATATATGGGGAGCGTGAGATGCAAGCGTTCCTCTAGATTGGTATTTATTTGTATTTAGACATTATGATAATACCAGAGCAAGCTATGATTTCAAAAACTGTTTTGGGTTATAGTAAGGTAAAAACCGTCCGTGTTTATGTGTGGACTGGTCTTACTATTATCCTTTGATTCTGAAAGGATTTTCCAAAGTTAACCCAGTGTGTGTTATGTGAATTTATCACTGATAGTATTCCAGACTGACCCGGTGTATTTTGTTTTAAATCAAATGTGCTCGGGTCAGACCGAGTATGTTCCAGGTTAGGTTTCACTTGGAGATTCAGGAGCTAGAAGCAGGCGGCTTCACCGCTAGTTATATTCCGCTGTGATTGGTATATATATGCTGTACTCTGATGATTGGTATGTATATACTGTTTCTTTGTATAAAGGGATTTGATATTATATTTTATTCGTTCCGCTGTGAGATTCTGATGTGTTCTTCTTCTTTCTTCTATTCTAATACTTCTTTCTTTCTATTCTCACCCTCTAAAATTCTTTCTCATGACAATCTGGGGGCTCGATACTTGGGTTTTTGGGCAAGTAATACGGGTTTATGTATTGTTGTCAAAGACTCGAGCGTCGAGCTATTTCTCCGGGTCGTTACAGAACCGCACCCAAAAATTAGGGTATAGGAACAACGAGCAGACTATGAAGATTACGAGAGTACGAGTCTTGGGATTTATAGATTTTTGTTTTATTTTCTTTGAATTCTTGAATGCCAAGATTTAGCTGAGAAGAGGAAGTGAGTGGCGGCCGTTTTCTTTGATATACAGAATGGGATTAGGTTTTAATGATGGTGGGAGGGGTACTTATAAGAGGAAACAAATATCTAGATATTTTGGGTTAGGATATTTATGAAGATATATTATGTATAATGTTCACTTTTGTTCCACCAAGCATCTCGAGCTCGCACAGATTCAAAACAATACCGAATGCGAGGAAACTGGAAACTCTGTTATATTATAATATTCTGAACTCAATAAAACCGGCTTCGTCAAATTCTGAACTCGTTTGTAAAACCAGTTTTTACGTGTTAATTTAATCGAGTTAATATTTATTCGATTTAAAAACACTTCAAACTTCGATAATAAATTTATATTATCGTTCCCATTCAAATTCGATTCTTCATAAGCGTCGACTTCAATTTAATTTCATATAAAATTCCAGATTCAATATAGTTACACTAAACAACTCGTTTATTCTGAATTTAAGTTATTTAATTTCCAATTAAATCACATTTATTTAAATAAAAAATTAAATATTCTGCTTCTAAAAACCCCGGGTCATTACAATATATGAATTGTTTATTCAAGATTGGATGTTGATTGTTGGTTGAATGTTGATCGTTGAATTGAAATTCAACGATTGTTGTGTTTTTAATCATTAGAAAGTGTTGATTAAGTGGTTAACAGTGAACTGCCTAGAACCCGTCTTTCTAAACGTTGATTTGCCTTCAAGCTAGTTGGCCCAATTGAAGTTATAAAACTCGAAGTTATAAGATTTATTTTTATAACTAAAGTAAGATTTTAAATTATACTATAAGTTTTATAAATTAATATTTTATAGTTGATTTTTATAAGTAATTATGAATGATTTGGTTTGACGTTTTAACAAGTTTTATGAGTAATGAAGTCAGAAATTAACTCAATAGTTAATGTTTTGAAATAATTGTTTTGAAAAAAATATTAAGTGATACTATTAAATTATTAGTTAATTTAACAGAAAGGATTAATGAAAATCAGTTAACAGTTTAACTAATGTTTACAAGTTGACTAAGTCAACTATTTTAAATTAAATTGATCATTAGATTAATTTATCTAATAGAAATAGTTTTACGAAGAATCGTTAAACTTAACAAATATTCTTAAAAGTTAATTAATCTTTTATTTAACTTTAATTTAAGATTACTATCGAGAAGTTTTTATTAAAGTTAATTATTATTTTAATAACCTTTTAAAAGCAATTAATTATTCCATTTTTAGTTAATAAAAAAGTTAACTACTTCTATTTTAGTTAACGATGAAGATAATAATTATACTAAAGTGATATCTTTTTAAATGAATTTCATTTAAAAAGAAACTCTAAAAAAGGATTTTTATAAGGATTTGATAATAAATCCAAGTTTGACAAACAAAGTTTATAAAAGGGTGTTTATTAAGAATCTACTTAGTAAACGAATAAAATAAAAACGACTATATTCGGAAGGGATTTTCAAATGTAAGATATGGGTTATAAAACCATATTTTAAATGAAATAGAAAATAAAATTTTATTGATATTGTAAGCAATACTGAATTTTTAATTATAAACTTTTATCTATCTCAAGATAAGAGCGTTGTCGATCAAGGTCTAGGAGGTAATTAAAATACCCTAACCTGAACGACTTAATTATTATCAAGGGACAGTACTAGTTTGTAATGGTTAATATGTTGGAGATAATTTATTATTTCCATGAGAAGAATATTATAACGTTAATCTGCGAAGATTCAGAAATTTAACAATTCTATTGGGTTTTAAAGTAATAATGTATTATTAGACATTGTTTGGCCCAGATATGAAATGTGACTATATTTATACAATTTTATTAATATTTAGCTCTATTTTCTAAAGCAATGAAAATAACATGTTTTGGTGAATATACTTATTCGAAGAAATAACTTAATGGTTTTGGTTTTCGAGAAATAAGAATAAGAGGTTGTATTGGTGTTGAGATGGTATAGGATATTGTGAATATAATTATAATTTGCATAAGGGAGATTAGTAAAATCTAATTGATAAAGGTTTAAAGTTAAGGAAACCGTTTTAGGTTATATTATAAAGGGTACGTCGCTAGACGTTATTTAGGTCATTTAAGGTTGGTAATTAAACCAATACCGATTGGCTAGGTATGTATATATATATCCAAGATAAAGGAAATAAAAGAGTTTTTCTGAAATATAGCGATATTCCAAGATAAAGGAAATAAAGATAGGAGTTTGGTAAATATGTTTATTCTAAAGATATAAGTATTGATTAATGTTTTTAACTAATGAAAACAGGAAAAAATAGTTAAGACAAATATATTGGATTGAATTCTAAGAATCGATGGGATGTTTTAATGAATAATTTTAATTAAAATGGACAGAGCTGTTGATGTAGTTGACAATGTTTTGGATTTGATAGTTAAAGAATCGACTGTCAAATAAATGTCCTTCTAACTATTGGTGTGTTAGTTCGAAGAGACTGGGATGGGAACTAGACCCAAAACCTCTTCGAATCGACTTTGCATTGAAACTAATTTGCAGTGATGTTATAAATATGGAACATTAAAGACCGTGGATCTTCATGAGCAGAAGAACTACTTGATGAATTTCTCTGGTTAGCTCGTAAAGATATTTTGACAGTGATTTCGTCGTGATTGAAATCTTCGAATTGCAAGGACTACTCACTACTGATCCTTAGGGAGATTCCCAAATAAGATGCGATGGGAGGGTGCCCTCGGTTCATCATGTTCCTAGATGACTTGTAAGGACGAATGTTTGACGGAGTATTTCCAAAGGATCATGTACATTGATTTCCTCAAACGTACTTCTGTTGGTGGCGGAGAAGACATCTTCTCTTAGCTTAACACCTAGATTATTTTTCTGGACTTCAATTATTGATTTGGTGGATTTGATGATGTGACATTCAAAATGAATGATGATACGATGATCTTAAAGGTAATCGTGACCTCAAGCCTCATAAACTGGGAAATGACAGAAATCGGGAAGGCAGCTTAGCTATGTGGGTCATTCCCATTAGTGTGTGTTGACACCATCTAGAGAAAAATTCATTTCTTTTTTCTATCGCTTCTGTATCTCCTGGGAATACAGTGGTTGCACAACCGTGAGTGACACTATATTCGGTACACTCAAGTTAAATGAGTGGCCGGTCATGTGCGGCCAGGTTGCAGGATGTTCTTTTTGGACCTCAGTGTATTCTCTCTAGAGTACACTAATCGACAGGTGGTCTCATAGCTTGTCATGTTGGAAATCCAAACTCCAATATATGAGCCGTACGTTTTTAGATGTATACCAACTATGTTGGAAAGTGAGATGCAAGCTCTCCGGCTATATTCTTATTTATTTGTGGTTTGATAGACATTATTATAATATTACTGGATTTTTCTATAGAAAGAGTTTTGGTTATCACAAGGTGAAAACACGTGCCATGTTTATGTGTGGTCGTGTCTTATAAGAGTTCCATTCTTTCAAAGGATTTTCTAAAGTTAAACAAGTTGTCTATGTTATGAATTTATCACTGAAAGTATTCCAGACTGGTCCGGGTTGATTTTTCTTTGCTTCCAATGTGCTCGGGTCAGGCCGAGTATATTTCCAGGTTAGGTTTCGTTTGGAGCTTCAGAATCATTTCGCTTATAGTGGAAAAAATATATAGACTATTTAGTAAAAATTAGGTTAAAAATAATCTTATATTAAGCGTAGATTTGAGATAATGATTTATTACTCTATTCCAGTACAATTTTGAATACTTTTTTGAGAAGCTGGAGTCAAGACGTATATCCATACTTTTTGGTAATAAATTATTTTTCTATGTGTGTAGTATTGAAATGAATGTGTTCTCTGATTGTAATCATATATTTACAGTTTTTTGTGTAAAGAGTTTTGAGATATTATATTTTATTCATTCCGCTGTGAGACTTTGATCTTCTTATTCTTAAATTCTAATATTTCTTTCTTTCTTTTCTCACCCTCTAACATCTTTCTATTAACATTCTGGGTTTTCGATCCTTGGTTTTGGCAAGTAATATAGGAATACGTATTATTGTTGAAATTCGAGCATCGAATTTTTCGGGTCGTTACAATCGGTATAAGAGCATAAGGTTTAGTGATAACCTTGGTTCTATGGCGTAACTCAATAGAGATGGGGTTAGTGATACCCTAGATTGAGTTTCAGTGTGTGTGTGTGTGTATGACAGCACGTATTTGTAATTGAATAAGCAATTATTTTTGCCTAGTTTATTTTGTAAAGACGATAAAGTAATCATTTTCTTAAATTATTTTAATATTGGTAATCAACAAATATACAAATGTTGATTTGAATTGAATTCAAATTGGATTAGGAACTAAAATATTAATTTTAGTATTTGACTTAACTTACATTGAGTTAAAATGAATCTTATAAGTTGGAATTGAACTTGAATTTTGAAACAAAACGTAACATAAGTCAATAAGAATTTAACTTGAGTTTGGAAATAGATGCAAGAATCTGAGTGGAATGTTTGGGAATTAGTGTATTTAATAAATGAATTAAACTTGTATAATGAATTTGAATGGAATGCTAATAAATTGGTTATAAACAAATCCCATGTGAATTGAATAGCGTATTAAATGAATTGAAGTGGATAATCTGAATGTTTGAACTCGTATTGCAGTAAATGTGATGCAAATGATTATGGATGAAAATGTAATGTATATGGAGTTTTACAACTTTCTTCGTTATGGGATTAATGAGTTTTCATTTTGAGTTAAGAAGTTGTGCAGGAGCTAATTAATCTTTGAACCTATTCGATTGAGTTCTGGGGCTAATTGGATCCAATTTGGCTATAACTTCATGCTAGTTAAGCAAGCTTATTGCTTATCGCTAAATAACGCCCGTAAAAGGTACGCCTACGCAAAATTATAAATTTGTGTTATGAATTGGGTTTTTCTGACCGTATGGGTCGATGTGTATATATTTGTTGTTCATGCAATATTGTAGAATTCCCTTCGTACATGGGAGACTCTGCCAAAAAAATTCGAAAATTTAAAGTGTTGGAAAATTTCAATTTTTTTGAAATTTTTAACAGAAATAAATTGGTGACTTGATTAAAAATAATTGATCAGTTGGAATTAAAAGTTTAGAAATTGAAACTGAAGATTTTAATCAAAGTGAATTTTTGAAAGACAATGGGTTTGTAACATTTTTCCTACCTTAGTAATTTCGGGTACTAAATTCTTTTAAGGGGGAGGAATGTAACATCCTATATTTTAGTGGTCAAATATTTAATTTCTTTTATTATTTTGAATGTTGATCTGAAATTTGCATAACTCGAATTCAATAGTTTTGAATATTTTATTGATATAAATAATGTAATAATAAATATACTTCCGGAATAGTCGAGTTAAATTCGGTTTGCAATACTGTATAAATTGGACAATATAAAATAATTTAATTGAGACTAGATTGAATTATAATAAAGAATTCATTAATTAAACGATGTTAGAATGTATAATTTATAATTAATTATAAAAACGAACCCGCAACAACGTGGTAGTTCGTAGTTTTTACATTTTGAACTTTAAACTAAATGTACATGATCCAATATAAGTCAGAATTTTTGAAACAAGAATCGTCTGGATCTATCGGATAATGATTTTCTAATGAAAGTGAAAATCGATTTTTCATATTGTAGACTTTTATTTATGTCCAAATCAAATTTTCAAAAAGTCGGTATGTGTTATGGAATCATTTATAAACCATAACGTTTTATTTTATATAATAAAAGGGAATCTATTATAAAATTAACATCGTTTTAACTTGGAATTTAAATGTTTGAAATTTGAAGTAGTTTATGTTGAAGCTATATGGAATCTTATTTTAATATATACACTAATAATAATTCATTATTATTATATTGAGTTATTTTGAAATCAATTTATATCGATTTAATTTAGACCTTCAAAAAGAGATCTTATTCAAACGACCTCGGATTCCAACTAAACAAATTTTATTAAATCCTTAATGGCTAATTATTGTTAGATTTCAAGTTTCGCGCCAATCGGAGTTATTTTGTGAGCGTATGCAAATTAAAATATGAATAAATCAATAATTTGAACTCAAACTAGCGTCGTTTGTGCAAACGGACTCGGAGTTCGGTAAAACAAATTTCATTGCGGTTCGGAATGTCGAACTATAACATGATGTCCATTTTCATCGTGAATGGAGTTCGTATATGACCACACGAATGAATAAACATTGATAAGAATTGGCAATAGGTACAAATGAATTAAAATGTAATAAATCTAAATATCGTTAGTCGTTTTCAATAAAATATCGTTAGTTACTTCAGAATAAAAAAATATAAATCTCCTTTATATAAACACCATATACATAACCCTAAATTCAGAAATCAACAGTCTCTATTTTATATTTAGTCCATTTTCAAACATTAATTTTGTCTCTCAAACCATAGAGAATGGTGAAAGTTGTAAACTACAAAGTTGAAGATCATGGTGAGGCCGACATGTTGGAAAAATTTGGTTCCCAACGGAGAGGCGTGGTGGCCAGCATCCTCGAAACAACGAGGAGATGACAAGTTTTGGTATTTCTCGATTTGCGTGCAAACCGTGGGGTTTCAGGTGAGGGGACCTGAAGGAGAGATGTAGAGGGGAGTGGGGTAGAGGCTTTGGCTCAAGTGCGGTGGAAAACGATGGTTTGTGGTGTCGTGATTTGCGCGTTTATTGGGCTATTTAATTTGGGTAGTGCGAACGGGTTTTGGCTTGATTGGAGATGGATGATGGCGAATTAGGTTCTGGTACCTGAAGGTAAACGGAGAGAAGGTCAGGGAGGAGACACAAGCAGTGGTCTGGTTGGGGGTAGATGGTCGTGGCGGTGACAATTTAGAGCTAAACGGGATTACTTCGAGGTCGTTTTCTAGTGTGTGGGGTCGTTGTCGTGGGAGGTGATGATTAGTGAAGGAAGATGGGGCCAGGGTGGTGTTGGCGCTGGAGGTAGGTCGGACCCCAGTGGTCCCTAGTGGTCATGGGCGAGGTCGTAAGGAGTTCAAACATAGTGTGTTTCAGGCATCGGGTTTTCACGAAGGGGGAAGATAATTAGCAGCCACTAATCATGGGATTAAGAAATTAATGACGCGTTTAACGGTTAATTAAAATAATTTGATTATTAATTAAAAAGGTTAATGACGTTGGTTTATATTAAATTACATTCAGTCTTTCAGACATTATCAGAATTTCACGAAACAAAAGACATTCGAATCGTAGAGACGAAGCCAACGCAGTTGAGCTAGTTTGGTTGGGATTGGAAGTGACTGGAATTTCGTGTAATTTTAAACGCTTGTTTAAAATTAAACGAAACAACGGGATATCATCAATGTTGAGTTATCTCCCACACTTCTGGAATTTTATGATGTGATTTAATTCGTATTACTAAAATTTATCTTTAATAGTATAAAGTGGATGATTAGAAGTTATGGATGGTTATTGGTTGTTGTTCATCGATGTTTATAATTCTGCCATTTAAATATCTTAAATTAGAAATCTATTTCATATTCTATAATGAACTTTGATGTAGGGAAGAAAGGTTGGAGGGATCCAAATGGATCCCCTAAATAAATTGTATGTTATGTGTTTTTCATATTATTCATATATGAATTTTTTATTCAAGTAATGTGTATCCTGATTGGATGTTTATTGTTGGTTGAATGTTGATTGTTGAATTGAAATTCAATGATCATTGTGTTTATAATCAATAGACAGTGTTGATTAAGTAGTTGGCAGCAAATGACCTGAAAACTGTGACACCCTACATCCGTTAATGTCACTCACAAAGAGAATGCATTAAGTTTCATAAAGCATTATAGGTAAAAAGACACAGAATTTTAAACACAGATATAAATTAGACAGCAGCGAAAATTCAAATTTTTATTTCAAACACAAATCATACATCATGCTCTAAAATACCATTTGTCATAAATACCATTACAACAATATAACTTATGTCTTTTACCATCAGAGCACATAAATACTTAAAAGAAAACATAACTCCCTAAATAAAAGAGACAAAGCCATAATAGAGATAAGAAATTGAGCCATACTTCGAAAGCAGCTCTAGCAAGATGATAACTGAGTCCTGACTAAGCCTGAGTGTTTCCGCCCTGAGAACCTAGGGGGAAACGGAAGAAAGAAGAGGAAACTAAAGGGTCAGACATAAAGTCTGGCGAGTCAAGTTAATTTTAGCAAGTAAATAAATAAAAGTAGAATGACAGGCATATAAAGTGGATAAGAGATTACTACATATAAGGCAGGTGTGACAAGGTAGATAAGATAAGGTGTACACACTTCCCCAATGATTACTCTACACTATTACTAGTATAACCCGAATGAGATGATCCTTACACTTCAAGGTGGTAGACTTAGGCATACGTCCAAATGTACCCTACTACTACCTTAAATAATATTCTCCCTACAACGTAGATACTTTGTGCCAACCCCACAGTAGGATGTATCACATCCTAAAGTGGCAACCCCTCGCTGATATGCACGACCCCATATCTACAGGTATCGCGGTCGTCTTATCCCCTTCTGCCCAGCTCATGCACGCACATGGCCCGGTCGGTTTGCGCTGCCCACACCGTCCTCCACGTTTAGATCTCTTACAATCAGTCCAGTAAGCGTGCCCATTCTCCGACCTTGTACGGAGTCCATGTTTTGATACATACTCCGGGTTACTGGATGAAACGGGTCCCAAACAATATGATACAAGCTCTCCCCTTTGTCTTGTAACCCGCCTAGGATTTCTTTGGCTATGTATACCACTAGGTCTCTTTAATTACGTAACCCTATCATTTCTACAAGTTATGCTTACCCTAAAAGGTGTCTTTAATTACATAACTTTATAATTCTCCCCGGTCATGTATACCAATTTGTATCTTTAATTACATAACCTTATCGGGTTAAGTTGTGGGCCTATATGTAAATATTAACCACCCCCTTAGATTTGCTTAACCCATTCACTATCCAACCAATTTTACTTAACCCTAACTTTAGTTCACAATCATACAATCCTTATGGATTAGTTTTGGTTAACTAGTCCAATTTATTACAATGTCCATTTATGGTTTATAATGGGCTAGACTTCCCACATTAGGCCCACAACTTGTGGATGCTGGATATGCCGGTCGGGTCCAGGCAGTGTTATTCCACAAGTTAGGCCTAACCTTGTCTCATAGCCCGTCTCGTATTTACGCACTTAGACCTCTCACATTAGGTTCAACATTAGTGGCTGCTGGATATGTCGGTCGGGTCCGGGCAGACTTCCACCACTAATGCAACCTAACCTCGTGTCATAAGTGCAATTACAATTCCTAATTGTAATTATTAGGCATTTCGTTCTTATCCAATTCTTACCTATGTCTTTATAGGTGATTATGTCCTCACTACCCTAATTTGAATTATATATCCAATTCATATAAACATTATTTAAATTATGCCAATTCTAACCCAGTTTCCCCCGTTCCCTAACTAACGCATTCGTATATATTTGGCAGCATCTAGGCTAGAAAGTAGCCTAGTTATACATAATAAAAAGGGAAAAGTTATGCAAATATGACAAAGGTGGTTTTTTTGGCATAAACATAAACTAGCATGGTGATATGGTGGACATATGAGCATAAATCTGATGAACTTGTAGCAATTACTAGTTTTACCATAACTATGATGTCATGGTGAGCATAATAAGATCTAAATTAACCATTTAGATGTCCAACTATTCAGATCTAACATAATAGACACAAGATGATAAACTAGATCTGATTAACTATTCAAATGTCCACATAATTCAGATCCAATAGTTAAAAGCAGATCTAACACAAATGAGATTTAGATTCACATCATAGCATGTCATAAAAGATACAATAGATCCGACTAGATAGAGGTTTAGATCCAAATCCTAACCAATTTAGAATGTCATATAATCAGAATTTACAATGGATCTGACATAATCTAGGCATATGAACAAATCCAAGTCATAGTCGTGTCATATTTCGTTTTAAATATTCAAATCTAAAAGCAACTAGAGACTCATAGAGTTTGGATAAGATGATAGAACTAGAAAAGATTGGATCTTGAATCTCCAGTTGATTTGATTTAGTCTATTACTTATAATGGATAGCAGAATCCAAAACATTCATATTGCGACATATGTCCTTTCACGCCTTCTCTTCCTTTTTCCCTTCGTCCCTCTTTTCAGAACCGCTAAACTTCTTCCGCTTTCCTTCCCCAATACCGTAATTTACTTGATTATCCCAATTATCCTAAATTTCGGTTCCTCCCTCTTTTCACCACCATAATTTCCTCGATTCCCCTTCTCCTCTTTTTCCATCATCGCCAAGCCTACTCAACTAAACCTATACAGATTTTGATTCATTCAGGCAATCGCTGCTTACAGCATTGGCACACAAACAATCAGCTTTTCAGATCGCTTTCTCAGCGTTGAATTTCCAGTTCTCCGTTGCGACGAACGACCATGGTATTTCATCCACGATTTTCTCTGCTTCATCAATCTGACAATCCTGAGGTATTAAACATGAGTTTATGATGTTTGACTATGGGTTCCTGGCTGAGCATAGTGATATTATTTTCCAATTTGTCGAAATAGTGCTTTATGGTTTTTTCTTTGATTTACAATGTTTTCTGAGATTGTTGTGAACACGTATCGATCGATGCAGTACCTGTATGCCATGGTTGTGATGACCAAACTTCCCTACTGCACACTATTTAAATCCATGTTTCTATTTTTCAATTCTCTGCTATGTTTTTTACTATGTATCACTGACATATTGTCATTCACTAATATAACATTGATTCTTTTTACAATGAGAATTGAAAAAGTCATATTTGATTCCAGTTCTACACTTTTGGCTTAAATATAGTGCTAATTGTAACTACTGGCTCCTGAGCTGTTGAATCATCGTTGGGCTAATTTTGAACACATAATTAATGCTGCAGTTACATCTTAATATAATGGCTGCACTATATTGTATTGCATAGATACTGATAGTATTATATATGAGTACCATTACTTGGTTGAAATTATGTAGTTCATACGTATCCTCAACCCACTTCCGTGTACTGTAAAATCCTAATTTTTTTCTTTGAAAAAAATGCTAATTGTATACTCATTTTAATTATCTTCTGTACTACATAAAATTCCTACCAACCAGCCTGATTGCAACATTTCACTGTTAATCCTCTTACCCAGTGGCAGAGCCAGCATTTACCTTTACATAGGGCCAAAATTAAAAAAGGAAACAAAAGCATAGCATTTAGGGTCGGTTTTCCTTGAGGTAGGGAAAAAGATTGAGTTGAGGGTGGGCAAAAGTTCAAAAGTTGATTTTTTGCATTAGATTGGAAATTTCCAGGTAGGGCCTCAGCCATACCTGAGCTCTAACTACATCCACCCCTGCTCCTACCTTCGATTGCATTTGGACAATACTATTTCAATCCTCCAATTTTCTTCCTTATGCTCTGTTAAATTATGCTTTTCCCTCTTTATGGTCGACCTTCTTCATTTTTGAATAAACTTCGGGTGTGTTTACATTATTGCAGTTAAATGATTTAGCCGATGAGTTTCAATGCTATTTTTTTACTACATAGTATTTCATATGTGGTAGTACATCTATTCCAGATCCTTCATGGTTGTTTTCCTTCTTACTTATAATTGAGCTCATAGACGAAATTATTATTGACATATTTCCAAAAGACTGACTTTTTTGGATACTATATGGCTTTACCAGATGTCAGACCTGCATTTAAAACCGTTGAATTCTTTCATTCAAATGATTACGCCTAGCTATTCAATTTCCATATTTTTTTATTACATACTTCATACTGATAATATAACAATTTTGGATCCCAAATAGTTTCCATTTTTAGGTTTATTTTACTCACAGTTGAAATTACTATTAAGATATTTGCAAAAGTTTTACTTTTTCGATTCCTACGTGGTTTCATCAAATGTCATGTATATATTTTACATCAGTCAAAATATTTGATGGCAGGTATTAGTCTTTATTGCACTTGGTTTGTTATAATGGATTAATCAACCATTCAAAATGTTTCTTCAACTGGTAAGTATGTCCATGTCTTACACTTTCCAACTGATGCGATGCATGTGGATATGGTTATATGTATGCATTTTTTTTAACTTCTGTATTGTTACATAATAATTGGTATTTAGGTTTAAAAGAAATATTAAGTATCTATTCCATCTCATAATAACTTTAGTTTGTACTCCCTCTTATTATTATTTTTGAATATATTTTAAAATGAAATAGCTATTTCTAATTAGTTTTGAAATCTTTTGTCGTTTTCATTCTGTAACTTTGTCGAGAAACTCACCATCATCAATCCATGGGCTTTAAGATGATGTTAATTTCTTCTTATAAACTGTTTTCTTATTTCATGAAAGCTTCCTTCTTAATGTCCGATTTTAGTTTCCATTCTCCTATCTACTCTAAAAGGGAATACAACTTGAATCATGAATATCCAAATAACCTATTGTATCCAGATTTAGAAAAATGCTTTGAAATTGATGGTAGTATCCTTATATCTCTCTTCTATTACTTAAATCTTAAACCTGGGATAACAAAATTTTGAGTTGGAAACAACAAATACTCTCTATTCAAAATACTGTTTTCTATTCGATTGGCTGTTTATTTTTCAAAATCTAACCTATGAATTGTCATTACAGATTCGTAGATCAAGTTTAAAAAAGTTCCACATATTTATTTCTAATGAACATAGTGTTAGACCATTACTATCAGATGGTTAATTACTTAAGTTTCACTTTCCTGCCGTTCTTTTTCTCTAAATCCCTTTTCAATAACCTAAATTCGTACCAAACAAATATTAATTCCTCTCCAAATCATTCATTTGTTCTTCATGGTAAAACCTATAGAATTTTGAATCTTCTCTATTTTCTATAATCCGACTGAATTTGATATTTTATTTTTCATGAACCATTACGAATTTTTTGTTACGGTGATTTTACCTATTCGGATTTTATTTGTTACATTATTTGATTTCACTATCATATGTACTAATTCGATTAATCTGTTCTTCCGATGTGATTGATAGATTGAAACAATTTCTGGAGTACAATAGTTCAATGGATTCATCAACTATAGCCTCTTCAATCATTTCGCTCAGATGTGTTCTTATTCTCTATTTTCTAATTTTTTTTTCTTTGTTTTAAAATTCAGTTTGTTATGCTTCCTGTACGTGGCCATCCTTTTGTTTCCAGACAATGGATACCACCGAACCATGCTTTCGTTCCATTACCTATTTTGAGGAGAAACTTTCTAATGCATAAGCCTTCTTTTCCATTTTCCTGTTCAAAAAGGTCTTTTGTTGATTTTGAAACTGTTAGTTTGATTCTTGATTCTTACTATTTCGATTTTGTTTTGACCTTTTATTTTACTATTTTTTTTCAGCTTTTCATATTTCTAGCCTAAATTTTTTTATGTGATCGAATAATTTCGCTTATTAATGTATATTTTTTTAGCCCAAATATATGTTCTTCTAAATTTAGTTTTGTAGTGTTTGACCTTGGGTTTGTATAAAACAAATATGTTGTTCGTCTCTATGGTTGACTATATTATTTTCGTCCTTATCACTATTATCAACAGATGGTGAGACCGGTGGGTCTGAATGAAATGGTTGACTATTTATCATTTACATTGCAAAAGATGAAGTAGGAACGTCATGTTAGCATTTCAAAAAAAATAAAAGAAAAGAAAAGAATGAGATGTGTTATAATATGCACCACGTGGTTTTGGCATAGCTAGGTTGAAAGGTTAGTCCAGGTATTAACATTTTCCCCTAAATCTGTGTTATTCTTTTGCATGTTTACCACTTCAAATCAAAAATTATTACTCATATATATATATATATAATATGATGTTGTATTACAAACTCTAATTCATATTATCTTGAAAGTCTGTTCATTTGTTTGATATATACACATTAAGATATATGTTCTGTTACTGCGGTGTATTTGTTTACAGTGAAGTATGAGTTCATTTTGACGGTAATAAACTATAAACCACTCGCTTTTTGTTTAACGATATGTTGACTTATTCCATGTACATGAAGTATTCATGTATGTCGTTCACGTGTGTATGTAAGTATTTCCACCTTTAGGCAATTTCAATCATATGTAAAGTGACTGATTTGATAGTAACTACATATTTATTTATGGTTTGTTTATATGACTCTATCTTAAGTAATATTGCATCTACCACACTGTTAATTGACTTCCTGTAATGAATATGAACCAGAAACTAGAATATATTACATAACAATAATTCATTGCGAAAAGTAAATTATAACTAATATATGGTGGTTGTCATTTTATCTGAAATGAACATGGTGTTGGACCATTACTTATAACTTCGTATTAAATAAATATTACCTGTATAATGAGCTGATTTTTAACTTGCCTTGGAGTAGGTTAGTTTTGAAGTTTTTTTCCAGTATAGATTCTCTTTGTGATTGAGCTGTATGAACTATGTTACGAAGTTTAAATTCGGGTCATTTGTAATACTTGGTATTGTAACACCCCACATCCGTTAAGGTCACTCACAAAGGGAATGCCTTAACTTCAATGGAGCATTATGGGTACTGGAACAGAAATATTACAAGACAGACATATATAAAACAGCGGTAAGTAAAGTGGAAGTACTTCAAATCACTTGCTAAATATAATTGTTTACAATAAAAGCCCATCAACTTCCAATACCCAATTACATAGTTAAAATATCTGTCTTGCTCAAAAACAAAGAAGCATAAAATAAGTTGTAGTATTCCCCAATAAAGCAAAGCAAGCCATAGCCAAGAGAAATCCAAGCCGTAAAAGAAAGAGCCTTGGAGCTTGGTAAGATCCGAACTAAGCTGTATACCCACCCTGTGAACCTTTGGGGGGAGGAAGAAAAAGAGGCGAAACAAAACGGGTCAGTCATAAAGACTGAGTAAGTCCTAGTGACTTTCAGCATAAAACAGGTAAAGATAACATGGCATGAATAAACTGAAAGTAAACATAAGCATGATGACAAGATAAGCTACAGGAAAGATAACTAAGAATAACCTCATATGACTTTTGTCATGTATAACATTGCAAGGTTCCCATTCAAGATGAACTAAGTATAGTTTCCCAAGATTTCTATCAAGCATCGCAAGATTTCTCTACTTCACCATTAAAATGATATCTATTTGCTCTGCGCCACCTAACTAGTGTCCCAACTAGTAATCTATATAAAATGATAAAATCATAACGTGATCCCAATCCCCGAAATTAAGGTTGCTTTCATGTGTACATCTATTATTCATTACCTAGATCTAATCTAGGGTTTTGTATCGAGCGATTCTTAGATTCAACCAGGATTTATGCCACCTAGGTCCAACCTAGGGATTATGCTACTAATTGAACGCTTCTTGGATTTAGGGTTTATGCCACCTAGGTCCAACCTAGGGATTATGCTACCTACGTGTATCATACGACCCCCAATGATTGTAGATACCTATGCTGGTCCCACCATGGGGTGTATCAAGACCCATGGTGGCGGCCCCGACACAAAACTAGAAGACATAGGTTATACTACTGGTGTCCCCAGTGCCCTGGTTGTCTGCTCCGGAGTGTGTTCACGCCCGCACCCCGTTAGACCTGCACTGTGCACCCACCGCCGTCGTTTGACCGCTTACAATCAGCCCAGTAATCGTGCCCCACCCTGCCTAGTTTCAAGGTACCGTTGATACCTGATTTTGGGTTACTGCTGAAATGGGTCCCCGTTACTAGGGTTTCCTACTGGTTAAGTGTGTGGGCCTATATATACAGATATTACCCACCTTCCCGTGATGTACTTAACCCTCTCCGTCCATTACGTTAAACTGGTTAAGTGTTTCTCTTGTTTTACTTAACCCTACCACACATCATGTTATATTGGTTAAGTGTTGTTCCTAGTGTTACTTAACCCTACCGCAAGCCTTGTTATACTGGCTAAGTGTTCTCCCTTGTGTTAACTTAACCCCACCACATGTCATGTCATATTGGTTAAGTGTATATTGACTTAGCCCACCTACTTATCATGTTGTTACGGTTAAGTGTTACCCTCTGTTGTTACTTAACCTTACCACGCATCACGTTATATTGGTTAAGTGCATGTTAACTTAACCCCATCCACCAGTCATATTATAATGGTTAAGTGTTACTCTCGTGTGTTTACTTAACCCTACCATGCATCAGGTTATATCGATTGGGTGTTATTAACCTATTCAAGTTAGCCCAACCCATCCGCTAGTCACGTTATAACGGTTAAGTGCTATTAGCTTAGCCACGTTACTTAACCCACCCATTCATATCATATTGGTTAAGTGTCATTAGTCTAGTCATATTACTTAACCCACACATTGGTCTGATCAACAGTTATGTTGGTTGAGCCTGCACTTATAAGTTTTACATGTTCTTAACTCATACCGGTTAGGTCCACATTTATATGACAAATTTCCATGTCATCCCACCTAACCCTCTAACCGTACCCACGTCTTATTATGGTTAGTATTCCTTAATTCATTCATTATGACGAACGAATCATGACCTCTCACATTAGACCGTGCATTTTTTGGCCACTGGATTTGCCGGGCAGTTCCGGGCAGATTTACACCACAAACTGGGTCTAACCTCGTGTCATAAACTGTTACGCTTACAATTTGGCCTTCGACCTCTCACATTAGACTGACACTTTGTGGCTACTGAATTTGCCGGACGGTTCCGGGCAGATTTACACCACAAACTGAGTCTAACCTCGTGTCAAAGGTTCATTAATGGTCGCATTCCACCCAAAACCCCAATATCAGTTCATGTGCTTAACATATATAAATGTTCATGATTCGCGTTTTTGCCCAAAATGTATTCCCAAATTATTATCATAATTTACTATAAGGTTATGCCAAGTTATAGCCTCCTATTTCCAATACATACCAACTACCCAAAACCCAACTTAGGCGCGTTCATATTAAACTTTCTCCAAATCATAAATTATCATATATGTTTCTACTCCAAATTTTACATAATTAACATATGCCCAAGTTCTAGGTTACATGTTTGTTTTACATATGCCCAATTCATACCAAATTTAAATTTGTTCAATTCATGTCGTTTTACATGTATGCAAACTTTATGCCAATTTACACATATATCAAGTTTCATACCGTTTTACACACGTCAAGATTCATGATCTACATGTTTACAAAGCTATGCTTAATTTACATAGATCCAGTTTTATACCCAAAATTACATGTTTAACATGTTTACACCAATTTACCCATCACGAGTTCTAGCCAAATTACATATATTTAGATCCATGTCAAACTATATATGCCAATCCCCATTCTTGCAATTACTATTACAATGAAAATACCCAAATATTCAATTTCATGTTAATGGTAGTAATACCCGAATTTCCAATTTTTATGTTATGCCATCAATTCCACCAAACACATATATCCAATTAGGTATTAACCCAATATTTCCCCGTATTCAATCGTACGCAAATCGCGTTTTAGGCCTAGGTCCGAAATTGACCAAGGTTCATCAAAAGAAAATAAATAGGGGGAGGTAGAAGTTGCAATAAGAGCAAGATCAGAAAGGAAACAACATAAATCATCATGATAGGCATAAAGATTACAACTTGATGATAACATCATTACGAATCAAGAAAACTGCTGAATAGATCATAAACTTGGCAAGAGAATAAAGATAGACAAGTCTCAAATCTCAAGATTTAAGAAGCAACAGAAATAGATCGATAAACATACTTAAATCCAATTTCACTTCATCACATGCCCATATTATATTTAAATATTTTAATCTGAAAATAACTGGAACTTACGGAGCATGGAAAATGAATTACGAACTGAATTTGTTGTAAAAATGTCATGGCGTTGTTGATTTATTGTCTTGAATCATTGTAGAAGCCTTGTTCTTCGAATTAAATTTTGTATGAAAGCTTTGTCCCTAGAATTGATTGGAGTTTGAATGCTTAAGCTTTAATTTGGGGCGGCGGCCATGGTTCAAGAGGGAGTTCAGCAGCATGACGGCTTTAGTATTATATTATTTGTGTCAATTTAGGGTTAGACTTGAGTTGTATTTATAGAATTTTAATCTGATTTGAGCCATCGATGAAGCTAGAGTGAATCCAGACCATCCATCTCAAGAGAAGCCAATCAGAAAGTGACATGTAAGCCCTAGTGACTCAGCCAAGCCTCAGAAATCGACCAGAACCCGATCAGGCCAGCCAAGGCCTGACCAAGCCAGTTTTCTGGCTTGGGCGCACTTGCAGGTGCGCCAGTGCTAAAATTGTACTGGCGCACTTCCCAAGTGCGCCAGTGCAATTTTGTTCTGGCGCACTTCCCAAGTGCGCCAGTGCATTCTGACCCGTTTCTGGTTTTTTTGCCCAACTTCGTTCGTCCATATCTTCTTCATACGGTATCCGTTTTACGCAAACTCGGACTCTATTTCAAGCAGAATTCCGAGACGAACAAAATGGCGTAAACCATTTCCCTTGATTCTTATTTTAAAAATTAATTATACCCTGATTTCTAGTTTCAACATGATATTAAAATTCGGGTTGTTACATTCTCCCCTCCATAAAGGATTTCGTCCCCGAAATCTTCAAGTTAAGAAGAATGTGTCCTGCCATCCAATCATCCATCTACTCAATCATCAATCACAGGCATGTATGAATATATGAAGAAAGTGTGTGTATATGTTCCTTATCTAATGCTAATGATCAGGCCTGATTGATCTTCTTAATGCAAAATATGTTTAGTGCCATGAGTCCACATGTATGCAAATAGTCCTAGTCACACTAACACTATATGTGTGCACAAACATCCATTCATATGCAACATCCATATGATAACATATTCAAATTCATCCATAAACAAGTATAAACACTCATGCATATGCAATATGAAAGGTGACTGAGCCGATCTAGTGCCTAATGTGTAAATGCATCCACGAGCAACCACTAGCAACCACTTGCAGCCACTTGCAACCATCAATCATAACATGTCTCAAATACATGTTTACACCCAATTGTTCCTTCCTAAAGGTATAGTCGAATGATAGAAGCAAGTAAAAACTTTGTGCCCATTAGGCAATGTCAGAACTGGAAATCTACGTCACATATATACTGATTAGGGGAAGAACTCCCTAAGCACCAGCCCCGAAGACCGGAATCAACATCAGGCTTACACCTAAAGAATTACTCAACCCAACGGAAACCCTCTAGCCCTAACATGTATTACTAACAGATGATCCCTATGGGGTTTTGCAACAGAAATAGGATTGAGAATAGGACCGAGAGGTTATACTTAAAAGATAATATACAAGTAAGCTTTACAGGAAAAGAGGGATCAAGGATATACTCTTAAAAAGAGATATGGTGTGCATGTCTAGTCTTAAATCTTCTAAGTCGCATTTCCTTGAGCTTAACTCCATTATGCTTTGACCATCTTTAGCTTCACAATTTCGTAGCTTCTTAATTCCTATTTCCAAAATATGAGTTGGAACTCATTTCACTGTCGCCTCTCATTCCACTTTCACTTATTCTTTTTCTCGTATACCCAGCTTAAACATAACTGCGTACTCATGGTTTCATGCAAGCTCTACAAAATTCATTAGTGAATCCTGGATCTCGTTTATAGGGTATTCCACGCAGAAGAATTATCTCTTGCAAATAAACAGATGTCACCCATGTTGCCAAGTGTACTTACTAAGATGATTTTCTATAATTCATCCATAAATGAGACGAACCATCCTCCTTAGTGGCGAACACTACTCGAGCGGATTGATAAATGTATCAAGAAATTCTAGGTAACTAAGCATGGCAGAACCCTAAGGGTTACACTAGGCTTCGAGGGTATTACCGAGGCAAGTCAAGATTCTAACTACACTCTTTTCATACTTGAGAATGGCATCATTTCTGGATAACCACTCCATCTCTAGAAACAACCCATAGCCCAAAATCATAAGCGTTACTTCTAAACTTAACACTTAGCATAGACATTCTCAAATCCAAAAAAGTCACGAATAAATGAGCCGATTCCGCAACAGGATTTGAGGCAAAAATAGGACCCTCTACTATGCTAGTACTAAGGTGCGGAGACTCAACTATCGAAGCAGAATTAAAAAGGATGCGATGTACAAAAACAAAATTCTAATAGGATGATAGAAAAGGAAAGCTAAACTTTTACCAGAAACGTTACCACCTCTTCTTAGGCATGCTAGTAGTGAGAGCATACAATTGCCCTCTCGACGATCTTGTCCTTTTCCCTTGTCCCTTAATACTTAACTACATGTCCCTTTTTACCATACCAACGATGTTCTTTCTTGTAATGGGCTTTATTATTCTTTTACTTTGACCTCCTTCCTTTCACCTTTTCCTCCTTTGTGGATTAAGCCATATCAACAAGTTCCTCCTCCTTAGGCTTGTGTTCTTTATCCTCGTTCTTGCTATACTTGTATAGCTTGTTGACAAGTTTCTCGAAAGTTACCTCCATCACACTACAACCTTACAAATCTTGAAATAAGATTAGTCGCAGATGGAATTACTGCAGCTACAGATGGAAGTTGGGCACTCCTTTGCCCTCCGACATGCGTTGTATGCCTACAAACTATGGTGAAAAATAAAGAGAGAAGAAATTCAAAAAGAGAATCAAAAGATAGTGCATATGGCTTTGGGGAATATGCCTTTTGCAAAACAAAACTTTTTCTTAGAAAGATGCCTCTTAAACGGTTTTTGAAAATAGTTTTCAGAAGGTTTTAAAAAACTTTTGCCCAGTCTGGTAACCTTCTGCTCTGATACCAAATGTAACACCCCACATCCGTTAAGGTCACTCACAAAGGGAATGCCTTAACTTCAATGGAGAATTATGGGTACTGGAACAGAAATATTACTAGACAGACATATATAAAATAGCGGTAAGTAAAGTGGAAGTACTTCAAATCACTTGCTAAATATAATTGTTTACAATAAAAGCCCATCAACTTCCAATACCCAATTACATAGTTAAAATATCTGTCTTGTTCAAAAACAAAGAAGCATAAAATAAGTTGTAGTATTCCCCAATAAAGCAAAGCAAGCCATAGCCAAGAGAAATCCAAGCCGTAAAAGAAAGAGCCTTGGAGCTTGGTAAGATCCGAACTAAGCTGTATTCCCACCCTGTGAACCTGGGGGGGAAACGGAAGAAAAAGAGGCGAAACAAAACGGGTCAGTCATAAAGATTGAGTAAGTCCTAGTGACTTTCAGCACAAAACAGGTAAAGATAACATGGCATGAATAAACTGAAAGTAAACATAAGCATGATGACAAGATAAGCTAAAGGAAAGATAACTAAGAATAACCTTATATGACTTTTGTCATGTATAACATTGCAAGGTTCCCATTCAAGATGAACTAAGTATAGTTTCACAAGATTTCTATCAAGCATCGCAAGATTTCTCTACTTCACCATTAAAATGATATCTATTTGCTCTGCACCACCTAATTAGTGTCCCAACTAGTAATCTATATAAAATGATAAAATCATAACGTGATCCCAATCCCCGAAATTAAGGTTGCTTTCACGTGTACATCTATTATTTATTACCTAGATCTAATCTAGGGTTTTCTATCGAGCGATTCTTAGATTCAACCAGGATTTATGCCACCTAGGTCCAACCTAGGGATTATGCTACTAATTGAACGCTTCTTGGATTTAGGGTTTATGCCACCTAGGTCCAACCTAGGGATTATGCTACCTACGTGTATCATACGGCCCCCAATGATTGTAGATACCTATGTTGGTCCCACCATGGGGTGTATCAAGACCCATGGTGGCGGCCCCGACACAAAACTAGAAGACATAGGTTATACTACTGGTGTCCCCAGTGCCCTGGTTGTCTGCTCCGGAGTGTGTGCACGCCCGCACCCCGTAAGACCTGCACTGTGCACCCACCGCCGTCGTTTGACCGCTTACAATCAGCCCAGTAATCGTGCCCCACCCTGCCTAATTTCAGGGTACCGTTGATACCTGATTTTGGGTTACTGCTGAAATGGGTCCCCGTTACTAGGGTTTCCTACTGGTTAAGTGTGTGGGCCTATATATACAGATATTACCCACCTTCCCGTGATGTACTTAACCCTCTCCGTCCATTACGTTAAATTGGTTAAGTGTTTCTCTTGTTTTACTTAACCCTACCACACATCATGTTATATTGGTTAAGTGTTGTTCCTTGTGTTACTTAACCCTACCGCAAGCCTTGTTATACTGGCTAAGTGTTCTCCCTTGTGTTAACTTAACCCCACCACATGTCATGTCATATTGGTTAAGTGTATATTGACTTATCCCACCTACTTATCATGTTGTGACGGTTAAGTGTTACCCTCTGTTGTTACTTAACCTTACCACGCATCACGTTATATTGGTTAAGTACATGTTAAATTAACCCCATCCACCAGTCATATTATAATGGTTAAGTGTTACTCTCGTGTGTTTACTTAACCCTACCACGCATCAGGTTATATCGATTGGGTGTTATCAACCTATTCAAGTTAGCCCAACCCATCCGTTAGTCACGTTATAACGGTTAAGTGTTATTAGCTTAGCCACGTTACTTAACACACCCACTCATATCATATTGGTTAAGTGTCATTAGTCTAGTCATATTACTTAACCCACACATTGGTCTGATCAACAGTTATGTTGTTTGAGCCTGCACTTATAAGTTTTACATGTTCTTAACTCATACCAGTTAGGTCCACATTTATATGACAAATTTCCATGTCATCCCACCTAACCCTCTAACCATACCCACATCTTATTATGGTTAGTATTCCTTAATTCATTCATTATGACGAACGAATCATGACCTCTCACATTAGACCGTGCATTTTGTGGCCACTAGATTTGTCGGGCGGTTCCGGGCAGATTTACACCACAAACTGGGCCTAACCTCGTGTCATAAACCGTTACGCCTACAATTTGGCCTTCGACCTCTCACATTAGACTGACACTTTGTGGCTACGGGATTTGCCGGGCGGTTCCGGGCAGATTTACACCACAAACTGAGTCTAACCTCGTGTCAAAGGTTCATTAATGGTCGCATTCCACCCAAAACCCCAATATCAATTCATGTGTTTAACATATATAAATGTTATGATTCTGGTTTTTGCCCAAAACGCATTCCCAAATTATTATCATAATTTACTATAAGGTTATGCCAAGTTATAGCCTCCTATTTCCAATACATACCAACTACCCAAAACCCAACTTAGGCTCGTTCATATTAAACTTTCTCCAAATCATAAATTATCCTATATGTTTCTACTCCAAATTTTACATAATTAACATATGCCCAAGTTCTAGGTTACATGTCAGTTTTACATATGCCCAATTCATACCAAATTTACATATGTTCAATTCATGTCGTTTTACATGTATGCAAATTTTATGCCAATTTACACATATATCAAGTTTCATACTGTTTTACACATGTCAAGGTTCATGATCTACATGTTTACAAAGCTATGCTTAATTTGCATAGATCCAGTTTTATACCCAAAATTACATGTTTAACATGTTTACACCAATTTACCCATAACGAGTTCTAGCCGAATTACATATATCAAGATCCACGTCAAACTATATATGCCAATCCCCATTATTGCAATTACTATTACAATGACAATACTCTAATATTCAATTTCATGTTAATGGTAGTAATACCCAAATATCCAATTTTTATGTTATGCCATCAATTCCACCAAACACATATATCCAATTAGGTATTAACCCAATATTTCCCCGTATTCAATCGTACGCAAATCGCGTTTTAGGTCTAGGTCCGAAATTGACCAAGGTTCATCAAAAGAAAATAAATAGGGGGAGGTAGAAGTTGCAATAAGAGCAAGATCAGAAAGGAAACAACATAAATCATCATGATAGGCATAACGATTACAACTTGATGATAACATCATTACGAATCAAGAAAACTGCTGAATAGATCATAAACTTGGCATGAGAATAAAGATAGACAAGTCTCAAATCTCAAGATTTAAGAAGCAATAGAAATAGATCGATAAACATACTTAAATCCAATTTCACTTCATCACATGCCCATATTATATTTAAATATTTTAATCTGAAAATAACTGGAACTTACAAAGCATGGCAAATGAATAACGAACTGAATTTGTTGTAAAAATGTCGCGGCGTTGTTGATTTATTGTCTTGAATCATTGTAGAAGTCTTGTTCTTCGAATTAAATTTTGTATGAAAGCTTTGTCCCTAGAATTGATTGGAGTTTGAATGCTTAAGCTTTAATTTGGGGCGGCGGCCATGGTTCAAGAGGGAGTTCAGCAGCATGACGGCTTTAGTATTATATTATTTGTGTCAATTTAGGGTTAGACTTGAGTTGCATTTATAGAATTTTAATCTGATTTGAGCCGTCGATGAAGCTAGAGTGAATCTAGACCATCCATCTCAAGAGAAGCCAATCAGAAAGTGACATGTAAGCCCTAGTGACTCAGCCAAGCCTCAGAAATCAACCAGAACCCAATCAGGCCAGTCAGGACCTGACCAAGCCAGTTTTCTGGCTTGGGTGCACTTGGCAGGTGCGCCAGTGCTAAAATTGTACTGGCGCACTTCCCAAGTGCGCCAGTGCAATTTTGTTCTGGTGCACTTCCCAAGTGCGCCAGTGCATTCTGACCCGTTTCTGGTTTTTCTGCCCAACTTCGTTCGTCCATATCTTCTTCATACGGTATCCGTTTTACGCAAACTCGGACTCTATTTCAAGCAGAATTCCGAGACGAACGCAATGGCGTAACCCATTTCCCTTGATTCTTATTTTAAAAATTAATTATACCCTGATTTCTAGTTTCAACATGTTATTAAAATTCGGGTTGTTACAGGTATATTCTAAACTGAAAAATTATGGTTTGGTTTAGTTATACAATTCGAGGTGCATTTCGCTTCTCATATTCACATTTTTACCACTATTTCTATTGTACTTGACATTCTCAAAAAAAAAAGATCATTTCTTACTATATAGTATGTTTGCAATCGCTATAATTTTGCTATAGTGTTTCTTACGATGAAATTACTCATTTAAATGAATTTCAGGGAAGATATTATGTGAACACAATGTAAGAGAGTTACAGTAATATGAGTAGTACATTATGATATTTGTAACAGTAATGCTAACCAAAGTACAAGAAAGAGAAAATGAGTATCATATGTGTCATATGTCAGGCTTTCTCACATAAATGCTAATCGAAGCACAAGAAAGAGAAAATGAGTATCGTATGTGTGTTATATATTTCTACAGCTGAACAAGGCAGCGAAGTCAGCAACGCTCGGACGTCTCTGGCATCAAATCTTCAGTCGAAAGCAACAGTATCAGCAAACATACGCCTGGGGGTTATTGTGACAATAGTGTAGAAGCTTCCACACATATAGGCGAGGCAACGATCTCAGATTAAGGCACAATCTACATTCAGTACAAAAGTTGAAATGGACTGATTTGTTTCTGGAGGTAGAAGTAGAAGATGATGCATATTCGTATTCCTATCTGGTAATTAATTTTTAAGCTTAGATTTTACGTACTTCTAAAGAAATTTTTGTTGCTTATACACATTATGGATAAAGGATTTTTTATCCAATGGTTATGTATGTGCTGTGCATTATCACTATCATACATGAATATACTTTACTAAAAGTATGCTGGATGACAGAAGTTTTAGCAATATATCAAATTATCATGTTGTTTCATTGATATGCCAGTTAAATTTCAGAGCGACTCCAATCCTATACATCAAAATGAAATATAAAAACATTCATTTGGTTATTCCTGTTCTAATCTTATTATTCACATGATTTCTAAATATTATTATATTCCAACCATTATAAATAAGTAACCATTTCAGCTTTCCTTACAAATAACCACCTAATTTATCCATTAATAAACCGTTTTGAAACATCAAATTTCTCTCATTGAATATCAGTTGTGCATCCAATAAGATAGGGAATCAATTTCGCATTCTTATTTGGAGTTTGGGTTCAATGAATGTTTGGTCATCAAAATGGAAGTTACACAATTTG
The DNA here is from genome assembly GCA_030737875.1 of Allium sativum. NCBI lineage: Eukaryota > Viridiplantae > Streptophyta > Magnoliopsida > Asparagales > Amaryllidaceae > Allium > Allium sativum. The sequence continues at coordinate 705,901,972 of CM060916.1, read as the reverse complement.
ATGATCCATTTGATGTTTTCCATTGAAGTTTCTCATAGCACGACCATATGGGTTCAATTAACTTGACATTTCAGTTCTCTGTTTTTTATATAGTTTGTTATCTATTTTTAACTAGGGTTTAAGTATATACTGTCTTAGCAACGCATGAACTTTCCAAACTTTGATACCATTAAATGAAATGAGCTTATATGCACTTTGGCAGTGTTCTGAGAACTTTCATGACAAATAATTGATGGAGAAATATTAGGGAAGAAATTCAACAATAGCCAATGTATAATACAACTCCCAAAAATGAATTCAAGCACGTGTTATACAGTCTACTAAATAATTCCACATCTTACTTTTTTATGGTTTTAAATATAAGGTGTGCATAATTCTTTGTTAAGATACTTATTATTTTTCCAAAGATGATCGTTGTTTTGATCCAATAACTATTTACTGTAAATTAAATACGCTGTTTATTTGGCCAAATAGGATTATATGTTTAACCTCTATAGTGAATAAGGAAAGTATGAACATTGAACCCCACTTTTTTTTTTCAACTTCTACGTTTTTTAAACGATCTCATATAGCAAAATTTTAAGCCAATTAGGTTTACATTGTATGTTTTCTTATTTTTCGCAGATTTTTCCTAAAGTTTAAATATCATATGGTTTCTTATATGTATGCCAGCTTTATTTCAATTTGAAACCATGGACTTATGTATGCATATTTTAATGTTAGGCCACATTTTGTATTTGTCATGTTGGCGAATTAAGGTTGCCTACATAAAATATAGTTATATTAATTAAATGGGAAAATAGTAACCAGGTTAACTATGCAATTATTAAATTATTTTCTGAATTCGGTTTGCTGGTTGTTACATTACGACTTTATCCTACATTTACAATCTTCTTCTCTATCCTTTAATCATTAGATTCCATAGAAGATAAATCTGCTATTCACTTAACAATCTGTAAATATGTTTAATTATCAGTTTGTTAGACATTAAAATTATGGGTCCTGAAATTCAAAGTATAACAATAAATGACTATATTTTATCTATTTGTTAATCATCACTTTGCTACAGTTTCAGATTCAAATTTCAGTAACTTTGGCCTTTAAGTTTAATTTGACGGTAACTGTTTGTTGTTATAATATAACTATATTTTATCAGTAGTCTTACAAGAATTAAAAATTAAGTGACTTATATTAGCCATTAGTAAAATCATGGTGTAATTACCTGTGTTTACCAATATGTTAATATAATACATACCTCAAATAGAAACCTATCTAATTTTTTTTTTAACTGGTAGAAATATTGTTTAGTGTAAACTATATTTAACTTGGTTTTATAAATTGAAAAATCAGGCGTATCATTTAAACCATGACGAGATGACAAGTAAAATAATCCTAGGCATGTGGAAAGTGCCATGCATACAGTTACAACCATTTTTAATTACAAGTGTTTTATACTTAAAGACTTGAAAAACACGGGTAGTTTCACATTTTTTATAACAAATATATTGACTAATCGATAAGGCAAGGACAAAGGCAATGCTAAACTATTTGAAGTAGATTCAGAAAGCAATATCAATAGTTTAGATTATGGGTCAGGCGAACTGATTTGCAAGACTTCGAATTTATATTTGCTTTTCACTATCTATTTTACCAAAAATGAGTCTTTCCAGTTAGTTACTTTTTACTATTTTCACTTCTTTTTATTTAACACATATCAATCTATAATCAAGGTATTACAGTAGAATGTTTCGTCTGAGAGTTTAGTGAATAATTTCCACAAGTCGGTAAACTATTCATTCATCTTAGTCAAAAAATATATACCATTCATGTATGAATGTTTACGATTGCTTTGTTTTAGTTACATTGTTATGTTATGGTTTTTTTTCAGTGTCTACCGTTTTTTTTAAACACTGAGTAGCAATTTCGGTAATTTTTGGACATCGATGATCTACACACAGTCAGCAATTAGCCAAAGTCTACCGCTGCTCGGCCAGGTCTTGACATCCATCACATCAACACTACCGGCTCATGAACAACATACAAAATTAAATACTGAAGAGAAAAAATTTGGATGTAGCATATAAATGCACAGGGGGAACAAAACTATGTGGTAGGATTAAATGTAGCAAGTAGCTTATCCTTCTTCATTCAATTCTTGAACAACATGCCTTATCTTAAATCTTTTTACAGTGACCTTCACTTCATCATCATCTTTCTCCTTCTCGCTATATTACAGCTAAATTCTTGGTTGGGAAAGCTAATACAAAAACGTTGACGCCATTGATCGATGTCGCCATGTCCTTTGTGGTGGAGGTACGAAGATTTTATTTCATCTTTTCTTTGAGTATTTATATATGTTTTGTAGATCATTAGTTAAGGATACTATATACGCCATGATGATATTTATGCAAATGATGATGTGTTGTAAACCAGTTTTTTTTTTTTTAACTTGGTGTTGTAAACCAGTTATAATACTTTTCTACTTTTTTACCATACTTCCCATTTTACTGCTACTTTGTTTCAGCAGGAGCCTACTATATCAGCTGCATAATTAATTAATTATTATAATTAGACTTAATATTTTTTATTTTACTTTTTCTTGGTTATGGAATGATTTCCTTCTTACGATATGGTAATGCAAGTGCGAATTACTGCTGATTTACACAAAGTAAATGCTGACCTGTTGACATGTTCTTTTAATCTGTTTGTGCATTGCAGGTAATAGATTATATTGTTTTCTACAATGTGATCGTTTACCAGATTCCCTAACTGTGCAATCTTCAGTCTGTTCTCCCAAGCGATTTATAGCTGTAAGTTTTTCATCGATTTTCAAACTTATGAATGTGGGTGTTTTGTTCCTCCTTACATACAATTGCTCTTTTGTTGTGTGAATATGGATGGAGTAGATACTCACGAATAGTCTGTGACTTAATTCTCATGAATAACCGTAAATAGTCGATGATTTCGATTCACTTTGTATTATGTGAACTGTCAGATGCGGTTCACAAGTGCAAGACACAATCTCATTAACTTAGAAAATTAAGACAGTACCATCAAATTAATTTCATAAAAATGGGTAAATATAGATAGTGTTTATTGTCCGTCTGTTATGTGCTTATTTGAAATTGAGGTGGCAAATATGTTGAATTTTAATACAGGACACTAATACTAAAATTTAAGCATTAAAATTATAACCCAATTTTTACATATGCTGCTTGTTTATATTATGGTTGTTTATTTGTAACTTGGTTAATGGAACTATAAAACATAGTAAACCTACTATTCTCGGATGCTATAGCAGCTAAAACCATGACTTAAAGGTTATATCATATGTGTGGTTGAGTAAAACATATGACTATTCTATATCACTTTTTAACTTATTATTAAACACGTGACTGGAAGACCGTATGATTAATACAATATATCGATTAATGATAAGTATTAAGTTTAGACGTAAACAATTAATAGCTGAAAAATCACGAAAAGCCATGGGTGTAAAGATTTGTTTTTCGAGAAAGTTTGAAAAAAGCAATCAATAAAAGGTAAAGGAAGAAATTTTTATTGATTTTTCACGCAATTTCCCTAAATCCATGTTCGACATAAACAATAACCCCTTCTCAGCATAGTTTATAAATAATAATTTTTTTAAACTAATTTAAAAATATTAAATAATGTATATTTAAAAGTTGCAAATATTTTTTTTGTTTATTCTCTTACTCCATATTTGGGAGAGTTTCTCTGCAACACTTGATTTAAGTTTTTAACTACGGTGCAAATCATCAGTAATATAATTACTGTTTGAGTAATGTAATTACTGAAATTTTTTGTTCTTTATTTTAAATGCAGGAGTAGCTCAAAAATTCAGATGGTTTACTTTCCTTTTTACGTCGAGCCGACTCACAACCGAGATAAAACAAAGAACTGTTATCAAACATCGCAGGTGAGAAGAAAAAAAAATAGAAGTTTACCTACCTATAGTACGCTACGTGCAGTGTCCCCCACTCATTTGTACTCCTTCCGTCTCTTTTTATTTTCCCTCCACTGTGTAATTTTATCCAGATTTTTTTGGAGTTATTTAGTTTGTAACCGTTGGTTTCATTTAACAATTTTAATGCATATGCAACTTCGCCGTCTGTATCTGTTACGTACAAATTGTTAGAATGACATTGTAATTTCCGCCATTTGAAACCTTTCTGTGACGCAACTGTTCTTTTTTTTGTCTCAATATATGTTGTCTGGAGTGACCCTATGGTATGCGGTCAGTTTATGATTTAATTTTTTACAATATTGTATACGTGTATCAACTTTAGCATTGCACCTGCGATGTCTTTCCAAGTATGAGGTAATTATTGATGCAAAAATTAAAAAGTCCATCTGAAAAAAAAGTAATACAAATATATTCGTATGCTATCAAGGAGATATTTGTATATACAATTTGTCCACTGTATGTGACTGCTTCAAAATAAGCCTGAACAAAAATATGTTGGCTCCAAAATTATATGCACTTATAGGCTAATCCGAGCTCTATGATACCCTTTTGTACATGCACAATATATTATCAATCATAATAAAATTCACCCAACAGCAAAAACATAATACAAATATTTTATACGCTGCCACAGTAAGTGGTACTTTTGGTGAATTTAATACGGCCATGACCTTCAGCAACGACAATTACAACATCAACATTTCTATATTTACACGTTGCCCGTATGCGTAGCACGGGTCACACACTAGTTGAAGAAGATAACGGGTCCAGATCAGTTCAGATACCGGCAGAGTTTGGCCACCATGAATTCTCAATGAAGAAAACAACAGAAATGACCATGTATATATAGTTGCCAAACCCTCTTAAACCGACTGCCATGTCAGCCCTAGGGGTGTCGACACCCTTGAGGGTGGGTCGACCCTGGTGTCAACACCCCTTAAGGGGGGTCGACCCCGGTGTTGACACCCCCTCTAGGGGGGTCGACCCCCTAGAGCGGGAATTTAGCCGCCATACGAAATTTTGAATTTTGAACGCTTTCTGGATAGGTGCTGACTCATATGTGTATCATATGTATATACATATTTCTTCTGCGTGTATAAAAATTAAAAACACTCATAACTTCTTCATACAGTGTCCGTTTTACGCAAACCAAATGTCTGTCCTGACCAGAATTTTGAGACAGACGCAATGGCGTAGTCCGTTTTCCTTTGTTCTGAATATTAAATTAGTTATTATTTAATTTATCCTCTTTTAGTGTTGTTAAAAAATACGAGGTGTTACATTCTCCCCTACTCAAAGGATTTCGTGCCTAAAATCTCTAAGTTGAAAAGAATGCATATCCTACCATCCATCTACTCATCCATCCATCAACCACTGTCATCCATTGTCCTTAAAAACTTCTAATGCTTATATGAATATATGCAAAGGTGTGTGTATATGTCCCAATACTAATGCGAAGAGCAGGAGGTCTACTGATTCAGTTGACCTCCTTAATGCAATGTATGTTAGTGCTATGAATCCAATATGTATGCAAATACTCCTATTATAACATGTGAGTTCTATATGTGTGCACACTCATTCGTCCAAATGCAACATCCATATTGTAATACATCCATTTCTATCCATAAAAGAAAAGAAAACGCACACACATCCATATGCAGTATGAGAGTGATTGAGCGATCTAGTGCCTAATGTGTATGTATATGCATCCACAGGCAACCACTAGCAAACACTTGCATCCACTTGCATCCATCAAACATAACTTGTCTCAAACACATGTTTACATCCATAGGATTCCTATCTAAAGGTCAAAAATACTATGGATAGGATATATTCAAATGATAGAAACAAGCACAGATAAAACTTAGGAAAAGGAGTTAAGAACATACCCTTGAAAAGGAAAGGGTACGAAGCACGAATCTTGTCTTCGGTCTCCCAAGTAGCATTCTCTGGGTTATCTCCCCATCGAACCTTTAGCAACTTGATCTCTTATTGCGTAGCTTCTGATCCAAGAATACGGCTAGGGACTCGCCTGACTGTCGCCTCCTGTTCCACTTCTACCTCTTCTAATACACTCGGCTCAACAACTTCTTTGGTGTCATGCAGGCACTTCCATAGATGCGAAACGTGGAAAACATCATGAACGCCGGATAGATTTTCTGGGAGCTTTACTTTATACGCCATTTGGCCAATCCTCTCGGTTATGGGAAATGATCCCACAAACCTAGGTGCCAACTTCCCTATCGATCTGAAGTGAACCACATTCCTCAGAGGTGATACTTTGATAAAAACTAAGTCTCCCACTTCAAAATCGATGTCAGTCCTTCTCTTGTCTGCATAGGACTTCTGCCTATCTTGAGTTGTCTTCATCCACCATCGAATAAGGCCAATCTTTTCGGACGTTTATCTCACCATATCTGGTCCAAGTAATAGTCTTTCTGTAGATTCCCACCAACAAGTTGGTGATCTACAGGGTCGTACGTACAATGCTTCGAAGGGTGCCATATCAATGATGGATTGATAGCTGTTGTTATAGGAAAACTTTACTAAAGGAAGGTACTCTTCCCAAGTCCCTTCGAAATCTAGGAAACATAGCCTCAAAAGATCCACTAGAATTCTGTTCACCCTCTCTGTCTGCCCATCGGTCTGAGGATGATAAGCGGTGCTCAAACACAACCGTGTATCTAATGCTTCTTGCAAGCTCATCCAAAATTCACCGGTGATGATGGGGTCACGACCACTCACGATGCTGGAAGGTACTCCATGAAGACGAACTATCTCACGAACATAAATTGCTGCCAACCATGATGCCGGCCTCTTATTCTTCACTGGAATGAAATGAGCTCTCTTAGTCAATCTGTCCACTACTACCCAAATACTGGTATTGCCTTTCTTCGATCTAAGCAAACCATCTATGAAATCCATAGAGACACTCCCTCATTTTCACTGAGGAACCTCCAAAGGATGAAGTAAACCACTGGGCTTCTTTTGCTCAGCTTAAACTTGCCGGCAAACTAGATATTGGGATACAAATTCGGCCACATCTTTCTTCATCCTATCCCAAAAGAAAACCCTTTTCATGTCGATGTGCATCTTATCACCGCCTGGATGAGTGGTCATCTTAGAATGGTGGGCTTCTTTTAGGACTGCCTTTATCAAGCTTCCAATCTGAGGAACACAAAGCCTTCCATCTCTTCGCAACCACCCCTTTTTATCTATGGCATATCTACTGAGGTGACTAGAAGTCTCCCCTTTTTTAAGTTTTTCCATGATGTCTAAAATCTGTGGGTCACCTTGCTATGAAGCTCCTATATGATCCATAAGAGTTGGTCGTATCTCCAAGGATGCAAACAAATCAAGTAAAATCTATATGGAGGGTCTAAAATCAAAGGTTGATATGAACTCCAAGTTCTTCCTCTCCACAAACAGAGGACTTAAGACCATTCTCTGCCTACTTAGTGCCTCTGCCATCACATTACCCTTGCCAGGGGTGTAAGCAATCTCAAAATCATAAGAAGCTAGGAACTCCATCCACCGTTGTTGCCTTAAATTGAGATCCTTCTGCGAGAACAAATACTTGAGAGATTTATGGTCGGTGTATAACTCGAACTTCTCTCCAAGTAAATAATGACGCCACGTCTTTAGCACGAATACTATAGCAACTAACTCTACATCATGGGTGGGGTAGTTCTTCTCATGAACTCTCAACTGTCTACCCCCATAACACACTACTTTCCCTTCTTGCATCAGAACCGCACTAAGCCCTGTACCATATGCATCAGTGTAAACTGTAAACACTTTGTTCCCATCGGGCAAAGTCAAGACTGGGGTTGTTGTAAGAGCCCTCTTCAAACGTTGGAAAGCAACATCACAATCTATATCCCATGAAAATGCCAAGTTCTTCTTTTTCATCCTGGTGAGTGGGGTTGATATCTTCGCGAAGTCCTTAATGAACTTCCTATAATAACCTGCCAACCCAAGAAAGCTTCTCACTTCTGTTGCATTCTTAGGAATCTTCCAATCTTGCACCGTAACTAATTTCATGGGATCCACAGCTTTCCCCTCTTTGGAGACTACATTTCCTAAGAATCTCACCTCCTTTCTCCAAAAATGGCATTTGGAGAACTTTGCCTTAAGCTGATGGTCACATAGAGTTTTAAAAACTTCTCTCAAATGCTGGGCGTGCTCTTCTTCGCTCTTGGATAAGATCAAAATATCATCAACAAAGACCACGACAAATTTGTTTAGAAACTCCCGAAACACCCTACTCATCAGATCAACAAAATAGGCGGGTGCATTCGTCAACCCAAAAGGCATAACTAGCCATTAAAGAAACCATCTAGAGTTCTAAAAGCGGTGTTATCTATGTTGTCCTCAGCCACCCTCAATTGATGGTCAAACAAGTCGCCTATCCTCGGAAGTGGGTGCCTATTCTTCTTTGTGAGTTTAATCAACTCTCTATAGTCAACACATAGACGAAGCAAACCATCCGCCTTAGTTGCGAATACAACTGGAGCATCCCATTCGGACATGCTTTGTCTAATAAATATTTTCTCAAGTAGCTCCACTACTTTCTTACTCAACTCCCCTCTTTCCCTTGGATCCATATGGCGCACTAGTAATGCAACTGGCTTTGCATTGTCCACCCGATATATACGAAGTCGATCTCACGCATCGGAGGTAAACCCCCTACCTCATCAAAAACATCAGAATAATCTTGGACCACTGGAACAGAATGCAGATCATCGATAGATGCATCAAGAAACTCTAGGAAACTAAGCATAACAGACCCTTGTGGGTCACAAGAAATCTTGAGGGTCCTCCAATGACAAGTCAGAAGCCTAATGACCCTCTTCTCACTATCCAGAATGGCACCATACATGGTAAGCTAGTCCATTCCTAGAATCAACCCATAGCCCATAAACCCGAGCACATACTCGTCGCATTAAAACTCGACGCCTAACATAGATATTTTCAAACCCAGACAAATCATAGATAAATGAGCTGAACCACCAATGGGGTTTGAAACAACTACGGGATCTACTACCATACTAGTAATTAAGTGCAGAGATTCAACTACAGAACTAGATACAAATGAATGTAAAGTGCCAGAATCAAAAAGTGTTCTAATAGGGTGGTTAGAAAGAGAAATTAAACCTTCCACAGAAAATTTTCTATCTCTATCTGGAGAACTGATCGTGAGAGCATGCACCTACCCTCCAGAAGTTCCTGCCCTTTGACCTTGTCCATGTGATACCATTTCTTTGGGCACTCTCTAGCAAAGTGTCCGACTTCTCCACAATTAAAGCAAGTGTTCTTCCTACTTTTACTGTCTTTGATTAAGTGACCTTATTTCCCACAATTGCGACATTTTCTCTTATCCTTGCCCTTGTCATTCTTTCCACCTTTCTTATGTTGCTATTGTTGTTGCCGTTGCCCCTTCTTGGGCCATACCTTCTTATTTTGCGATGTTTCCTCAGCCTTTACTTCTTCCTTTTCTCCCTTGTCTTCCTCATGCATTAGGGCCATATCGACAAGCTTTTCAAAAGCGGATCCCATTGGAATACGAGACATGGCTAACCCATAAAGGGGTTCATTTACCCCTTTAGCAAACCGCAATGCCTTCTTGTGCGGAGTACCCACCAATTCTAACCCGAACCACGCTAGTTGGTTGAATTTGTTCTCATATTCTTTCACCATCAAGTTCCCTTGTTTGAGTGCCAAGAATCTCTCCATCTGCATGCTTTTCTCGGCTTGGGAAAGAAACTTTATTTTGAATCTTTGTCCAAAATCTTCCCAATGTTCCACCGGACGTCAGGCAGCTAACTGAACCTTCCTTCTATCCTCTACTTCAAAGATTACGAACGCATCCTCGGTCTCCTTAAGCCAATTCTGCGCTTCTACGAATGTCTCGTTCCCATGTAATGGCTTCCCTCCCATAGCACGGAAGTCCTTGCAAATCTTGCCGAAATTATCTGCTCTTAGAGGAGGAGGCGGAGGAATGACTGGTGCAGCTGGGGAAGGAACGTTTCCTTGGCCTTCGGTAGGCGTTGTGGCCTCCAGATACCTGCGGAACCATCCGGGTATCGTGACGCCCTCTGGGATATTAGGAATGTTTGGTTCCCCAGACATGCTGAAAAGAATAAGGAAGAGATTTAGACAAAGGACCAAAGGATATTACATAAGGCTTTCTGGGGAATGTTTTTCAAAATAGACTTTTCTTTTTGAAAATGCTTTCTTTTAAAACCTTTTTGAAAATAATTTTCAAAACTTTATCCAATCTGGTAACCTTCAACTCTGATACCAAGTGTGACACCCCACGTCCGTTAATGTCACTCACAAAGGGAATGCATTAAGTTTCATAAAGCGTTATAGGTAAACAAACATAGAATTTTACAAGACAGATATAAATAAGATAGCATCAGAAATTCATATTTTTATTTCAAACATAAATTATACATCGTGGTCCAAAATACCATTTGTCATAAAAACCATTACAACAATATAACTTCTGTATTTTACCATCAGAGTACATAAATACTTAAAAGAAAACATAATTCCCCAAATAAAAGAGATAAAGCCATAGTAGAGATAAGAACATAAGCCATACTTCAAAAGCAGCTCTAGCAAGATGATAACTGAGTCCTGACTAAGCCTGAGTATTTCCGCCCTGAGAACCTAGGGGAACGGAAGAAAGAAGAGGAAACAAAAGGGTTAGACATAAAGTCTGGCGAGTCTAGTTACTTTTAGCAAGTAAATAAATAAAAGTAGCATGACAGGCATATAAAGTGGATAGAAGATTACTACATAAAAGGAAGGTGTGACAATGTAGACAGGATAAGGTGTACACGCTTCCCTATGATTACTCTGCACTATAACTAGTATAACCCGAATGAGATGATCCCTTACAGTTCAAGGTGGTAGACTTAGGCATACGTCCAAATGTATCCTACTACTACCCTAATCGATCGGCTCCTTACTCTGTATATACTCTGTGTCGGCCACACAATAGGATGTATCACGTCCTAAAGTGGCAACCCCTCACTGACATACACAGCCCCATATCTACAGGTGTCACGGTCGTCTTATCCCCTTCTTTCCGGTTCATGCACACACATGGCCCGGTCGGTTTACGCCGCCCACACCGTCCTCTACCATTTGGATCTCTGACAATCAGTCCAGTAAGCGTGCCCCTTCTCCGACCTAGTACGGAGTACATGTTTTGATACCTACTCCGGGTTACTGGATGAAACGGGTCCTACACAATATGATACAAGCTCTCCCCTTTGTCTTGTAACCCCACTAGGTTTTCTTTGGCTATGTATACCATTAAGTGTCTTTAATTACATAACCCTATCATTTCTACAAGTCATTCTTAAACTAAAAGGTGACTTTAACTACATAACTTTAGTATTCTCCCCGGTCATGTATACGACTTGGTGTCTTTAATTACATAACCTTATCGGGTTAAGTTGTGAGCCTATACGTAAATATTAACCACCCCCTCAGATTTGCTTAACCCATCCACTGTCTAAACAATTTTACTTAACCCTAACTTTAGTTCACAATCATACAATCCCTATGGATTAAATTTGGTTAAGTAGTCCAATTTATTGCCATGTCCATTTATGGTTTATAATGGGCTAGACCTCCCACATTAGGCAGGCCTACAACTTGTGGATGCTGGATATGCCGGTCGGGTTCGGGCAGTCTTATTCCACAAGTTGGGCCTAACCTCGTATAATAGCCTGTCTCGTATTTGCGCACTTAGACCTCTCATAGTAGGTTCAACATTAGTGGCTGCTGGATATGCCGATTGGGTCCGAGAAGGCTTCCACCACTAATGCAACCTAACCTCGTGTCATAAGTGCAATTACAATTCCTAATTGTAATTATTCGACATTTCATTCTTATCCAATTCTTACCTATGTCTTTATAGGTGATTATGTCCTCACTTCCCCCAATTTGAATTATATGTCCAATTCATATAAACATTATTTAAATTATGCCAACTCTAACCCTTTTCCCCCGTCCCCTAACTAACACATTCACATATATTCAGCGGCATCTAGGCTAGAAAGTAGCCTAGTCATACACAATAAAAAGGGAAAAGTGTTGGGGATATGACAAAGGTAATTGTTTTGGCATAAACATAAACTTGCATGGTGACATGGTGGATATATGAGCATAAATCTGATGAACTTGTAGCAATTAATTGTTCAAACATAACTATAATGTCATAGAGAGCATAATAAGATCTAAATTAACCATTTAGATGTCCAACTATTAAGATCTAACATAATAGGCCCAAGATGATAAACTAGATCTGATTAACTATTTAGATGTCCACATAATTCAGATCCAATAGCTAAAAGAAGATCTAGCACAAATGAGATTTAGATTCACATCATAGCATGTCATAGAAGATACAATAGATCCGACTAGATAGAGGTTTAGATCCAAATCTAACCAATTTAGAATGTCATATAATCAGAATTTACAATGGATCCTATATAATCTAGGCATATGAACAAATCCAAGTCATAGTCATGTCATATTTCCTTTTAAATATTCAAATCTAAAAGAAACTAGAGACTCATAGAGTTTGGATAAGGAGATAGAACTAGAAAAGATTGGATCTTGAATCTCCAATTGATTTGCTTTAGTTAAAGAAGATAACGGATCCAGATCAGTTCAAATACCAGCAGATTTGGCCACCATGAATTCTGAATGAAGAAAACAAGAGAAATGCCCATGTATATATATATAGCTGCCAGACCCTCTGAAACCGACTGCCATGTCAGCCCTAGGGGTATCGACACCCCTGTGGGTGGGTCGACCCCGGTGTCGACACCCCTCTAAGGGGGTCGACCCCCTAGAGCGGAAATTTGCCGTCATACGAAATTTTGAGTTTTCGGCGCTTTCTGGATAGGTGTTGACTCATATCTGACTCATATGCGTATCATATGTATATACAAAATTCTTCTACACGTATACAAACTAAAAACCCTCATAACTTCTTCATACAATGTCCGTTTTACGCAAACCAAATGTCTATCTTGACCAGAATTTCGAGACGGATGCAATGGCGCAGTTCGTTTTCCTTAGTTCTGAATATTAAATTAGTTATTATTTGATTTATCCTATTTTAGTGTTGTTAAAAAATATGGGGTGTTACAAAACCCGTCTTGTTTTACGTTCATTTGTCGTCAGGCGAATTAACGCAATTGAAGTTATAAAATTTATATTTATAAATAGAGCAAGATTTTATATTATATTGTAGGTTTTATAAATTAATATTTTATAGTTGACTTTTATAAGTAATTATTAACGATTTGGTTTAACGTTTTAATAAGTTTTAGGAGCAATTAAGTCAGAAATTAACCCAACGGTTAATGGTTTAAAATAATTTTTTTGAGAAAACAGTTAAGTACTATTATCAAATTAATTAAATAATTTAATAGAAAGGATTAATGGAAATCATTAACAGGTTAACTAATGTTTACAAGTTGACTAAGCCAGCTGTTTTAATTGAAATTAATTATTAGATTAATTTATCTAATAGAAATAGTTTTACGAACAATCGACTTAACGAATATTTTTAAAAGTTAATTAATCTCATATTTAACTTTAATTTAAGATAACCATCGAGAAGTTTTAATTAAAATTAATTATTATTTTAATAACCTTTTAAAAGGAATTAATTATTCTATTTTAGTTAATAACAAAATTAACTACTTCTATTTTAGTTAACGATGAAGTTAATAATTACACTATGTGATATCTTTTTAAATGAACTTCATTTAAAAAGTAATCGAATTGTAAAGAAACTCTAACAAAGGATTTTTATAAGGATTCGATAATAAATCCAAGTATGACAAACAAAATTTATAAATGGTGTTTATTAAGAATCTACTTAGTAAACAAATAAAGTAAAAATGACTATATTTGGAAGGGATTTTCAAATGTAAGATATGGGTTATAAAACCATATTTTAAATAAAATAGAAAATAAGATTTGATTGATATTGTAAGCAATATTAGATTTTTAATTACAAACTTTCATTTATCTCAAGATAAGAACGTTGTCGATTAAGGTCTGAGAGGTAACTAAAATACTCTAACTTGAATGACTGCACTATTATCAAGGAATTTACTAGTTTGCAATGGCTAAGATGTTGGAGGTAATTTATTATTTCCACGAGAATAATATTATAATATTAATTTGCCACCATTCAAAAATTTAACAAACCTATTGGGTTTTAAAGTAATAATGTATTATTAGACATTGTTTGGCCCAGATATGGAATGTGACTATAACAACCCGGAATTTTGGAACCAATTTAAATTTTTTATTTTAGCAATTTCAGTGAATTTTGAATATTTAAAATGATTTATTTTAAATAATAATGACTAAAAATTTATTTAAATCGAAGTTAGAACGAATATATTTATTTAAATATAAAAGGAGTTAGAAATAACACAGTAGTTTGAAAATTTGAATTTGAACTTTGACTAGCTGTATAGGATGCAAAATAAATCGGATTTTAGTGAAACCAAAAATATTTAAATCTATTTAAAAATACCTTTCCAACGAATCCAAAAAATTGAAATTTCATAGCGGGAATAAAAAGTTATGTCCAATTTAATATTCAGGATAGTCGCTATAGAATATTTTTTTTTTTTAATATTAAAAATAGCCATTTTGCAAACGACCTTCGCTTTCGACGAAAATACTTTTGTTGGATTTGGAATGTCAAATTATTGCTAGATTCCAATTTTCATAATTTTTGGAATTAATATGTGGGCGTGGCAAAAGAAAATGTGTTTTGTTAATTTCAGTCAAATTGGATCACCAGAAAATGGCCATTTTCAAACGGTCTCCAAATTCGACGAAATTAGTTTGTTAGGACCGTATCGTCAAACCATAACTAGAAATAATTTTTCTGGAATTTTTAGAGTCGGTATGTGACCCGGTAAATTAAAATGTATGATCAAATTAAATAATTAAATGATTTATATTTTAAAATAAATAAAAGTAGGTTGAGACGATCAAATGGGCTGACGAGACCTAGTTCATTGGGTCTGGAATAGGGGTATTTGGCTAAGTGCAACCTTCGTTGGACTGAATTTGGAGTTATCAGGAATAAATGGATTTTCTTGCAAATTTGAACATTTAATATTATTATAATTATAAATAACATTAGAAAAGACCTAACCCTAATCCACTAACAAAACACGCATCCCCCATATACCAAAATGAATGGCCGACATCTTCAAACGTTCTTCCCCCTTCTCTCCACATCCACACAATATTTCGAGGAGTTACCAAAGGCAAAATCGAAGAACACCACATGATCAACAACTTCAATGGTTGTGATCGATCTTTGTGCTGTATATATCTCGAATTTTGGGCATGAAGACCGGTGGTTTGGAACTGATTTCAAGGTGATTGGGGAGGCCGAGTTGGCCGTGCTTGGGGCAGTGGGTAGTGAAACACCCCACCTCCGTTAAGGTCACTCACAAAGGGAATGCCTTAACTTCGGTGGAGCGTTTTAGGTAAAATTGCAGATAAATTACAAGATAGACAAATAAAGCAGCGGAAAACAAAGTCATTTTATGAACAATGTGGTTCAGTCAAGCTTTTACAACAATTGTCTCAATCATACTTAAAAGTAATACATAGAACTTCTATCTTGATTCAAAAACTTCCAAGTATAAAAGAAGCATAAAAATAACAATGATATTCCCCAATAAAGCATGAGCCAGCCATAGTAGTGGAAGAGAGAGTCCAAAGCAATACATTGACTATCTCCGTGCTTGGAAAGAAAACTGAGCTAAGTGGTAACATTTCCTCCCTGTGAACCGGGGGGAACGGAAGAACAGAGGCGAAACAAACTAGGTCAGACATAAGTCTGGTAAGTCCAGTGACTTTCAGTATGTAAACAGGTAAAAGTAACATGACATGAATAAACTGAATATAAGACAATATCGTCATAACCGGGATATCAAGATAACATAAGATTAGCATATGATATGATAAGGCAAGATAAACTGAATGCGCTTCTACTCTTTCTCTGCTTTGCTACTACCTTGTTATTTTGATTTTTATATCTCTGCACCACCTAACTAGTGTCCCAACTAGTAATCTATGTAAAATGATAATATTACAACGTGATCCCAATCCCCGCAATTATGGTAGCCTTTAGGTGTATATCTAGTATGAGGATCTTACCTCAATCAGCCTAATTGCAATGAAGATGTTAGATGTACGCTTACTACCCTATCAATCGACTCCTTACTCGTATTAATTTTCTTTGTGTCTGTGTCAATCGGCCTTCTCTTGCGTGTAGATACCCTGTGCTGGTCCCACCATAAGATGTATCAGTCCCTATGATAGCAACCCGACACGATTCAAGATGCACAATGTATAACTATTGGTACCCAATGCCTGCTTTTTTCCACTCCGGAGTACGTGCACGCCCGTAATCCGTTGGAACCTACACTGATGTACCCTCTGCCGCTATTTTGACCGCTTATAATCAGCCCAGTAATCGTGCCCCACCCTGCCTAGTTTCAGGGTACCTTGATACATCTATGTGGGTTACTGCTGAAATGGGTCCCCGATACTAGGGTTTCCTACTGGTTAAGTTTTGTGGGCCTATATATACAGATATTACCCACCAACCCGTTATGTACTTAACCCTCCCACTGATTCAAGCATGTTTATTTAATGGTTAAGTTTGTGGGCCTATATATACTAATATTACCCACCAACCCGATATGTACTTAACCCTTCTTACTGATTCAAGTATGTTTATTTAATGGTTAAGTTTTGTCCATTCATGTTAACTTAATCCACCCACTCATCATATCATGTTGGTTAAGTGTTTCTTATTTACTTAACCCTACTCGATCATCATGTTATATTGGTTAAGTGTTACCCATTAACTTAACCCCACACGTTCATCATGTTATATTGGTTAAGTATTTCTTATTAACTTAATCCCACTCGTTCATCTTGTTATATTGGTTAAGTGTTTCCCCTTAACTTAACCCTAGTCATTCACATATTGGTTAAGTGTTTCCTTATTAACTTAACCCTACTCATTCATCATATAATATTGGTTAAGTGTTTCTTATTAACTTAACCCTATCCATTTGTTCATGTAATGTTGGTTAAGTTGTCATCTTACTCAGGTTAACTTAACCCTATCCATTTGTTCATGTAATGTTGGTTAAGTTGTCATCTTACTCAGGTTAACTTAACCCTACCCAACTAACACGTTTTAGGTATCATATTCATCTTTGATCAATATTAATTGATTATTAATGCACAAACCTCTCACATTAGGTCGATAGCTTGCGTCCGCTGGATGTGCCGGGTAGTTCCGGGCAGACTTCTGACACAAGCCAGACCTAACCTCGTGTCTAAGCATTTCTTAGTTATGCCTACGACCTCTCACATTAGACTGAACGTTTGCGGTTACTGGTTAGGCCGGTTGGTTCCGGGCAGGTTCCCACCGCAAATGGAGTATAACCTCGTGTCTCGACATGTTTATCTTAGCCAATTGGTTCATTTACAGATTATTCCAGCTTCAGGCTAGTTATGTCAATTTATTCATCTACATCGTAGGCTTTCCAATTACAGTATTCACTTCCAATAGATTTCAACATATTAGTCAGTTTAACAAATTAAACATCACTTAAAGTTCCATTAACATATCTCGCCTAATCATAAATTAAGCCTATAAACTTACATGCCCAAAATCATGGTCATAATTCACAATATAACACATGCCCTAAGGTTTAGTTATATTGCACCGTACAGAATATTCTCCAAAAAACTCCAATCATGATTCACAGTATAAACTATGCCAAATTATAGCCTTTAATTACAGTGCATGCCAATTACCCAAAATCCTAATTTAGGCGTGTTCACATTTAACAGTTATCCTTATCTTACTATAGTTTTTCATGCCTAAGCCACACATCACTATACACTATAATCTCCTTCTTCCAAGTCATAAACTATCATATATATATATATATATATTCCCTAATGTTAGGTCTTAAACCACAACATGTACTATGTCTTACATGTTTACAGTTCAATTTACGCCCCAAATCCCAAGTCATATGTCCAATATACTTTATGCCTCAAATCTCAAGTCATATGTTCGATACACTTTATGTTTTAAATACAACATGTGTTATGTCCTCAAATCAATTACAAATCAGTTACGCCCAATTATACATAATTAAATAATTTTCCCAATTTTAGTGCTGGCCATGTCCAAATCATATATTATGTCCAATTTTTTCCAATGTACGTTCATCTCTTATGAGATTTGGCTCAGGCTCGCAGTAGCCTGGCTATTAAAACAAAAAGGGAAGATGGAAAGAAGAGGTAAAGAATGGACATAATAATATCAATGAGATAGATCCAATGGATATAGAAAGACAGATAAAAATAGGCATAATCTCAGATTCAGATTTATTACAATATCAGAATCACAATTAAATTTTATTTCTGAAAGTAACATGAACTCACAAATTACATAACACTTTTGAATTCTGGGATCTGATTTCTGAATTTGATTAGTTATTCCTTTGATGTAGACTTTGATTGTTAACTTGAAAAATCTAATTTGATTGATTAAGGTGGAGGCTAGGTCACTTCAGGTTTTAGCAGCATATAAACGCCTGTGAATTCGTGTGGAGAAAACAATAGGTTTAGGGGTCTTTTTATAGGTGTATAGGGAGATTTAGAGCCTTCAGATCAGTTTAGAAGTCATCAATATCGTCCAGAGCAGAATACCACATCACACAGCGAATCAGAAAGCGACACGTGGCGAAACACGTCATCGGCCAGGTCTGGGCCAATAGGGGTTGACCCCCTATATGGGGGTCGACACCTATGTCGACACCCCTATAGGGGGGTCGACACCTCTGAGCTGGAAATTTCCCGCTCAGCCTGCTTTGACCCAAATTCGAGATTTGAACCCTGTTTTGACTTCTGGAATTATTTTATATGTATATATATACTTCCTTGGGCGTATACTAACTTCTAAGGCTTATAATTTTTTCATACGGTGTCCGATTTACGCAAACTCGGACTCTATCTCAAGCAGAATTCTGAGACGAATGTAACAGCGCAATTCGTTTTACTTAATTCTTCTTTTAAAATTAAGTACTCTTTAATTTTTTAATTTAATATTCTCAGAAAATATGGGGTGTTACAGGTGGCGCATCAGAATGGCTACGGAGTGGTGGCGTTCGATCGAAGTCCGGTGCCTCATGGCGCGTGCAAGACGAAGACCTAACGATCGATGGTGGGTTCGAACTTACCTGGAGTATGAACGAAGAAGAAGCGGGCTAATTTCTTAACTAAGGTTTAAAGTAAATAATTTATTTAATTATAAAATTAATTATAATAATTATGTCATTAACCTTTATAACATCATAACTGTTTGATTCGAGGTCCCTTTTACGAACCGTCAGATGCGTTGGACTCGTGTTGACCAGATCTACGTGATGGAACTGACTAGAGCTTAAACAGAGCATGTTGGAAATTCAGATAAAATCATGGTGAGATTTCTTGATTTAAAATTGAAATAAAATATATAAATATATATGGATATATATATATATTGATTGTTGATTGTGCTATTAACGCTATATACAACACATGTATGCATCGTATAAAATTAAGATTGATTGATTTATTTTGGTTATGATGAATCTGTAAATTATAATCAATCTCATGCTCCCCCTTCCCTCCAGTCTAGCCTCTGATTGTCAGCAACGAGGACGAGATTCACCAGCTATCAACTTCCCAGTCCAAGTCGTCGTTGCTCCAACCGGACTCCGTCCACCAACTGCTGACCACTTCGGCAAAACCCACTGCCCGACTCCTGTCCGAGACCATGAACCCTTTGCGTGTGTCTCCTATGTGATTTTGGCTTATGCCTTAGTCTCTTTGTGTGTGAGTGTGCCTAAATTCTAGTCCCTGTGTGTATTCATTTCTGTGTGTGTGATTTTCCAACGTGAGTATGTATTCAAGTGTTTGTGTGTCGTGTCAGTGTGTTCAATCGATTTAATGTGTGTATGCGTGAGCGTTTTGTTTATGTGTGTGTATTGTTTTTGTGCGGTGTGGTGTTTTAAATAAATAAATAAATATATTATATATATATACACATGTTTATATGATTTTGTGTGTACTTAGTATTTTGTTGATTTTGAAATAAATATGTTGTAATTTTACTGCGTATACATATATAGAAATATTTATAAAATATTTTGTGTAAAAAAAAGTATCGTGTCTATTTTATTAAGTTGAGCTTGGCATCGAGTTCGATACCCGTCCAAAAACCGATAACCGTACTGATCAGTCAGGAAATTTCCTTAACCCCTTCCTATTGTAATAAATCAATATTGAGCGATCATCTAGCTGAATCTATTCTGAATCTTACCTGGAAATCTTCACTTCATTCAGTGTCCATCGGTCTGCCGTCTCTATTTCTGTGCCAAGAAAGGTGAGTTTATCTCACACCTGACTTACATTTTTCATGGACGTTAGATCAATAATGAACTGTTTAATGAAATGTATAGGATTGCTGATAGAAATTATTTGATTTGATATGCACATTTTATATGTGACACGATATATTCATATGACACGTAGTTTCACTAATGATATATATGTTGTGATCGTTGCTATGTGATTGTTGTTTGTGATTGTTGATACCTCTAGTTTAGGAAAAATCACTAAGGGTTGAAATGATACATATCCGAACGGACATTAGAATAAGGAAAAATCGTTATGGGTTGAAATGATAGACCTGAACGATTTTTACTGAATTTGGGATCGCGGGTTGAAATGATAGACCCGTAGAATTTTATAAATTGCGGGTTGAAATGATAAATATCCGTATCACTTGACCATAGGGTAGAAAACTATATACGGACACCGTTGGTCGTATTTTCGAAGTATTTTGATTTGGGAACTTGATTTTTAAAATAATAACTTGAGATTTTATATTTTATATATTTGTATTTTAAAATTTCAAACTTAAATTTTATAATTTTATAATTTTTGAATTATATGTTTTAAAGTGATTTTTTTATTTAGTAAATATAGATTTAATGCTTATTTAAGTTTTACTTATAATTTATTTATTTTAAGCTATAAGTTTAATTATATAAGTATTTTTAACTTTTTATATTATTATAAATAATTATTTTAAACTTATCTTCTATATTATTTTAATTTTATATATGTTTATAATCTATATTCTAATTAATTTTAGAATTTTATAAACTTATATATATATCTATTTTCAAAATTTATTTTCACATATATATTTTATAAACTTTAAAAATAAACCGAAGACAGATAAGTAAGATTTGCGATTTAAATTCGAGGTTTAAGATTCAGATTTATATAACGATACTGATTTAACGAATGAACTGATATAGGATATGAATATGAATTCGAATCGATATTGACTTATGAAATGAACTTGAATGTGAAATTTGTTTTGAAATTGAATTTCCAAGTTTAAGGAATGAATTCGAACCTATAATCAATATAAATGAATTTGATCTTAAGTTAACTAAATGCGAAATTTGAGATGGTCTAAATATTGAAAGAAATGAATTTGAATTGATATGGAATGAATTCTATCTTAAAGTGATTGAATATGAATTGGAATATATAAAATTTTATATATAGAATTAGTGTTATAAATTGTTTGATTTTGAATTAAGAAATTTGTTAGAATCGAATTTATATGAATAGTTTAAATCTTATGATTTGAATTTAAGTAATAACTTTGAACAGTACGACTTGAATTTTTTTAAAATAAGATACAATTTGGTTTAAATTGAAGTTTAAGATTTCATTTTGAATTATATAAAAGGAAATTTGAACCTAAGTGTTGAATTTCATTAATCGACTAAAATGAATGCTTTAAGGGGGTAAAACCAAATTATATGAATTATGAATAACGATTTCGAATTATATGACTTGAATTACATAAGTCGATATGTTTTGTTTAAATTGAAGTGTAAGTTTTGAATTGAATCTCATATTTCGAATTTCGAACCAAAGTGTTGGATTCAAATGAATCGACTTGAAACGATTTCTTATAAAGGAAAATTTTGAATCATTTGAATGGTTTCAAACTTGATTTTTTGCGAATATAAGCCGAACCAAAATTATAATTGAAGTTAAAGGTTTTGATATCGATTTAATCAAAAATTGAGATATTTAAGGTATAACTTAAATATAAGTCGATTTGGGATTTGAAAGTTGTTATGCGATTTTTGTCGGAAACTTATATAAATCGAAGTTAAATAGTATAGTATTTGCTTATACTATATTCAGAAATCTTTTCGATATGGTTTTAAATCGATTTGATTTGAGTGATTCTCGTAAGTATTTTCAAATTTAAATATAATCGAAGTTGGATATTTAATGTTGATTTCGAATTCGAATATGAGAATTCGTATAAACTATTTTATAAATTGATTTATAAAATAATGACCACTGTGTGAAAAATGTAAACGATTAGTTGTTAAAGAGACCGGGATCGGCTATTGTCATACTCTCTGCCAATCCCGAAAACCACTTTGACAACTGTGTACACGGTGGAGTTCTAGAATGAAGGGGATTTTTTGGCGAACGACTCCATTTTATTTTATTTCATATTAATCACGAGACCCTGACTACCTTGAGTCAGCTTGATGTGGCTAAAACAGGAGCTATGCACGGACTAAGTGAGGTCATACCTCTTATTGAGCACGCTTCTTCGATATTATTCTATTACTGTTGAGATTCGATTTGGGCCCTTTTGATTATGTGAGTGTGTATCGAGGTGGGAGGTAGTTGCTACTATGCGTTACCACCAGTCCGGCTCTGTAAACGGTGAATCCACCCTGGCATTCCTTGCATGCCTTGTCACATGCCTTATACGATCCCACTACGACTTTGTTTTGTACCGTCTTATATGGAGTGCCCTCTGATCAACCTCCAGTTTATGGAGGAATTACGGTACTGTATATACTACGGGAATATATAAACGGTGTAAGGGTAATCATGGTAATCCCGCTTACGCTATTTTGATATTTTACTTTACTGATATACACTATTGTATATAGCGTATTATACTATATAATATTAGTTTGACGGATCCTTAGAGGATGGTGATCCAAACATCCTTTAAGTTACTAATTGCATTTCATCGAACATTTCATTTGAATTGATTTACTTCCATGAGAATGTTAGTCCTGATCCAAGTTGTTTTGTTTTGCATTATTGCTCGGGTCAGATCGAGATTCCAGTTTTCGAGATTCATCCTTGGAGTTGAAGTTTATGTCGGGATTCACTCACTTGTATCTACTCATTCTATTGTTCCAATCATCCAACTATTTCTGTCGTTTTTGTTTCAAACTGTTATTATTTATTTATGTATCTGAAATTTCATTGTATTAGATTTCCGTTGTATTATTTATGTAAACTCTGATGTAAAAAAATTATTTAGTAGCTTCATGAACTACTATTGTAATTTGTATCTTCCGCTGTGAGATATTATATTACTCTGTATATGTGTCTGTGATCTGTGATTCTGTGATTTATTCTGTTTACCCTAGAAGCTAATAACAATCTGTTGTTTTGGGCGTTTCGTGTTGACATGTTTTGTTGATTCGACACGATCAAAAAGGCGGATCGTTACAGGTTGGATCTAAATATATGTTGTTCATTGAAATTTGCCATCTTTAGCATTTTGATAAATTGTAAAAGATTTATTTGTTAATTATATATGTTGTTCGTTAAAGTTTGTGTACAAATAAATAATCACATTTATTTGCCATATTAAAGATTAAAAATTGTGTACAGATAAAAGTTCACATATTTATTTGTCATGATATTTGTTTACCAATATAAAATGTTGCATTTGATTAAAAATGTCATTTTGGTGATAAAATGTTACATTAGATTAAAAATATCATTTTGTTATAAAATGGTATATTAGATAAACATGTCATTTTCATTAGAAATGTTTATTTAGAACAAACATGTCGTTTTTAGTTAGAAAATGTCATGTGGTAATAAAAATGTCATCTTGGTTAGAAATGTTTATTTAGATTAAAAATGACATTGTAGTTAGAAATGTTTATTTAGATTAAAAATGTCATTTTAGTTAGAAATGTTTATTTAGAATAAAAACATCAATTTTGTTAGAAATGTTTATTTAGAATAAAAATAATCATTTTGTCAAACCTGTTAGTTGAAATAAAAATAATCATTTTGTCAAACATGTTAGTTGAAATAAAAATAACCATTTTGTCAAACATGTTAGTTGAAATAAAAATAATCATTTTTATCAAACATGTTAGTTGAAATAAAAATAATCATTTTGTCAAACCTGTTAGTTGAAATAAAAATAATCATTTTGTCAAACATGTTAGTTGAAATAAAAATAGCCATTTTGTCAAACATGTTAGTTGAAATAAAAATAATCATTTTTGTCAAACATGTTAGTTGAAATAAAAATAATCATTTTGTCAAACATGTTAGTTGAAATAAAAATAATCATTTTGTCAAACACGATAGTTGAAATAAAAATAATCATTTTGTCAAACATGTTTGTTGGAATAAAAATTATCATTTGTGTCAAAACATGTTAGTTGAAACAAAATTATCATTTGTGTCAAAACATGTTAGTTGAAATAAAATTAACATTTGTGTCAAAAAGATTAGTTGGAACCAAAAATATTCAATTTTGTCAAAAGACTAGTTGAAACAAAAATATTCATTTTTGTCAAAATATGATGGTTGAAAACAAAAATTCCATTTTTGTTAAATGGACTTGAGTTATAACAAAGATAAACATTTTTGTCAATTAAAAAGGATTAAACAAAAATAAACATTTTTGTCAACTAAAAAGGATGAAAACAAAAATATACCTTTTTGTTAAAATAGAATTGTTGAAACAAAAATTATCATTTTTGTTAATTAGAATGGTTGAAACCATAAATAACATTTTTGTTAAATAGATTTGTGATAAAACAAAAATATCATTTTTGTTATATGGAAATTGTAAACAAATAAAATTATCATTTTTATTTGTTATGTTGAATAGAATATTGCACACAAATAAATTGTTCTTTTATTTGTCATTAGAATAATGTATGCAAATAAATTGTTCTTTTATTTGCCATTAGAATACATAGAAAAATGTAAGTAAATAAATATGCCATTTTATTATATTAAAATTGTCAAAAAGGAATTGTCATTTTTTGTTGAAACTAGGATTCTCAACAAAAATGAATAAATCATTTGTGTTCATTTTGTTAAATTAGAATTGTTAACAATATGAAATTATCATTTGTTATTCATTTTGTTAAATTAGAATCGTGAACAATATGAATCACCAATTTTATTCAATTGGTTAAAATAAGAGTTGTTAACAATAAGAAATTATCATTTTTAATCATTTTGTTAAAATAGAATTTCCAACCAAAATGAAAGATCAATTTTAATCATTTTGTTGAAAGAAAATCGTCAACAAAAATGTGAGTATTATTTTCATGGTCAAAACATACATTTGAATTTATATGCAAATATAAGAAACATTTTCATGGTCAAAACATACATTTGAATTGTATGTGAATTAAAATGACATTTTATTGTTAAATTATACAATAGAATTTGTATGCAAATACAAGTGATATTTGTATTGCCGAATTACACATTATAATTTGCAAACAGAATAAAGAGGCATTTCATATGTTATGATTTGAAACTATACATGCAAATAAAACAATTTATTTTTATTTGTTAAAATTAAAAATATAAATTGTATACAAATAAAGGAAAATGAAATTTGTCTTTTTATTTGTCATCAACAACAATGCCATGTAAATAAATTAAATTTTATTAGACATTAGAAACATGTAGGGAAATTATGCGAGTAAAATACATTTTTATTCGGCATTAGGAATATAATAACATGTTTTGTTCATTATCATCAACATGTTAGCGGAACTAAAATTGGTTAAATTCATTAACCAATGATTTATTTAGATGAACTATTGTTGGCTGAAAACCATACACGGTATTGGGATGATATTGGACATACACTAATTGTAATATTTAGTTGTATGTCAATCGATGGATTGACAGGCTGCGATGAGCGTTATTTATTCATTTTAATACTCGCACAGTTGTAAATTTCACTGTAATGACCCGCACTGGCAGGGGTATTATGATTAATTTATTTAATTGTATAAATGGTAGGTTAGTGAATTACATGGTCGTTGAATTAAATAATGGTGAATATTTAATTAAAATAATAAATTAAAAAGTATATTTAATTCTGAAATAATCTGAATTGGCTGAAATGGCGATATGGTGTGAACTGGATCATCTGTGATATTTAATTCAGTTTAGAATTGAATTAGAATAACGAATATATTATTTGAACGATAGTTTGAACGTATAATTATATTATAATTATAATCGAGCTTGAAATGGCGCTGCAGTTCGTAAATTGGCGATTCGAACTTCAACTGAATGTACAGGATTCGTTTTAAGCCGGATTTCTGTGAAACAAGAAACGTCTGGAGCTGGTGGAGTATATCTTTCTAGTGGAAGAGAAAAATCGGGATTTCGTCGTGTAGATTTTGATTTATGTCCAAATCAAATTTCAGAAAAGTCGCTGTGGAATTCCTTTATAATTCGCAACGCTTTATTTACATTATAAATAGATTTTAATATATATTTGAATATCGGGTTTGAATTTAGACAAGGTTCTTTTGGGACATAATGATAATTTAATTTTTAGAATTTTACTATAATTTTTAATTAATTAAATAAGCAACTTTTTATTTCGAGTAGGTTGCACCCTATATCGATATCTTGGGGTTTCACAATATGAGTTCACCTACCGGTATTAATATATTTTTGGGATCGTGACACTTTGCTCGTTATGATGGCATATTTATTTTTGTTCGTAATGGCTTGTACGCGAACAGAGTTTTATGAAAAACAGGGTACCATTTAAAACTCTAAAGTAAATATAATGGATTAAAACAAAAAAATTCCTAACTCATTTACTAAGGCTAAACAGAAGCCACATTCCTCTTTCTTCAACCACCCGTTCTCCATGGTTCAAAACAAACCAACGTGTATCATAAACTAAAGTATATAATATCCTTAACATTCTAACCTAATCTCATTTTCTCCACTACTCAAAACCATCCGCCGCCGTTGTTTCTTTCAGCAAACAAACCATGAAAAAAATCCTCATAAGAAAACTAAAATAAAAACCGTAAATTCTTAAGCAAATATAATTGGATCCCAATATAAAGAAACAAGGAAAAGAGTTAAAAGGGTTTCCATGGCAACCAAAGAAGCGGCAGTAGCTCCACCGAGAGCAGCATTAGTCTTGAAGGCAGCAGATCCGGTCAGTAGCACGGGTAACAGAAGGCGACTGAGACTGGTCATGGGTTGCGTATGTATGTCAGTGCAGTTCGGCGAGTATGAATGTGGAAAGGTCGTTGGGTTTGGGTCGCCTGTGATTCTCCGGATAACTGGAAACACGTCCAGTCATGAGCGAGTGTGGATGAGAGGGTGCGAGTCTTGTGTATTACTGGGGAAGAAGTTCGAAACGGTGGTTTGTCCATCAAAGTGGGATGGACCGACGTTGAGAAAGAGGTAGTGTGAAGTGTGTTATTGGGAAGACGTGAAGTGGGTTATTATGTCCAGGCATACACGTAAGTAAAGTGATGGAAAAGGGAGTGAAACGCTGGGGAATAGGAAAGATGGTACCGGTTTTAGTGAGCAGAAAGGAGAAACATTTTGGGGAGGTTGTGAGGGAGGATTTGACGAGGAAGCACGGTGGATACAAATGGCTAATTTTCGGATGGGTATGCAGGAGTGAAATATAAATGTGTGGTTACTGGAAATAGACAGCAAGGTGAAGTTGGTTTTAGAAAAAAAAACATGAAGTAACGTGGAAGCAAAGTGATCGAAATATAAAGAAATGGCTAGAAGTTCGTGTTTGTAAAGATTGGAGAAGAATGTACTGTTTTAGGCAGGTATCTCTTTCCGTGGATTTTGGGAGGGTGATGGGCCGATGTAAGCCCATTTAAATAAAATAAAACAAAAGAAATGGTGAAAGAAAATGAAGAACGTGGAGCATTGGATAGGAATATCGGCCATGGAGTGAAATTGCAGGAGCTCACGGGTTTGATCAGTCTGGGTACTAACTATAGAAGATGGGCCGTGTTGTTTAGAATTTCGAACGGTCAGACCCGTTAGGATCGTATGGACGAGAGCTCCATAATGGAACTGCCTGGAAGTGAATCCGATCTCGTTACAATTTATAGCAAAATAAATTGTCCGTCTGAATCAAGCGATGGTTATCGTTATTAATGATGATCGTCCAATGTGAGTAAATCTCACTAACTCTGAACAGTTTATAATTTCATGTTGTATTTTTAAAACTGTTAGATATTGGCTGATTGACTGTGTGTTGACTGTTTGATTGAACTGCTAGTCAGTTAGTTAAATTTCTATATTGATTATGTTAACAGGATGTATCATATAGAACTGAAAGTGATGTTTTCTATATTGTTTAACATCTGTGAAACAGGTTGGAGGAATCCAACTGGATTCCTCAACATTTATTTTACCGTTTTCATATATTGTGATATATGATGTGTTATATAATCTGTTATGGATTATGGGTGTTGGAATGATATTGATCATTGTTATTCGATATTTTTTAAATATCATAAGAAATCCTGGGATGTAAAAAAAAAAGAAGTATTTCAATGTATATTGAAATAAAGGAATTTTATAAAATTACAGGATTTTATAAAAGGAAATATTTATAAAACGAACACGGTTTTATAAAAGGGATATTTATTTAGAAAATAAATAGAAATAGAAAAGGAATATTTATTTACAAAATAAATAGAAGTTATAAATAGGAAACATTTGTAACGGTAAATAGAAGTTATAAATAGGAAACATTTGTAACGGTAAATAGAAGTTATAAATAGGAAACATTTGTAACGGTAAATAGAAGTTATAAATAGAAAATATTTGTAACGGTAAGTAAACGTTATAAAAAGGAAATAGTTGTAACGGAAAACGTAGTTTATCAAAAGGAGCTAATCGATGTTAGTTTAATCGATTAGTGTTAAAGTCAAAGGAGTTAATCGATGTTAGTTAATCGATTAGAGTAAAAGCAAAGGAGCTAATCGATGTTAGTTTAATCGATTAGAGTAAAAGTAAAAGAAGTTAATCGATGTTAGTTAATCAATTAGAGTAAAAGTTAAAAGGAGTTAATCAATGTTAGTTAATCGATTAGAGTTAAAGCAAGGGAGCTAATCGATGTTAGTTTAATCGATTAGAGTTAAAGCAAACGAGTTAATCGAATATAGTTTATTCGAAGAAAGAAAAAGGAGTTATCGAATATAGTTTATTCGAAAGGAGTTAAGTGAAATGAGTAAATCAATAGTGTTATTCCAATAGAGTTAATTGATAAGGGCTAATCGAATAGAGTTAAGTGAATAGAATAAATCGAATAGATATTTATTCGAACGAGAGTTAAGTAAGGAAGTTAGTAAAAGGGATATAAAGCGAACCTTGCCTATTTCAAAGTTAGAAATGTTGTTCAGTTAAGGTCTGAGAGGTAGTTCTACCCCAACTTGATTGGCTTCATTTTTAACTAAGGAATAATTAAGGTTCGACAGTAAAGGAAATGGTTTGAGTTGGCATCGCGATGGTTTGTTTAAACATCTGTCTAAGTCCAATGAAGAAGCTTTGGAAATGTTTTCCAAATAAGAAACCAGAAATGTTTTCAAATAAAGGAAACAAGAAATGGATATGTTTTCCATTGTTAATAACGTATATTTTCCCAATTTAGAAAAATAAGGAATATTGAACGTAGGGAAACAGGAGATAAGTAAATTAATGAAATAAAGAGATAAATGTTGAATGATGTTTGATCGATATAAATTTCCATTTGGAAATATTATCGTTGGTTGCACATCTGTTTTTCTTCGATAGTTAAATCACAGACTATCGAAGTTTTGACCATTTTAACGTTGTTAATATGGAGAGACCGGTTGGATTATTATCCAAAGAACCACTCTGTATTGGCATAAGCGTTGCGAATCATATATGCCAAAGATAATTGAAGACGGAGTAAAGTGCAAGAGCTATTGTATAAGTCTTAGATAACACTACCTAAGATGGATGTACTGAATAGTGCCTTCGGTTCATCCTGTTCCTGGATGACTTGTATGGATGGATGTCTGACAGAGTATTTCCAGACGATCACGTATATTGATTTCTCCAACCGTACCAAGAGTGGAAGCGGAGAAGGAAACTTCTTTTAGCTAACACATAATGTATGGTTGAGGACGTCAATCGGTGATTTGATGGATTTGACGATGTGGCATTCAAAGTGAATCTGGTATGATGATAAAGCGTAGCTTCTAGCCTCATCATCCGGTAAATGACAGAAATCGGGCAGGCAGCATGGCTAAGTCGGTCGCACCGAAGTAGGGTGTATAATCACCTGATCTAGAGTTTCATTTACTTCTAAAAATCTATTGTTGATGCTGTCCCATTCGGGAAACGGTTGTTGATCCCAACTGTTGGTGATATACATTCGATACGCTCAAGCGAAATGAGTGGTCGGTCATGTGTGGCCGGGTTGCAAGATGTTCTTGTTGAACCCAGTGTATTCCTCTCTAGAGGTACATTAGCGAAAGGTGGTTCCATACCTTGTCATAGTTGGAAACCCATTACCCAATACGTGCTTGCGGTTTTGATTGTATACTATATATGTAGAACGTGAGATGAAAGCGTTTCTGCTAGATGATTATATATATACTGTGGTTGATAGGCATTATTATAATATCAAAAGGTTTTGATATAAAGAAAATTTGGATTCTCATAAGGGAAAAACCCGTTCCGTTATACGGCGTGGTCTTATGAGATATCGATTACCTGTTGAACTGTTTTAAAATGTTTTACTCACACCAGTCCCCTGACTGACCCGGAGTTTATTTTGTTATTTTCCCTAAACTCTTGGGTGCCTAAATTTGTATGGGCAGTCAAGTAGTCGGGATTTTACAGATATAGTTGAAGAGCTGGAGCAGGAGGCTTCAGGATCATATAGCTATAGTTATTTTCGCTGTGGTGTAAGTGCTGTACTTTGATAATGATGTATATTCAAATACAGATGTATATTTCAAAGTTATGTTACATATATTATATGTTATTCGTTCCGCTGTGAGATTCGTGTTACTCTGATGTTGTGTTCTTCTTCTTCTATTCTAAATTTCTATCTTATCTTTCCTCACCTTCTAATTTCTTTCACTAATTACCAGGATTTTTCGGTGTTTTGGTTATCGACATCGTGCTTATGACGATAACCAAAGTCGCTCAAAATCCGGGTCGTTACATTCACTCTGGATGTGAATTGGTTGTTTAATGATTATTTATCATTATTGTCATGTTCATGTGATGTGTGAAATCCATATAACCGAAATTACATGGTAACTGATTGAGTCGCATTTCGATTCAGAATATCTTTTAAATATGAAGAATACCTTAAAATAAAGAACATTGTAATATAAAGAATATTTTTACATAAAGAATATTTTTAAATAACGAATATTTTAAAATAATATTCAACAAAGAATAAATGATGATTTTATGTCTGTTTTTGGATGGACAAAAGATATTTTTTTTTAAAAATGAACTAGTTATTAACTAGAATAAATCTTTTAAATTAAGATTTAATGAAGTCTTCTAATTAATTAATATTTAATTATAATTAAATAAAAGAATTAGATTTTGGGTTATTGTGGAGGGTGTATTAAATAACACTGTTCTCAAATCCCGTATGAAAAGAGTAAATCTTTTAATTAAGATTATTAAAGTTTCCAACTATTTATTTAGTGATTGGAATAAAATGATATGTGAAAATTGGGTTTATTATGAACTATGTTTTATACGACATTTGTTCTTTAACCCAATTAACAGTGAAAATATGATTTAGAATCTATAAATCTTTTTATTAAGATTTAAAGGGAAATTTTCCAAATTCAAGTTTTCCAATTTAATATGTTAAATTGGAATTGAGTGGAAATTCGATTTGATAATAATCGAGATAGTCTTCTATAAAAGAAGACTGTTATTATATATGGAATTTAAAAGGTATTGCCGTTATTCCATTTATAATATTAGTCTGATACGGAAATTTATATTGATTATATATTGATTTGATTTTTGTGGAAATTCCATATTTAATAGAAGTTGATTTTGGATTTATTGTGAACTGTGTTTTAAATGACATTGGTTCTTTAACCCAGTTAAAGAAAAGATTAACTTCTTAAAAGTTAAATAATCATAAAGTAATGATATTTGATATTAAAATCAAATTAGAGTTTTATTGAATCTTTGAAAAGAAGATTAAAGAATAAATTTAAAAGAATTTATCTTTGATAAAATTACTGAGAACCTTTCCCTAATAATATGAATACTTTATTTAAAAGAATATTCTGAATTGGAATGAGGCGTATGATGTGTATTTATAACACCTGATTTTTGATTATAAAATACGCTAATTATTCGGAAAGATCGGGTTTAACCATTCTGAACAATTACTACGACGATTAAAAGTTGAAGACATTGAAGACGGTGATTGAAGATCGACGATCTTCACATCGAATGGGCGACTACTAGTGCCCTGAACTGGGTCGCTCCTAGGAAAGGGTTAAAGTGATAGTTGTCCAAACGTACTTGTTGATTGTCCGGATATGCGAGAAACTCTCTTCCGTATTGGACATACGGGACGAGGAATAAAGTGTCTCCGGTTTCGTTCAGACCCAGAACGGACTTGTAAATGATGTGTGTTTGACAATGGATTTCATTCCATGTAAATTAAATTGATTCCTATTTAATATATATCTGTGGTGGCGGAGAATTTATTCTCTTGCTTAACACCCTTCTCTGGGACGCACGAGCTCAGAGGTTATATATTGGTAGTTATCGATCGCATGGCGTGGATTGTCAATGTGGCATGCCAAGATGCAAATGATCAAGGATTTTGTTGAAAAGCAGAGCCTTGTGGTTGATGATCAAAGCATAGCCTATTTTAGCATAGCTTTGTGTATAGCGTTACCTCGCGAGCCTCACACCCCAGTAAGAGTCAGAAACGGGACAAGGGAACGCAGGGAGTGCACACGTTTCTTTCTAGCTAGAAGTGGTATCAGGGTTTTGCAAGTCCTGAAATTTTACTTATGTGGTTGATAGAATGAGGCGCCTCGATTATATTGGTCGATAGTGACCAATTTATAGGTTCAATAGGACCGGGAAGCGTGCGTTCAGGCATAACTAATCCACTAAAGTATTTGTGGACCGGCCCTGCAGGATCCAAGGGTTGCCCGTAGGTATGATCCTGAGACATTGCTAGAGTGTCTCAAATCGGTAAGGAGATCGTCCCTAGCCTTGACCCATGGTGGAAACCCAATTTCCAATACGGCATTATGGTTTTGATTGTAAACCTATATATGGCGACATAGTAGGATGGGGTACTATGCCGTCTAGGATTGATACATTTACTTTGAAGTACTTAAAACTGATTAGACAATAATAATAATATTATTAAAATATTACTTTCTACGTATCAAGCATGTTTGATCATTATAAGGTAAAACTCTATCCTCCGGTTTGCGTTGCATTGTGGGATGGGACTTGAGTCATATAATGATTTCATTTTTCTAAAAAGTATTGCATTGTCTTGAATAAAATGTATATAATTTATGCACTGGTAATCCAATGGAGTAAACCGGTTCCGCGTTAGCGGCGTGGTCCTATGAGCAGCCATATTGTTAGATAAGTTAGGAAAGATTTCTCATACCAGTCCCATGACTGATATGTATTTTGTTTCACTTTGCAAACTCGGGTGCCCTCTTTTCCACACGGGCAGTCAAGTAGCTTATTTTGCAGATATATTGAGCAGGATTCTGGATCGAAGCTTAAAGTTGTGTCCAGAGCATTTATAGACTTCCGCTGTATCAGATTATTGTTTCCGCTGCAATGTATTAAGTTCATTGTAAAGTTATCTTCCGTTGTTGTATTATTATATTCGATGTACTCTGATGTAACATTATTATAATGTTTATAAAAGTCTTTTGTTATTTGTTCTGATGTGTTGTATTACCAGAGTTAGCGTATTTGGGTTTTGAATGGTCTTGGTCAATTTAGCGATCGATTAGGCCCGGGCAAAATCCGAGTCATTACAGTGACTATATTTATACCATTTGATTAATATTTAGCACTATTTTCTAAAGCAATGAAAATAGTCTATTTTGGTGAATGAACTTATTCGAAGAAAAAAGTTAATGGTTATGGTTTTGGAGAAATAAGAATAAGAGGTTGTATTGGTTTGAAAGGGGATAGGATATTGGGAATATAATTACAATTTCCATAAGCGAGATTGGTAAACTCTAATTGATAAAAAAATTAAAGTTAATGAAACCGTTTAAGCTTATATTATAAAGATACGTCGCTTGACGTTATTTTGGTCGTTTAAGGTTGGTAATTATACCTATACCGATTGGTTAGGTGTATATATAAGTATATTTCCAAGATAAAGGAAATAAAAGAATTTTTGTGACATATAGCGATATTCCAAGACAAAGGAAATAAAGAGAGGAATTTGGTAAATATGTTTATCCTAAAGATATAAGTATTGATTAACGTTTTCAACTAACGAAAAAAGGAATGATTTGTGAAGACAAATATATGTAGTCGATTTCTAAGAATCGATGGGATGTTTTAATGATTGATTTTAATTAAAAGGGCCTGAGTTGTTGATGTACTTGACAATGTTTCTGGATTTGATAGTTAAAGAACGGACTATCAAATAAATATCGTGATTGAAATATTCGGATTGCAAGGACTACTTGCTATTGATCCTTGGGGTGATTCGTTAATAGGATGCAGTAGGGGTGCCTTTGGTTCATCCTCTTCCTGAATGACTTGTATGGATAAATGTTTGACAAGGTATTTCCAAAGGATCATGCACATTGATTTCCTCAAATGTACTTCGGTTTAGTGGCGGAGAAGACACCTTCTTTTTGCTTAACACCCAGAATATTTTTGTGGACGTCAATTAGTGATTTGGAAGATTTGACGATTTGGCATTCAACGTTAATGATGATGTGATGTTCTAAAAGATAAACGTGACTTCAAGCCTCATCAACCGGTAAATGACAGAAATCGAGCAGGCAACATGGCTATGCGGGTTATTCCCATTAGGTTGTATTGTCACCATCTGGAGAAAAATTCATTTGTTTCTTCTATCACTATGTATCTTCCGAGAATACAGTGGTGGTGCAGCCGTAGGGTGACAATATATTCGGTACACTCAAGTTGAATATCCAAACTCCAATACCTTGTCATGTTGGAAATCCAAACTCCAATATGAGCCGTACATTTTTAGATGTATACCAACTATGTTGGATAGTGAGATGCAAGCTTTCCAGCTATATTCTTATTTATTTGTGATTTGATAGACATTATTATAATATTAATGGAGTTTTCTATAAAAAGAGTTTTGATTATCGTATGGTAAAAACACATGCCATTTTTATGTGTGGTCATGTCTTACGAGTGTTCCATTCTTTCAACGGATTTTCTAAAGTTAAACAAGTTGTTTGTGTTATAAATTTATCACCGAAAGTATTCCAGACCGAGCCAGGTTGATTTTGCATTGCTTCAAATGTGCTTGGATCAGACCGAGTATATTTTCAGGTTAGGTTTCTCTTGGAGCTTCAGAAGAGAAGCTGGAGTCAAGACGTATATCTCTATTTTCTAGTAACAAATTATTTCGTTGTATTGCTATATTGAACATCTCTGTCAGATTCGAAACGTGGTAGGTTGACCGCTCGGACTCCATAAGACTATCATCTACATGGACTTCCATGGGTCTTGCACTTTGGTTGTGGGCCATATAATTCAGTAAGCACTGGTAAGTTGCCTCGGCATCCTTCGGTCCGAATGCCAATTCCATATAACAGTACAAATCGAGGTCAATGATAAAACATGTTTATTCATGATCAGGCACATGCATAAGAATTTGGTTGTAAGCTGCGCACACGTACATGAGAGGGATACATTCATGTCTAGTCATTGAATCCACAAGATGGTCAATTCTGATTGACGAGAAGTTTCCTTTTGGGCGAACTTTGTTCAAATCTAAGAAATCAATGCATGTGCGCCATTTTCCATTAGCGTTCTTGACAAGGACGGGATTTGATATCCAAGCGGGATGTGTGGCACATCATATAAAACCATTGCCTCTCAACATTCCGACTTCCTCTTTCATGGTAGATGCTTTCCCTGGATCGAGCATATGTCTTGTTTTCTTGGCAAGAACACACTTCAGGTTTATTCTCAACAAATGACTCATAAACTATGGTAAAATCCTGCGAATATTAGCATAGGTCCAAGCGAACACATCCTGGTTCGCCTGTAGAAAGCATGTCAGTTCCTTCGTTCGGAAGAGGTCTAAATGAGATCCGATTTCAAGACCTTAGTCAGGTCGACGTCACCAATCGGAACATGTGTAGTTGCGTCATTAGATGTCACCCTTCTGCATTCCGAATGATGATCCTTGCTGGGATCTAGATCTTCAGACAGATCCTTGGGCAATTCCTTTTGTGATGCTCCCATTATTCGCAATATTGATACCTCCTTCACACTCCATTTCATCTAGAGGGGAAGCATCTTTGGGTTTCACGCCATCTTTGTTGCGTAGCATGGTCCATCCAGCTGAATAGTCGGCTTCTCCAATAACTTGGTCACCATAGACCATTCCCGCTCCATCTTCGGTTGGCCTATTTAGCACTAGGCACTAGCGTGCAATGTAGGCTCTGAATTCTGTTGGAGCTGGTTTGTCTGAACCTTGATCAGAAGAGCTTGAACATGATAGCATAGCTTGTGAGGCTTCAGGTAATGTTCGTATATCCTATCACAACTGTTGTATGAAGTGGAGAGCTAATGGTTGATTCATATTTGCGTTGATCTCGAGCTCTCGTCTCTTGACCAAGGTCATATAGTGGCTGGTGAGCAGTCAATGTTGCTATCATCCGGGCAAGGATCCCTGGGTCCAATCATGGTTTGCAGTGATTCAACCGGTATCTGACTCTGGGCACCAAAGCGTGTTGATCCAAACCTTATTCGATGGCAATCAATCTTTGTTGTTGGGTATCCCATTATTGAGAATCATGGTCATTGGGATCTTCTGAGTCATCTTCAGAATAGTGTCTGGATTGTTCTATGTCAATGTCATCTGGTATCCCGACTGTTGGATAGTTTTAAGTCACGTAAACTAGGTGATCACTACTTGTTCAGGAACATCATCGGTTGCATTGGGGAGATCTTTACACCATTGGAGCTCTGGAAGAGGAGGCTGTTATGAGACCATCATTATTTTGTATACTGCCATAGCCAGCGTGTCGAATCTTTTCAACAACTCACATTCAATAACATCGGTAGATAGAGGTCATGGCTTCTGGAGGAATTCTAATTGTTGCCATTCCGTTGTCAAATTCTTTGACAATCCGTTTATTCTTCATTGACAAGCTTTGATGAATGCTGTTGGCCAACATATATGTTGAGCTAAAGATGAGCCATGCTTCGAGCCGAAGGCGAGGCCGTGCTCCGAGCCGAAGGCGAGGCCGTCAGCAGGTCCGGGCGCAGCGCCGGCGGGGGTCCGGGGCCCCGCAGTCCCGGCGACGATCGAAAATGTGGGCACCGCACGATTTTTTCGATTTTGGAACATGGAGCCTTTCTGATATGATCTGAAAATTGTATTTTTTCCAAAAATTGTCACTTTTTTGGATCGGGTCGTGACCTTTGTTCGTCGTCATTTTTCCGTGTCGCGGTTCGCTACTGTCCTCTGATTCGTGGTCCAGCTTGGCGATCGGGATACTCCAACCTTCCAGCTTCGGATCGGTTCGTGGTCTTCTCCAGTTCGTGGATATATTCACAACAATTGCTCCAGGTTGGGTCGTGGAAGTATCACCGGGTCGGATCGCGACTTTTGAAAGACTCGTCAATAATGTGAGCAAGAAAGTAGTCGTGGTATAACCAAAGATTGAAAGACTCGTCTACAGCTTGCTGATTTCTCTAAGAAAGCTCCCCCATTACTTCCAAGTTCATCCGATTGTATGCACCCTCACTAACTGCTACGACAGGTCCTGCAACGACCTGAGGCATCTGGAAAATTGCTTGATCGGGACATAGAGCTAAACCAGTTTGATCTCAACTCCCTCCTAAAGAAGTCCATACGAAGGCAAGCATTAACCAACTACATCGCTGAATGTACCACTCCCGAAGAAGATGTGGTAGATGTAGAAGATGCACCTGGAAGATGTAATCAGACGGTGCAAAGAATGATTGACTGTCCGACGCCGGTGTCTTATTAATAACCCCTAAAGGGCGGTCAATTTACTATGCCTTACGATTGAAATTCTCCGCTACTAACAACGGTTCCGAGGACGACACCCTGATTACCGATTTGAAATTCGCTAAGGAGTTGGGAATAGTGGCATCGAACATATATTATTACTTTTATATCGTTGTTCGCTAGGCTTGAAAGGAATTCCAGGCGCAGGAACCACCACTCGCAGCTTGCCTAGAACCGGAAGAAGGGTTGTTGGATGTATTGGAACGTTACAACATATCTCATGTCCTATGAGCAGAAGATCAGAAGGCGGATAATCTGACCAAGTTAGAAGGGTCCGACAATCTAGAAAAGATAGAGATGATCCCTATCAAGATACTATAAAATACAACCATTGATCAGAAGGAAGTTGATCCAGCGTTGGAGACCGAACCCAGAAGAGAGTCATGAATAACCCCATGATGAACTTCATGTAGCACGTAATGCATCTAGCAAGGTGAAGTGAAATGCGTGCCATCGTTCTTTATGCCTCGAGATATGACATGCAAGTCGAAACTGCCTATTTTTCTTGGAAGGTTGTCCCAAAACAGACACCAACGAGTCCCATTGTTGATTCACCGCCCTGAATGATATGACAAAATCACTAATCAAGTCCCAGCTTAATGAGAAATATACGTGAATGGAATATCTGATGAGTGACGTTTTAGTGTTAGAAAGTGAAGATTCACACTTTCACTCCTCTCATCAACTATCTGCTAAGTAACTCATTCCCCGGATGCTGGGGGCAACTGGAGATTTGAGCATGAATCGCTCGAGAATAAATCATCCAATTCAAAGCTGACACAATAGGAGTTTGCACGGCCAACTGCCTTTTTCTTGCCCGAAGAGTAGCAAATTGAGTATTTAAAATGCTTACGCCCGAATGCTAGTTGATCGTCTGCACTCCAATTCTTGCCCCCAATATGGAATCGAAGGCGTATCAGCAAATTTGTGAGATATGATTATCTCACCAGCAGCATTATCCTATTTCTTAGCACCAATGCGACGATGTGCTACCATTAGCGATACAGTCATGACTTCCTGACACTCTATCCTTACCCTTAGCATAGGGGGAAAAAGGCGATTCAAAGGAAATGCGACCTCATCACTCGCCTATGATACTTACCAAACCACCTTTGCCATCTCAAGACCCCGATCAAGGTCTATTCATTTTTGGGACTGCCGCCCCACGATAGTTTGAAAAGATACTCCTCATCAACTAAAAGACTTTGGCAGCCCTTCATTGGCTGGGATATGGCGAAGCAAAATGGACCTGCAATGAACATGCAGTGCCATTTTTCGCTCAGAATGATACTCATTCCTTTAACAGGATTATTCTCTAACCATGACTCTTATATTTGCATGCTTTATGAGTTATTGATGTAATTAACTCAGATGAAATAATATGTGGATGGTGTACGTACCTCGGATCTG
Source organism: Allium sativum (assembly GCA_030737875.1). NCBI lineage: Eukaryota > Viridiplantae > Streptophyta > Magnoliopsida > Asparagales > Amaryllidaceae > Allium > Allium sativum. Next base: position 705,862,001 of record CM060916.1, on the reverse strand, counting down.
GTATCGAACAGACTTTTAACACCCGCATGTAGAATTATGGAGCACTACCATAGCGGGCCCGACCGAACTGCTCGCAAGCAAAGCCCCGGCCCCTGTCTAAAGAAAGTCATATAGCTCAAGGTGGATGCGGAATGATCATCCGATCCTTGGCTCACACATGGCAGACCGCAAGACAATTGTACATAAATCTATGAATCGCAAAATCGTAGTCCGACTCCAGACGAACGCGGTGTGACCACCTACATGGCTCGATCCTATGCTCGACGCCACTAGATTACATGAATTCAAATAAAGGAGGCAACACTGCCCCTTGATATGCTCACTTTTCAATCATGTAATTTACTTTCACATGCTTTCCGAGTTATTGACATGACTAACTCGTGCGATATGAATGACTCAGGTACCCGAAGTTTGGTGCCAGCCAATCCTCCCAAAGACTGTTCGGAGGAACGCAAAGCCTTGGCAAACGTTTTCCAACTGTTTGTCTGACTGACGTTAATCCTCAGAGCTTGGATTAAAATATATAAACCAAGGATGAGTTTGATGGGCGTGCATGATTGAAGACCGCTCGATCCATGACTCTAACTCTCAAGAGCCGAGAGAGAGTATAAAGGACGCGAAGATGACGTCCACAAGGCGCGAAGGTGTACCATGATAGGAACCACCTCGGCAACATATAATTTCTTTTTATGTAAAGAGTTTTGAGATATTATATTTTATTTGTTTTTCTGTGAAACTTTGATCTTCTTATTCTTCTATTCTAAAATTTATTTCTTTTATCACCCTCTAACTTCTTTAGATTAACAATCTGGGTTTTCGATACTTAGGTTTCGGCAAGTAATACAGGATTATGTATTACTGTCAAAATTCAAGCGTCGAATTTTCTGGGTCGTTACATTGTTTATACAAGAAAGTTAGTGGGAATAACATTATATTGCGAGCATTATATGTTGATTACACATTACTTATTGGGAATGATGTTACTTCATTACAAACAGTGAAGAGGAATTAATGGTGAAAGGTTACACATATGCTAGTTTACAGGCTGATAAAGATGACTGTATGTCACAATTTGGTTATGTGGTTTTCCTTAATAGTGGTGCTTAGGCTTGAAAAGTTCAAAGCAAAAAAATGTCGTTGATTCGACAATAGAGGCTGAATACATTGTTGTTTCTGAAGCTACTAAGGAGGCCGTTTGGATCAAGAAGTTCATTATTGAACTTAGTGTTGTTCCATCCATGGTTAATCCAGTAGAACTTTATCGTGATAACAATGAGACCATTGCACAGGACAAGGAACCTAGTCCATATCATCGATCCAAACACATTATTATGCAATCCATCCCATTCGTGAAATTGTTGACAAAGGCGATATACATATTTGCAAAGTAACAACAGATAATAATACTGCAGACCCACTAACTAAAGCTTTTTTGCAGCAGAAGAATGATAGTAACACTAGATTCATGGGTATACGATACACGAGTAATTAGATCTAATGTAAGTGGGAGATTATTAATGTTTGTGCCTAGAGACAATATATTTGATATGATTGAATAACATTATTGATGTTATGTTTGTTGTATATAACGTAGTTGTATACATAATTATATGATTTTTGTTTGATGATAACAACCAAATATATTATTATAAATGTGTTTGTTATTGTATTGTTTCATATATTCATCACAGACAGGATTATAATATTTATATTTAAATAGAATACGACTGTATAGACATTCAAATATTCATACAGTATTTTATTTAAATTGAATATTATATTTCAAACATTCAAACAATACAACTATTTATAACTCCACTATTTAAACACTTCACATGAAATTGTACTTGTATATAAACTGAATACGATAGACAAACTCGTTTGAACACAATAAAATAATATTTTATTTCAAACAAAATTTGTTTATTATAAATATCTGTACAATTCTTTCTACAACGTTGATACAGTCACTCTGTCTATACAAATCATATATACATACATATTCACATTTCATATACAGACACACACTGACACTCTATTTCTTGTCTTCTATCTTCTGCCTTCACAGTCAGTCCAGTCACTGTCAGTCCAGTCATCTTCTTCATTCCTGTCATATAGAGAAACACACACAGAGTATATGGAACAGAAATAATTTTCAAAATACATGTGAATATAAAATTTATTTCTGAAATTTTATTTGCCTCAGATTTCTAGTGTGTTTCTCATCATTTTTCATGACTTGATCTGATTCAAGTGTGTCTAGTCAGTTTGTATATGTATAGTACAGGGACAGGGAAAACTTTCTGAAAGGCTGCATATACACACGTGTATATATACACACGTGTGCACTGCCTCGCCAATCTAGTGTGAAACTGAGGAGTAGCCACGTGGACCTTCTCGACTCAGTGCACACATGAAAACAACTCAATATATAAAGTCAACATCAAGCTCAAGTGTAACGACCCGTCTTTTTGCCCGATTCTCATCGGTAATTAAACCAATTCAAATCGTTCACAAAGACGAATTGTTATAGGTACTTACATATATTGAACAAAATAACAGAACTTTTCATTTTAAATTATCAATAACCATCAACACCGAACTAGCAATATAATCGTGTATAATAATGTGTCACGATCCCAAAACAGTAATAAAACAAACCGGTTGACTGATTCTGTAAAGTGTCAAAAGGGACCACAGTTGCCCTAAAACACGTTAGAAAAATATATGCTTATTTTTCAAAATAAAATTTTCAATAAATTTCTATAAAATATTTTAAGACTACACAAACTGAAACCGAACAAAAATTTGCGACGAATATTTAATTATAATTTAATTTCAAATTCTGGTCATTTCTAACAACTTGATTACAACTCGTTCCAATATTTCAACTTACGTCGAGTCGTTCTCCAAAACAAATGTTGTTATAACAAATTTCACAATAAAATTAAACTTTCAATCATTTAAAATACTATTATCGCCTTAAAATTTGATTCAACAATAATTTAAACTTTATTTAAGATTCATATTAAATTCAAATTTGATTTTCAAAAATCTTAGATCGTTACATTCTCCCCCACTTAAGGCTTTTCGTCCTCGAAAAGGAGAGCTCATGAAATTATACATAAGCGAAATAAATCTTACATATAAATTTTTTTAAATTTACAATTTCTTATATTAAATCTAAATTTATCAACGCAATTTATAGGAAAATTTCATACGATTAAATTTGCCAAAACTTTTATACGAAAACTTACCAAAACAAAATTCAATTCGTTATATTAGAAAGGTAAAATTTTGGAAAGGTCGATTAAAGAAGTTTGAGGTTTAACTATTATTACAAATCATAGTTTGCAAAGCACTTCAAAATGAATTCTCTGACTTTGAATCCCATTCCATTTCAAACCATTGAAATATTATTTCATAATCATACTTTTACTTCGGAATTCTCAAGACAAATTTTGCTTTTAAAGTTTCAAACATACTATGATCAAATCAATTTGTTATTAGTTCGAGAAGTTCATCCTCATGACAGGGCAACTGAGTACCACCCCTCATCCGAGATCCATTCCCTCATCACAACCCGGTTTTAGTCATGGTTACTCGAACAAACCAAATCATTCATATCCCAAAGTTGTAAACAAAAATTTTCAAATACTTAACCATAATTTTGGTATTTCTAAATATTTTCAAAATATCGGGATTCAAGTTGTCGAAATTTCTTTTATAAACCATTCATCACATCCAATCAGTTGGAAATCAAAATCGTTCGATAGAATTTTCGACTTCCAAGTATACAACTTTAGGTTTCATATTTTGAAATCTATGATCGTATTTAAACCATTCGAGCCTTTCAAATCGATTTTCATACAAATTCAAGCCTTTCTACTTCCTAAAGTTTTTTTGAAAATTGTTTACACTTCATTTCTAATATCTTTGTATATCACAAGATAGAGTATTTCAAGAGCCATAAGTCGAAATCTCTTTACGATATATAGTTGAACTTTTTTTTTTCAAACATAACTCATTTTGACCGTACTATAAGTTTTTATTCATTCTTATTCAAATATACCATCATGCTTTCGCTGCGCACTCTAATTTAGTACGTGCATGTTTCAAACCTTCATAATTCAAACATTAGAAATAAGTTTCAATATTTCGAACTAAATCCTTACAGTTCATCTTTCAAAATCCATTTTCCTTGCATAATTAAATTATATATTTCAAACACTTCCAAATTTCTATGCAAAACTTATTTGTTTAAGTTCCATTAACATAATGTCTTGGATAAATCAAAGTTATTTAGTTGAACTCGATCTTAGTTTCAGTCGAAAACCAACACAAAAGGGTATACATACATGGATCAAGTCAAATTCCACGTATTCAAAACAAAAGCTTAATATCAAATGAGCATCAAAAGGTATAATGGCCTAAATCAAAACACGCCTAAATCAAAAGATGAACTACTCAAGATCAAATAAGTATGGTCCAAATTCTCAAACAGGATCAAGACAAGAAAGTCAAGTGAGCCCAAGGATGCGAATATAGGCAGTTCAAAGTACGATAATTCAAGTCAAGATATTCGACCAAGCTTAAGTAAAGGGAAATGAACGACGCTACTCAACGATTCGAGTTTAAACGATGGAACTAGCCTAAGCCTAAAATAGGAAAGTCAAGCACTCCTAAGGATACAATCATAAGTAGTTTATTCTTAAGCAACTTAGTTTAGCTTATCTATCTTATATTAAATCCTTCTAATATTTTCAACATATCGAAATAGTTTAAGTATTTCTCGACGTCGTAGCCGGAATCATATATTCATCACACTTTTGAAACTCGAAAATCACTACTGATGGTGCCATGGTCATCAGTAAATTCATCCTCGAGCGACTAGAATGTGATTCTGTATCTATCTAGTATACACTGGATTTCGTATATACGTTAGCTAGGCGTATATTCAAAATCCCTATATACTCGATAGTCCCATTACGACGTCGAATAAGTACTCAAAACCCTTTTCTTCAATCATATTTCAAAATAATTATCATTTTCAAAACGATTTACTTAGTTTCAAAATAATTTATATAAATTTCAAAATATGCTCTCTCAACGGGATATTCCAAAATCTCATTCTAGGGCATTTCTAACCCTATCTCTAATGAGATATTATAACTCTGATGAGTCCTATCTTTCATTCAAAATATGTCGTACCCAAAGCTTTGTATAACCAAAGCTCTGATACCAACTGTAACGACCCGTCTTTTTGCCCGATTCTCATCGGTAATCAAACCAATTTAAATCGTTCACAAAGACGAATTGTTATGGGTACTTACATATATTGAACAAAATAACAGAACTTTTCATTTTAAATTATCAATAACCATCAACACCGAACTAGCAATATAATCATGTATAATAATGTGTCACGATCCCAAAACAGTAATAAAACAGACCGGTTGACTGATTCTGTAAAGTGTCAAAAGGGACCACAGTTACCCTAAAACACGTTAGAAAAATATATGCTTATTTTCCGAAATAAAAATTTCAATAAATTTCTATAAAATATTTTAAGACTACGAAAACTGAAACTGAACAAAAATTTGCGACGAATATTTAATTATAATTTAATTTCAAATTCTGGTCGTTTCTAATAACTTGATTACAACTCGTTCCAATATTTCAACTTACGTCGAGTTGTTCTCCAAAACAAACATTGTTATAACAAATTTCACAATAAAATTAAACTTTCAATCATTTAAAATACTATTATCGCCTTAAAATTTGATTCAACAATAATTTAAACCTTTTAAACTTTATTTAAGATTCATATTAAATTCAAATTTGATTTTCAAATATCTTAGATCGTTACATCAAGGGTCGAGCAACAAAGTCAACAAAGCAACAGTCAACAGATCTTTACAAATGCATGGTGCATGTTCATGAATGGATCACATGCCACAACAACCAAACATAACGGTGCAACAACAAAACAATGGTCGAGACAGCTCAAAAATGGTGCAACAAATTTCAGCATGTATATTTATGTGTGCTTCAAAACTGGATGGTGCAACTCAAGGTAGGTTCAAGGGTCATAGCATGTTTCAAGTGACGCAGCAATGATATAAATGCATTGAAAGATTTTCTTTCAAAATCAAGTGTGTTTAGCATGGCCAGATCAGCAAACTAAGGCAACACAATCAAATAGAGAGGAGCAACACAAATGCAGTTGCAAGTGAACAAATACATAGTGGTGCAAGATTGATTCAAGTCTGTATATCAATGGTAGAGCAAAAGAAAGGACATGCAAGTATTCATATGGCAACAACATATAGCAAAATGGAGCAGTTATAACATGGATATAGCAAGCTAAGTGATCAACCAAACCAAATTTCAAGTCGAGCACACATGTTCAAAAGTGCAGCACACACACACACACACACACACACACACATATATATATATATATATATATATATTATGATTCATGATCAAGCCCAAGGTGATACATCATGTGTTCAGAATACAAGCACAAATATACATGGTAGTAAAGATAGAGCTGTTGATTATAAGCACACATGTTCAAGGGAGTGACTCAGTTCAAATATGAACATCAATTATTTGGAAAGTTTTTCTAATTTGTTTCCTGACAATCAGTTCAAAAATACACTCATATATGGTATTGTGTGCTCTCAGTTTTTTTTTTGGCAAAGTGTCAATCAGAATAATTTGTAAATGAACAGGTTTGGCAAAGTTGTTTTTTAAACAAAAATGGAAGGAACCATTCAAGTTTCAGTCAAGAAATACACGCAAGTATATTTGACAAAGATGCAACAAAATCTAAGGCAATTTCTCTGGCAAGATCACTATTAAATGTTTCCAGAAATGGCAAAAGTTTCCATTCTTTAACAGTTTTATCTCGGGCATTTTCGAGCACAGTTTAGGGCATAACAGGATAGTGCAATCAGAGTGATTCCAGGAAATCACAGGGGACAGCAAATAAATTTTCCTGAATTACCATTTTTGAATCAAATCCAATCAAGCAAAGATTTTTAAATTCAAAGGGGCAATTCGACTTATTCAAAACAACAAATTCCAGCAATCACAAGGTGAAATTCAATTAAAACCATATTCATTTCAATCAACGAATTCAAGGCAAATCAAAAGGAGAAACACGCAGCAATCAAACTGAACCATTTTCGTGAAATCATAGTTGTTCTAGAGTTTGTTAACCCTATATAATTCACACTATTTTCATCACAGGCTCTATCGAAAATCCAACTCAATCACTTCAAAGAAAAACAGAGAAATCAAAATCAAATTACTCACGGATTTTCAGTCGAGAAGTTTTTCCAAATCAGTCGAGCAAGCCACAAAGATTTTCGAGCTTCAGAGAAACAACTTAAATCATCATCGCGATTGTGATTTGGATACAAAGAGGAACCCTAGCAATTTCCGTTTCCACCGCCTCTATTTTTCATTTTCCTTTTTCTAGAATAGAAGAGAGAACATGCAAAAGCAAAGTGGTGTGGCCGGTCAAAATACACTTGGCTAAGCCAAGATTAATCAAAAAAGGGAGGATTCTTTTTGCCTAGTTTTAAGGAGTTTTTCTTTTAATTATTTTGTTGTATTTTTATTTCTTTGTAAATCGTCTGGATCAGTTTCTAGCGTCTATAAAATACTAGGGTATCCAGTTAGGGTGTTAACTGGCAGTTTACTAGAGTCTGTAAAAACTAGGGTTACTAGTTACGGGGTTGTAATCAGGGGAAATCTGTTCTAGGGGATTAGAATAGTCTAGGGTTTTGAGTGTAGGGTTAGAACAGGAGCAGGGTTTGCGAGTGTACATGGTTTTGTATGCGGGATCTGTTCTATCACCTAGTAGAAACCTTAGGAATGCAGCAGTAGGCAGGGTTTTTTCGAAGCTGGGTATCTCTTGTGTCATTTACTTTCTACATTTCTATTTCTGCTATATTTTGTGATCTGTTTATTATTTAATATCCCGTCAGAATTCTAACCGAGCAAAAAACTGTAATAAACCCTATTCATGCTCCTCTAGGGATAACCTAGATCCAACAAGTGGTATCCGAGCAGGTATTCTTTTAACTCCAGAGTCATGGGTAACCCTTGTTGTCAGTCCATTGAGAGTTAGTCCAGTTGTATTCCATCTATTTTTAATGGCATGGATTTTTTAAATTGGAAATCAGAAATGAAATCTTATTTAAAATATGTTGATATTAAATGTTGGAATAGTATTTTAAATGGGTATGATATTGCTAATAGGAATGATATTGGATTTAATTCTCGTTCTATTCATATTCTATATTCTTATATTGATGATGTAAAATATAGCCTTATCTCTCATTGTTTGACTGCGCAGGAAATCTGGAAAACTCTCAATGCGTTGTATGGAAAATCTGACAACAACTCAAATCCCCATAATGTCAACTCAGCTTCAGATTTGTGCTTAATAGGTTATACAGATGGAAATTCAGATGGAGACTCAATAGGAAATATTTCTTATAAAGATTTAATTCATCATTTAAATGGTTTAACTGAATCTGTTGAGAATCTAAAATCTAAAAATAAACTTCTAAAATCTGAGAAGCTTGAGTTGATCTGCAAAAATAATCTTTTGGAATCAAAACTCAAAAATGTTAAGAAGTCTTCATATTATAATTGCAAAAATTGTTTAAATTTGAAAAATAATCTTGTTCGTCAAAATAAAAGTATTCAAAAACGCGAGAATGAAATTCTGATTTTAAAAGAGAACAGGATAGAGCTTGAAAGCACGAACAATTGTTTGCAAAATGAATTTGAAAATTTTAAGACGGCTGAATATTCCAAATATATTTTTGCTGATAAGCAAAATTTATTGAAAACTGAGTCTATTCTGAATGAGTTAGTAATTGAGATTGAAAAACTTAAGAAATTTGAATTTGGAAGTCGAAAACAGTTTGATTCTGAAATGGCTGAGTCCCGAACCAGAATTAAATTGCTTAATGATGAAAATTTGGTTTTGAAAGAACATGATGCTAAAATAAAGATTGCTAATAATCGTTGTTTAGATTTAATCAAAGAAAATGGCGATCTTAAAACTAAAATTCAACGACTTGAATCAACTCTGAATAAATTTTATAATGGGGAAAAATCATTGAATATGTTGTTGAAAAACCATTCTTCTTTTGGAAATAAATGTGGACTCGGTTTTGGGAAAAACAATGTTTTTGAAAAACAAAATTCGAATGATTTGAAAAATCCTTCAAACTACTTTGAAATTAATCGATCTGAAAATTTGAACTTTGATAATTTTAAAGTATTTTTAAATCGAAAATGAGATGTGAATTCTTTTGATATCAAACCATTTTGGACCCCAAAAAGAAATAAAGTGAATCTGTCTAAATTCAAACAGTTTTGGGTTCCAAAGGGCACAAAGATATATTAAAATGGATTGTTGTACAAATAGGTTTGTGTATCGAAAGTTCGACATAAAATTGTGAGTGGTTTTACAAATTTTGTTAGACCACTCGATCCTATCAACTGTTAGGTACCGGAGGTGGCTAAGGAACAACTTTGCAAATGAGAATTAAATTCGAGCTGCTCAATATTTTTGTTTCATCCACTGTTCCTTAGCCAAGCTTCATGAGTCGGAGATCCATGACATCTACTGAAAATCAGGAATGATCTCTAGACTTATCTTTGTAAATATTCTTTGTTTTAATTTTGATCCTTCTTCAACCCCTTCTGTTTTTTATTTTTGATTTGACACTCCATATTCTTCTTAGTCTGTATTTCGTAAACTTCCAGTTGCGGAATTCACGATCTTTTGGAAATATGCTTTATTTGCATAAAACCATTGTGTGTTAATCATTTCCAGATCCTGAATTTGAACTTGTATATATCTGCAGTTGTTTTGAAGTTTATTTTCTTATTCATGAATTCCTAACAGTGCTGAACCATTCATATCATATCTTAAACACTGTTAATTTGAATTCAAATTTTTTTAAGATCTAAAATATTAATGAAATTTCACACACCTTTGCTGTTTTGAGTCTCCTCTAATTCATTTTGGAATGGCTTAAAATATTATACTCATTACAACACATTACAAGTTTTTCAGTTGTGATAATTTCGTTGACTTTCAGATTGGCTTGGATATTTTTGAAATGTCTTGAATCACAATGATACATCTTGAATTTCATCCTTATTCATGATCATTATGTTGAAATTTGTTTATTTGAAATCATCTGAAATTCTTGATAATTTGAATCCCATACACCACTTAAATTTTAAATTATCAACCTTGTGTGACTGATTCATTATATCTCAAAACTTGACATTGATTCAAGTGATTTCAAATAAATTATTTTTAAATTTTTTAGATCATGCATATCTCTCAATATTGATGTAAATGATCTGAAATTACTTTTGTACTTGTCAGAAATACTTGTGAAAATTTCTCTGAAAATATGGTCTTAAAATCCACTGTTATTTCATGATGATTTGATGTAAATATTTGTTTGTTTAAAATCATTTGAAATTATTGATTTATTGAATCACACACATATTTTGAATCTGAAATTTACATTCTGGTGTGATTGATTCACTGAATCTTGAGAGTTTCATATTCCTCAAATGATTTCAAATAAATGGTATTTTTAATCATTGGATCATGAATCATCTTATGTGACCGTCATCTTGACAAGTATGATTTGAAACTATTTTCTTTGCTGCTCTGATAATGTTTTGAAAAATGTTTGTTTTGGAATCAACTGTTTGCTGCTCTGATACATCTGCATAATCTATTATATTGTCTGCTTGGGCTTTGTACTTATAATTCTTTTGTCTATAATATTCTTGTTCGTTTCTAGTATCATGTCAAAATTCTCATTAATTGAGACATCAAGTGATATCAGTTTAGAAGCGCCGAATTTGTTTTTGCTGTATATATATATATATATATATTTTAAATCCCTCTTGGCGTGTATAGTTTTTATTATCCCTCTTGTGATTTATTTTCAATTTTAAAATTATTTATTGATTATTCATTCATAAATTGAAATTAATATCCAAATTGAACTGTATTTATATTTCATCATAATTATTATCAGATTTTGAAATTGTGATGAATTGTGACTACAGTATATTTCACAACAAGAGTTGATTTTATTTAGATTTTCATGATGGTTGAATAATTATTATAATATCTTTGAATTGGCAATTATTTCACGACCATCTTCTTTATCTACCATTATTCTGCCATCCATCAATTTTTTAATATATATTAATGTGGAGAGTTTAATATTATTTTTTAAAAAAAATCATCTTGAATAAAAAGGGAAAATATTTGTGATAGAAATTGGACTATGTTATTATTCAGAATTAGTGATAATTGAAAATTTTCAATGATCCCGGTACACTCGAGCATATTTCATAATATAATTAATTTACAAATTTATTTCACAGTCTATTTCTGTACCTACCACATTTCTATCATTCATATTGGTTTCATATACCGAGGAGATTTTTTTCTTTAGATGCTAAAAACGATAAATATATAATTAATACATAAGTGTGTCTCTAACCTCGTTTAAAAATCCAAGCTCTGGTCATGCATGGTTAAGAGACAACTTATAATTTAAGCTGCGACTGACCTCATTTAAAAATCCAGGCTCTGGTTATGCATGGTCAATGTGCTCTTAAATTAAAAAAAAATGAAAAGGAAATAATGTGTTATAAATAGAAATTAATTTGAAATTCTCCATAGTGTGTAAAAACCAGCCTATCAATCCATATTCTACTCTGTGAAATGTGTTGAAATCTTATGACGTATTATGATTTGTTGATTGATGGGTATTGGGATTTGAGATTATTCGATTTTGTCACTTAAATTAAATTTATAATTATAGTCCGAATCCGTCACTGTTTTGTACATTTTTTTTAAATTCTTTTGAAAATAATTGAAATTCATATTCTTTTATAACTCTCTCCATTATATATAAATTCCATCATAAATCTGTCATTATTTAAAATGTGAAATATGCCATCTATTCTCAGAATATTATGATTTTTGTTTGACTGATTGAGATTTATGTTGACCATTCTTCCTCTTAAGCTGAAATTATATTTCTAGTCAGTATTCATTTTTATTTTAAATTTTGTATCCTTTTGATGATAACAAAAGGGGGAGAATGGGTTGAGATTTTGATTTATGAGTGAATATTTTATAAATATTTTTTTTACTCATGCACAGTTAAAGGGGGAGTCCTATTTGTAGGGGAAGCATTCAAATAGGGGGAGTTCTGTTCTTCACAGTCAAACACATTTACTATTTTCAAAACCTTCATATTTGTTTGTTGTCATCAAAAGGGGGAGATTGTTGTATATAACGCAGTTGTATACACAATTATATGATTTTTGTTTGATGATAACAACCAAATATATTATTATAAATGTGTTTGTTATTGTATTGTTTCATATATTCATCACAGACAGGATTATAATATTTATATTTAAATAGAATACGATTGTACAGACATTCATATATTCATAGAGTATTTTATTTAAATTGAATATTATATTTCAAACATTCAAACAGTACAACTATTTATAATTCCACTATTTAAACACTTCACATGAAATTGTACTTGTATATAAACTGAATACGATAGACAAACTCGTTTGAACACAATAAAATAATATTTTATTTCAAACAAAATTTGTTTATTACAAATATCTGTACAATTCTTTCTACAACATTCATACAGTCACTCTGTCTATACAAATCATATTTACATACATATTCACATTTCATATACAGACACACACTGACACTCTGTTTCTTGTCTTCTATCTTCTGTCTTCACAGTCAGCCCAATCATCATCTTCATTCCTGTAATATACAGAAACACACACAGTACTTGGAACAAAAATAATTTTCAAAATACATGTAAATATAAATTTTATTTTTAAAATTTTATTTGCCTCAGATTTCCGGTGTGTTTCTCATCATTTTTCACGACATGATCTGATTCATTTGTGTCTAGTCAGTTTGTATATGTATAGTACAGGGACAGGGAAAACTTTCTGAAAGGCTGCATATACACACGTGTATATATATACACGTGTGCATTGCCTCGCCAATCCAGTGTGCAACTGAGGAGTAGCCGCATGGACCACCTCAACTCAGTGCATACATGAAAACAACTCAATATATAAAGTCAACAACAAGCTCAAGGGTCGAGCAACAAATTCAACAAAGCAACAGTTAACAGATCTTTACAAATGCATGGTGCATGTTCGTGAACGGATCACATGCCACAACAACCAAACATAATGGTGCAGCAACAAAACAATGGTCGAGACAGCTCAAAAATGGTGCAACAAATTTCAGCATGTATATTTATGTGCACTCCAAAACTGGATGGTGCAACTCAAGGCAGGTTCACAGGTCATAGCATGTTTCAAGTGACGCAACAATGATATAAATGCATTGATAGATTTTCTTTCAAAATCAAGTGTGTTTAGCATGGCCAGATCAGCAAACTAAAGCAGCATAATCAAATAGAGAGGAGCAACACAAATGCAGTTGCAAGTGAACAAATACATAGTGGTGCAAGATTGATTCAAGTCTGTGTGTAAATGGTAGAGCAAAAGAAAGGACATGCAAGTATTCATATGGCAACAGCATATTGCAAAATGGAGCAGTTTTAACATGGATATAGCAAGCTAAGTGATCAACCACACCAAATTTCAAGTCAAGCACACATGTTCAAAATTGTAGCATATAAATGTGTGTGTATATATATATATATTATGATTCATGATCAAGCCCAAGGTGATACATCATGTGTTTAGACTACAAGCACAAATATACATGGCAGTAAAGACATAGTTGTTGATTGTAAGCACACATGTTCAAGGGAGTGACTAAGTTCAAATATGGACATCAATTATTTGAAAGTTTTTCAAATTTGTTTCCTGACAAACAGTTCAAAAATACACTCATATATGGTATTGTGTGCTCTCAGTTTTTTTTTGGCAAAGTGTCAATCAGAATAATTTGTAAATGAACAGGTTTGGCATAGTTGTTTTTAAACAAAAATGGCAAGAACCATTCAAGTTTCAGTTAAGAAATACACGCAAGTATATTTGACAGAGATGCAACAAAATCGAAGGCAATTTCTATGGCAAGATCACAATTAAATGGTTCCAGAAATGGCAAAAGTTTCCATTGTTTCATAGTTTTATCTCGGGCATTTTCAAGCACAGTTTAGGGCATAACAGGCAAGTGCAATCAGAGTGATTCCAGGAAATCACAAGGGACAGCAAATAAATTTTCCAGAATTACCATTTTTGAATCAAATCCAATCAAGCAAAGAGTTTTAAATTCAAAGGGCAATTCGACTTATTCAAAACAACAAATTCCAACAATCACAGGGTGTAATTGAATTAAAACTAGATTCATTTCAATCAACGAATTCAAGGAAAATCAAAAGGGGAAACACGCAGCAATCAAACCAAACCATTTTCGTGAAATCAGAGTTGTTCTAGGGTTTGTTGGCCCTATATAATTCACACCATTTTCATCACAGGCTCTATCAAAAATCCAACACAATCACTTCAAAGAAAAATAGAGAAATCAAAATCAAATTACTCATGGATTTTCAATCGAGAAGTTTTCCAAATCAATTGAGCAAGCCACAAAGATTTTCGAGCTTCAGAGAAACAACTTAAATCATCATCGCGATTGTGATTTGGATATAAAGAGGAACCCTAGCAATTTCCCTTTCCACCGCCGCCATTTTCCATTTTCCATTTTTCAGAATAAAAGAGAGAACGTGCAAAAGCAAGGTGGTGTGGCCTGTCAAAATACACTTGGCTAAGCCAAGATTAATAAAAAAAGGGAGGATTCTTTTTACATCGTTTTAAGGGGTTTTTCTTTTAATTATTTTGTTGTATTTTTATTTCTTTGTAAATCGTCCGAATCAGTTTCTAGTGTCTATAAAATACTAGGGTATCCAGTTAGGGTGTTAACTGACATTTTACTAGAGTCTGTAAAAACTAGGGTTACTAGTTACGGGGTTGTAATCAGGGGAAATCTGTTCTAGGGGATTAGAATAGTCTAGGGTTTTGAGCGTAGGGTTAGAATAGGAGCAGGGTTTGCGAGTGTACATGGTCTTGTATGCGGGTTCTGTTCTATCACCTAGTAGAAACCTTAGGAATGCAGCAGTAGGCAGGGTTTTGCCGAAGCTGGGTATCTCTTTTGTCATTTACTTTCTTCATTTCTATTTCTACTATATTTTGTGATCTTTTTATTATTTAATATCCCGCCAGAATTCTAACCGAGCAAAAAACTGTAATAAATCCTATTCACCCCTTCTCTAGGGTTAATCTAGATCCAACAATGTTTTATTTTGAATAAAAGATTTTATTATGTTATATTTATTATGTAATATAAATATTCACATAATGGAAGTCCTTAATTAGAATAATAATACAAAATTATATAGTTTTAAGTAAGTGACTTGAGCATGTATTATATAGTATGATAAGCATTGTGATTCTTAATAGTCCCTAGTCAAGTTTTGATGTAAATAGGACAATAATGAAACATTGAGACTAGTATGTTGCTTGATTAATGATCATATCTCATTGATCATTAATATATATATATATATAAGTGATATTAATATCATTACATAAATACATGTTGGAGAACATTGTATTGGGTAGACCCAACGTGAAAAAACTTCATGGAGCATGCTTAATAGTGTCATATGTAATTCTCATAGTGACAATGATGTAATGGTCCTCAGACCATAAATCAATATGTTTTTATTCGAGGATGTTTGTGTTTTGATATCATCAAAAGTTACTCTTAATAGAGTAAATGATATAGGTGATTATTGGGAACATCTTGAATCGTATGAAAAGTACGAATGATCTGGATGGAATTTAACTCTACAATATATAAGTAGTGATATTCATTGGCCTCTTGATTGAGTGAGACCATAAAATGCATGGTCGTGCTCAAATGCTGATTTGTTTTATATAGTCTACTTACATATCAAGATAACAGTATTAAATTATAAAGAGGATGTTGCGTTAAAAATTATAAAGAGGATGATATGTTCCATGCCTTGAGTTTAACATTTGATATAATGGTAAAAAGGATTAAATTACATTGAGACAATGGTCACAGAAAAGGTTATATCGAATCGTTGATTTTACTATAGCTTGGGTAACAGCAATGTATTAGTACATGTTGCTCACTGTTTATAATTTTAAATGTAATTTAAAATAACTATCAGTGTTATAATAATCGATAGGGTCACACACTTAGAACGTTTAAATGGGAGAACCATTCTTTGAACAATTAAAATATCAACTGGTTGGTATTTTAAATTGTGATAAAAATGGTAAACCGCGTTTCGTTCCTTTAATTTTGTGTTGGTTGTATACCTAGACACAAAATCATCAAAAATAAGGTAGTTGAGAAAACCTATGGTTTGCCTAACCAACACTCAAAGACCCATTTATTTCATTATTCTTGGAATTCAGATATTGATGATGATGACGCTTAAAATCCCTATGAATGTTTTTCCAGCCAGATTTCTTCCTTGTGTCTATCAAATCCTAACCTATACACCATAGTCAAAAATTAGCTAAGCTAATAAATTTATTTATATAGTAGATGAGATATTCCACTTGCAAGCACTACAAAAAATAATAGTGTAAACTAATTATAATACATGACTATCTAAAGCTAATAGGGCAATTTCTGCTATCATGACCTTATGTTCCACATATTTTACATTTTTACTTTTCTAGCCAGTGGACGTCTCAATAAGGCTTGTAGTTGCACCTATGAACAAATCTTTTATAAATTCATAGTTTTCCCTTTGCTTGTGAAATATGAGGTTCTTGAATTACCAAAGGTATTTTTTCATTGTTTACTAAAGAATTTGGATCATTATCTTCTGTCTTTCACTCATCAAGCTTTGTTTTTTCATCACATAATCCTATGAGAAGATCATATATTCAATTATTCATTGTTTTGTATAACATTTTAGATTTCAATGCAATATGCAAGTTGTGTTGATCTTCAACAAATTTAACTAAGTTGAAATTCTTTGCTAGAGTGAATTGACCTTTGTATGTAAAATCATCTACAACCCTACATGAGTTAGCTTGTTTTGTCCACGAGGGCACCTCATCGACCTCAAATTTGGTCAGATTTTTAATGCTTGCTTACATGGTATTCCTTTAACCCTAAATAGTCAGCATTAACCATAGCCTTAGTAAGTGCATACACTTATTTTCACATCAGATTTCCCTTATTCGCTATCTTTTGAAAAGACAATATATGATGCCATTTCTTTGATGGTTTCATTTTCAATAGATCTAAAATGGATGGAATTTTTTAATTGTTCACAAAACTTACCAAACATATTTCGAATGTGTTTATGTGTGTGTGTGTGTATATATATATATATGTGTGTGTGTGTGTGTTAACAACATATTTCAAAATCAAATTATTCTCATCAATACATCTATTTTTATGCTTGGAAATAAAATCCTCATCGTCTTCCCTTTAGATAATATTTTGTGCAATGCTTGATCATATCTACTAAACAAACTCATAAAGATCTGTTGTGGATGAAACAAGCACTTTAGTAAACTATTAATACCCTCACTATGACTTATAGTGTTCATTTTGTTGCATAAGGTCGAACAATGAAACACGATACATGTAACTCATATTTTCCACAATTTTTTGTAACCAATGTTTATTCTTTAATTCATATTTCTCTATCAGTGATTTTCACTTGTCTGCAAAAACTAGTATTGTATATGTGAAATTCAAGTAGTTTTTAAGACCTTCCTTAAAAGGGAGGATTTTTGTGACATACATACATACATACATATATACATATATATAAGTAAGTTATCTTCAAAAATAATCCTAATGTTCCAAAGACATAAATGATGTCGAGTGTTAGAAAATACCTTTTGAATTGTGATACCCACTGCATGATTTTGATTGATTAATTATTGATACTGGATGGCGTCCTCCCATTTCTTCGAGTCAGTTTGAAGATAACAAACAATATGTAGGTTTAGTTTCATCACATAAAAGTGCACATTCAAACTATATTGTTTGATAATGAGGATTTATGCCAATAAGTAGAGTAAATGGTATCATATATTTATTTGTTCTAAATGTAACGTCAAATATTATGCATATCTCTGAAATGTGGTAAGACATATACAATCTTTCATCTACCTAAAAAAATTAGCATCCTGTCCTTGTGCTTATCCATTAAGTTGAATTGCATTAAAGATTGAGGATTCCCTTTTTGCCCCATTTGAAAATAACTCAACACATACTGTGTGTCACTATCTCTAAGCCTAATTGACTGCAATGGTTATAACAATCCTTTTGGTTAAAGCCCGTATTTTACACCACGGAAAATTATAGGAATTTTAACTATTGGAAAATTTAATTACTTTAGTTACTCTTTTACAGCCAATGGCGTATTTCTATAGTTAGTTTATAGTTGGACTCCTTTTATAATTAGATACAAATGAATAGTTATGGTCATCATTAAACTTTGCATCCGACTGTTTATCGGTCTACTCACTATAAAGAATTCACATTTAGCTTGAGATCCACATTTGATGAACTTGGTGCATTTTGCTAGATATATTGTATATTCCAACTATATCATCATTTTTATGAAGTGTCCATGAATGTGAACAACTTAAACAAACCAAAGTTATCTTATCAACATACTAAATACTCTTTGATGACCAAACACATATAACAGAACCTTTTTGTTGTTACTTGATATAATATATTTTTCCTTCATCTTGGCTATCGAAACTAATCCCAACATATGCATCTATCAAAATTGCAATATTTTTGTTTTCTGATGAAGATGAACCAATGAACTGCTGGGTTGATTCCTCTTATACAGTTGGAATGATGAAATCATCCATACTTGCAGCTAAAGCTCTCTCTCTCTCTCTCCATATATATATATATATATATATATATATATATATATATATATTGGTTAAATAGGAAAAATGAAATTTTAGAAAAAGATGAGTTCTAGTATATGATGTTAAAGTTTAACAAAAGAGGAATGATGGCCCTAAAAAATAGAGTTAAAAAACATTTCATTATAACAATATTAAATATTCATTTAAAATTTGAGAAATTTAATCTCCCCAATAAACAGTAATACTGTAATAATATTGATGGTTAAAATAATAAATATTCAGGACAGATGCTAGTTATCCTAACTCAAAATGTTATCATGATAAATAGTGATATAGAAAGTGATGACAAATTAGTCTGAAATCATAAATTACACTGTTGAAATAAATAAATTTAGATATTCAAATATTACCATAACCTTAGCTGAAGTGCTAATATATTTTCCTTTTGCTTGTTATCAAGTGTTGTCTGCATCTTAGAAACCCTTGTAATTACATTTCTACCTATTTTGCTTTTGAGGAGGCTTGAAATGAGTCAGTCTGGTACTAGTAAGAGAAATAAAAAACAATGACTAATGCACTAGCTCATTTGATTTAGAGAAGAATCAGATTATGCTTGCTTGAAATGCAGTAGAGAATATTACCATTTAAAAAAAATGAGCATGAGAAATAAAAGAGAGAAATAGTGAAGAGATTTAATGATGCAGCATGAGAAACTAAGAAAGAAAAAGGGAGAAAGAGTTGATGACGTAGGAGGTTTGTGTAAAAAAATTAACGATCTTAGTTGGTTAGATTTGAGGGCTGTTGAGTTGCGTCATTGGGCGATCTCTCATATCATACACACATACACACATTGACACGAGCGTTACTGCACTCGCTTCACACTTGATGATGACACGCACTGCATGTGTGAATATTTTTTCACTAAATTAAATATTTTTAGCATATTCAAGAAAAATGATAAACAGTTTTTTTTGATGAAACCACATATAATTAGTTTGAATTTTGTTTTATTATTTTGTAAAATAATTATATTTATTATATATTTTATTTGTAAGTGCTAGTAAAAATTGGTAATAGTTGTTAAAGGAAATTTTGAGTTAGTAAAAGAAATTTATTAGTTAGATCCTTATTAAGAGGCACAAAATTTTGTTAATACTTGCAGAGAGGAATTTTGAATTTGTATAGTAAATTAGATCCAAGTTTTAAGTGATTTTAACCTAAATGGATATTTTTGGTAGTTCACACTAATACCAGAAAAATGTGATAGTAATGGTATTGCAATCAATAATAAAGATATGAGGAGGGTTATATGGCACCCTTATTTTTAGACCATCTCTTTTGCCCTCGAACCACAACCACTAGTTTGTATTTGAATAATAGGCGAGTGAGTGAGAAAGTTTTGTGTGTAGTGAGAAACACGAATGTGTTATGTATATCTTAAGATTCAAATTCAAATTTCAAGCACGTGCACTTCACAAAATTCTTAACTAAACACTATATTTCTAGAGTACAAATATAATATGTTGTAAACTAAAATTGGAATAGACAAACTAGCTTAGTTTTTCATTTATTTTTTCTTGAAATTTTTATTCTTTGTTCAATAAATGATATCTGTTGGCAATGGGATTAAGGGACATGAACCTAAATTAATTATTAAATAGATAAAATAAATAATTATGGAATTGTCGGAATCTTAGATTGAGACATATACCATTGCTTTTGTGGTGATTTTCTAATTGATTTACTTATATAATATGCTCTGAATGGAGTTCGTACAGAAAAGATTTTGATGTTCGAAGTTCGTTGTCGAAGAATAATTATATGTGTAAATGCATATGTGTGTGTATATATATTATATAAATATATGTACGTGGGAATTCCATAAATAAACGTGCATTTAAAATTTTAAAATATAACACACGTCATAAATGAAAATAAATCATAGTGATAAATGGAATTAAATAAAAACATTATCATTAAAAATATATGTTATAAATGAAAATTAAACCATGCATTATCCGCATGTAAAGATTTTGGAGGGTCGACCTATGAATGGGCAAGGTCGACCCTCAGCGGATTGAAACGCCTAAGCATGGTGTTTTAACGAACGGGTTTTGCTTCATTATAATTTGACTGATGATGCGATTTTATATCCCTATAAATAATCATGTAGGGTTAGCCTTTAAACTTATTTTATTCCAAATAGACGCAGAAGTCCTACTACTTTTCTTTCTCCTTCGATTCTTCAAAAAAAATTCTAGATTTATACCTTTAAACTACAAATTAGAGGAAGAAATTGTCGGTTTAGGAAAGGGATTAATCAAAATGGATCATTCATATGAGGTTAGATTTCAGATGTGGGTTTATTTAATTTATTTTATCGAAAGATTCGAATTTATAGAATTGCATAAATTCTCGTTTGTGGTTCCAAATAGGGATTACAAAACAGAAGACTATGGATAATAGGATTGGATTTGGACTAGATTTGAGATTTAAAGTGCTTGTGCGGGTGAGTATATTTAAATTATATATGTTTTATAATGATGATATATGTTATCGTTAGATTACCATTATAATTATTAAAATTGACAATGCTATGCTTAGACTAATTACAAAAATTAGTTATTCATGCTGAAATGTAAATCTGAAACACGTTGGATTTATACGTAAAAGTTATGGGAATAGAGTCTAAGCATATAAATAGATTTGGGTTAGAAGTAATGGAAAAAAAGGCATAAACCTAAATATGGAAAACTTTATAGTAACAACGTCAAACATGAAAAATGAAATAAAAAAGGGAATTTAATATATAATCTTGTTTGAGGAATCAATTGTATTTTAGTTGATTAGTTGGAAAAGAATATCCATATTATAAGTATTACAAAATAGTAGCAAATGTAATTACAAGAATAAAGACAAGAGAAGCGGGATTAGTGTACTGTATTTTTTTACTATTCGTCAAAAAGGAAAAGAACAGAAAAAAAATCTTGCAATTATGTATCTCTACATTAGGAATTATTTTGCAGCAAATATGGATGTAGATATTTTAGTAAAGCCTTAATATCCAACCTACTAAAATATGACTAAATCTCTAATGACAAAACCTATAATGATAGTAAGAAAAGTAAAAGTATAAGAATTAAGAGAAGAAGAAAAAACATGAACGGTAAAAGTGGTAATAAGGAAAATAAAGATAAGAATTATGTGACGACCGGGAATTTCGCTCGATCCGAATCAGTCGCTAAACCGATCAAGACCGTTCGAAATGCCTGATTGTTTTGAGAACACGACAAAATAGAACGCGGATGGAAGAACATTTCATTGTCTACTACAACAATTCCATCAGAATACAAGAATATACAGAGTAAATAAATATTACACAACAAAAAAATATCGGAGATTACAATACATTACATAGCAGCGGAAAATAATACAAACACAACAGAAGGAGATATACGGATACAAAGCTTTCCGGATATCGTTCCAGCTGTAAACCAGGATCCTGTGAATATAAATCTGCAAAACCAAAACTACTAGCTGCCCGTGTCAAAATAAGGGCACCCAGAGTTTAGGTTAAAACAATAAACTCCAGGTCAGTCATGGGACTGGTGTGAAAACTAAAACAGTTATTAATCTTTATTTTAAAGTTCGGTAAATCAAGGGACCACGTCGCTAATGCAGAACGGGTTTCCTCCCAAGAATACCAATGCATAAAACAATAGCGCAATGCTAAATAAAGAACAATGAAGCTATTATAAGACCCAGGTCCCATCACACAATGCAACGCAAGCCGGAGGATAGGGTTTTTACCTTATAATAGCCAAGAATGCTTGGTACGTGAAATTTCATGTTTTATTATTACTATAAGTGTATAGTGTCCAAAAAATTTCAAATCATAAGTATCAATCATAGACGGCATAAGCGCCCCATCCCACTATGTCGCCATACTAGGCTCTACAAATAAAACCGCAAAGTCACGCATTGGAAGTTGGATTTCCATCTGTGAGTCGAGGCAAAAGATAGTCCTCACCGATTCGAGACTGTCTAGCCCGAGTCTCAGGATCAGAGCTCGAGTGACCCTTGGATCGTCGGGGCCGGTCCATCGATGTGGATTAAAATTCCTGAACACTACGTTTCCCCGCCCTATGGGGCGTAAGTGAGCCAACGAATGACTCTATCGGACCCGGATCGTCCGATCTAACCGAGGCGCCTCGCAACAACAACAACCACGTAAGTCAAACTCGTCAGGGCGTGTAAAACCACTGACGCCACTTCTAGCTAGAAGGAAACGCATGCCCTCCCTGAGATCCTCTCCCGTTTTTGGTTCACACCGGGGTGTGTGGCTCGCGAATCAACGCTACACAAAGCTATGTCACACAGACCGTGCTTTGATCATCAACCACAAGACCTTGCTTTTCAATAGAAGCCTTGATCATTTGCCACTTAGGCATGCCACACAGGCAATTCACTCCATGCGTTTGATATCCATCAATATATAACCCCTGAGCTCGTACGTCTCAGAGAAGGGTGTTAAGCAAGAGAATAAATTCTCCGCCGCCAAACAGAAATATATTTAATAGAAATCAATCACAAAGACTAAAATCCAATGTCAGACACACAGTCCATTTACAAGTTCGTTCTGGGTCTGAACGATACTAGAGGCACCTAGTACCCCGCATATCCATCGATCTCCAAGTACGTCTGGACGATCACTAACTGATTCCCTCTTCTTGGGTGTACGACCCAATCAAGATCATCAGTAATCACCCAAACGACGTGAAGACCTCCGGTCTTCAACCACCGTCTTCATCTTCAACGCCACGTCGAATCAGTTATTCAGAATGGGATAAACCCGGTCTTTCTGGATAACTCGCGTATATATTATAAAAGTGTTACAAAAACACAACATACACCTCATTCCACTTCAGAATATTCTTTTTATTCAAATATTCTTATATTTTGGGAAAGGTTCCCATTGATTTTATCAAAGATAAATTCTTTAATCTTCCTTTGAATATCAATTCAAACTAGTCGGGATTAGCGAACCACACCGAAGTAATCATTTATTTTAATTTCCCAATCCCAACCTATTCATCCCCTGAAGTAAAACTGGTAATACTTCATATCTAACACCACGGTGTTATCGGTAAATTCAATTACCATTTCACGTTCAAATCTAAATAAAGATTTAACTATCGCCTGGAGTAAAACTGGTGATACTCCATTCTCGATCTTTTCAATCTAATTAAAGATTCATTAAAACTCCACTTAGTTTTAATCTTTAACTGGGTTAAAGAATTAGTGTCATTTAAAACACGGTTCACGATAAACCCAAAATCACATTCCATTAATTATCGGGTTAAAGAACAAGTGTTATTTAAAACACTATTCAAGATAAACCCAAAAATCAATACCAATTCAATTCCAATTAATTGTTATTTAATTGGTACACTTCATTAAATCTAAATAAAAAGATTTAATCTTTTTCTCAACTGGGCTTAAGAACAGTGTTAATGAAGACACCATTCACGACAAACCCAAATCACATTTGATATTAAATACAAGGCTCTGAATAGAAAATATATCGACTTATATTCAATATCAAATTCTACGACCAACAAATATCGCATTGGGAATAACGATATATATATCTTTCAAATTTCCATAACAATATCTGTATAATCACGAAATCCAACACCGAAATATTCCGAAGACAAATTCAATTCAAATCCATTCCAATTCAATTATTGGAACTTCTGGTTACTTTTAAAACCATTTCAAATTCAATCTATTTATTTTAAAAATAAATAGAATTATAATTCTAGTTCAAAACTAGTTCATTTCGATAAAAATCTATTTTTATCTTTTCAAATATGGAGTTTTTCATCCCAATTCTCCACAAATCATTTCTTATGATTTTACACAAATTATTGATATTTTTAATAATTTTATCAAGGCCCGTACAGTCGATTTCCATCAACGGCCATCGAACTGCACTTATAGCGACCTTTTTCAAATTTGATTTGGACATAATTCCAAATCCAGCCGTTAGATTTCAAATTGCTAATATTCGTTATAAAGTTCTTTTCGATACGAACCCAACGGTTCTGGTTTTAGAAGAATCCGACGGTCGGATCTCCCGCAATATCCATTCGAAGTCAATGGTCGAAATTCGCGAACTACCGCGGCGCGGTGCGTTCTATTCAGGCCATTATATATATAATATATATATTATATATATTTCGTCGATTTCCTTTTAAAACGTATTTTATAAATCGTTTTAAATTCATTTTCAAAACGATTTCAACTTTCTTTTCAAATTTAAATCAAAAATTGAATTTTCCCTTACAAATTCGTTTTAAATTCATTTTAAATTGATTTCAATTCAAATCGATTTTCAGTTCAATTTCAATACGTTTTAAATTCAATTCAAAACGATTTCAATTCTATTTCAATCTAATTCGAATTTCAATTCATTTCAATTTAATTCGAATTCATTTCTATTCAATTCAATTTCAATTCGATTATTGAAATCACTTTTCAATATTCATTTAAAAATGAATAAAATCATATAAATATCGTTCACGTCAAAATGGCGTCAATCTAATCAACACGACTTCATATATTTCTATTTTCCAATATTCTATTTCAAATATCTCTTTTCAAATATTTCTATTCAGATATTCTATTTCAAAACTGGAATGAGGCCCAATCAATTACCATATAATGTTAATTATATGGATTTTCTACAACATACGTATATATAATAGCAACGATAAATCATCAACCATCATCCAAAGTGCGTTCTACACTGTACAAGCATCAAATATAAATATTTAACGCTTATAACAGTCTGTCAATCAATCGATCGACATACAACTAATTATTGGGATTAGTGTATGTCATATATCATCCCAACACCCGTGTGGGGTTTCAAACAATCAAACACAGATTTTATTTATGCAGTTGGGCGATGTGTAAAATTTATCGTCCCAATCAATATCAATCAAATCAGTGTATATAAACAAATCTCCGATTTGTTTATAAATATTTATTCACATTCACGTTAAAAATTATATTTTTAACGACAAAATATTTTTAACTATATAAATATTTTATTTCATTTCACATCCCACAATCAATTACACATCAAAATCAAACAAACAAGTCGTCCATGGTCTGTGGACGACGGGTGTCGGGTGCTACTAAACACCATCTGCATCCTAGTATATATTATTAACTAGAAATAAAAATTATAGGTGAGAAGTTCTCACCGACTGGCTAAACCAAACGCCACGACTCTTCATATGTAGAATTCTTCACCGTGCTCGCCTTTCGTCACTTTTGTCGTCCGTAGCCACTACGCATATAAAAATCACATTTTTATAATCTCTATCTTATAAAAATCATATTTTTATCATCGCCACTATATAAAAATCATATTTTTATTCAGTTAAAAATTGGATTTTTATTTAACTAAGGATCGTATCTTTATTCTTGCCATTCACATATAAAAATCAAATCTTGTTTTAACTAAAAATCTCTTCCTTCTCTAATTAAAAATCTCGTCTTTTATAAATTAAAAATCACTTCTTTTCTTGGTTAAAAAATCACTTCTTTTCTTGGTTTAGTCTATGTAAAAATTACTACTTTTTATGATTAAAAGTCACATTTTTATCATGCAACTTCTATAATAAAATCACAATTTTATTTAAATAAAAATTATAACCTTTTATTGGAAAAACTCTAACCTTTTTATTTGTTAAATTAATTAAACTAATCGCATAAGAAAATAAATTAAAATAAAACTAAAAAGAAAAACTCACCATTGGTTTTCAAGAAGAGAGAGGAAGGGGAAGTAGCGGCGCTCCGGGAGGGTGTGGCTCGCGTCCGCGGGTGTCTTCGCTGGAGGTGGGGGGTCTCGCGGTGAATCTGGGGCTAGGGTTCGATAGGGAGAAGGGGATGGCGCTTGCGGGTGGCGTCGGTCTCAGATTGGGGTGTGATTTGGTCCTCGCGGTGCTAGAGAGGGAGAGAAGGGAACGCAGACGAGGAGAGAGGGGGGGTTCGACGAGGTGGAGGGTGACTGGGGGAGAGGCTACGACGGCGGCGCGCCTCGGGGGGGGGGGGGGGGGTGCGATGGAGGCTGACGGGGGAGATCGATTTGGGGCCTTCTTCTTTTTTTTCTGAAAGTAAACGAACGGGGAGAGAGGGGGTTAATGTGAAAAGTGGCATAAATATATATATATATATATATATATATATTTATTTATTTATTTATTTATTTCCTTTTAAAGTTGACTTTTTATTTGACCTCGAAACGAGACCCACCGCCTGTCGTCCACAGCTAATTACCCCCATTCCGAACACAATGGGATATGTATCGTAAGCTGATTCGATCGTTTTGATCAGTTTTTGTCAAAATCAAAATATAACTCTATATATTGAATTTTAAACGTACATTTCAAATTACCGGGGCCACATACCAACTAGAAAAATTCCCGAAAAATATTTTCTAGCTTCGTATTGACGATACGGTCCTAACAAAACTAATTTTGTCGAATTCTGAGACCGTTTGAAAAATGACCATTTTCCAGTCGATTAAAATCAACTAACACTGGTCAAACGCGTTTTTCTTTGCCACGCTCACATATTGATTCGAAAAATTATGAAAATTAGAATCTAGCAATAACTTGACATCACGGATCCAACAAAAGTGGTTTCGTCGAAATCCGAGGTCGTTTGCAAAATTCCCATTTTTAAGGGCCAGAATTCCATAGCGACTATTCTGAAAATTCATTTGGACATATCTTTTGATTCCCGCTATGAAATTTCAATTTTTCGGATTCGTTGGAATGATATTCTCAAATAGATTCTATTATTTTTGGTTTCGCTAAATTCCGGTTTATTTTGAATCCTGTACATTCATTTGAAGTTTTGAAATCAAATTATCGAACTACCGCGCCATTTTCAATTCCTTTTATAATTTAAAATAAATATTTATATTCTAATGTCGATCTATATAAATATATTTGTTTGAATTCTATTCAAATTAAATTTTTCGTCGTTATTATTTAAAATAATTCATTTTAAATATTCAAAATTCGCTAAAATTGCCAAAATAAAAAATTTTAATTGGCCCAGATTTCCGGGTTATTACAAATTAAGATCTTTCCTGGGACGTCTATAATAAAATAAAGAGGAAATAATTATTATAATAAGTGGTTTGTAGTAGGCAACGTCGATAACCTCACAAGACACATTTAAAGAAGTTTAATAGGAATCTAGATGTAGGCCTTATGAAGCAGACCATCACAGATCCTTTAGAGTAGAGAAAGTCTGTACCGATGACGAACCCGAAATTCTCCGGCATGGTTAGATAAGAGATTTCAAGAGACTAGGAGGTTACCTTAGGATTAACATCCTATGTGGACCTTACGAAGCGGACCATTTGTAGGCAGGCTCTGTAGTGTTCATTAAGCGGGTAAGCTTGACTAGATACGCATTGTAGACCTTATGAAACGACTTTTACAGCAGTCTAAAGACTGATAGGTGATTCGAGTATCCATGCGACACCTGGCTTAGAATAGGTTTAAGGGGGAACCCAAAATGATAGTAGCCGCTCGGGTATCAATTATCATCAGTCGGTAGCGAGTATGGGGAAGGGCTTGTGCTAGATCATTATAGGCCAGTGATCTATCACATCGAGACACTAGATTAAGGAAACAATGCCACATGATGGCTTTAGTTTGTTTGATTTAGGACAAGGCCATTAACCCACAAGAAAGCCTTTTACCAAGTTGAGATGTGGCTGCGTGGGGCAATAGCCGCGCTAATTAAGAGGTAAATCCTAGAATAAATATGTATTGTATTCTTATACTGTATGCATTACGAGGCGGTCCTTTTCATGTATTATAGTCCTATAGTGTAATCATTACAAGGCGCTCCTCTATATGTATTGTAGGCCAATATTGTAGGCATTACGAGGTGGTCCTTTGTAGACATAGTAATCTCCAACTAGGTTTCATATAGAGTAAGCATTATTGCCACCTGTGGGTCAGATCCATAAGTGTAGACATAATGGTTACATGCAAGCCCATAATGTAGGCATTGAAACAGTCCATTGCAGATATCCGCAATATAGGTATTGGAGTGGTCCATTGTGGATGCAGTTTACACATTTTCAGATCAAACGACGAAGCATCTATATTGCAGGCTATATTAATGGCAATACTTGTGGTCCTTTGCAAATGTAGTTTCAGCACTCTCAATGACAAGATATAATCCTAGCGAAGAGCATACGAAAGGTACTACAGGTAGTATCTAGGACTAAGGCGGTCCAAGGGCACGTAGCCACACATAAGCACACACACACACATGCATATGCGCACGCGCGTGCACACGCGCACGCACACACACACACACACACACACACACACACACATATATATATATATATATATAGTTTATTAGGATTGGGGAGTATGTATGCGAGATTTACACGTAGAGATGACAATATTGTAATTTCAATAAACTTAATACAATAAGATGGAAATAGAACGATATATATGGTATTATGCTTAAAATTATATAATTTTCAAGTCACCGGAACATTACTTCCTACCCCTCCACATAAAAACTTGTAGGTTAGATCTACAAAAAAGATTACTCAGCTTATAAACACTTGGTATAGAAAGTATCATTCCTATGGTGAGTATATATTTATTATTATACTTTGTTCACATTTCCCTATGAATTATTTACTTGAACTCTAATGTACTTAGCTTTGCCTATTTGCAGGATACCAAACACCCAACATGTACTTCAGTGGACTTGGATTTTCACAAAAAAATCTAGGCTCGTCAAGGTTAGGTTGTTATATTTGGTATATCAAAGTGAGGTTTAGTGGTCCTAAATAGGTAGAGAATGAACATATTTGTATTTTAGAAATATAAATATATTGTATATATATACCTAGATCCTAAGAAACCCACATTTAAAGGAATGACGTATGGATAGTTTTGGGGACAATTTTGTACATCAAGATTGGGATTAAGGAAATCCAAAAGTAGTTGGTTCTAGCCATGGGAAGGATTTACAACAGACTTTGTATAAAAGTAAAGAATCCATATGTTAAGTATCTATAATCTAGGAATTATTTCAGATTTTTAGGTAAGGCAATAGTGTCTTAGAAAAAATGAGAATGGATTAGGCATATATATCTCTACTAATAAAGAAAATACTTAACCATGGTGAAGCTTTTCGAACTACCGATTTAACCCATTCAGATGCTTATAACTGAACTGTAACAACCCGCAAATTCTGAACCAATTTAAAAAATTTATTTTAGAAAATTTTAATGAATTTTGAGGATATAATATAATTTATATAAATAATAATGGCTAGAATTTATTTTAATTGAAGTTAAAACGAATAAATTTAATTTAAATATAAATGGAGTTAGAAATAGCGCGGTAGTTTGAAATTTTAATTTTGAACTTTAGCTGAATGTACAGGATTCAACATAAATCAGAATTGAGTGAAACCAAAAATATTTAAATCGGTTTAATCATATCTTTCTAACGAATCTGAAAAATTGAAATTTCGTTTTAAAAATCAAAAGTTATGGCTAATTCAAAATTTAGAAAGGTCGTTGTAGAATTTATATATATAATATATATGGCCCGAAGGGCTACTTTTCACATATGAAGGAATTTGGACTCGAAACCACTTTCATTGAGTCTGGAATAATGTTTCTGCATTTAAAAAGTATAAACACTTATATATTTTGAGTTTCGGAATTTATTTGTTTAAAAATGTATTTTTAATATTAAATATATAGCACTTGAAAATAGCCATTTTTCAAACCATCTCAGAATTCGACGAAATTAGTCTTGTTAGAACCGTATCATCATAAGAAAGCTAAAAATAATTTTTCTGGAATTTTCCGAGGTCATATGTGGCCCCGACATATTTAAATGTACGGTCAATATTTAATTAATTAATTTTTAATGGGATTTTAAATAAAATTTCTACAAATTTCAGAATTGGAACCCGAGACCTGTCCCATTGCGTTCAGAAGGCCTCAAAACGTTAAGATCGACAGTAAGCAAGCCCAATTCTGAGACAGTCTAGAAATCTGCCTTTATAACACGTTTTTCAATGAATTTAATAATAAAAAAATAAAAAGAAACCCAAACCCTAATGGCCAGCCGCCGCCTATTCAAAACAATGGCCAGAAAGCTCCGAATTTCAAACGCTAATTTCTCTTAATCCGCTCTATGAAAATTGACAAACTATATATCAATTCGAAGAGATTTCCGAGAGCTATAAATCCATACAGTCAAGATCTGAAACCAAACCACGGATTGGCCGAATTCTGGCCATAAAGGCGGCGTGGTTGGAGGCAATTTGGTGGCGCTGGGGCCCACCGAGTTCGCCCTGGGGCTCGGCGATGGCGTGCGGCGGGCGTGGCTTCGGAGTGGCGGTGTTCGATCGGCGCCTGGGTGGCCAAAGGGGGGTGCGACGTGAGGTTTGGACGGTGGATATTGGGTTCGGCCGTGACTGGAACGGGAAAAAGGAAGGCTAATTATTTTAATATTATTTATTTATTTAATATTTAAATTATCTAATCTTTAAAAATCAATATCTCTTTCATACGAGGGTCGTTTGATTAACCGTAAGTTGCGTTGGACTCGTCTTTCAGAGATCTTCGCAATGGCGCAGACCAGAGCTGAAACCGAGACAGTTGAACTTTCGGCCATATCAATGTGAGAACTCTAATTTTTATGATTTAATTTATTTTTAATTATTTTTCTCGTGTTAAAAATTATTGTATTATAATATAAATTCAGATCTGAAATGTTCTGTGATTGATGAATTGTTTATTGCTGTTGTGGTATGTTTTGTTGTTCATGATGGGCTAGATTTGCATTGAATTTTATATACCGTTGAGTTTTATTTGTGGTTAGAGAATTAGATCTAAATCATATTTTATTCAGATTTTAAATCGTAATCTAGTTGCTCTAATTTATTTTAAAATTATTAAAATATCATTTTTATTTTAAAATGAACAATGAAATTTGAACGACAAATAAACATATCTTTATTTGTTGATACTACAATAGAATTGGAACGATGAATAAAAACTCATTTTTATTTGTTGATATTACCATACAAATTGAAAAACAAATAAAACCTTATTTTTTATTTGTTTACTTTGCAATAAGATTTGAACGACAAATAAAATATTATTTTTATTTGCTTATTTATAATAGAATTTGATCGACAATTAAAATATAAATTGTTCTTTTATCTGCATTCCCTAATGCAAATATATTTTGAAAATAGAGTTTTCCCTTTTATTTGCATTTACAAATGCAAATATATTCTGAAATAAAATTTGTTCTTTTATTTGCATTCTTCAATGCAAATATACATTGGAAACAAAATTATTTCTTTTATTTGCATTCACAAATGCAAATATATATTGAAAATAAAATTTGCTCTTTTTACATTCACAAATGTAAATATACTTTGAAAATCAAGTTTGTTCTTTTAATTGCATTCCACAATGCAATATAACATCAAAAATAAAAGTTACATTTTTATTTGCAAACATAAAAATGAAATAAACATCTTTGTCAAACTTGATTTAGTTAAAATGAAATAAACATCTTTGTCAAACTTGATTTAGTTAAAATGAAATAAACATTTTTGTCAAACTTGATTAGTTAAAATAAAATAATCACTTTTGTCAATTTATACTAGTTGAAATAAAATAATCACTTTTATCAATTTATACTAGTGGAAACAAAATATGCATTTTTGTGAATTTATGATTAGTTGAGATGAAAATAACATTTTTGTCAATTATATTAGTTGAGAGAAAAAAATGTACATCTTGTCAACTTTAGATGGTTGAAAACAAAAAGGACATTTTTGTTAAATAAAAGAATTAAGCACAAATAGCATTTTTATAATTTATATGCAAATTTAATAATTGTCTTTATTTGCATAACATGTAGAAGAAATTATAAGCAAATATAAAAATCATTTCTTTTATTTACAAATTTACATTAGCAACTATATCTAAATATAAAAATCATATTATTGGTCAACACATACATTAGGATGTGTAGGTGGGTTAAAGTAACATCCTTTGCATACATTAGAATTTGTGTGCAATCTAAATTAAACATTTTATGTGCTAGGGTATACCTTGAAAACATTTGCCAATAAGGCTATTTCACTTATGTGTAAATGTTAAGAATATGTACATATAAATAAAAGAAAATAGAAAATTATCTTTTATTTGTCATCCACAGCAATGCCACATAAATAAATTATAACTTATTTGACCATAGAAATGTATAGGGAAATTATACGAATAAAAATACATTTTTATTCGGCATTAGAAATATTATAACATGTTAGTTCATTATCATCAACATGTTAGTAGAATTAAATTAGTTGAATTCTTTAACCAATCATTTATTTTTTTGAACTGTTATTGGCTAGAAACCCCACACGGGTGTTGGGATGAAAATTTACATGCACTTATCCCAATATTCAGTTGTATGTTGATCGTTAGATCGACAGGCTGCGATGAGCGTTATTATTTAATTTTAACGCTTACACAGTAGAAATTACACTTTGGATGTAGATGGATGATTTGATGATTATACTGTTATTATCATATATATGATGTGTGTGAAATCCATATAATCCAAATTATATGGTAAATGATTGAGTCGCATTTCGATTCAGGTGTTCTTTTAAACAAGAATATTTTTACATTAGAAATCCCTTTTATATAAAGTATGTATTTTCATAAAATATATTGTTAATCAAGTATATGTTAAAACAAAGAATATTTGTAAAAGATAAGAATTTGTAATATAAAGAATACTTCCCATTTAGAATCATTATATAAAGAATATTTTTAATGATTATTTTAAAATATGTTTCTAAAAGATTATTAGGATTTGCAATTATATTTTGTGATATGAAATAAGTTGAGATGTGAAGTGGATTTATCGTGGACGATGTTTTAAACGACATTTGTCCTTTAATCCAATTTACATTGAAATTATTAATTGGAATTTATAAATCTATTTTATAGATTTAAAAGGGCATTTTCTAAAAATCAAGTTTTCCAATTTAATATATTAAATTGGAATTAAGTGGAAATTCGATTGGTAATAATCGAAATGGGCTTCTGTAAAAGAAGACCGATATTATATATGGAATTTAAGAGGCTTTGCCGTTATTCCATTTATATTATTAGTCCGATACAAAAATTTATATCGATTATGTATTGATTTGATTTCTGTGAAATTCCATATTTTGGAAATTGATTTGTGGGTTTATCGTGAACTGTGTTTTAAAGGACACTAGTTCTTTAACCTGTTTTAAGACAAGATTTACTCCTTAAAATAAATGATCTTGTAATAATGATTTTTGATATCAAATCAAAACTGGATTTTTAATAAATCTTTTAAGGAAGATTTAAGATTTTATTTTCAGAGTTTATCTTTGATAAAATTAATGAGAATCTTCTAATATGAATATCTTATGAAAAGAATACTCGGAGTTGGAATGTGGCGTAATGTGTGATCTTCCAATATTTTCTTTTTAATCACAAAATACGCGAGTTATTCAGAAAGACCAGGTTTAACCCATTCTAAATAATCATCACGACGATCAAGAGTCGAAGATGAAGGCGGTGGTTGAAGACCGAAGGTTTTCACATCGTTAGGATGATGACGACTGGTATCTTGAATTGGGATTGGCCTTCCAAGGCAAGGTATTTAGTAATGATCATCCAAAAGCATTTGTAGATCGACAGACACGTTGTTTCGCTCAGACCCAGAGCGGACTTGTAAATGGATTGCGTGTCTGACATTGTATTCATTTCTACTGTATTTGTTGAATGCTACTGATTATATATTTCTGTTTGGTGGTGAAGAATTTATTCTTTACTTATCACCCTTCTCTAAGACGTATGAGGTTAGAGGTTATATATATATTGGAAGATGATCAATGATATGGTAGGGTCTGACAATGTGACATGCCAAGATGCAAATGATCAAGGCTTTGTTGAAAAGCAGGCCTTGTGGTTGGTGATCAAAGCACAGTCTATTTAGGCATAGCTTTGTGTATATCATGACTTCGCGAGCCTCACACACCGGTCGAGTCTAAAACGGGAGAAGGGAACGCAGGGAGTGCACACGTTTCTTTCTAGCTAGAAGTGGTGTCAGTGCTTAAACTGGCTGACATTTGTTTATGTGGTTGTTGGAATTTTGCGAGACTTCGGTTTATTCTTATCGGTCGCCCTCGGCTGATTTGTAGATCCAATAGGATCGGGGGGCATGTGTTCAGGCATAACTAATCCACTAAAGTATTTGTGGACCGGCCCTGCTATATCCAAGGGTTCGCCAGCGTCCGAATCCTGAGGCATTGGTAGAGTGTCTCGAATCGGTCAGGAGCTCCTCCCTAGCCTTGACTCATGATGGAAACCCAATTTCCAATACGCCCTTGCGGTTTTGATTGTATAACTTGTATGGCGACATAGTAGATGGTAGCTATGCCGTCTAGGATTGATATTATATTTGAAATGTTTTATGTATATATACACACTAATAATAATATCGTTTTTACGTATCAAGCATCTTTTGATCATTATAAGGTAAAACCCTATCCTCTGGTGTGCGTTGCATTGTGTGATGGGACCTGGGTCTTATAATGGTTTCATTTTCCTAAAAAGCATTGCGTTATTTGACGATTTACTTTATTTATGCACTGGCAATCCAATGGAGTAAACCCGTTCCGCGTTAGCGGCGTGGTCCTGTGATTAGCGTACTTATTAGATAAGTTAAGTATAAAATTCTCACACCAGTCCCACGACTGACCTGTAGTTTGTTTCACTTTGCAAACTCGGGTGCCCTCTTTCCACACGGGCAGTCGAGTAGCTTTTTGCAGATATAGTTAAGTAGGATCCTGGATTGAAGCCTGAAGCTGGGTCCAGAATATTGATGGCCTTCCGCTGAGATTAGTTCCGCTGCAATGTATTAATTTATTGTAATTTATCTTCCGTTGTACTTTACAAAGTGTACTCTGATGTAACATTTATTATTGATGTTATAAAAGTCTGTGTTGTTGTTCTGATGTGTTGTATGCCCAAAGTTAACGTACGCGGGTTTTGAACGGTTTTGATCGATCTTGCGATCGATTGGGGTCGGGCGAAATCCGGGTCGTTACAGCTGGTATCAGAGCCAGGTTAGCTCAAATCTTTGGGGTACAACTCATTAGAACTGAACAAAAGACTCATCAGAGGTTGGATTAGTAATATCCAATAAGAATACTCATTAGAGATAGGATCAGCAGTATCCTAGAATGAGAATACTCATTAGAGATGGGGTTAGCAATGCCCTAGAATGAGCCAGAGTGGAAAATTTATAATTAACGTATTTGTTATTATATTTACAATTCGATTTTAGAAAATATGATTTTTGAATATATAAAAGTTATATATTTTTGAAAATTTAATCAACTAATTGATTGATGATTGTGTTGTGTGAATATGAATTCAACTAATAAAATGATTAAACAATTAAAGAATGAAAATTAAATTAGTTAAATAAACAACTTTAGCTTCATTTCCTTTCCGAGGACGAAAAGATTTTAAGTGGGGGAGATTGTAATAACCCGCAAATTCTGAACCAATTTAAAATTTTATTTTAGAAAATTTTAATGAATTTTGAGGATATAATATAATTTATATAAATAATAATGGCTAGAATTTATTTTAATCGAAGTTAAAACGAATAAATTTAATTTAAATATGAATGGAGTTAGAAATTGCGCCGTAGTTTGAAATTTTAATTTTGAACTTTAGCTGAATGTACAGGATTCAAAATAAATTAGAATTGAGTGAAACCAGAAATATTTAAATCTGTTTAATCATATCTTTCTAACGAATCTGAAAATTTGAAATTTTGTTTTAAAAATCAAAAGTTATGGCTAATTCAAAATTTAGAAAGGTCGCTGTAGAATTTATATATATAATATATATGGCCCGAAGGGCTACTTTTCACATATGAAGGAATTTGGACTCAAAACCACTTTCATTGAGTCTGGAATAATGTTTCTGCATTTAAAAAGTATAAACACTTATATATTTTGAGTTTTGGAATTTATTTGTTTAAAAATGTATTTTTAATATTAAATATATAGCACTTGAAAATAGCCATTTTCAAATAGTCTCAGAATTCGATGAAATTAGTCTTGTTAGAACCGTATCATCATAAGAAAGCTAAAAATAATTTTTCTGGAATTTTCCGAGGCCATATGTGGCCCCGACATATTTAAATTTACGGTCAATATTTAATTAATTAATTTTTAATGGGATTTTAAATAAAATTTCTATAGATTTCGGAATTGGACCCCGAGACATGTCCCATTGCGTTCAGAAGGCCTCAAAACGT
This sequence comes from Allium sativum, assembly GCA_030737875.1. NCBI lineage: Eukaryota > Viridiplantae > Streptophyta > Magnoliopsida > Asparagales > Amaryllidaceae > Allium > Allium sativum. The sequence continues at coordinate 705,824,511 of CM060916.1, read as the reverse complement.
TAAGATCGACAGTAAGCAAGCCCTACTCTAAGACAGTCCAGAAATCCACCTTTATAACACATTTTTCAATGAATTTAATAATAAAAAAATAAAAAGAAACCCTAACCCTAATGGCCAGCCGCCGCCTATTCAAAACAATGGCCAGAAAGCTCCGAATTTCAAACGCTAATTTCTCTTAATCCGCTCTATGAAAATTGACAAACTATATATCAATTCGAAGAGATTTCCGAGAGCTATAAATCCATACGGTCAAGATCTGAAACCAAACCACGGATTGGCCGAATTCTGGCCACAAAGGCGGCGCGGTTGGAGGCGATTTGGTGGCGCTGGGGCCCACCGAGTTCGCTCTGGGGCTTGGCGATGGCATGCGGCGGGCGTGGCTTCGGAGTGGCGGTGTTCGATCGGCGCTTGGGTGGCCAAAGGGGGGTGCGACGTGAGGTTTGGACGATGGATATTGGGTTCGGCCGTGACCGGAACGGGAAGAAGGAAGGCTAATTATTTTAATATTATTTATTTATTTAATATTTAAATTATCCAATCTTTAAAAATCAATATCTCTTTCATACGAGGGCCGTTTGATGAACCGTAAGTTGCGTTGGACTCGTTTTTCAGAGATCTTCGCAATGGCGCAGACCAGAGCTGAAACCGAGACAGTTGAATTTTCGGCCATATCAATGTGAGAACTCTAATTTTTATGATTTAATTTATTTTTAATTATATTTCTCATGTTAAAAATTATTGTATTATAATATAAATTCAGATCTGAAATGTTCTGTGATTGATGAATTGTTGATTGTTGTTGTGGTATGTTTTGTTGTTCATGATAGGCTAGATCTGCATTGAATTTTATGTACCGTTGAGTTTTATTTGTGGTTAGAGAATTAGATCTAAATCATATTTTATTCAGATTTTAAATCGTAATCTAGTTGCTCTAATTTATTTTAAAAGTATTAAAATATCATTTTTATTTTAAAATGAACAATGAAATTTGAACGACAATTAAACATATCTTTATTTGTTGATACTATAATAGAATTGGAACGACGAATAAAAACTCATTTTTATTTGTTGATATTACCATAGAAATTGAACAACAAATAAAACCTTATTTTTTATTTGTTTACTTTGCAATAAGATTTGAACGACAAATAAAATATTATTTTTATTTGTTTATTTACAATAGAATTTGATCGACAATTAAAATATAAATTGTTCTTTTATCAGCATTCCCTAATGCAAATATATTTTGAAAATAGAGTTTGCCCTTTTATTTGCATTTACAAATGCAAATATATTCTGAAATAAAATTTGTTCTTTTATTTGCATTCTTCAATGCAAATATACATTGGAAATAAAATTATTTCTTTTATTTGCATTCACAAATGCAAATATATATTGAAAATAAAATTTTCTCTTTTTACATTCACAAATGTAAATATACTTTGAAAATCAAGTTTGTTCTTTTAATTGCATTCCATAATGCAATATAACATCAAAAATAAAAGTTACATTTTTATTTGCAAACATAAAAATGAAATAAACATCTTTGTCAAACTTGATTTAGTTAAAATGAAATAAACATCTTTGTCAAACTTGATTTAGTTAAAATGAAATAAGCATTTTTGTCAAACTTGATTAGTTAAAATAAAATAATCACTTTTGTCAATTTATACTAGTTGAAATAAAATAATCATTTTTATCAATTTATACTAGTGGAAACAAAATATGCATTTTTGTCAATTTATGATTAGTTGAGATGAAAATAACATTTTTGTCAATTATATTAGTTGAGAGAAAAAAAAATGTACATTTTGTCAACTTTAGATGGTTGAAAACAAAAGGGACATTTTTGTTAAATAAAAGAATTAAGCACAAATAGCATTTTTATAATTTATATGCAAATTTAATAATTGTCTTTATTTGCATAACATGTAGAAGAAATTATAAGCAAATATAAAAATCATTTCTTTTATTTACAAATTTACATTAGCAACTATATCTAAATATAAAAATCATATTATTGGTCAACACATACAATAGGATGTGTAGGTGGGTTAAAGTAACATCCTTTGCATATATTAGAATTTGTGTGCAATCTAAATTAAACATTTTATGTGCTAGGGTATACCTTGAAAACATTTGCCAATAAGGCTATTTCACTTATGTGTAAATGTTAAGAATATGTACATATAAATAAAAGAAAATTATCTTTTATTTGTCATCCACTGCAATGCCACATAAATAAATTATAGTTTATTTGACCTTAGAAATGTATAGGGAAATTATACGAATAAAAATACATTTTTATTCGGTATTAGAAATATTATAACATGTTAGTTCATTATCATCAACATGTTAGTAGAATTAAATTGGTTGAATTCTTTAACCAATCATTTATTTTTATGAACTATTATTGGCTGGAAACCCGACACTGGTGTTGGGATGAAAATTTACATACATTAATCCCAATATTCAGTTGTATGTCGATCGTTAGATCGACAGGCTGCGATGAGCGTTATTATTTAATTTTAACGCTTACACAGTGGAAATTACACTTTGGATGTAGATGGATGATTTGATGATTATACTGTTATTATCATATATATGATGTGTGTGAAATCCATATAATTCAAATTATATGGTAAATGATTGAGTCGCATTTCGATTCAGGTGTTCTTTTAAACAAGAATATTTTTACATTAGAAATCCTTTTTATATAAAGTATGTATTTTCATAAAATATATTGTTAATCAAGTATGTGTTAAAACAAAGAATATTTGTAAAAGATAAGAATTTTTAATATAAAGAATACTTCCCATTTAAAATCTTTATATAAAGAATATTTTTAATGATTATTTTAAAATATGTTTCTAAAAGATTATTAGGATTTGCAATTATATTTTGTGATATGAAATAAGTTGAGATGTGAAGTGGATTTATCGTGGATGATGTTTTAAACGACATTTTTCCTTTAATCCAATTTACATTGAAATCATTAATTGGAATTTATAAATCTATTTTATAGATTTAAAAGGGCATTTTCTAAAAATTAAGTTTTCCAATTTAATATATTAAATTGGAATTAGGTGGAAATTTGATTGGTAAAAATCGAAATGGGCTTCTGTAAAAGAAGACCGATATTATATATGGAATTTAAGAGGCTTTGCCGTTATTCCATTTATATTATTAATCTGATACAGAAATTTATATCGATTATGTATTGATTTGATTTCTGTGAAATTCCATATTTTGGAAATTGATTTGTGGGTTTATCGTGAACTGTGTTTTAAAGGACACTAGTTCTTTAACCTATTTTAAGACAAGATTTACTCCTTAAAATAAATGATCTTGTAATAATGATTTTTGATATCGAATCAAAACTGGAGTTTTAATAAATCTTTTAAGGAAGATTTAAGATTTTATTTTCAGAGTTTATCTTTGATAAAATTAATGAGAATCTTCTAATATGAATATCTTATGAAAAGAATGCTCGGAGTTGGAATGTGGCGTAATGTGTGATCTTCCAATATTTGCTTTTTAATCACAAAATACGCGAGTTATTCAGAAAGACTGAGTTTAACCCATTCTAAATAATCATCACGATGATCAAGAGTCGAAGATGAAGGCGGTGGTTGAAGACCGAAGATTTTTACATCGTTGGGATGATGACGACTGGTATCTTGAATTGGGATTGGCCTTCCAAGGCAAGGTATTTAGTAATGATTATCCAAACGCATTTGGAGATCGACGGACACGTTGTTTCGCTCAGACCCAGAGCGGACTTGTAAATGGATTGCGTGTCTGACATTGTATTCATTTCTACTGTATTTGTTGAACGCTGCTGATTATATATTTCCGTTTGGTGGTGAAGAATTTATTCTTTACTTATCACCCTTCTCTAAGACGTTTGATCTTAGAGGTTATATATATATTGGTAGATGATCAATGATATGGTAGGGTCTGACAATGTGACATGCCAAGATACAAATGATCAAGGCTTTGTTGAAAAGCAGGCCTTGTGGTTGATGATCAAAGTACAGTCTATTTATGTAATAACCCGGAAATCCGAGCCAATTTAAATTTTTTTATTTTGGCAATTTTAGCGAATTTTGATTATTTAAAATGAATTATTTTAAATAATAACGACGAGAAATTTATTTTGAATATAATTCGAACGTATATATTTATATAGATCGTCGTTAGAATATATATATATATATATATATATATATATATATATATATATATATAAAAGGAATTGAAAATGGCGCTGTAGTTCGATAATTCGATTTCAAAGTTCAAATGAATGTACATGATTCAGAATAAACCGGATTTTAGTGAAACCAAAAAAATTCAAATCTAATTGATAATATCTTTCCAACGAATCCGAAAAATCAAAATTTCATAGCAGAAATCAAAAGTTATGGTCAAATGAATTTTCAGAATAGTCGCTATGGAATTCTGGCCCTTAAAAATGGAAATTTTGCAAACGACCTCGGAATTCTACGAAACCAGTTTTGTTGGATCCGTGATGTCAAGTTATTGCTAGGTTTCAAATTTCAAAAAATTTCAAATCAATATGCGAGCGTGGCGAAGGAAAACGCGTTTGACCAGTTTTAGTTGATTTTAATCGACTGGAAATTGGCCGTTTTTCAAACGGTCTCAGAATTTGACAAAACTAGTTTTGTTAGGACCGTATCGTCAATACAGAGCTAGAAAATATTTTTCTTGAATTTTTTGAGTTAGTATGTGACCCCGGTAAATTGAAATGCACGTTCAAATTCAATGTATAGATTTATATTTTTATTTTGACGAAAACTGATCGAAACGATCGAATCAGCTTATGATACCTATCCCAATGTGTTCGGAATGGGGGTAATTAGCTAGGAACGATAGTCGTTGGGCCTAATTTCGAGTTCGAAGTCAACTATATGGAGAATAAATTAAATAATTAAATAAATATAATAAAACCCTCCCCTTATTCTCTCCCTCCTCTAAACCTAGTTCAGAAAAAAATGAGCCCCCTTTTAAAAAAATCAAACCCGCCGTTACCCCTCAGCCTCTCCCTCACCCCTCAAATCCGACCCGCCTCCCATCGTCGGAGTTCCGCCGTCGACGCCAGGGCCCTCCGACGCCCCCTCTTTCCCCTTGCTCCACCACGAGCCTCCCTCCATCCTCTCCGATTTGGAAAAGCCCCAATCACCCCAGCCCCTTCAGCGCCTCCACTGCCGGCGTTGGCGCCCCTGCGCCACCTCCCCTCCTCATCTCCGACCTCCTCCGCACCTCCTCAGGCGCTGCCATCTCTCCCCGTCCTCGTTCCCATCTCCTTCCCCTGTGCGACACTAGAACCGATGCTCTGTCACCCGCCACTGCTGACCCGACGCCTGCACTGACTCCGGCGCACCGTTCTCACCCCCTCCCCTTCACCGAAAACGAATGTGAGTGTTTTATTTCGGATTTACTTATTTAATTATAAAAAAGGCGAGGTTTTTTTTAAAAAAAGAAGAGATTTTTAAAATGAATAGATAATATTAAAGATATTATTTTTATATGAGTAGCGAGATAAAAATATAATTTTTATATAGTAGAAGTATTAAAGATGTTATTTTTATAAAGTAGAAGTAATAAAAATATGATTTTTATTATATATATAATAGAAATATAAAAATATAATTTTCGTATAGGATGAAGCGTTGAAAAATATAAATGAAGTAGAAATAAAAATATAATTTTTATTATGAACAGCGTAAAAGAACTGCATTGGAAGTTCAAACAAATCCAGATGTTAAGCAGTTCAAAAGCAAAGCACGGCAGAGTGGAACCCTCTGTGAGAACTCCTCACCTTTATTTTATTTCTAGTAAAAATTATGTACTAGGATGCAGACGGTGTTTAGTAGCACCCGACACCCGTCATCCACAGACCATGGACGGCTTGTATGCTTGTTTGTTTGATTTTGATGTGTAATTGATTGTGTGATTTGATGTGACGTGAAATAAAATATTTATATAGTTAAAAATATTTTTACAGTTAAAAATAGAATTTTAACGGGTAGATGAAATGAAATAGATTAATATAAATAAATCGAACGATTTGTTTATATACACATATTTGACTGATATTGATTGGGACGATAAATTTTACACATCGCCCAACTGCACAAATAAAATCTGTGTTTGATTGTTTGAAACCCCACACGGTTATTGGGATGATATATGACATACACTAATCCCAATAATTAGTTGTATGTCGATCGATTGATTGACAGACTGTTATAAGCGTTAAATATTTATATTTGATGCTTATACAGTGTAGAATGCACTTTGGATGATGGTTGATTATTTGTCACTGTTGATTTATACATGTGTTGTAGAAAATCCATATAATTAACATTATATGGTAATTGATTGGGCCTCATTCCAGTTTTGAAATAGAAATATTTGAAAAAGAAATATTTGAAATAGAATATTTGAAAATAGAAATATATGAAGTCGTGTTGATTTGATTGACGCCATTTTGACGTGAACGATATTTATATCGATTTTATTCAAATTGAAATGAATATTGTAGTGAGTTGAAATTCGAATTAAATTGAAGTGAATTGAAATTCGAATTAAATTGAAGTGAATTGAAATTCGAATTAAATTGAAGTGAATTGAAATTCGAATTATATTGAATTGATTTGAAATTCGAAATAAATTGAAATGAATAGAAATTCGAATTAAATTGAAATAGAAATGAAATCGTTTTGAATAGAATTTAAACGAATTGAAGTGAAATCGATTCAAATTGAAATCGATTTGAAATGAATGTAAAACAAATTTAAAAGGGAAAATTCAATTGTGATTTGAATTTGAAAAAGAAGTTGAAATCGTTTTGAAAATGAATTTAAAACGATTTATAAAATTCATTTCGAAGGGAAATCGACGAAATATATATAATATATATATATATATAATATATATATATATATAATGGCCTGAATAGAACGTGCCGCGCCGCGGCAGTTCGTGAATTTCGACCATTGACTCCGAATGGATATTGCGGGAAATCCAACCGTCGAATTCTCCTAAAACTGGAACCATTGGGTTCGTATCGAAAGGAGCTTTCTAATGAATATTAGAAATTTGAAATCTAATGGTTGGATTTGGAATTATGTCCAAATCAAATTTGAAAAAGGTTGTTGTAAGTGCAGTTCGATGGCCGTTGATGGAAATCGACTGTACGGGCCTTGATAAAATTATTAAAAATATCAATAATTTGTGTAAAATCATAAGAAATGATTTGTGAAGAATTGGGATGAAAAACTCCATATTTGAAAGGATAAAAATATTTTTTTGTTGAAATGAACTAGTTTTGAACTAGAATAATAATTTGTTTATTTTTAAAATAAATAAATTGGATTTGAAATGGTTTTGAAAATAACCAGAATTTCCAATAATTGAATTGGAATGGATTTGAATCGAAATTGTCTTTGGAATATTTCGATGTTGGATTTCGTGTTGATACAGGTATTGTTATGGAAATTTGAAAGATATATTTATATCGTTATTTCCAATACGATATTTATTGGTCGTAGAATTTGATATTGAATATAAGCTGATATATTTTCTATTCAGAGCCTTGTATTTAATATCAAATGTGATTTGGGTTTGTCGTGAATGGTGTCTTCATTAACACTGTTCTTAAACTCAGTTGAGAAAAATATTAAATCTTTTTATTTAGATTTAATGAAGTGTACCAATTAAATAGTATTTAATTGGAATTGAATTGGTATTGATTTTTGGGTTTATCGTGAACAGTGTTTTAAATAACACTTGTTCTTTAACCCGATAATTAATGTAATGTGATTTTGGGTTTATCGTGAACCGTGTTTTAAATGACACTGATTCTTTAACCCAGTTAAAGATTAAAACTAAGTGGAGTTTTAATGAATCTTTAATTTGATTGAAAAGATCGAGAATGGAGTATCACCAGTTTTGCTCCAGGCGATAGTTAAATCTTTAATTAGATTTGAACGTGAAATGGTAATTGAATTTACCGATAACACCGTGGTGTTAGATATGAAGTATTACCAGTTTTACTTCATGGGATGAATAGGTTGGGATTGGGAAATAAAGTAAATGATTACTTCGGTGTGGTTCGCTAATCCCGACTAGTTGAATTGATATTCAAAAGAATATTAAAGAATAAATTTAAAGAATTTATCTTTGATAAAATTAATGGGAACCTTTCCCTAAGAATGTGATATTTAGAAAACTAACTGTAGGTTAGCTAAGCAGAACGGTTTCCTGGGTATTGATCTGATGTTGGTTTCGGCCTTCGGGGTTAATATTTGGGGAATTATTCTCTTGTTAATTTACGGTTGGTGACTGATGAATCGGAATGAGGCGTATGTGGTGTTTGTGTAACACATGTTTATTATATACGCGAGTTATTCAGAAAGACCGGGTTTATCCCATTTTGAATAACTGATTCGACGTGGTGTCGAGGATGAAGACGGTGGTCGAAGACCGGAGGTCTTCACGTCGTTTGGGTGATTACTGATGATCTTGATTGGGCCGTACACTCAAGAGGTGGGAATCAGTTAGTGGTCGTCCAGACGTACTTGGAGATCGATGGAAATGCGAGGTACTAGGTGCCTCCGGTTTCGTTCAGACCCATAATGGACTTGTAGATGGACTGTGTGTCTGACATTGGATTTCATTCTGTGTGACTGATATCGGTTGCATAGAGTGGTTTGTCTGTGTGGCATGCTAAGATGCAAATGATCAAGGCTTCTGTTGAAAAGCAGAATCTTGTGGTTGATGATCAAAGCACGGCCTGTGTGGCATAGCTTTGTGTAACGTGAATTCGCGAGCCTCACACCCCGGTTGTGAACTAAAAACGGGAGAAGGACCTCAGGGAGGGCATGCGTTTCCTTCTAGCTAGAAGTGGCGTCAGTGGTTTTACATGCCCTGATGAGTTTGACTTATGTGGTTGTTGCTGTTGCGAGGCGCCTCAGATATATCGGTCGATCCGGGACCGATGGAGTCATTGGACTCATTGACACCCCATAGGGTGGGGAAACGTAGTGTTCAGGCATAATAATCCACATCGGTGGACCGGTCCTGACGATCCAAGGGGCAGTTGGGGTTGTTCCTGAGACACGGGCTAGAGCGTCTCGAATCGGTAGAGGACTATCTTTTACCTCGGTTCACAGATGGAAATCCAACTTCCAAATACGTGACATTTGCGGTTTTGATTGTAGAGCCTAGTATGGCGACATGATATATGGTACCCATGTCGTCTATGATTGATATTTATGATTGAAATTGTTTTAAACACTATACACTTATTATAGTATCAAATGACTCGTTTTAAAACGTATCAAGCATGCTTTGGCTATTATAAGGGAAAACCCCATCCCCCGGCTTGCGTTGCATTGTGTGATAGGACCTGGGTCTTATAATAGCTTCATTTTTCTTTATTTAGCATTGCGCTGTTTGTTTTATGCACTGGTATTCTTAGTAGGAAACCCGTTCCGTGTTATACGGCGTGGTCCCTTGATTTTCCGAACTTTAAAATAAAGATAATAACTGTTTTAGTTCTCACACCAGTCACATGACTGACCTGGAGTTTATTGTTTTAACCTAAACTCTGGGTGCCCTTATTTTGACACGGGCAGCTAGTAGTTTTGGTTTTGCAGATTTATATTCACAGGATCGTGGTTTACAGCTGGAACGATATCCGGGAAGCCTTGTATCCGTATATCTCTTTCAGTTGTGTATTGTATTATTTTCCGCTGCAGTAATGTATTGTAATCTCTGATATTTTATAATGTGTAATATTTATCCATTACTCTGTATATTCTTGTTTTCTGATGGAATTGTTGTAATAAGCAATGAAATGTTCTTCCGTCTGCGTTCTTTTGTGGCTTGTCCTCGACTCAATTCGTGATTTCCCGTAAGGGGGATTTCGGGTCGTTTCATCGCGGTATCATAGCTTTGGTTTACAAAGCTCAGAGAACAAGACACGTTAGAACCATATGAAAGAATTCATCAGAGATTGGATTAGTAATATCCAATGGGAATGACTCGTTAGAGATAGGATCAGTAGTATCCTAGAACGAGTGTGAAGAGTATATTTTTAAAATGAAAACCAATTTTGTTTTGAAATTTAAACCATTTCATACGTATTTGAATATTTATTCTATATTGATTTGGACAATCCAATATATAAAGATTTTGCATATACGCCTTGCAAGCGTGTATTCGAAGTTTTAATATACTGGACGGTTATTGAATCATACTCTAGTTGCCTGGAGATAATTCTGGTAATGGCGCACCGTCGCCAGTATTTATTTTCGAGTAACGAAAGTGAGGTTTCTATATTTCCATTAGTGTGGTGTGAGAACCAAAATATAGATATGATACATTGTTGTGAATTGGCACCAAAAATATGATTTTTGACTATATATCAAAATTATGAATTTGAAAAGCTATTCACTAATTTATTGTTGGTTGTATTGTTTGATTATTGTTTGAATAATTAAATGTTGAACCTTTAACCAAATTGAACCAAATATTGAACTGTATTGAAACTATTTGGGATTGCATGCATGTACATGTGTATCTATTGAACAGGTCATAGCAAGGAGGCTATAAAAGAGGAATAAAATTGTTTGCCCGACAAATAGGTACATGTTTATTGTATTTCTTGAGTTTTGGGTGATTTTATGAGCCAATTGGCTAGCCGCTTGGCCTTTTCCTTTTCTTTTGGATTGACGAAGGCCATGGGAGGCTATATGAAATATCCCGAAGTCCCCGGTGCAGGGGAGGTTATGGCGAATTTTTTCAGAAATTTAGGGTGTTAGCCAAATTTTTGAAAATTTTGAAAGGTTCTTAGAAACTGAAAAGTTGAAGAACTTAAGCCGTAGGGAAAATAGTGGAAGTTGAGTTGATTTGTTAAACAACTTTCGGCTTCGTTCCTTTTCGGGGACGAAAAGTTTTAAGTGCGGGAAGATTGTAATAACCCGGAAATCCGAGCCAATTTTATTTTATTTTATTTTGGCAATTTTAGCGAATTTTGATTATTTAAAATGAATTATTTTAAATAATAAAGACGAGAAATTTATTTTGATTATAATTCAAACGTATATATTTATATAGATCGTCGTTAGAATATAAATATTTATTTATATATATATATATATAAAAGGAATTGAAAATGGCGCGGTAGTTCGATGATTCGATTTCAAAGTTCAAATGAATGTACAGGATTCAGAATAAACCGGATTTTAGTGAAACCAAAAATATTCGAATCTAAATGATAATATCTTTCCAACGAATCCGAAAAATCAAAATTTCATAGCGGGAATCAAAAGTTATGGTCAAATGAATTTTCAGAATAGTCGCTATGGAATTCTGGCCCTTAAAAATGGAAATTTTGCAAACGACCTCGGAATTCGACGAAACCACTTTTGTTGGATCCGTGATGTCAAGTTATTGTTAGGTTTAAAATTTCATAAATTTTCAAATCAATATGCGAGCGTGGCGAAGGAAAACGCGTTTGACCAGTTTCAGTTGATTTTAATCGACTGGAAATTGGCCATTTTTCAAACGGTCTCAGAATTTGACGAAACTAGTTTTGTTAGGACCGTATCGTCAATACGAAGCTAGAAAATATTTTTCTTGAATTTTTCGAGTTAGTATGTGACCCCGGTAAATTGAAATGCACGTTCAAATTCAATGTATAGAGTTATATTTTGATTTTGATGAAAACTGATCGAAACGATCGAATTAGCTTACGATACATATCCCAATGTGTTCGAAATGGGGGTAATTAGCTAGGAACGATAGTCGTTGGGCCTAATTTCGAGTTTGAACGAAAAGTCAACTATATGGAGAATAAATTAAATAATTAAATAAATATAATAAAACCCTCCCCTTATTCTCTCCCTCCTCTAAACCTAGTTCAGAAAAAAACGAGCCCCCTTTTAAAAAAAAATCAAACCCGCCGTTACCCCTCAGCCTCTCCCTCACCCCTCAAATCTGACCCGCCTCCCTTCGTCGGAGTTCCACCGTCGACGTCAGGGCCCTCCGACGCCCCCTCCTTCCCCTTGCCCCACCGCGAGCCTCCCTCCATCCTCTCCAATTTGGAAAAGCCCCAATCACCCCAGCCCCTTCAGCGCCTCCACCGCCGCCATCCAGGCGTTGGCGCCCCTGCGCCACATCCCCTCCTCATCTCCGACCTCCTCCTCACCTCCTCAGGCGCTGCCATCTCTCCCCGTCCTCGTTCCCTTCTTCTTCCCCTGTGCGACGCTAGAACCGATGCTCCGTCACCCGCCACTACTGACCCGACGCCTGCACTGACTCCAGCGCACCGTTCTCACCCCTCCCCTTCACTGAAAACGACTGTGAGTGTTTTATTTCGGTTTTACTTATTTAATTATAAAAAAGGCGAGGTTTTTTTTTAAAAAAGAAGAAGAGATTTTTGAAATGAATAGATAATATTAAAGATATTATTTTTATATGACTAGCGAGATAAAAATATAATTTTTATATAGTAGAAGTATTAAAGATGTTATTTTTATAAAGTAGAAGTAATAAAAATATGATTTTTACTATATATATATAACAGAAATATAAAAATATAATTTTCATATAGGATAAAGCGTTGAGAAATATATATGAAGTAGAAATAAAAATATAATTTTTATTATGAACAGCGTAAAAGAACTGCATTGGAAGTTCAAACAAATCCAGATGTTCAGCAGTTCAAAAGCAAAGCACGGCGGAGTGGAATCCTCTATGAGAACTCCTCACCTTTAATTTATTTCCAGTTAAAATTATGTACTAGGATGCAGACGGTGTTTAGTAGCACCCGACACCCGTCGTCCACAGACCATGGATGACTTGTATGCTTGTTTGTTTGATTTTGATGTGTAGTTGATTGTGTGATGTGATGTGACATGAAATAAAATATTTATATAGTTAAAAATATTTTTATAGTTAAAAATAGAATTTTAACGGGTATATGAAATGAAATAGATTAATATAAATAAATCGAACGATTTGTTTATATACACATATTTGACTGATATTGATTGGGACGATAAATTTTACACATCGCCCAACTGCACAAATAAAATCTGTGTTTGATTGTTTGAAACCCCACACGGGTATTGGGATGATATATGACATACACTAATCCCAATAATTAGTTGTATGTCGATCGATTGATTGACAGACTGTTATAAGCGTTAAATATTTATATTTGATGCTTATACAATGTAGAATGCACTTTGGATGATGGTTGATTATTTGTCACTATTGATTTATACATGTGTTGTTGAAAATCCATATAATTAACATTATATGGTAATTGATTGGGCCTCATTCCAGTTTTGAAATAGAAATATTTGAAAAAGAAATATTTGAAATAGAATATTTGAAAATAGAAATATATGAAGCCGTGTTGATTTGATTGACGCCATTTTGACATGAACGATATTTGTATCGATTTTATTCAAATTGAAATGAATATTGAAGTGAGTTGAAATTCGATTAAATTGAAGTGAATTGAAATTCGAATTAAATTGAAGTGAATTGAAATTCAAATTAAATTGAAGTGAATTGAAATTCAAATTAAATTGAATTGATTTGAAATTCGAAATAAATTGAAATGATTTGAAATTCGAATAGAATTGAAATTCGAATTAAATTGAAATAGAAATGAAATCGTTTTGAATTGAATTTAAACGAATTGAAATTGAAGTGAAATCGATTCAAATTGAAATCGATTTGAAATGAATGTAAAACGAATTTAAAAGGGAAAATTCAATTTTGATTTGAATTTGAAAAAGAAGTTGAAATCGTTTTGAAAATGAATTTAAAACAATTTATAAAATTCGTTTCGAAGGGAAATCGACGAAATATATAATATATATATATATATATATTATATACATATAATGACCTGAATAGAACGCGCCGCGCCGCGGCAGTTCGAGAATTTCGACCATTGACTTCGAATGGATGTTGCGGGAGATCCGACCGTCGGATTCTCCTAAAACCGGAACCGTTGGGTTCGTATCGAAAAGAGCTTTCTAATGAATATTAGAAATTTGAATTCTAACGGTTGGATTTGGAATTATGTCCAAATCAAATTAGAAAAAGGTCGTTGTAAGTGCAGTTCGATGGCCGTTGATGGAAATCGACTATACGGGCCTTGATAAAATTATTAAAAATATCAATAATTTGTGTAAAATCATAAGAAATGATTTGTGAAGAATTGGGATGAAAAACTCCATATTTGAAAGGATAAAAATAGATTTTTGTCGAAATGAACTAGTTTTGAACTAGAATAATAATTTGTTTATTTTTAAAATAAATAAATTGGATTTGAAATGGTTTTGAAAATAACCAGAATTTCCAATAATTGAATTGGAATGGATTTGAATCGAAATTGTCTTTGGAATATTTTGATGTTGGATTTCGTGACGATACAGGTATTGTTATGGGAATTTGAAAGATATATTTATATCGTTATTTTCAATACGATATTTGTTGGTCATAGAAATTGATTTTGAATATAAGCCGATATATTTTCTATTCAGATCCTTGTATTTAATATCAAATGTGATTTGGGTTTGTCGTGAATGGTGTCTTCATTAACACTGTTCTTAAACCCAGTTGAGAAAAAGATTAAATCTTTTTATTTAGATTTAATGAAGTGTACCAATTAAATAATATTTAATTGGAATTGAATTGGTATTTATTTTTGGGTTTATCATAAATAGTGTTTTAAATAACACTTGTTCTTTAACCCGATAATTAATGTAATGTGATTTTGGGTTTATCGTGAACCGTGTTTTAAATGACACTGATTCTTTAACCCAGTTAAAGATTGAAACTAAGTGGAGTTTTAATGAATCTTTAATTAGATTGAAAAGATCGAGAATGGAGTATCACCAGTTTTGCTCCAGGCGATAGTTAAATCTTTAATTAGATTTGACCGTGAAATGGTAATTGAATTTACTGATAACACCGTGGTGTTAGATATGAAGTATTACCAGTTTTACTTCATGGGATAAATAGGTTGGGATTGGGAAATAAATTAAATGATTACTTCGGTGTGGTTCGCTAATCCCGACTAGTTGAATCGATATTCAAAAGAAGATTAAAAATTTATCTTTGATAAAATTAATTGGAACCTTTCCCTAAGAATATGAAATTTATAAAACTAACTGTAGGTTAGCTAAGCAGAACGGTTTCCTGGATGTTGATCTGATGTTGGTTTCGTCCTTCGGGGTTAATATTTGGGGAATTATTCTCTTGTTAATTTACGGTTGGTGACTGATGAATTGGAATGAGGCATATGTGGTGTTTGTGTAACACATGTTTATTATATACGCGAGTTATTAAGAAAGACCGGGTTTATGCCATTCTGAATAACTGATTCGATGTGGTGTCGAGGATGAAGACGGTGGCCGAAGACCAGAGTCTTCACGTCGTTTGGGTGATTACTGATGATCTTGATTGGGTCGTACACTCAAGAGGAGGGAATCAGTTAGTGGTCGTCCAGACGTACTTGGAGATCGATGGATATGCGAGGTACTAGGTACCTCCGGTTTCATTCAGACCCAGAACGGACTTGTAGATGGACTGTGTGTCTGACATTGGATTTCATTCTGTGTGACTGATATCGGTTGCATAGAGTGGTTTGCCTGTGTGGCATACTAAGATGCAAATGATCAAGGCTTCTGTTGAAAAGCAGAATTTTGTGGTTAATGATCAAAGCACGGCCTGTGTGGCATAGCTTTGTGTAACGTGAATTCGCGAGGCTCACACCCCGGTTGTGAACTAAAAACGGGAGAAGGATCTCAGGGAGGGCATGCGTTTCCTTCTAGCTAGAAGTGGCGTCAGTGGTTTTACACGCCCTGACGAGTTTGACTTATGTGGTTGTTGCTGTAGCGAGGCGCCTCGGATATATCGGTCGATCCGGGACCGATGGAGTCATTGGACTCATTGACACCCCATAGGGTGGGGAAACGTAGTGTTCAGGCATAATAATCCACATCGGTGGACCGACCCTGAAGATCCAAGGGGCAGTTGCGGCTGTTCCTGAGACACGGGCTAGAGCGTCTCGAATCGGCAGAGGACTATCTTTTGCCTCGGTTCACAAATGGAAATCCAACTTCTAAATACGTGACATTTGCGGTTTTGATTGTAGAGCCTAGTATGGCGACATGATATATGGTACCCATGCCATCTATGATTGATATTTATGATTGAAATTGTTTTAAACACTATACACTTATTATAGTATCAAATGACTCGTTTTAAAACGTATCATGCATGCTTTGGCTATTATACGGGAAAACCCTATCCCCTGGCTTGCGTTGCATTGTGTGATAGGACCTGGGTCTTATAATAGCTTCATTTTTCTTTATTTAGCATTGCGCTGTTTGTTTTATGCACTGGTGTTCTTGGGAGGAAACCCGTTCCGTGTTATACGGCGTGGTCCCTTGATTTGCCGAACTTTAAAATAAAGATAATAACTATTTTAGTTCTCACACCAGTCACATGACTGACCTGGAGTTTATTGTTTTAACCTAAACTCTGGGTGCCCTTATTTTGACACGGGCAGCTAGTAGTTTTGGTCTTGCAGATTTATATTCACAGGATTCTGGTTTACAGCTGGAACGATATCCGGGAAGCTTTGTATCCGTATATCTCTTTCAGTTGTGTATTGTATTATTTTCCGCTGCAGTAATGTATTGTAATCTCTGATATTTTATAATGTGTAATATTTATCCATTACTCTGCATATTCTTGTATTCTGATGGAATTGTTGTAATAAGCAATGAAATGTTCTTCCGTCTGCGTTCTTTTGTGGCTTGTCCTCGACTCAATCCATGATTTCCCGTAAGGGGGATTTCGGGTCGTTTCAATTTAGGCATAGCTTTATGTATATCGTGACTTCACGAGCATTACACACCGGTCGAGTCTAAAATGGGAGAAGGGAACGCAGGGAGTGCACACGTTTCTTTCTAGCTAGAAGTGGTGTCAGTGCTTAAACTGCATGGCATTTGCTTATGTGGTTGTTGGAATTTTGCGAGGCCTCAGTTTATTCTTATCGGTCGCCCTCGGCTGATTTGTAGATCCAATAGGATCGGGGAGCGTGTGTTCAGGCATAACTAATCCACTAAAGTATTTGTGGACCGGCCCTGCTGTATCCAAGGGTTTGCCAGCGTCTGAATCCTGAGGCATTGCTAGAGTGTCTCGAATCGGTCAGGAGCTCCTCCCTAGCCTTGACTCATGATGGAAATCCAATTTCCAATACGCCCTTGCGGTTTTGATTGTATAACTAGTATGGCGACATAGTAGATGGTAGCTATGCCATCTAGGATTGATATTATATTTGAAATGTTTTATGTATATATACACACTAATAATAATATCGTTTTTACGTATCAAGCATCTTTTGATCATTATAAGGTAAAACTCTATCCTCTGGTGTGCGTTGCATTGTGTGATGGGACCTGGGTCTTATAATGGTTTCATTTTTCTAAAAAGCATTGCGTTATTTGACGATTTACTTTATTTATGCACTGGCAATCCAATGGAGTAAACCCGTTCCGCGTTAGCGGCGTGGTCCTGTGATTAGCCTACTTATTAGATAAGTTAAGTATAGAATTCTCACACCAGTCCCACGACTGACTTGTAGTTTGTTTCACTTTGCAAATTCGGGTGCCCTCTTTCCACATGGGCAGTCGAGTAGCTTTTTGCAGATATAGTTAAGCAGGATCCTGGACTAAAGCCTGAAGCTGGGTCCAGAATATTGATGGCCTTCCGCTGAGATTAGTTCCGCTGCAATGTATTAATTTATTGTAATTTATCTTCCGCTGTACTTTACAAAGTGTACTCTGATATATTATGTAATCTGATGTAACATTTATTATTGATGTTATAAAAGTCTGTGTTGTTGTTCTGATGTGTTGTATGCCCAAAGTTAACGTACGCGGGTTTTGAACGGTTTTGATCGATCTTGCGATCGATTGGGGTCGAGCGAAATCCGGGTCGTTACATGAACTAATTAGGGAAGGGAAAAAAGGCGTATTTGTAATTTCTCCTCCTCATGTGCATCCTCTCACCAGCTACAGGCAGTCCACTAACTTTCCTCTCTTCATTTTTCTTCCATCTTCCTGTCTTTACGTCTCCCCCCCTATTTTTTTCCCCTAATAAAATAACCTCCTCGACCTAACTGTCTTTCAAGAACCCAGGACGAGTGGAAGAACGGTCTTGAGCAGGTTTGATGGTCGGATCGAGTGTTCTTCTTCCATGATGTTGATTATTCGTATTGTAATTACAGCTACGTCTTTGATCGTCGGTGCTTTATTCGATCGATTTCCACTTTGGGGTTTGAAGCCTAAACCTACCGCAGTTCAACTAGCCTAAACCCCCAACTCAACCGCTTCTCCCAAATTTTCTCCACTTCACTTTCTTCTATAGATTGAACCAATATGCGTGGAGAGTAGACAGATGATGTGGATCCACTATTTATACCCCGTAATTGGCTATCAGGTGGATGAGCAAATTCTAGACAAAAAGTGGCATAATTACCATAGAGTATCACCTAAAAGCGATTGGAAAAGCAAGTCAACGTTCCATACACGCTTATTAAAGTCGAACGAAGCATTTTGCGAAGGCTTGTTTTCTTATTTTGAAGATTAGGTATTGATATGTCTTTTAACAAAAACCTATTTACATATTTGATTTTATATTGGTTATCAAAGATAATCAACGATTGTATTTAGTTAATTTCATGAACTATTGTTTTTAAATATCAGCTATGATTATTCGTTCTTAATAACAACAAAAAGATTTGTCTAACACTATAAATTAAAGTTGTGTTAGTTAAACCCCTTATCTAATGACAGTGCATGGATTTATAAAAAGGTCCAGATGCAAACAAGCACACTGATGAAGAAAATATCACCAATGGTTTATGAAGGAAAAGACATGACGATGGTAGGCATTTAGAAGAAAGGTACATTTTTGTCCTACTACCTTATATCATTCTACCATTTTGGTTTGATCCTCATGGTTTTTCATATTGTTTTTATCTGCATTAGGCCGTTCCAGTAATTTGAGATTAAAATAAGGATACGGTGATGTACTCTCACATTTTATACATAATATCCTTGGTGTTTCATTTGATGTTTTGGTTGCTAAAATTGGTCACAACATATTGAATGAACAAACAGTTTTTAATAAATAATATTTACAACACATTTCCCATTTATCAATGAAATGTTTCCACTTCCTGAAAGGAGAAACGTTTATTTTTAACACGTATTGCAACTTAAAGACTAAGAACTTCTCTCCTTGTCAAATTAAATTATGATTACATGGATGATGATGGATTATGATGGGCATTTGAGGTTTTGACAATTGAGGCTATTGCATTACCTTTAGTTGTCTTATGGGAATTCGTTACATATTCCCCTCCATGTCTTCTTTTTTCTACCTATGTTTGTTTACTAATATGTTTTTTGCTGACCACTTTCTACATGAAGGGCTCGAACATGAAATATTTTATGCAAAAGGTTTGACACTCATCTATTTGATGAAATAATTAGTGAGTATTGGGAATCATAGTAATACCAAGAATGAGTGGATGTTTTGGAAGTGTTAGCTAACTAACTGTAAATATTATAATTGAATGGTTTCAAATTGATATTTATGATCGATCATTTTTTTTATGTTTCTTGAAGAGTTAAATAAATTTGTTTAAATTTACTGTGGTTTGAGCCACTCTTATGTTAATGGAATGAATCTCAAACAATGTTGTAGGTGCTTAGGTTTATTTTTCCTTCTTCTGTCTCATTACAATTTTTTTTGCTTAAGAGACTTATCCCATTAAAATAAATAATAATAAAGGTATTTTTTGTTTTTAAATCAATATACTGAAAGACGATTAATACAAAGCCCAACAAAAACTATATGTTTCCAAATAATATTAAAATCAAAATCTTTTGCTACCACGTCCCCCACCTTCTCTACCACTGCCACCACCACCAAACCCACCACAACCACCACCGCCTCTGCTACCACCACCAAATTTGTTGCCTCCATCGCCCCGCCAGATACCGCCGATTCTTCCTCCCCGCGGTTCCTCTCTTTCTTACAAGGGAGGTAACTTCTGAATCCCTTCCAATGACATATCACTTAATTTTCTTAGCCCATCAAAAAACATGCTCACATCATCAACAGGTACATCAAATACAGCACCCGACCCATCGGCTGTGAATGAAAGACTTTTTATCCCTTCAACCTTCAATTTTGGCACATTCAGCTTTATCATGCTAAAAAAATGATAATAGTGATCACTTTTTTGTATTAGAGAAACCATCAGCTTTGGTGAGTGCTTTAGCAAGAAAATCTATAGCTGGAATGCCAGAAGAAGAAAGAAGTTGCTCAGCTTAAGGCTTAAATATAGGGATTACTCCATCAGAGACATTAGAGATAGCTTCTGGTGCTTCAGGGCCAGCAGATGCAACTATGTCGGAAGCCTAAGGAAAAGAAATGTGCTCAAATTTTACACCAGATTCTCTTTCAATTCTGAACACACTGTAATTTTTTGACATTACTCTATATCTATATCCAAAATGTTTTTGTTCCTATCCGTGATTATGTTCCTTCATGTTTATTTCATCCTTTCAAATCTCTTGAATTTCTAGACATTCTGACCTAGAAATTACGAATCTATACTTTACTTGTTGATGGAAATGTATTAATTATGAGTTATATGATACATTGCTATCGTGGTATTCTAACATTTCATTAATATTTACACGAAACGCCTTGCCAAAAAAAATTACATGAACTTAAAGTAATATCTTTCTTTCCAAACTAGAAATTTAAAGGATAATATTTCAACTTTTAAACATTCATGTAATTTCCCATCATCTATACTTCATTTAAGGCTATAAACGGTTTGAAACATTTCATAATATGAAAGTATTTTGTTATAAATAGGTAAAGTTTTTACTATTTTTATGTATGACATGCATATATATAGTAATGTCATCATATAATATCATTAGCCAGAAACTGTTCAAATTTAAGCTAACTAAATAAAAGTAATTTAGTGTGAAAACACATAAGCAATTAGTAACTCATAAATCATGGTATTGAATATTTAAAAGGTTTCCATTGTATGATTATCTAATAAGCCATCCTATGGTTTCGCAAGGAACAGGTTATGAATGGAGAATGCCAAAAGCATGCAAAGATACTAAAATGATGATCACCATGACCACGTCAACTAATAGATTGAAAGATCCATATTATCCTGATCCTTTTAATGGTACATACTATAATATCTCTCTGCTTTTTTCTCCATCTTTTTTTATCTTTGAAACTATCATCTGTTACAAATAACTTCATTTGAAGACAGTAATTCATCCTCATATAATAATTGACAATTACCAAATATTTACATGTTTTCTAGCCTTTAAACCTTTTTGAAATAATTTTCTAACTTATATTCTATTATATATACATAATTTATATTTGCAGTTACATAAGTGATATTTTCAAATTGTATTTCAGTTTCTACATGTGTTCATATCATTTTTTTTTCTAACTTAACAACACGCTTCCTGGTTAAATGCCCCCATTGCATTTCTTAACCTTCGCCTATATACATTTTCAATATTCTTCCATTACCAACAACAAGCTCGCTGGACAAAGTTCCTTTTCTTTCCTTTCAAATATTCAATTTGTAGTTTATTGCATTACTATATGTGTTTCATTTATTTTGAAGTATCATTCTACGTTATGTTCACTATCATCTGTTACTGTTTCATATCTACACTATGTTGTTCTACTCACTTACTATTTCTTAAGTGTTAACAACTTATGGCAGTCTACGATATATCTATTTTGAACTGTTTTTCATTCCACTGTCAACTAATTAACTGATTTAATATGATATCATAGATGTTACTCCATATTGTTGAATTCTTTGGAAGTGAAGCCTATAAGCTCATATACAACGGCCAATGTAAAATTTTCCACTCTTACAATTGGATCCTCAGCAGGGACTCATGGTTTACTCACGATGGGGTAGGAAGCCACTCACCAAAAATAAGGGTACGAAAGTTTTTATATATTTACCTTGCTTCTCCAAATTATCAGACAGACAACACTGTTTTACTTTTATACTGCTAACTTAGCAAAAGATTACATATGCACTGTCCTAAAATTATATGATAAAGATTTGCCTATAATTTTAATAATATAGGTGTTATTCTTACATTTCTGATATTTGCTTAACATGAAGAATTTTGTCACTATTCTCATATTGGTTTAATTTCTAATGACAAATATTAAAAAAAAAGCATTTAGAAGCTCCATTTTATATAACCGTTGGAACTTTATATTGCTCTGCATACATCAATAACATAGATTTCTAATTTTTCCTCTTTCTGCGTTTGAACTTCCTCCGTGATAGGTTTTCTGACCATAGGTACAAGCAAGATGTTGCACGCTTCATATTTTATGTAATGACCCAGTTTTTGAACTAATTTTATAATCTATAATTAATAGATTGTGCTCGCAATTAAATTCAAATAGAGGAATTTGGATAATTATATATTATAGAAAATTAAAGATAAATAATTTTTGTATAATTTTCTATATGTAATAATTGTAATTTAATTGTCTTGATTAGTGTATGTATGTAAACTTGGGATTTTGTTTATATAAGATAAACAAAATTAAATCCAACAATCTTTATAAAATCCATAAGATGAAGATATAAGAAGAATTAAACAATTCTTAAATCTCCTTCCTCGTAATAGTATTTATTAGATAATTTTGCTAATAAATCAAAGTAAAGTTTCTTAAGTAATTTTCCTATGGTAAGGTTATTTGGTAATTTCATTATTTTACAGGAAAAACAAATCGAACTAAAAATCAATTAGAGCTAAAAGAAAACATGTGACTTGGAATATTTGTTTAATTAAAATATATAAGTGATGTGTGTATACGTATATGTACACGAGTATACATAGGTAAAATCTAAAAATCAAAATGAATTGAAAAGGGGAAAATTTAATTAAGTTTTAATCTAGGAAATTAAAACCTATATATATATATATATACACATATTAGACAATTAGAAGCATAGCATAGGATGGGATTGCTAAGTAAAATGGCATGTACAGATCAAATATGGGAAGAAAATCCTAGATATGGGACAAACATTTAATATGAAAGGAACTAAGGTCAGGCTTCTTTGCATTGGAAATGAAATGAAGACTAATAGCTTAAATAGACATGCATAAGGTGACATCTTATAGGGTTAGACCATCCTATCATGTGTAAACACATGTATGTATCTCCCTATAGTGCCAAGGAGCTGAAAAGGAAGAACAGCAAACAAAATCGTAGAATGTGCAAACTGTGAAGGAAGAAAAAAACACAGCATTGATGTGAAGGGATAACTAAGCAATAGGAGATGATGGAAAATCAGTAGGTTTATTTTGCTTGCATGCTAAGGTAGTATTGTAAATATATATATAAGGTACACACGTATGAAAAATCTACAGTAAGAACATATCATAGAAGAGACCAAAAAGTAGGAGACCAGTGTTGAGTTGGCGACAAGAGGTTTGATGGTTATATGGTTTTAGACACATTAAATTATTTTTAATTTAATTTAATTTGGTTTAAATAATATACATAAACATGTAATTAAATAAGATAATAAAAAGGAGAAGGATCGGAAATCTACTAAGGCATTGTGTAATTTCAAAATAGACATTAGCGTGAAAACGAGAATTTGAATCTGCAGTGTGTATATATATATATGTGTTTGTGTGTATAAGTATTTATTTATATAAATAATCTATTTAATATAAATAGAAAGATAAATAAAATTGATTAATTTCCAAAGATCTTGATATCGTGAAATTATTGAATTATAGAATGAACGTCATCGTGTGAATTGAGTTCGAATTTCAAGAATATATATAAGCTATTAAAATGAAATAAATGGTATCGATGGATTTATTTCCAAAGAAATAGGAATAAATATAGTGAAATTTTTATCCGAGATCATATATTTCAAACTGTTATTTAGTTTGAAATTTAACATCGAATCCTTGCTGATTATTGTTGTGTGATATAAATTATATGTTATGCTATGAAGTGACCAATCTAGATTTGTTAAAATAAAACGTCGACACACTTTGTTATATCTAATTGTCTGATATTAATTACTATTCTGAAATTAGAATTGAAACCCATACGAGTTAATTAATAAACATGCCATGGAAAATATAGTGATTATAAACAATTGGTATAAACTGTTTTGTTTATATACACTGTTTAAATTTGATAGTTAAAACACCAACTATCAAAGAAATATTTCCCCATGCATTAGTTCGAAGAGACCGGGATGGGAACTAGACCCAAAACCACTTCGAACTAACTTTACGATTCTTAAACTAACTTGTATGGATGATTATATGATTTAAAGAATTCGAAGACCGTAGATCTTCATGACCGGAAGAATTACTTGTTTAAAATTTCTCTAGTGGCCATTGGAGTTATTATGACTTGTGATTCTATCGTAATTGAAATCTTCGGATTTGCAAGGACTATTCGCTACTGATCCATGGGGAGATTCCTATATTGGATGCAGTAGGAGAGTGCCTTCGGTTCATCCTGTACCTGGATGACCTGTAAGGACGAATGTCTGACATAGTATTTCCTAAAAATAAGGTACGTTGATTTTTACAAATATACCGAGTTAATGACAAAGAACGGCACTTCTTTTACATCCAGAGTATATTTGTGGAAGTCAATTAGTGATTTGACAGATTTGACAATGTGGCATTCAAAGTAAATGATGGCCAAATGTTCTAAAGGTAAATTCTAACCTCAAGCTTCATCAATTGGGAAATGACAAAAATCGGGCATGTAGCATGGCTATGTGGGTCGCTCCCATTAGGGTGTATAATCACCTATCTAGAGAAATTCCATTTCATTCTTTAATCTATTTCGATGCTGACCCTTTTCGAGAAACGGTGGTTTGAGCCCAACCGTTGGTAATATACATTCGATGCACTCAAGCGAAATGAGTGGTCGGTCAAGTGTGGTTGGGTTGCATGAAGTTCTTGTTGAACCCAGTGTATTCCCCTCTAGAGATACACTATCGGAAGGTGGTCCCGTACCTTGTCATAGTTGGAATCCAATTTCCAATAAGCATTTGCGGTTTTGATTGTATACTATATATGTGGAGCGTGAGATGCAAGCGTTCCGCTAGATTGATAATTATTTGTATTTAGACATTATCATAATATCAGATGATATATATGATTTCAAAAATGTTTTAGGTTATCGTAAGGTAAAAACCATCCGTATTTATGTGTGGATCGATCTTACGATTATCATTTATTTCAAAAAGGTTTTGAACATTAAATCAATCTATTTTAAAATCGTTTACTCACACCAGTCCCATGGCTGACCCAGAGTTTATTTTTCTATGTTTTCCCTAAACTCTTAGGTATCCAAATTTGTATGGGTAGTCAAGTGGTTTCAGGATTTTACAGATTCACTTGAAGGAGCTTGGAGCAAGGTCTTCAACATTAGATATATCGAGTTTATTTCCGCTGTGTTATGTATGTGTTGTACTCTGATGATACATGTAAGTAAACACCATTTTGTATTTCAAGTATTGTTATATAATATTTTATTCCGTTCCATTGTGAGATTCGTGGTACTCTGATTCTGTTGTATTCAGTTATTCTTTTTCTTCTATTCTAACTTTCTTTCTTTCTATTTCTCACCCTCTAATTTCATTCTATTAACGATCTGTTAATTTCTGGTGTTTGATTAATCGATATGTGATGCAAGACATGTATTAGTATTGATAATCAGGATCGGGAATTTTCGGGCCGTTACAGTTGGTATTAGAGCAATGGTTTAGCAATAACCTTGGCTCTGTGGCGTATCTCGATAGAGATGGGGTTAGTAACACCTAAGACTGAGTTTGACTGTATATATATATATATATATATATATATATATGAGTGCATATTTGTTAATTGATATAAAAACTATTTTCTATTGTGTTGATTAGTTTATCGAGTGATTTATGAATTCTGGTCGATATGGTAGTCAAAACTGTATCAATGGGTGTTTCTGAACTCTTGAACAGAGTAATTCAGCATAGTATTGTTTTATAAAATTAGGTAAATAAAATAACTTTACTCAAATTATATTTTGATATAAAAGAATAATTTTCTGAAATTATTATAAATGGATGTGATGGTTGTTACTATAATCTAATATTACTTATAAAATTAAAAAGGTTATACAAAACCAAATTGGAATTTGTGTAAATATAAAATATACAAGTGGGATGACCCCAAAAACTAAATTCAAACTAAAACTTGAATTTGAAATCCCGGAAGTTAGAAAGATTTTTGATGGAAGATTGTTTGGGGGAAATGAATTGTCATGGTAATTCAAGGGTTTTGAATTCGAAATGGAATAGGGATATGTGATTTCAAACTAATTTGAAATAAAAACTGGGAATGTGGATTCAGGAATGACAATTTATTTGAGACAAGCCTAGTGGATTAAGACAGTAAAGGTGAACTGGATGGATTAGAGTTGATTTAGATTATTAAATTGGATCGGAGTTTAAAAGGAGTATTTGAAGCAGATAAGTATGGTTGTACATATTTGATTCAAACCAATGAGTTTTGAAATTAATTTCCAAATGTAATCAGATATATTTGGGGTTGTTAAGAATTAGGATACAGAGTTAAGAAATTGGAATCTAACTGAAAACTGGTTGAGTTAAATGATTTTATAAGTATTGATCTGATGTTGATTTCGGTCTTCGGGATTGATACTTAGAGAATTATCTTCTTACCGGTTTACAGGTAGGAGCTGATAAATATGGAAGAATAGAAAGGCATAAATATGGAATGGAAATATTTTCCAACTAACAAATATTCGCAAGTTATGAATATGACTGTGATGCTGATGTATTAACTGCAGTAAAATATTTTAAGGTGGATGAACGGTGTGTTCTGGATGCCTTGGTCGTTATGGTTATGAGGGGATGACCCATGTTTGTGTTGATATAAGTCTAAATATATTGAATATAATTGGAATCTCCTCGTTACTCTTTAATTTCGGGGACGAAATTCTTTTAAGAGGGGGGGGGGAGATTGTAACGACCCAGTTTTTGAACTAATTTTATAATCTATAATTTATAGATTATGCTCGCAATTAAATTCAAATAGAGGAATTTGGATAATTATATATTATAGAAAATTCAGGATAAATAATTTTTGTATAATTTTCTATATGTAATAATTGTAATTTAATTGTCTTGATTAGTGTATGTATGTAAACTTGGGATTTTGTTTATATAAGATAAACAAAATTAAATCCAACAATCTTTGTAAAATCCATAAGATGAAGATATAAGAAGAATTAAATAATTCTTGAATCTCCTTCCTCATAATAGTATTTATTAGATAATTTTGCTAATAAATCAAAGTAAAGTTTCTTAAGTAATTTTCCTATGGTAAGGTTATTTTGTAATTTCATTATTTTACAGGAAAAACAAATCGAACTAAAAATCAATTAGAGCTAAATGAAAACATGTGACTTAGAATATTTGTTTAATTAAAATATATAAGTGATGTGTGTATATGTATATGTACACAAGTATACACAGGTAAAATCTAAAAATCAAAATGAATTGAAAAGGGGAAATTTTAATTAAGTTTTAACCTAGGAAATTAAAATCTATATATATATATATATATATATATATATATATATATATTAGACAATTAGAAGCATAACATAGGATGGGATTGCTAAGTAAAATGGCATGTACAGATCAAATATGGGAAGAAAATCCTAGATATGGGACAAACATTTAATATGAAAGGAAGTAAGGTCAGGCTTCTTTGCATTGGAAATGAAATGAAGACTAATAGCTTAAGTAGACATGCATAAGGTGACATCTTATAGGGTTAGACCATCCTATCATGTGTAAACACATGTATGTATCTCCCTATAGTGCCAAGGAGCTGAAAAGGAAGAACAGCAAACAAAATCGTAGAATGTGCAAACTGTAAAGGAAGAAAAAAACACAGCGTTGATGTGAAGGGATAGCTAAGCAATAGGAGATGATGGAAAATCAGTAGTTTTATTTTGCTTGCATGCTAAGGTAGTATTGTAAATATATATATAAGGTACACACATATGAAAAATCTGTGGCAAGAACATATCATAGATTTTTGCCTAGGATCCTAGTAGAAGACTAATTGAATTATTAAATCACACATTTATTCATAGCTGCTGGAAACCTACCCATTTGTCAAAGTTCCTACCCAACATAAAGCCTTAAAATTTGCATCTATAAATACATTTGGAAATCCTCATAACCATACACACTGAGTTGCTCCTGAAAATAAAAATACACAAAGCAAAATCATAGCAATGAAATGATAGAGAGAGGAAGTAAGCAAATCTGGAACAAACTGTATGAAAAATTATGGAAAAAGGAAATGGCAAGACTTGAACAAATTCAACTGAAAGTAAAAATTAAAAGAGAAAGGGAACTTGGATCAAAACAGGTCAATGGGATAGCAAAACAGGGGAGAACAAAACTGGAAACTTTGCAACTAATCTATGTGAGTATACACCATAAACATCTCTACTGTTTATATAGATCTTGATTGGTTTAAACTATATGTAAGTATACAAGTTATTTGGTGCAATAATTTTAAGATGCTGAAGAATGGTTAAACTATGGCTAAGAGTTGAATAATCTAAGAAAAAATAATACATAAAGTACTATTTATATGAACTTTAAGTGAATGCAAACCATGTGTGTTAATATAGGATCGTTTTACTGGATCAAAATATTAATGTATGTTGAAAGTTTGGGATAACCTGAGAATCAATGCAAATACAGTAATGTATGGAGTAAATAATCTTTAAGCATTTCTATGTTCTAAAAAAAACTAGTAAGCTATATCTGTATGTGAGCAAACCTTCTAAAATCTCTTTACTGTTATTAAATTCTAAGTAGATTTAGATTCGTATGTTGATATGTACCCAACACCCTTGATTTAACATTGATGTTCAACCTCTACTTTAACAACCTGAGGATAAATTGGAAGACAGTAATCATATATTGGTAAGAGAAAACTTGAGGTTTCCCTTTTATGTTGATATTAGATCCTAAGTAGGATCAGTCTTATGTATACTGATCTATATACCAACCATTTATGATTTAAATGTTGAAATTTAGTTTTTGAAAACAGTCGGATTAGAACGAGAGTGTTTGACAAAAATCTGAGAATGAATAATAAAAGGAAAGGAACAAGTATCTTTGTGAGTCCACAATCTAAAAACTATTTATTGCTTGAAAGATTTAAGTTAAAATGTGCTGAAAATACAAGGGTTTAATGTTTAGGAAAAACTGTTAAACAGCTTAAGAAAAATAAACAAAAGTAAACTCAGTAACATATACACAAGAGTAAACTCCTCCTATTTCTTTTCCTATACAAATTTATGGATGCTCTACTTTGATTCAAGTAGGCATATGTAAATGAATACATTTGGTTTGTGTTATTTTGTTATGTCATGAAAATTTTCCCAGCAGTATAGCTGGGCAGTGAACACTAAAGAAAACACAGTAACACATGCCAAGAGAAGATTCTAATTTCACTTTCTTTAATATCTAATATATGTTGTATGGGTAT
This sequence comes from Allium sativum, assembly GCA_030737875.1. Lineage (NCBI taxonomy): Eukaryota > Viridiplantae > Streptophyta > Magnoliopsida > Asparagales > Amaryllidaceae > Allium > Allium sativum. The sequence goes on along the minus strand of CM060916.1, from coordinate 705,794,710 downwards.
TGAATTCATAGATGTAATCATTGGTTGTTGCTGGTTGATTAAACATCATCTATCCATCTTGTTATTGCTAGATTTAAATCAGTAGAAATAAGCTTTGAACCCCTCTGTGTTTCACAGTAAGAACATAAATTCCATCATACAAATTCAATAAATAAAATAAAGAACTAAAATTCTGGTTTGTTTTAAAATGTGAGATCAAATGAAAATTTCCTATTTTTGTCTGGGGTATGTTCTAAAAACCCTTTCAAGTAACATAGTGTCTATTATCCTTTGGAACTATCGAATCACAGTGAAGAGGTCAGGAAACTCCAAATTTCAAACATCATATCTTGGAGATCCAGGTATATGGTTGAATCCGTGAAAGGGAATCATGAATTTAGGTGTTAATTTCTTGAATTTTAGTGGTGGGATTTAGTATATCTTCTGAGTTCACCAGAAAATAAGATAGGGGCTTTTTCTGATGATTAAATTGATCGGAGTGTGTGAAATTTGGATTGAAGGATCTTGGATGATCGAAGATCATGGGAAAAATGCTAGATTATTTTTCCATAAGTGGATTTATGAGATTGGGTTAAAAATAGGGCTTTTTATACTGTTTTTGAAAGGGGGTTTTGACGATGAACTGGATGTTGGTGGAAGCATCGAGTGCGTTCGATTTTAGGGTGAAGGTCGACCTTGGTGTCTGCTCCATGTTGGTGAAATTGAGGGTTGATCGGAGCACTGTGGCGGCGGCAAGAGTTGGAACAGAGGAGGTGGCTTTTGGGTAATGTTTGACGGAAGCACCAGATTTCGATGTAGGGCAGGAGAGTGGAAACAGCTCGACAATGGTTACTGACAAAGGAGACACGTGTGTGGGGATGGCGGAGATGAATCATTGGCGATCAGTTGGAGCGTGCACGTGCACCAGTACACGTTCATGTGTACCAGTGAAGAAGAAGAAAGGAATTAAAGAGAGGGAAGCGGTAGTGGGTAAGTAAGAAATGTTTGGGGTTTGGGCTGTTGAATGGGCCGTGACGAATAATTGGGCTTAAGGCTTCTTAATTAAATAAAAAGATGTAGTGTTAAGTATATAAAATTCAAATTAAAATATATTCCATGTATGTAATGTAGAAGAGACCAAAAAGAAGGAGACTAGTGTTGAGTAGGCGACAAGAGGTTTGATGGTTATATGGTTTTAGATACATTAAATTATCTTTAATTTAATTTGATTTGGTTTAAATAAGAGATATAAACATGTAATTAAATAATATAATAAATAGGAGAAGGATCGAAAATCTACTATGGCATTTTGTAATTTCAAAATAGACATTAGTGTGAAAACGTGAATTTGAATCTGCAGTATATATATATATATATGTGTGTGTGTGTGTGTATAAGTAATCTATTAAATAATATAACAATTTCACTATATAAATAATCTATTAAAAATAAATAGAAAGATAAATAAAATGGATTAATTTCCAAAGATCTTGATATCGTGAAATTATTGAATTATAGAATGAACGTCATCGTGTGAAATGAGTTCGAATCTCCAAGAATATATATAATCTATTGAAATGAAATAAATGGTATCGATGAATTTATTTCCAAAGAAATAGGAATAAACATAGTGAAATTGTTATCCGATATCATATATTTCAAACTATTATTTAGTTTGTAATTTAACATCGAATCCTTGCTGATTATCGTTGTGTGATATAAATTATATGTTATGCTATGAAGTGACCAATCTAGATTTGTTAAAATAAAACGTCGACACACTTTGTTATATCTAATTGTTTGATATTAATTACTGTTTTGAAATTAGAATTGAAACCCATAAGAGTTAATTAATAAACATGCCATGGAAAATATAGTGATTATAAATAATTGGTATAAACTGTTTTATTTATATACACTGTTTAAATTTGATAGTTGAAACACCAACTATTAAAGAAATATTTCCCCATGCGTTAGATCAAAGAGACCGGGATAGGAACTAGACCCAGAACCACTTCGAACTAACTTTACGAATCTTAAACTAACTTGCAGGGGCGATTATACGATTTAAAGAATTCGAAGACAGTAGATCTTCATGACTGGAAGAATTACTTGTTTAAAATTTCTCTGGTGGCCATTGGAGTTATTATGACTTGTGATTCTGTCGTAATTGAAATCTTCGGATTTGCAAGGACTATTCGCTACTGATCCATGGGGTGATTCCTATATTGGATGCAGTAGGAGAGTGCCTTCAATTCATCCTGTTCCTATATGACTTGTATGGACGAATGTCTGACAGAGTATTTCCTGAAAATCACATACATTGATTTTTACAAATATATCGAGCTGATGACAAAGAAGGGCACTTCTTTTACATCCAGAGTATATTTGTGGACGTCAATTAGTGATTTGATGGATCTGACAATGTGGCATTCAAAGTAAATGATGGCCAAATGTTCTATAGGTAAATTCTAACTTCAAGCCTCATCAACTGGTAAATGATAAAAATTGGGCAGGCAGCATGGCTATGTGAGTTGCTCCCATTAGGGTGTATAATCACCTATCTAGAGAAATTCCATTTCATTCTTTAATCTATTTCGATGCTTCCTTTTCAGGAAACGGTGGTTTGAGCCCAATCGTTGGTGATATACATTCGATACACTCGAGCGAAATGAGTGTTCAGTCATGTGTGGCCGGGTTGCAAGACGTTCTTGTTGAACCCAGTGTATTCCGCTTTCGAGATACACTATCGGCAGGTGGTCCCATACCTTGTCATAGTCGGAATCCAATTTCCAATAAGCGTCTGTGGTTTTGATTGTACACTATATATATGGAGCGTGAGATGCAAGCGTTCCGCTAGATTGATAATTATTTGTATTTAGACATTATCATAATATCAGATGATATATATGGTTTCAAAAATGTTTTGGGTTATCATAAGGTAAAAACCGTCCGTATTTATGTGTGGATCGGTCTTACGATTATCATTTATTTCAAAAAGGTTTTGAATATTAAATCAATCTGTTTTAAAATCTTTTACTCACACCAACCCCATGACTGACCCAGAGTTTGTTTTTCTGTGTTTCCCCTAAACTCTTGGGTGCCCAAATTTGTATGGGCAGTCAAGTGGTTTCAGGATTTTACAGATTAACTTGAAGGAGCTTGGAGCAAGGTCTTCAACATAGATATATCGAGTTTATTTCTGTTGTGTTATGTATGTGTTGTACTCTGATGATACATGTAAGTAAACACCATTTTGTATTTCAAGTATTGTTATATAATATTTTATTCCGTTCCGCTGTGAGATTCGTGATACTCTGATTCTGTTGTATTTAGTTCTTCTTTTTCTTCTATTCTAACTTTCTTTCTTTCTATTTCTCACCCTCTAACTTCATTCTATTAACGATCTGTTAATTTCTGGTGTTTGATTAATCGATATGTGATGCAAGACATGTATTAGTATTGATAATCAGGATCGGGAATTTTCGGGCCATTACATTTTACTCCTAGCTCTGTGCAAAATGACACAATACGATATGATTCATGCTTCGTGCTACATGCTTATTTTGTAACCGTCTATATGCTTCTTTTGTAAAAGTCTATATATTTCCTGCTATTTGACATAGTTAGCATTAAACATGTGTTTTGTGAATTTTTCCCTAATGCAAACATGTGTTGTTGCTATTATTTTTTGTCTCATAAAACCAAACCGGGAATTGGGTGTAGATTGTTTAGAAGTTTTCTTTTCTCACTGCAACTGCTCTTCATTTTTCAACATTATCATCCCGCATTTTACTCAATTTATGTACAATGTGCTTGTCCGCTTAATCAAATTTTGATTTAACCGTGCCATGCCACTGTAATAATAATTTTTACCTACTATTACAATTCTTCCCAAACTAGGATGTACGTTAGAAATAGGGGTTAAATTGCACTATTTTTCCTATGCACACATGCAATTCTGATTCCAGTGTACTGGTGTGTGTGTGTGTATTGGTGTTTGTAATAGATTTCAGTACAAGAGTGGTCAGCTTTGGAGGAAATTACATAGATAGCCAATGAATAGAAGAAAATGGTGAATTTTAGAAATATAAGGTAAGAAAAGGAAATTGAGAACCCACTTTGAGTCTAGCCTTATAAATGGATTTTTAGAGCTTGTAGAAAAATGATTTTGAAAATTTACGAGTTTCAAATCTAAAACCCATGAATTTTAAATAATTATTTACTTAAAAGTAAAGAGTTTCTTGAAAATGTTTTTTGGTCAAAAATCAAACTTGTTTTGACAAGGAGAAGATATAAGTTATGGGATTGGGCGATATAAGTAGGAGGAAATGTTAAGAATTGGTAGTGGAAAGGATAACACATGGATTTGATATATGGACTTGGTTGAAGAGTGGAAGGCAAGAAGGCCCAACTTGGAGGGTAGAGTAAGCCTCGAAATCTTTAGCAATAGTTGTATCAACAACTTAGCCTTCACGAGCAGTTTAGAGCAGGTTAGAAATTATTTAGGAAGGAGTGAGGAAGGCATGCAAAAAAAAAGAGCAGGTTAACCTATTAGTCGGGCCGATGGACCTGACCCGACTACTCTACGGAAATAAGAAACAACAGAGCCGAAGGCTTCGTTCATTATTTTATCCTCCCCAAAAGCTGCTCCCACCCAAAATCCATCAGCCACCATGATTTCACCACTTCCACCACCTCAAGTCTCCATCATTTTCTTCAAGAAATGTACCAAGTCGATGCACATCCTTATATATGCACCTCTCCCTAATTTGTTTCTCCAGATCTCACGATTTTTTGCCATGCCTCCGAGGCAAGCTTTGATAAACCGTTTTCCATAACTAATAGTGTAGGAGATAGATGATGTTAGAGTAGTAAAAGGACTGTGTAGGCTTATCAGAAAACAACCTCTTACCAGATTTTGTAGGGGAGAGCGGTAAAGTTCGGTGATTTTCAAGGTACATCGCTACAGCAAATTTTCTTGGATTGCTTCAAATTCCCAAGCAATGTGCTTCGAGAAGAAGGCATATCCCAAGTTAGTGAGCCTTGACGCTAATTTATTGTCCGAGTTGATTTATGATGATTTTACCGTTGAATCGAAGGTCAAGGAAGTTAGAGTAGCGTTCACCGATGCCCAGTTATGTACTATTTTAGGCATTAGTGGATACAGTCAAGGTCTGGACCAGACCTAGCTGACGGAGGAAGCCTTTTTAGAGTATATTTTTATTGACCCTCAGCATCAGGCTTGGCGTATCATACATCTGTGCCCTTTAGCTAGATTGGTTAGGTGCATCATGTAGTATAACCTCATCCCCAAGATATGGAGTTTTCATCAGATTTATCCAGTAGCTAGACATGCCACCTATGCCATATTTGGAGGCATTCAGGTGAGTTAGGACACAATTATTAGGGCTCGGTATGCAGGAGCAACTAGTGATCATAGGACTTCTCTTCCGTTGTTTCACCTATGGACTACAATATTCAGATGGGAAGGAGTCAACATGGAGAGAGAGAGTGTGTGTGTGAGTATGAGAGAGAGAGGTACATTGAGATTACCCATCCATTGACTGATGCTGCTACTTTGCGAAGGATGGGTATAAACCAGAGGTTTTGTAGCCTCAATAACTCATTAAGCATGAACCTCTATAGTAGCATTCCCTGCACTATGAGATGCCATATTATTTTGAGCCTGGGTAGGCATTTCCACCAAAGTCATTTGGAGAGGGCGTAGAAACCATAGATCCACAATGAGACCCTTGTCCTTACGGGCTAGATCTGCATAGGCCATGGCTGAATGGATGCTAAAGGGAGGAAGAGGGTTCCACTCAACCTGTAGAGCCAATGATTTGAGACAGCAGGAAAGGATCATTGCTAAGTGCTAGGAGTAGATGGGTTGAGAGCATCAGGAGATCCTCCGGTGGTAGTAGAAGATTGCTCATACACTTCACAAGCTTTTAGAGGGTAGTAAGAAGCAAGAGGAGCATTCAAGTTGCTTGGATTCTTTGATCAGGACCATGCTGTCTTAAAGGGGGCAGAGTCATAGGCCTCATATCCTTAGAGAGTAGCATATTTAGTTATTGTACCTATGTATCTGGTAGCGCATTGTAGTAATATTGGTGTTCTCTATGGATTTTTACACCTACGTTTGTATTTTGTACTTATTGCTGTACAACCAATGCTTAGTAATATGTTCTTTTTCTGTGTTTCTGTAGTTATCACTCTAAAAGAATATAAACATAGACCATAACTAATAAGATGAAAAAAAATGTGAAGATAAAAAGGAGATGATGAATCTATATGAAAACAATAAAAATGGTTATAGTAATAATAAATTAAAACTTGAGAAAAAATGAATTCTTTCATATGAAGTTTGGAGAATTTAAAAAGTTTTTTTTTCTTATGTAAACTATGCTTGGAAAAAATATGATTTTTGATAAAGCATTACGAAAATTACCAAATACAGGGAAAAAGGTGCATAAAAGTGAAGTGGAAAATGGGAAAATTTTCATTCCCTAATTTTTCTAATATAAGAAATAGAGTCTAGAAAAAATAGATTTTTCTGAAATTCAAGTATTAAAAATTGTGTGATAGGGTTTTGGATACAAAAAATGGTGAAATATGCTTCTATTTCGTAAAAATGTTGGAAAAGTTGAAAGAAAAGATATTTTGATCTTAAAAAAATTGAACTCATATAGAATTTCAAGTATATTTAAGTTTTTTGAAGCAAAAAGGTAGTGAATCTTATATATTCATGCCTTAATATTATACTAACCGTAGTTCAATACATCATACGAATATGTACAAGGAAATTACAACATAACAAGCAGGAAAATACATCATTACCCGCCAAAAAGAGTTAAAGCAGCATATACTACATATTATAGACCCTCAAAATGAAACATAGCAGCATGTACAACATATTACAGCCCAAAAAAACAAAGTAGCTTAAAGTAAGTTTCTTCGGTCAGTGAAAGCAGCAACATCTTCAAGCAGAAGGACCAATCCTTCTGACCCTCGCACACACTCTATCAGCAATACTTTCAACGTACTTCTTCCTTTCAGTGCCTGGCCAATTAGAAACAAAATTAAGAATGATGTATATGATTTGGTTAGGCATTCACATCTTGCATTTAAACTTCCTGGAGTTTCGTTCATGCCATAGGATCCACAAGTAAGCAAAGTTTAATAAAGCAAATAAGTGTCATTTTGGTGAATCATCTAATGTTGGGAAAATGTAATGCCAAAAAAAAATTGATCCAGTATGTACTCCCCCCACTTCAGATCAAGATTTAAGAACACAAGGCATTTTGTCCAGACATAAAAAGCGAAGTCACATTCACAAAAAAGATGTAAGTAATCTTCCTCATCCTTGCAGCAAAAAACACAACTTCCACCCATCAATACTCCTTTATGTCGTAGTCTATCCACCGTGTTCAATCTACCATGTATAATGATCCACATATGTATCTTAACCTTCGTAGGAACTTTAAAACGCCACATTTGGTCAAACCCCAACCATCTCGTCCCAGCAAAATTCATCAACTTATACATGCCACTAACATTAAAAGACTTTTCCTCCCCTTCCAACAACCAAACAAATTCATCGTTCCCATCGATAAGATTAACCTTGTCCAACACTTCAAAAAGACGGTACAGCTGAAGCAAAGCTTTACCGGTCACAGTTCTGGTAAAGGAAAATTTCCATTTGAAGTTAGTTGCCTCCATATCATACATTTCTCTAACAGTAAAGTGTTTATTGCTAGCAATCTGAAACAGTTCTTCAAACTCAATACAAAAGGGGACAGGGGATAGCCAACGATCAAACCGGAATAAAATGTTGTAACCGTTCTTCACCACAATCTTAGTACTCACCTCACTTCAATGAAAATTTCCTATAACACCTTGCCAAAATATTGAACACCGAGAAAAATTTAAGTTCCAGTCAAAATAACATTTATAGCATGTAGTAACAATCCATTCCTTCCAAAAAACTTGTCTAGTGATGATCAGTACCCACAACCACTTACACAGGAGGGCGGAGTTCATATTTCTCAAGTTTAAAACCCCAAGACCACCTTGATCTTTAGACTTACACACCTGCTCCCAAGATACAAGGTAGCGTAACTTTTTTGTCTCCATATTGCTGGTCCAGAAGAAATTTCTACGAATAACATCAACTTTATCCATCACCCATCCAAGACACTAGTAAAAGGACATCCAGTAAATCAGAATTGCAGTGAGAACTGAATTCACCAAAATAAGTCTACCATCCTATGATAAAGACACTACTACAAAAGTGGGCATATTCGACACTAATTTGTGTGCGTTGCATGAAAAGTGTAGCGAAAGCTATGCTTTCTTTGATCTTCTGCAACAATATTCATATGTTGTTGCATTATACGTGAATGCACTGTTGCGTTGGGAATTCTAGTGTTTTGATATACAACACCAGTTAAAAGCGTAACATTATGTATATACAATCCAACTCAGCGATCCGCGTTATCAACATAAAAAAAACCAACCGTAGATGCAAGATTAATCCAACGGTTCAAACCATCTATGGTTTTGATGATTCTAAACGTTAGCCATCATCCAATCAATGACAGCCGTGTCATTGCATTCTTTTGACGAAATTTTGGCGTGATCTTCCCCCTTCACAAAATAATGTAAAAATAATTTGGTCACAAATCGTTCTTCTTCTCTATCATCTAATCATTCTTTCCCCTTTCTTACTATAGAAAAAAATTAAACATGAATTCATGTCAGTATCGCTCCTCTCCTCGACAGTAAATTTTATTCTGAAAAGGTTGAAGCTTTGAAACACCTTCTAGCTTTGATTGCTCAGGGCATTGACATCGCCAGTTATTTCCCTCTGGTTCAGTTTGGATAGCACTGAGAATTAGTTACGTTTTATATAGTTAGTTCATTTGTTACACTTTGGAAAACCCATTCGCTTATGAGTAATTAGTTGTGTGGACATCCCAAACTTAGGAAAAACCATTCACTTATGAATGATTAGTCAGTGAAAGATTAGATTATGAGTAATTAGTTGCGCTTTGACCATTGATTTGGGATTTGGGATGAACATTGAGATGGATATTGTTCCTGAAGTTGATTTCATAAATGTGAGCCATGTTTTCGATAGTTTGGTGAGGGTGTGGTTATCAACAACATGTTTTTGGTTTTTTATATGTGATTATGAAATAAAAAGAGTCTTGACAAGTACACTGACATACCATGCAAAAACCTTTGAAGTAAGGGTATTTTTACTGTAAAAATTGATTTGCAACTTGGGTTCGTTTACATTAACATATAATTGTATGCTTGAGGTTTTGTGATACAAATACATGTGTAGCAAACAGTTCTATTTATGAACAAAGGTTTCATAGTTTATTAATCAAACACAAACATTCGTATATGAGTAAACTTATATGTTATATATGATATATGAGTAAACTTATGTGTTATACATGGGTCAGCAAATACTGATGTTTATGACTTACTACAATGTGTTTGCACTGCGGTATGTTTGCGTAGAGGCTTTGGAAACTACCAATTTCTCGATCCGGACGATTCGTTCACCCGTATCTAATCTGCTACGCACATAGGTATTTTCCATTTGATTTTGTAAACTACCAATTTCAATGTTTCGATTTTGTAAACTACACGCACACGTAACATAAAGCAATCATACATATTATGCTCATAAAGCAACCATACATATTTTGCTCAGTTTTGCTACCAATTTAAGATATGCATCTAGATCAGTTCATACATAAAGCAATCATACATAATACTACGTATCAGTTCATACATAAAGCAATATACATAATAGTGCTATCAATTCATACCAATTCAGGGCAGGAAAAGTATCACAAAGCAGTCGTACATAATACTACATATCATTTCATACCAAATCAAGCCAACAAAAGTATCATAAGGCAGCAAAAGTTAACTTAATACATACATATATAGACACCCAAGAAATGACATTATACTAGCATCAGTTTATACCAGATCAGGGCTTTGCGGGGCTGTGGAACTTCCAACAGATTCGTTAGGGCTTTGCGGCTGTGGGAGAGCCAGTCCGAAGTGAGCAGCCGCATGTTATGGACCCGTAGCATCAGGACAAGGGGTGAGGTAGTCTGGCCAATCATATTCCTGATCAACTTCCAAATCTACCCACTGATCATTCCTCTGGTTCATTGGGGCTTGGTTATCAATATGTATGTCAAGGTTGGCTTTAGGAAATAAGCTTGGCAAAGGGGGTAGCAAGGCAGCTTCATCTATCATTGCATCAAATCTTTCATCTTCATCCATTTCCACTCTGCCATCACACAAGCATGGGACCACCTGTTCCTCGATATTGCTCACACAAAAAAAGTTCAGGCCTTGTTCCGGGATGAGCATGGGTGCATCGATGAACCATAATGAGGTGAATCTTGTTATTGAATTGAGCACCAAAAGTATTCATAATTCCAATGCCTTCATAAAATTGCATTTTCAGGTAGAAATATGGATGGTCATAATGAGACCAGTTACAATCGTCAATTGCAAGCACACGTCCCATTGTCTTCATTATTTCTTCAACAGTAGGAACATTCTTCTTTAGGAACTCGGGAAGGCCATTAACTTTATCCCATGATTCCACTTCTAACGCTGGTTTAGGCTAAATTCTTCATCAGACCATGCTTGCAGGTAAATAGCACCTCCAGATTTTGTTAAAACTTTCAACATTAGCGCATGATCACGCTTACTGTAAGATGGACATGATACTAGATAAGAGTTATTTGGTAGTACCCGCATAGGCCACGAATTATGATTTAGAGTCACCTGAAACATGTGAAGCACAACTTTGATATTCCAATGTCATTTAAGAACAGTAGTAGTGATGCATAGCGACAAGTCCTCCATTGATATATTTTTTGAAACTTTCGAAAATTAGGGTTTAGGGGATATGGAGATGATGATGTTTTGAAGCTTGAAAGGGTATGCGAGGGACCCTCTGTAGTTTGTCATAAAATATGCGGACTGGAAATGTTTGCACAAAAGACAAAGCATGCTCAGTTCTGAGGTGGCACGAGTGACGTATGGTGAATGGTCAATTGTTATAATTGTGTGCATAAGATTTATAAGTTAGGATGGCTAGATGGTTAATTGTTGATATATTTATATGATATACATGCACAAATGCACATATCAAATAACTTGTGACAATCAAATTGCAGGATCTAAAATGATGAGGAGAGATACCGCAGGCAAGTGGAGAACTTGAAATGACGTTGAGATCAGATATAGTTTTTGGTTCATGGCATTGTTATTTTGTAGAATGCGTTGGATCGTATGTGTTGGCACTTGTATTGAAGGTAGTATGTGTTGGCACTTGTGGTATGTAGAATATTTGAATTGTACTTTTAAATTATGTATTTGATCGTATGTGTTATATTTGAAGAATAGGTATGGTATGTAGAATATTTTGGATGTGTTTCTTCTATGTACGAAACTAGTATTGCAAAATTTATAATTAAAGCGTTGTATTTGTCTTCTTTTGCTGTTGCATTTGCTTTTTTCCTGATGTTGTATTTCAAGATAATGGTGTTGCATTCCATAATACAGTGGTATTGCATTACATAAAATAGTAGTAATTCCACATGGCACGTAGACCCCACAGCTGACGTGGTGTGTGACACGAGAGCAGCTGACGTGGAGAGTTGACGTATCGTGTGACACGTAGGCAGCTGACGTGGAAAGCTGGCGTGTCCCCGCTATCGTAACCTGGTAGCCAAGCTCTAACTAATGCTCAAGCAACACTGAATATTGTTGCATTACGTGCAACTAGTGTCGCATTACATCTATAATGCAACACTTTCTTTCCGTGGCAGCATATGGGCAAAAGTGTTGCCTTAGAGGTCTAAGGCAAAAGTGTTGCCTTAGAGATCTAAGGCAACGGCCGCGATGCCACGCCCTTCCGGTGTTGCCTATTTGAAAAAAAGGAAGATCCAACGCTTTTTTGATCTAAGGCCACATAAAACTTGTTTTGAATTTGACCACTTTTGTAGTAGTGAGAATTTCCATTCCACCTCACTAGCTTTGTGTCAATCTTCTCGATCAGATGTTGCTAGTCCTTTTTCATCAGCTTCTTAGGAAGAATGCACATGCCCAAATAGTTCAGAGGAAATACATCGGCTTTACAATTCAAAAGTTCTGCACAAGCCCTGTGCATATCTTCACTACATCCCAAAGTGTAAACACTACTCTTATGAAAATTGATTTTTAGACCTGAAAGACTTTCAAAAGCATACAATAAAAATTCAAGCATATTTAAGTTGTTTGCATCATATTTTGAAATGAACATTTTTTAAGAAAGGGGTATTATTATAGGAGGTACTTTTTAAATATTCATACACATTCATCTATTCCGTGATGTGATACGCTTTGCATAATGACACAGATAGTTGCAAAATTGGATGTACACTAGATGAGTATGATTAAATAAGTAGATGCAAAAGATTACATGGATTTACCCTTATAGAATTGTAGGGACGAAATTACTAAAGGATGGGAGAATGTAACACCATGCATTTTTCATAATAAATAATTAATATAATTTAATTACTAAACATAGAAAATAAATATTTTTGGAATTGTTTGATTCTTGCCTCGAGAATTATACATTACGTTCATGGTGATTTTTTGATCAGTTCACATATATAATACGTTCTGAGCGGAGCTCGTACGGGAAAGTCGTTAACGTTCGAAGTTCAATGTCGGAGAACAATTATATGTGTGTATATATATATTATACATAAATGTATATATGTGGGAATTCCAAAAATAAATGTGCGTTCGAAATTGTAAAATATAACGCATGTCATAAACGAAAATAAATCTGAATGATAAATGGAATTAAATAAAATGTTAACACTTAAAATATACTACGAAAATTAAACTACGCGCTATTCACGGGTGAAGACTCTAGAGGGTCGAGCCATGAAAACATCGGGTCGACCGATGAATAGGTAAGGTTGATCCTCACGCTGGTTGAAAACGTGTGAGCATATTATTTTAACAAATGAATTTTGTTCCATTTTAATCCGATGGACCATGCAATTTTGGATCCCTATAAAAAACGTGTAGAGCTGGCCTCTAAACACATTTTACTTTGAACAGGAGCGCAAGTTTGGTCACTTTTCTTTCTCCTCCAGTTCTTCAGAAAATATATATCCTAAATTTAGGTATTCTGAACCACAAATTAAAGGAAGAAATTACAGATCTAGGAAAGGGATCATTTAAGATAAGTCGCTCGCATGAGGTAAGATTTTGGATCTGGTTTTTCAGGTTTAGTTAATTTATATTATTTAAAGACCCAGATTTATTGATCCATATAAATTTAAGTTTGAGGTTCTAAATTGGGATTACAAAAGGGGAGATTATGAATAGTAGGATTGGATTTGGATCGAATTTTAGATTTGGGGGTGCTTTTGCAAGTGAGTGAATTTAATTTATATATCTTTTATGATGATGATATATGTTATCTTTATATTCTCTTTATAATTATTGAAATAGACAATGCAATGCTTAGACTAATTACAGAAATTAGTTATTCATGTTACACTGTAAATCTTAAAGACCATGTTGGATTTATATGTAAAAGTTATGGGAGAATCTGAGCTTATTAATAGATTTAGGCTAGAAAGCAAAGGAAAAAGGCGTAAGCCTAAATATTGGAAAATGTACAGTATCACATCAAACGTGAAAAATGAAATAAAATAGAAATTTAATACATAATATGGTTTGCGATGTTAGTAGTATTTTATTTGGTTGGTTAAGAAAGAATATATTTCCATATTTTAAGTATTACAAAGTAGTAGTAAAGATGATTACAAAAATAAAACAAGGGAAGGGAGATTAGTGCAAAATAAGGAAGATAATATTTTTCTTAGTATTTAGCAAAAAGGAAAAGAACAAAAAAGAAATCTTGTAATTATGGATTGGTACTATAACAACCCGAATTCCGACAGACATATTTTTTTTTCAAAATTCCAATCTATCGAAACTCGTGTTGGTTTGCTCTGGTATCCTGCAGAAAAGACAGAGACATAAAATGTGTCAGAGCTCAGAAAATATCTCACAGCGGAATGGATAAAATATAATGTAATCAAAATATAGCCTTACCGTATTAATAATACTGGCAAACTAGCATCCAAAGCTATCATGTCTCTGCCACAAATCTAACCTACAAGTATGTTATTAGGAGGGGGTCAGAACACCAGTTCTAATGACTGGATTTAAACTATAATCTTTGGATAACCCTACATATATAGTTCAATCATATTTTCTTGTTTATTATGTTACTTGGGTTAATAACACTCAACGCTTACACACACATCGTACCCATTTACTTCCCAGTGGATTAACCTAATACTGTATATATGTAGCTACCCCCAATATTAAGGTACTCCCCATGGTACCCCATGTAAAGGCCCGCAAATCCGTACTATCTGAGTTGACTAATAACACCACACGTCCAACCTAAATTGCACAGAAATAAGAATCATTATTAGAAAGAAGTTAGAGGATGAGAAATAGAAAGAAAGAAATATTAGAATGGAAGAAAATGAAGATCACAAACTCACAGCGGAACGAATAAAATATATTAAATAACATAACCTTTTGAAATACAAATCAGTAACTTTATATACAAACCATCATCAGAGCACAACAGTTATTCCTGGAATAGTTATAAACACCTGTTTCCAGATACAACACAGTACACAGCGGAAATATGATATTCTATAGCTATCTGGTGAAGCCTGCTTCTTCCAGCTCTTCCAAGTGAATCTGAAAAATCCCGACTACTTGACCGCCCGTACAAATTTGGGCACCCAAGAGTTTAGGGAAAACAAACAAAATAAACTCTGGGTCAGTCATGGGACTGGTGTGAGTAAACTCCAACCATTTGTTTAATTTTCAAAATCCTTTCTAAAGAAATGACAATAGTAAGACCAGCCCACTCATAAACATGGACGGTTTTTACCTTACTATAACCCAAACACTTTGATACGAAAATCCAGTGATATTATAATAGTGTCTAAATCAAATAAATAATAATCTAGTGGAACGCTTGCATCTCACGCTCCACATACACGGTATAAAATCAAAAACCGCATGGCGCTTATTGGAGATTGGATTTCCAACATGACAAGGTATGGAACCACCTTCCGATAGTGTATCTCTAGAGAGGAATACACTGGGTTCAACAAGAACATCCTGCAACCCGGCCCACACATGACCGACCACTCATTTCGCTTGAGTGTATCGAATGTATATCACCAACGGTTGGGATCAGCAACCTTTTCCCGACTGGGACAGCATCAAATAGAATAAGGAATTAAATGAATCTCTAGATAGATGATAATACACCCTAATGGGAGCGACCTACATAGCCATGTTGCCTGCCCGATTTTTGTCATTTCCCGGTTGTTGAGGCCTGAGGCTACGATTACTTTCCATTCATTGATAGCATAATCACTTTGAATGCCACATTGTCAAATCCGTTAATCACTAATTGATTTGCACAAATATTCTGGATGTTATGCTAAGGGAATAAATCCGTTGCCACCATATATATTTATATAGACCAGCCCATTAGATCATTGGAAATACCTTGTCAGACATTCGTCCATATACGTTCGTTTTGGGATTGAACGAAACCGAAGGCACAATTTCTATTTATAGAAAAACCCTTGCAATTTACTCCGTCTTCGGTTATTTTCATATAATCTGATTCGCAACACTACTGCCAATACAGAGTGGTTCACGGATAATAATCCAACTGGTCTCTCCATATTGACAACGATGGTCAAAAACTTCGATAGTCTGTGATTTAACTATCGAATAAAAAAACAAGTGTTTCGATAGTCGATGATTTAACTATCGAAGAAAAAAAGTGTTCATCCAACATATCAAACAAATCACAGGGCTCTTTAATTAATATTTCATTAATTAAATCTCTTCTCCATTTCTCTATCAATATTTGTTAACCAAATATTTTCAATAATCATCTTGGCCTCTTATGCCATTTGGAAAACGTTTCCAAATATCAACTTCTTTTATTTTATATATATTAGAAAATATCTTGATTTGTAATTGAAAACAATTTCAATCACTTATCTCTATGCCGACTATTTTAATTATACCCAAGAAATATTTACTTTTATATTACCAAAATTTCATCACTTGAGTTAAAACGAATGCTGTATACAACATCGTTACAAACAACCCACAATATTTTATTCAACCAAACTATTATTCAAATACTTCCCTTCGAGACTGGATCTTGCTATTTATCAATTAAAAATGAAATCAATCAAGTTGGGGTAAAATTACCTCTCAGACCTTAACTGAAAACAACTTCAACTTCAAAACGGCAAAACCACTTACCTCGAATAAACACACTATAAAACCCAATTATACATTTTTTAAAACATGTATATGGTTCGCTTTCTATTTCTAATTTATAGATTTCCCTTTTGTTTAAAATATTCTAATTTTGATTTCGTTTCCTAATCGAATTCTATATATATCGATTCATTGATTTCTAACTATCAAATTATCTGAAAAATATTCTAACTCCTTAAATTCCCAGAAAATTTCGCCATAACCTCCCTTGTACCGGGAGATTCGGGATATTTCAAATAGCCTCCCATGGCCCTCACCAATCCAAAAGAAAAAGGAAAAGCCAAGCGGCTTGCCGATACGGCGCATAAAATCTCATATATGAATTTAAACATGTACCTTTTTGTCGGGCACATAAATTAAAATCTTCATTTACTTCATTCCATACCTGTCTAACACATGCTCACCTGTTTTCAATTCAATTCACCTTAATCCAATTATTTGAATTCAGTTTCCCTCATTTATTCTTTAATTAGCTATTTTGCCTATTCCACTTCCTTGTTTGAACATAACATGTTCAAACAAATTATTTATCTTGCTCAATACAAATTTGAATTCTAATTTCAATTCTAGTTTCCTTTTCGATTTAAAATATAAGTTTTCAAATCGAATTCACTTATTCAAAGCCCAATATTAATTCAAAATCTCAATAACTAATTACCATTCAAATCAGTTAATTCTATTCAATAATCAAAAATCTGATTTCTGTTTCAAAAATCAATTCATTACTCTACCTGAGTCCCAATATATTTTATAACTCAAATCTGGATTTTCTAAATAGAAATTTGGATTTTATTTGCTTAAAATCCTTTTATAAAATTAAATAAACCGTTTGGGCTTTAAATGGTTCTGGCGCTGCTTTTCTGAAAATTTGATTTTGACATAACTCAAAATCTATTCGACGAAATCCAGTTTTTTCTCCTTCATTAGAAAGCTATTATCAAATCGGTCCTGACGTTTCTTGTTACAAAGAATTCCGACTTGAATTGAGTTATGTATACTTGATTGAAGTTCGAAACGACAATTTACGAACTGCAGCGCTGCGACGAGTTCGTTTTAATTATATTTATAAATATAAACGTTTAAACTTCATTTATAATAAATTCAACTTCGTTCTGATATATTTTTAATATATATCAAATCCATTTCAACATAACATTCCTGATTTATTTCACTTCCATTTGAAATTCTATACTCGAATTCCATTTCACTTCTATTTGAATTCTATATTCAAATTTTCATTTCACTTCTATTTGAATTCTATATTCAAATTCCTTTTCAATCTCTATTTGAATTTCTATTCAAATCAATTTTCCAACTTCATTTAAATTTCTATATTCAAATCTATTTCAAATTCTATTTGAGTTCTTCTTTTAAATTTTAATTCCATTTTGAAATTCTATTTCAATATCTATTTCTAATTCTATTTGAACTTTTCTATATTCAAATTCCCTATATTCAAATTCTATTTGAATCCTCTATATTCAAATTCCATATTTGAACCCCATTTGAATTATATATTTAAATCCTATAGTTTAAATTCCATTTGAATTTCTATTCAAATTCCATATTTATTCTATTTGAATTTCATATATTCAAACTCCAATTTAATTCTATTTGAAATTTCAAATATTCAAACTCCTTTTTAGTTCTATTATTCAAATTCTATTCAAATCCTCTTATTCAAATTCTATTTCAAATTCCCTTATTCAAATTATATTTACATTCCTATATTCAAATTCTATATTTGAATTCTCTATTCAAATCCCGTTTGAATTTCTATGTTCAAACTCCATTCAAATCCTATATTCACTTTCTATTTGAATTTCCTTTATTCAAATTCTACTTAAATTTTTATATTTAACTCCATTTCTCTTCTGTTTTCAAATTCTATATTTTAAATTTCATTTGAACTTTCAAATCCATTTGAATTCCTTTGAATTCAAATTCTATTTGATTCCCTCATTTGAAATTTCAAATTCTATTTTAGAAAAAAAATAGAATTTCCTTTTAAATCTGCGAAATTCCTTTTCATGATATTTTTAAATATCAATATTTGGGCCCAATGATATTTAAACATCAACAACCAATTATTTATTTTTCTAACACATCATATATGATAGTATATAGGCAACAAATAAACAAATAGATAATATATATTTTTGAGGAATCCAGTTGGATTCCTCCAACCTGTTTTCCTGCATCCACAGACGTTAGTCAACATAAATAATACCCATCCTGCTTTGAGGCAGGATATCGCGGTATAAAAGGGGATCCACTTATATACGTGGGCGTAGGGTCATCCGCTAATGATACTGCGGACATCCGCTAATGAAACTGCGGGAATCCAATCAATCACCAAACCAATATATATATATAATAGCAAACCTAAATAACTAATATATTTAAAGCAACCAGAAAAAATCCAAACAAGCAACAAACAATTATTTTTAACGAATAAAAATAATTCTAAATATAGAGGTGAGTGAGATTTACTCCCCTGATTTGATTTGCGCTGAAGATCCAATTTAATTCCATATTGACTCGGTACACACCTTCTCGAGTCGTCTACCTAACACCAAAGGTTATTTTATTTATTGATTAATTATCTAAAATTTTAAATTAACTATTAACAAAAATAAATAACTTTCTTGTGTATTATAAATTTTTGAAATAACGCTTACCTTATTCTTTTGCGAATAACTTGATCAATTACGAAGTCATATAAAAAATTCAACGATCGACGGTACCGAAAACAACCCCCAAAATGCTACTCATCATACTTTGATATTTCATCGGACTCCTCACCATTGTAATGCTTCAAACTCCACAACCTTAAACCCCAAACAGCCCACTACTGCCATGAAAAGACTAGTATCCGACAACCATTATCAAAACCCATTGCCATCCAACAGGCTACAGGTTCGAACCAAGAATAAATCAACATCCTTCTGCAGTCCTTCTGCTTTGAACTGCCGTGAAAGACCCCAGACCACCTGAAACTCGCGACATATAAATTGCTCAATCTCTACCCTAAAAACAGAAGATGAATCCCAGATCACTCAACAGCAAAGATCTGAACACCTTTTTCATCCATTGCCGCACTTCAAATCAGGTGCCAGTACCCCTTTGAACAACTCACGATAACCTCTATTCAACAGTTTTGACCCTCACCTCAGATCAGTACATCGCACTCTTCCAAACTATTCAGCGTCGTTGACTACCCAAAAATCCCCAATGACTTCCAATCGCTCAGCTCCTCACGCAAGCTTCTCCGTCAAAGTCGTTTCCAAACCCACCCCTTCCGGTAATCGCGAATGCTTCTAGTCCTCGGTCGAGCTTCGAAAATCAGAAGGTTTCAAATCGTGAATCGCGAAAGCTAGCGGGATCTCTATATCTCTTTTGCTTTTATCTGAAAATGATTTCCATTTGATTTGGGGGGAAAGAAAAATGAATGAAGAGAGGGCTTCGGTGATTCCTGGTTTGAGAAGGAAATACAGGAGGAGAGGCTCGTTTAAATAGTTGCGAACCCGGACAGACGTACAAAAGTTCATTAAAATCGTTGTCCACCAACGTACAAGCATTTTTAATATGAGAAGAAATTTGAAAAGATTCGATTTGATTTTTATTTATTTCGATTAGATATAAAGAGATTTTTTATTTTATCCAAGCAGATTCTGATTCGATTTCGATCTTATCCATTAAAACATCTCAGGGTTCACAATTAAAAATCGTGAACCACTATTTTAGTGTATCGATCGTCATTCGAATGTTATAGCGTTATACTGAACTCAACAGAATAGATTCTGTAATTTAATTTGAACTTATATATATATATATAATAACCACATAAATTGATATAACATAATTTAAAATCAAAAATAATAAATTCCTCAATAATAAATTATAATTATTATCGATTCTATTCAAACTGAATTTCTATAAATCATTTGAATTGTTTTTGATTCAGTTTTACTTTGTTTTCAATTATATTTCGTCTTACGATAATCTCATATATTTGATATTAAATTTGCAATCGATATTTAAATCGAGAACGTAGTATAAATATTTATGTATATTATCAATTCAATATTTAAATCCATATTAAATGTTTAAAATTAATCGATGAAAAATCTGGGTCGTTACATTCTTCCCCCTTAAAATAATTTCGTCCTCGAAATTGCTAAGGTAGGAAAAATGGCACAAATCCATTATTATTTTCAACACTTCACTTATGTTGAAACTCAACTCCTCATATTTCGACAAATTTTAGCCCCAACCAACTTTTGGTTTTCATATATATACTCACATTCATTTTTATCTGAATGATTTACAATCAATTCACATTCCATTCAAATTGATTCTAATCAATTTATTTACTTTGATTGATTTAACTTTCTTAAGTTAAATTTAAATTCCAGAATTCAAATCCCTGGGTTTTCATTTCAAATCCTTTGAAATACATAAATATATACTTATATTTATTTCCATCTTAAATTCAAAACATTTGAATTTTCAAACCATTTTGTTTTCCTTCAAACAAATTTCTATCAAAAAAATTTCTACGGTAGCAATTCATCACTTAGAAACTCGAAAATGAACACTGATGATGCTGCAGTCATCATTAGAAATATTTTTCAGCCACTGAAGTGAGTTCAGTGCTTTATCACTTTCAAACTCCATTCAAATATGATTTTTTTTATTCAAACGGCCTTTTCAAAACAAAGTTATATTCTTTTAATATACTTCGAAAATATATTTTTTCTTCCAACACCCAGGATTTAAATTCCAGTTCTGGCTTCAATCTAGTTTTATTTCATCTCATTTGTATTCACAAATTTTATTTGGTTATCCATAACCATTTCAATTTTTATAATCACATTTGATTATAAAAATAACAACCAACACATCCATATACTATAATAATTTCAGGAGATTGTGCCTTTATATCAAAATAAAATTTTGGGTAAAATTATTTTATCTACCCACTTTAAAACAATATCAAGTCAATTCTTCTGTTCAAGTGTTTAGAAGCTCCTATCGACATCGTGGCGTCCCACGATTCGACCAGAATTCATAAACTACCCAATAGACAAACCAACACAATATAAAACAATTTTTATATCAACATACAAATACGATCTCTCATATACACACTCAACTCATTCTAGGATACTACTGACCCTATCTCTAATGAGCACATGCCACACGAGCCTAGGTGTTCGCTCAACCTAAGCTCTGATACCAACTATAAAGGCCCGCAAATCTGTACTATCTGAGTTGTAATAACACCATACGTCCAACCCAAATTGCACAGAAATACGAATCATTATTAGAAATAAGTTAGAGGATGAGAAATAGAAAGAAAGAAATATTAGAATGGAAGAAAATGAAGATCACAAACTCACAGCGGAACGAATAAAGTATATTAAATAACATAACTTTTTGAAATACAAATCAGTAACTTTATATACAAACCATCATCAGAGCACAACAGTTATTCCTGGAACAGTTATAAACAATTGTTTCCAGATACAACACAGTACACAGCGGAAATATGATATTTTATAGCTATCTGGTGAAGCCTCCTGCTTCCAGATCTTCCAAATGAATCTGAAAAATCCCGACTACTTGACTGCCCGTACAAATTTGGGCACCCAAGAGTTTAGGGAAAACAAACAAAATAAACTCTAGGTCAGTCATGGGACTGGTGTGAGTAAACTCCAACCATTTGTTTAATTTTCAAAATCCTTTCTAAAGAAATGATAATAGTAAGACCAGCCCACTCATAAACATGGACGGTTTTTACCTTACTATAACCCAAACACTGTGATACGAAAATCCAGTGATATTATAATAGTGTCTAAATCAAATAAATAACAGTCTAGCGGAACACTTGCATCTCACGCTCCACATACACAGTATAAAATCAAAAACCGCATGGCGCTTATTGGAGATTGGATTTCCAACATGACAAGGTATGGAACCACCTTCCAATAGTGTATCTCTAGAGAGGAATACACTGGGTTCAATAAGAACATCTTGCAACCGGCCCACACATGACCGACCACTCATTTCGCTTGAGTGTATCGAATGTATATCACCAACGGTTGGGATCAACAACCGTTTCCCGAATGGGACAGCATCAAATAGAATAAGGAATTAAATGAATCTCTAGATAGGTGATAATACACCGTAATGGGAGCGACCCACATAGCCATGCTGCCTGCCCGATTTTTGTCATTTCCCGGTTGTTGAGGCCTGAGGCTACGATTACTTTCCATTCATTGATAGCATAATCACTTTGAATGCCACATTGTCAGATCCGTTAATCAGTAATTGATTTGCACAAATATTATGGATGTTATGCTAAGGGAATAAATCCTTTGCCGTCATATATATTTATACAGACCAACCGATTAGATCATTGGAAATACCATGTCAGACATTCGTCCATATACGTTCGTTTTGGGATTGAACGAAACCGAAGGCACAATTTCTATTTATAGAAAAACCCTTGCAATTCACTCCGTCTTCGGTTATTTTCATATAATCTGATTCGCAATGCTACTGCCAATACAGAGTGGTTCACGGATAATAATCCAACCGGTCTCTCCATATTGACAACGATGATCAAAAACTTCGATAGTCCGTGATTTAACTATCGAATAAAAAACAAGTGTTTCGATAGTCGATGATTTAACTATCGAAGAAAACAAGTGTTCATCCAACATATCAAACAAATCACAGGGCTCTTTAATTAATATTTCATTAATTAAATCTCTTCACCATTACCCTATCAATATTTGTTAACCAAATATTTTCAATAATCATCTTGGCCTCTTTTGCCATTTGGAAATCGTTTCCAAATATCAACTTCTTTTATTTTATATATATTAGAAAATATCTCTATTTGTAATTGAAAACAATTTCAATCACTTATCTCTATCCCGACTATTTTAATTATACTCAGGAAATATTTACTTTTATATTTCCAAAATTTCATCACTTGAGTTAAAACGAATGCTGTATACAACATCGTTACAAACAACCCACAATATTTTATTCAACCAAACTAGTATTCAAACACTTCTCTTCGAGACTGGATCTTGCTAATTATCAATTAAAAATGAAATCAATCAATTTGGGGTAAAATTACCTCTCAGACCTTAACTGAAAACATCTTCAACTTCAAAACGGCAAAACCACTTACCTCGAATAAACACACTATAAAACCCAATTATTCATTTTTTAAAACATGTATATGGTTCTCTTTCTATTTCTAATTTATAGATTTCCCTTTTGTTTACAATATTCTAATTTTGATTTCGTTTCCTAATCGAATTCTATATATATCGATTCACTGATTTCTAATTATCAAATTATCTGAAAAATATTCTAACTCCTTAAATTTTCGGAAAATTTCACCATAACCTCCCTTGTACCGGGAGCTTCGGGATATTTCAAATAGCCTCCCATGGCCCTCACCAATCCAAAAGAAAATGGAAAAGCCAAGCGGCTTGCCGATACGGCGCATAAAATCTCATATATGAATTTAAACATGTACCTTTTTGTCGGGCACATAAATTAAAATCTTCATTTACTTCATTCCATACCTGTCTAACACATGCTCACCTGTTTTCAATTCAATTCACCTTAATCCAATTATTTGAATTCAGTTTCCCTCATTTATTCTTTAATTAGCTATTTTGCCTATTCCACTTCCTTGTTTGAACATAACATGTTCAAACAAATTATTTATCTTGCTAAATACAAATTTGAATTCTAATTTCAATTCTAGTTTCCTTTTTGATTTAAAATATAAGTTTTCATGTCGAATTCACTTATTCAAAGCCCAATATTAATTCAAAATCTCATTAACTAATTACCATTCAAATCAGTTAATTCTATTCAATAATCAAACATCTGATTTCTATTTCAAAAATCAATTCATTACTCTACCTAAGTCCCGATATATTTTATAACTCAAATCTGGATTTTCTAAATAGAAATTTGGATTTTATTTGCTTAAAATCCTTTTATAAAATTAAATAAACCGTTTGGACTTTAAATGGTTCTGGCGCTGCTTTTCTGAAAATTTGATTTTGACATAACTCAAAATCTATTCGACGAAATCCAGTTTTTTCTCCTTCATTAGAAAACTATTATCAAATCGGTCCTAACGTTTCTTGTTTCAAAGAATTCCGACTTCAATTGAGTTCTGTATACTCGATTGAAGTTCGAAACGACAATTTATGAACTGCAGCGCTGCGGCGAGTTCGTTTTAATTATATTTATAAATATAAACGTTTAAACTTCGTTCTGATATATTTTTAATATATATCATATTCATTTCAACATAACATTCCTGGTCTGTTTCACTTCCATTTGAAATTCTATATTCGAATTCCATTTCACTTCTATTTGAATTCTATATTCAAATTTTCATTTCACTTCTATTTGAACTCTATATTCAAATTCCTTTTCAATCTCCATTTGAATTTCTATTCAAATCTATTTCCCAACTTCATTTAAATTTCTATATTCAAATCTATTTCAAATTCTATTTGAGTTTTATTTTTAAATTTTAGTTCCATTTTGAAATTCTATTTCAATTTCTATTTCTAATTCTATTTGAATTTTTCTATATTCAAATTCCCTATATTCAAATTCTATTTGAATCCTCTATATTCAAATTCCATATTTGAACCCCATTTGAATTATATATTCAAATCCTATAGTTTAAATTCCATTTGAATTTCTATTCAAATTCCATACTTATTCTATTTGAATTTCATATATTCAAACTCCAATTTAATTCTATTTGAAATTTCAAATATTCAAACTCCTTTTTAATTCTATTATTCAAATTCTATTTAAATCCTCTTATTCAAATTCTATTTCAAATTCCCTTATTCAAATTATATTTACATCCCTATATTCAAATTTTATATTTGAATTCTCTATTCAAATCCCGTTTGAATTTCTATATTCAAACACCATTCAAATCCTATATTCACTTTCTATTTGAATTTCCTTTATTCAAATTCTACTTAAATTTTTATATTTAACTCCATTTCTCTTCTGTTTTCAAATTCTATATTTTAAATTTCATTTGAACTTTCAAATCCATTTGAATTCCTTTGAATTCAAATTCTATTTGAATCCTTCATTTGAAATTTCAAATTCAATTTTAGAAAAAAAATAGAATTTCCTTTTAAATCTGTGAAATTCCTTTTCATGATATTTTTAAACATCAATATTTGGGCCCATTGATATTTAAACATCAACAACCAATTATTTATTTTTCTAACACATCATATATGACAATATATATGCAACAAATAAACAAACAGATAATATAAATTTTTGAGGAATCCAGTTGGATTCCTCCAACCTGTTTTCCTGCATCCACAGACGTTAGTCAACATAAATAATACCCATCCTGCTTTGAGGCAGGATATCGCGGTATAAAAGGGGATCCACTTATATACGTGGGCGTAGGGTCATCCGCTAATGATACTGCGGGCATTCGCTAATGAAACTACGGGAATCCAATCAATCACCAAACCAATATATATATATATATAATAGCAAGCCTAAATAACTAATATATTTAAAGCAACCAGACAAAATCCAAACAAGCAACAAACAATTATTTTTAACGAATAAAAATAATTCTAAATATAGAGGTGAGTGAGATTTACTCACCTGATTTGATTTGCGCTGAAGATCCAATTTAATTCCATATTGACTCAGTACACACCTTCTCAAGTCGTCTACCTAACACCTAAGGTTATTTTATTTATTGATTAATTAACTAAAATTTTAAATTAACTATTAACAAAAATAAATAACTTTCTTGTGTATTATAAATTTTTGAAATAACGCTTACCTTATTCTTTTGCAAATAACTTGATCAATTACGAAGTCCTATCAAAAATTCATCGATCGGCTGTACTGAAAACAACCCCCAAAATGCTATTCATCATACTTAGATATTTCATCGAACTCCTCACCATTGTAATGCTTCAAACTCCACCGCCTTAAACCCCAAACAGCCCACTACTGCCATCAAAAGACTAGTATCCGACAACCATTATCAAAACCCATTGCCATCCAACAGGCTACAGGTTCGAACCAAGAATAAATCAACATCCTTCTGCAGTCCTTCTGCTTTGAACTGCCGTGAAAGACCCCAGACCACCTGAAACTCACGACATATAAATCACTCAATCTCTACCCTAAAAACAGAAGATGAATCCCAGATCACTCAACAGCAGAGATCTGAACAACTTTTTCATCCATTGCCGCACTTCAAATCAGGTGTCAGTACCCCTTTGAACAACTCACGATAACCACCGTTCAACAGTTTTGACCCTCACCTTAGATCAGTACATCGCACTCTTCCAACCTGTTCAGCGTCGTTGACTACCCCGAAACCCCCAATGACTTCCAATCGCTCAGCTCCTCACGCAAGCTTCTCCGTCGAAGTCGTTTCCAAACCCACCCCTTCCGGTAATCGCGAATGCTTCCAGTCCTCGGTCGAGCTTCGGAAATCAGAAGGTTTCAAATCGTGAATCGCGAAAGCTAACGGGATCTCTCTATCTCTTTTGCTTTTATCTGAAAACGATTTCCATTTTATTTGGGGGGAAAGAAAAATGAATGAAGAGAGGGCTTCAGTGATTCCTGGTTTGAGAAGGAAATACAGGAGGCGAGGCTCGTTTAAATAGTTGTGAACCCGGACAGACGTACAAAAGCTCATTAAAATCGTTGTCCACCAACGTACAAGCATTTTTAATATGAGAAGAAATTTGATAAGATTCGATTTGATTTTTATTTATTTCGATTAGATATAAAGAGATTTTTTATTTTATCCAAACAGATTCTGATTTGTTTTCTGATTCGATTCCGATCTTATCCATTAAAACATCTCAGGGTTCACAATTAAAAATCGTGAACCACTATTTTAGTGTATCGACCATCATTCGAATGTTATAGCGTTATACTGAACTCAACAGAATAGATTCTATAATTTAATTTGAAACTATATATATAATAACCATATAAATTGATATAACAAAATTTAAAATTAAAAATAATAATTTCCTCAATAATAAATTATAATTATTATCGATTCTATTCAAACTGAATTTTTATAAATCATTTGAATTGTTTTTGATTCAGTTTTACTTTGTTTTCAATTATATTTCGTCTTACGATAATCTAATATATTCGATATTAAATTTGAAATCGATGTTTAAATCGATAACGTAGTATAAATATTCATGTATATTATCAATTCAATATTTAAATCCATATTAAATATTTAAAATTAATCGACGAAAAATCTGGGTCGTTACACCCCACTCTCACGGTCTCCACCGTAATGCCACCGAAATGTGCGCAGTCCCACATCCTATGTCGGAGTAACGTACGAATCTCTATATAACAATGTAACGTTCTGCATATATCTATCATTACTATGCTATATAAGCGTATGGGCTATCACCGTCAGTCGAATCAGATTTCATACCGGAGCAATTCCCTCAAGTCTACGATACACCACCCAGAGCCGACATGCATGTATCTAAACTGTCCCATGTACATATCGTAAATCGTATTTGATGCCTTCACCACACATAATGTGCACCGAATTCCATGTAGGGCTATACAAAAAACAGGAACCCGGTCGGGAGCTTTTCCATATCTGTACAGGCCCGCCTTTAAGAGCCTCAAAATACAAATATTTCTAGGGTCTGTTTTCATGGTGGCTATGTCCCCACCTCGGCCCCTCCCTCAACTAGCAAAGACTACAAGAACTAAATGATTTTCCTCTAACAAGCAATCTAAACATCCAGTTGACGTCTTCCCTCAACCATCGTACCTCGATAGTGAAAGGTGAATGGTCTATTGGTTTCAGCTCTAGTCTTTCCATATCTCACTGGCTGTCGATGATGGGTATCCGAAGATCTACTATCCTTATTGGTCCAGACCTCGCCTCCCGTTGAGGAGATCGCTGAATCACCCTAGTGTCACCACGTCACAACATTCTGACTGCAAAGCTACTCTTGCAGTTAAGACCCACCCACCTGATAGTTATACGCAGACCCAACCTCTACGAGCAAAGCCTAAACATCTGCCACCGCACAGAGGACTACCAGGAGCACCTTACGTATCTCAAGAAGCCGCGTGCTTCCCCTTCCAGTCCTTCGGAGCCGACAGAATAATCAGATGAACGTGCGCTCCCCTCGTGCCTCATGACACCACGATGATCTACCCCGTTGGGTTATTTATCCTCAAACGTATGGAATGGTCCAAGTGCCTCATTTTAATGTGTTATTAGACCCAATGTCGAAACATTCTTTTACGCGCTTGCTTTACCTCACCAGGTTTCCATTTAACTTGGTTATCCCCGTTCACATTGACTTCTTATTCAAGTTACCAAGTTTCTCTTGCTTATTAATTTCAATCATATAACTTAACCCTTTTAAGTTTATTAATAAACCCACAACATGTTATTCTCTAGATTGTGATCCAAGGCCTATAATCCACAATCCCTTTATATTCTCATTTGATTTCATCGTTACAATAACATGTTTTACTTAATATGTAACCAATTATATCTCAATTCACATGTTTTCTTTTTAACATGTCAGTCATTATTTATAGTTAAATATAACTTATTTTATTTCATAAGTTTTCCTCATTCTTTCTCATTTAATCATAATTCCATTTTACACCGTCACTACAACTTATCGTTGTTTACTTATTAACTTAGTTCTCTTAACTAAGGTCCACTAATAAGTTTCTCTTCCCATAAATATAACTTATGTTGTCTACATCCGTAGATTTCAGATTCTTATTCTTGTAAATAACTTGATTTACAATTAAGTACAACTTATCCCCTTACATAAGTTATTTTATTCCCTTTATTATTTATTATAACCTAAGTTATAATTTCCCCTTGTCCCTAGGACAAGCCTAAACATGTTATTCTTATCAACAGATTTCATACTTCCAAGTTTACAGATTACTTAATTTATAATTAAGTACAACTTCTTACATTTCATAAACTTTTCCACTTTTCTATACTTATTACAAACAACTGGTTTTAGTTTTCCCCATTTACTGATTACTTAATTTATAATTAAGTGTCACTTATCTCATTTCACTAGTTATCTTATGTCCTTACTAGTTTATTATAACCTAAGTTATAATCTTCACTTGTCCCTAGGACAAGTCTACCTATTATACAACATTCTCATTAATGTAATTAATTTATAATAGGTTGTTGTCATTCCCAGTTCGTTCCCTTTTTCCTTTACTATTGTAACTTTCTTTCAATTCCATTTATTTCCATTAATTACAATTAATGTTGTTTATCAGTCCTGCTATATATATATATATATATATATATATATATATATATGCACTAGACTTGTGACGGCCCGCCCCGCACCAACCGACATTTACTCCAAAAGTGCGCTGTACACATGTCCAGTTAGCACGGGACGGTCGTCAGAAGGAAAGGAAAGAAGGAAATGAACTAACAAGGAACCTGTAATATGTCTCACAGCGCATGGAATAAAATATAATAACAACATACTTGACACAAACAGGCGAGACAGTGCATAAGCTGAAAACAACTATCATAGCAGCGGAAAATCCAAATACATCTTATGTTCCACATCATTTAATTATTACAACTTTTCAAACTGTCTCTAAAAGCAAAAGCAAGATAAGGGAGGTACACTTCTAATGCCCAAGTAGTGACCACCAACGACATAGGGAGAATATCTATATATATCATACGTGGAAGCCTCCTGCTCGCCTCCAGATCAGCTACTCGTGCATCACCAGATAACCTGTCTCTAGTCTGCTCGTGTGAGCACCTAGAGTAATAAGAAGAGACATAAAACTCTGGGTCAGACAAAAGTCTGGTGTGAGCGATAAGCAACAAAACAGAACAATAACAGGTATAATCCAATCATACCTGAACCTGGACCTGCAACCAAAGAGTTAGCACTACATACCGTAGAATACTCTAAGGTGCCACAAACATACAGTGTAAGAGATACGGGGGTAGGGGTGTGCATGTCATAGTGATGTCAAACAATCAAGCATAGCAGTCATCCTCACATCCCTCACTCAGTGCGTAAAGCATACGATATCCACTACTTTGGTCACCTAATACTTTGGGCCATGACGGAATCCAATCCCGTGTAACTATCACTACAAGCCCACTATCCATCTCTCAGTGGTGAACCAAAGTTATGAATACCGACAACCCCTTTGCACACGTCCCGCAGCAAAGCCCAATCATGAAGTGAACTCATTGGTTCCCATCTGGATCCTGAGCTCTAACTTCCATTTGGACTACCTTTGCATCTCGGGTTTTAGTCATCATCTTCATCCAGGTCGGTCTTCACTTCACCTTGCTTCGGATCGTGGTCATCACCCTCGCTCGGGTCGGATCGTGGTCTACACTTCAAGTCCAAGCATCTCGGATTATTGGTTTCCTCCTGTCACTACAACAAAAATGCCCAATTACAACGTCCATTTTACAACGGGCGCTGGTTGCCCGTTGTAATAAACTGCTATTACAACGGTCACTTCCTGAACCGTTGTAATAGATGCTTGTACAACACTCTTTTACCACGAGCATAGGTTGCCCGTTGTAATAGAATGCTATTACAACGGGCGTTTTTGGACACTTGTAACAGATATCATTTACAACGCTCTTTTCACAACAGGTAAAAACTGCACGTTGTAATAGAGTGTTATTACAACGGTCATTTCACGTCCGTTGTAATAAATGTCAATTTTAAAATGTTCACAAAATATCTATTGTATTATATGTCAATTGTAATATAATTACTAACTAGTAACTATAAAATTATGTTACTAATCATTAATAATATTATATTATTTATTAATATTTAATAATTAATCATTAATAATAATTATTAACAATAATATTATATTATTTATATCATCATTGTAAAATTAATAATATCTACAATGTCTACCCAAATAGCTGTAAAAAAAATTAAATAATGTTTTCTTTATATTATTGTATACATATTAGATTTCATTCAACGATGTTATATTATTTATATTATTGCCTGTAACTATAATAATGCATTAATATTTACTAATCATTAATAATACTATATATTTTTATTATTTAATAATTAATCATTAATAACATTACATATTAATCATTTATAACTTGTAATAATTAACGATTATTACAACGTGCTAAAAATGTTCGGTGTAATAGGTGACAATCAATAATTGATAATTAAAATGCTTTCTTAAAAATAATACTTGTTATTTATTAATATTTCATACTTAATCTTTAATAATATTATATTAATCATATGTTAATAATTACTAATTATAATATACTATCATTTATTACTAATTAATATATTATATGACACTAATCATTTATAATATTATATTGTTTATTAAATTTAATAATTAATCATTAATAATATCACTACGGAAACAATTTTTGCCTTTTTATACTAGTAATCCATGGCAACTTTAAAAGTAGATCTGGACGGTTTGTTCAGCTTACCATAATAAACTTGGTTACTTCTTTTTCCTCATGTTCAAAGCTCCCAGTTGTCATCCATTATTCACGCATCTTCAGGAAGAAAAAAACCCACGATACCTAAAATCAGATCTGCAAACAAAATTCTCGTCGTTTACCGTATTCCTCTTTCGAACCCTAAAATCCTCGTCGTTATACAACTCTGACATCAACTCGATTTTGCATAAAAATAGAGAATTAGTACCTCGATTATCTTCATTTACAATAGTCGATGGAAAAAGAAGGTGCATCTACAGAAAAAGTGTAACGAACCAAAATTTTTAATGTTTAAAATATGAAATTTATTTGGATTTAGTAACTAAAAATTTTTATTTGTTTATAAATTTGAAATTTAGTCCATTTTATGTTGGTTTTAAATTGATTTTGCAAGGGTAAATTTAAAAATTTTATATTCGATTTAAATATTTTGTTAAATTAAATATTAGTGATATTTTAAAATTTTGTTAGAGAATTCTAAATTTTTATTTTTCAATGTAGCTTGAGAATTTATTTTATTTAGATTTAAATTTTGGTATTAAAATTTTATTTGAGATTTTGTTTGAGGAATGTACAAATACATTAGTATCATGTGTATAAATGGTATATATTTGGAGTATTCAATTAGTATGTTTTTTTTTAAATAATGGTTCTATTAAAGTTATGCCACTTGTTCGTGTTACCATGTTTGTCTACACGTGTTATAATGGTTCTGTAATGTTTTGAACGTGTCCTTGTTCATTTCTTTACACGCGTTTTGTTTGATGCTTATTTTCCCACTTTCCCCCTTTTATTTTTCTCATCAGCCAAATATTGCCCATCTCCACCGATTCTTTTTTTTCCTCACCAAATTAAAATTCCCTTTTGCCCAAATCGAGAAATCATGGTCACCGATCAAATCCGTCACCGCCTTCCTCCCTCCTCGGCTTCAATTGAACTCGAACCCGCTTAGTTGAACCGCCACCTCCATCACTCCGCCATTGTTCGTGTCCTCCATCCTCCACTGAGCCGAACCCTAGCCATGGCAAATCGAACCCATCCGCCCTCTGTCACCGTTCACCATCCGCCATCTACCAGAAATCCGAGATCCATAACCGAACCCGCAACCAAGATCCGTGGTGAGATTCTAGAGCAACCAATTCTGATCGCCCACCATTTCCATCGCAACCAGAAGCCGCCTATGATGCCTGGAGCTGCTGTCTTCACATCCTCGAAGCCGGTCCATCGCTGTCGTTTCAAGGTGAGTAAAAATCTCATGATTAATGTTGTTCGAGCATGTTAACTTCAATAGGAATTAACATTGGATTTAATTTATGGTTGACTGCGTTTTTATGTTTGTTTGCTAA
The DNA here is from genome assembly GCA_030737875.1 of Allium sativum. NCBI lineage: Eukaryota > Viridiplantae > Streptophyta > Magnoliopsida > Asparagales > Amaryllidaceae > Allium > Allium sativum. Next base: position 705,761,326 of record CM060916.1, on the reverse strand, counting down.
ACTTGTAACCATCGTAATGCACCGTTTTGCTACCGATAGTTTACATGGATTGCATATGGGGTATACCTACTATTGTTGGATTGTTGTGGTGCTTGGTTGACTGCTGCCATGTTGTGCATGCGTTTTTTTTTTTTTTTTTTGATCTCGTCATTTGGATCCCGGTAGAAACTAGTTTGTGGAATATGTTTTGTGTCTTTAGTTCATTCAGGAACTGTCAGTTCCATTTTGGGTTCATAATTAGAACATGCGGCAGTTTAGAACTTGATCGGAAAAAGAAAATGTACTGTCATATATCCCTTTAAAAAAATTAACACTGTTTTAAATCAGGTTTAAAGCTTAGTTTTTTGTTAATGCATAGCATGACAAATTTGGTTGTTGGGATTCATTTTTGTGACTACAATGTTTGCCAAAAAAATATGATGAAGTCATAATCCAAATATACAAAAGCACCGTCTGAAACGGTATATTTTGTGTGTTGTTGAATTCGAATTCAACAGCCAATGAGAATAACCGTTAGACAACGGTCGCTACCGTTTAAATCCAACGGACACACCTGTAGACGAACAGATTTAATTCAACAGCTACATTATTTAACAACACAAGCTACATTATTCAATTCAACAGCACAATAGTTTACAAACTAAACTAAAGAAAAAACCAAACAAAATGAACAAAAACAAAAACTCACAAAATGAACATTGTTCAAGCATGCAAAATGAAACAGAGAACTTCTATCAAATCATCCAAGCACATAAAAATGAATGAACCAAACAAAAACGCACTAAACAAATGCAAACACTCTTTTAGTTTGAATTATATACAAAGTAAACAAAAAATACAAAAAAGAACATACACATCCATCTTATTTGAAGTATGTACGCACCAGCTGTGGTTTATAATGTTTGCATTCATGTCATTTACAAAGATATACAACATGGACATGATATGCTTAAAATATTTACAACCAGTTAGTTTGCTGTCAAATAAAGCGGACATCAAACCAAAAGCACAAAGTAGTGAAAATCCTGGGCATTAAAAAATTTTGTAACCGAGTAAACGAACATTAAAAATAAACTAGCGATAGATTAACAGTACATATTACAATAACTAACACAATGGTACATTTAGCAGTAAGAGTTACAGCTATCTAGGGACAGATTAATACGTAAGTCAACATCAAAGTTTAAAATAAAATAAAACAGTAATCAGTATAGATAATTATACATTAGAATTCGTAGCCATATGCTTCTAGAAACATTAAAACTTCTTACTTTCTAATTAAAAGTCAATGTCCTCCTCCCTTGCTGATCCAGTATTATCATCCAAATTCTCTTCTTCACCGATTTGTGCATCACCGTCGTCCTCAGTCTCTGAACCTGAATGCTCAATAGGTTGTTTCTCATTTATTTGACTTACGAGTTGGCTCTCTTCTTGTCTCCTCCTTTTGCATAGCCTTGTACGACTACTGGGACCAATATTATCATCTGTTTCACCCATATTTTCATTAGCAACATCATCAAGAGGAACTATCCAATCTTCGCAGGCATCATCTAGTGATTTTAAAACAATTGGATCTGCATCTCTTCCTGCCAAACTAGTGCGACATTCATAACGATGTCTTAACTTTGTATTGTATTGAACATACACGAGATCATTCAATTTTTGTTGTTCAAGTCCATTTCTTTTTTTGCTATGTATCTGGAAATTAAAAGGAAAAAAAATGAAATAGAAGATTAAATGATTAATTGATTGTACAAGTATTCATCATATGACAAGAATTAAACGACATGACTTACATTATTGAATGCATTCCAGTTTCTTTCACAAGGCGAAGCAGACACAATAAGGTCTAAAACTCTTTTAGCAAAATTCTGTAACTCAGGAACCTCACTGCCCCAAGTAATCCACCACTCAGCTTCAATCAAAATAAGATAAGGATTTAATTCAATTGATATTAAAACATCTAAACCATTTTAGTATAGTAATGAATACCTGGTGCCACAGTTTTCCTTTGTTAGACAGCAATAGGCATACCCATCATACCTCCAGCAGTACGGTATACAAGAAGTTGATCGATAATTCTTTCATGTTCCTCTTCGTTTGTGACTAAAGTAGAAATAGCCTTAAACATTCCACTTTTTATTTCTGAATTAGATTCGATTGGAATTGTATGCTTCTCTTCATCAAAATAAATGGAAGGGTTAAGGTAAAACCCAGCTGCATGTAATGGTTGATGAAGCTGTTCGGCCCATCTATGCTCAATTATCCTAAGCAACTCTGAATATTTTGTTCTCTCATTAGTTCCAATGTTTGCCTCAATTTTCTTTTTGCAATCCTCCACCGCATAATAAATGTAACCCATACAAGGCCTTTCTTCAGCGTCCACCAATCGAATAACATCAACTAACGGAGCAAGTATTTTCAGTGCAAAATGTAACTTATTCCAAAATGTGGACCTCCTTATTATTTTAGTCACTTTCTTCCCTTCTTCGCTTTTCACTGCTTTGAATCTACTCCAATCCGCTGAATGTATCATATTTCTTAAACTATTCTTCAGCCCATAAATAGAATCCATGGATAGAAAACTAGTAGCGAATCTAGTTACTGCTGGTCTTACTACGTTTCTTTTGTTTGTAAATTTTCTCATTGTGTGTAACACATTAGCATGATTATAAATGAACTTTGAGATGTACATAGATTCTTTTACAGCCTCACTCACGTATGATAAACGAGAAATATCTTGACACATCAAATTAATACAGTATGCAGCACATGGAGTCCAAAATATATTCTTCTCTTCCATTATCCATTTCCCCGCAAGTTTATAATTAGAAGCATTGTCAGTGATGATCTATAATAATTCAAATACAGAATCAGATAGTAGAGAAATTATTTTAATGGAGCCAAGTATACTTAAAAAGAAAAACTTACTTGCACAACGTTCTTCTCGCCAACTTCGTCTATCACGTCATTTATCATTTTATGAATTAATTTTGCATCCTTGATATATTCAGAGCCATCAAGCGATTTCAAAAAGATGGTCCCTTTTGGAAAATTAACCAGGAAATTTATAAGTGTTCTTCCTACTCCATCTGTCCACCAATCTGTCAGAATACTGCACCGATAGTTTTCCCAATGTGTCTTGAATGATTCAACCCATTGTTCTATTGACAACACCTTCTTTTTCAACAAAGGAACTATGATTTCATGGAATGTAGGAGCTATCAAACCTTCTCCATATTGCCCTATTGCCTGAACCATCCTCATATAACTTGGAGTCTCTGTTGCATGAAATGATATAGAATTTTGATAGAAAAAGTCTGCAATATACTCACAGCACGTGTCTCTAGCTTTCCTTCTATGTTTGTTATCGATGGGTTTTTGAATCATGTTATCCGGATTGGGAGGATACATACTATCAAGGGATCCTTTATGCTTAGGTCCCTTTGGCAAAATGGATGATTTTGACACGCTGCTAGATGTTAATGATAATTCTTCGTATTCATCATTTTGTTGTTCATCCTGGTCCCTATAGATATTCACATTTCTTATTGAAAATTCATGCAGTCTCCTCTTTTCTTCTTTTTTATCACAATAGGACTTCGTATATTTCTCAATCTCCTCTCGAATTTCCTTTGTTGCTTTTTGACAAGCTTTTGTATCCTTAAACCCACCAACTAGATGCTGCTTATGCCTCTTTATCCCTCCTTTGGTAATAATACCACACAAATCACATTTTATATATTGCCTGTTTTCTGGCATAGGCTGACCATACTCCCATCCTGGGTCATTAGATGGTCTCACTCTTTGCGTAGATATTTGAGTAGATCCGGATGTGGACATGATGCCAAAAATCAAAATATCTCCAACACACTAAAATAAAATTTAAAACCATCAGGTTCTACTCTTAGCCGTTTGGCACTTAGCATAAACATAAGCATATAAAAAGATAGTTGTTGATAAAAATGTTCCAATACATATGAAATATTTCACACTCGAATGGAAAATTAAACAAAAATCTATTAGGAGTCAGTTATTAAGAAGTGCGTGGTACTTTAAAAAATATCAAACATAAGCATATGACTGCTTGATGTCTACATGCATTCTTAAGTTGTTATGGCGGATATATTACAGTTTCAGTGCATAAAGATTCATGTATGCATTTTATACCAACTTATTATATTGTTTGGTCATGGAAAGTTTAATGATATTCATCAGGATACCTCCATTACTATATTTATTATACTTATACATGCATACTACATATGACAATGAAAATCTCAGCACACATTTACCCTAGAAAATAAAAACATGCTTGAAGGCATTAAGTGAAAGTTACAGGAAGTGAACATTGGCTGCATAGTAATGAAGCTAACAAGAATGCATCTACAAATTAATTATTGATCTAACAAGATATAAAGGCAAAAAGGCTATAGTTACCAAAAATAATATGGTACTTGTTTCCAAAATCACTGTACAACACAGCTGTTGCTAGAATTCGATAATTTTGTAATCTTTATGATTACAAAGATGATGTTACAAGTACATAGTTCATCCAAATTTTTTTGTTAACGTAGGGTACCATAAAAAAATGACTTGACCGACTGCAGTAGATTTCTAACAAAAATCAAGAGTCGGTACTGATAATCAACTAGTATTATAATTATAATTATGAAAGTTTGGGTTACATGTGAAAGCGACATGAGAAAAGAGAATCGAATATTACCTAGGGTTTTCGTTTCTTCAAAAATCTGAGAAGACAATGAAAATAGAAGATGACCGTAGAATCAAGCAAGCGAAATCATGATTTTAGCTGAGTAATCTATTAAAATTTTTGCAGGTTTCTAATTTTTCGACATGGATTTTTTTGAGAAAACTGTCATTAGGGACTGATGAGTTCAAATGAACAGTAAAGAATAAACCTAGTAAGCCATCGCTTAGTATCTCCAAATAACAGCTTAAATTTAAGCGAAGCGCGCTTAAGCGCCAAACGCTTAATATGTTCCGCTTATTGAGAATTTAAGCGTTGAAGGTTCCAAAAACGCTTAAGCGGCGCTTAAGCGCGCTTTTCATAACATAGGTTTGGACTTTCAATAGAAGCCTAATTATTATGTAATTAATTCTTCCTTTGGTCATATAATTGTAGAAATAAAAGTTCGTATATAATGTCAGTTACAAATACAAATATTTTTACCTCAATACAACTGCAAACTGTGGATATGGTGGTGTCTAAACTGAAGTAGGAAGACTATGGAACCAAAGGCTGTAAAGTTATAGCAATGCAAATACTTAAATGTTGTATAATAAGTTTTGAATGGTGTATAATAATATATTCTCTCTACATTTGGTAACTTTTTTTCTTTTTTTGCAGTCACACTGTGCTAGTAAATATATGCAGACTCAAGATCAACAGGCCGTTGGATATGCCGTCGCGTGGCACAAAGATTACATTTCCTTGGTCTAGTTTTGGTACTTATGAAACTAGTTATGTAATTTATGTTGGAACTATGTCGACGTAAATTATGTAACCTTTTGGAATGTAAACTTATTTAGTCTTTTGGAGTATAAACTTATCGAACTTTTTGAAATGTGTTGGAATTAAATGACTCTTGCTTCAGTCTTTTAGTATGTGTTATTATGTGATTTTGATTGTTGCATTACAGTATTTATTGCATGTTAAAATATTTATTATTATTATGGAAGCATATCGCGGTAGTTATATTTAAATTTGCTATTACAACGGGCAAAAACCATTGTAATATACTGTATTACAACGGGCAAAGGCCGCTTGTAATTTATTAGCTATTACAACGGGTTAATAACCATTGTCATAGAGTCATTGCACGTGATAGAGCAAGTTATTACAACGGTCTTTTACAACAGTCATTTCCCGTTGTCAAATAGTCAGGAGCTATTACGACTGGTCATATTAAGACGGGCATATGCCCGTTGTAAAATGCATATTACAACGGTTTTTGCCCGTTGTAAAAGGACTGTTTTGTTGTAGTGTGTTCAGGTCGGTCGGTCAAGAACCTTTCATTCTGGTCGGTTTTCATCATCTCTACCTTGGTTGGTCGGTATTTCCCCTCCTGGTCGGTCGAACACTTCACCATTCCAGGTCGGTCGTACTTCACCATCCCTGGTCGGTCGGTATTTCCCCCCTGGTCGGTCGAACACTTCACCATTCCTGGTCGGTCGTACTTCACCATCCATGGTTGGTCGTACTTCATCATCGTATGGGGTCGGTCGAACATCGCATAGTGGTCGGTCTTGCCCATCCTGGTCGATCTCCCAAGTTGGTCGAACACTTCATACAGGGTCGGTCGTGAGCTCGGGTCGGTCGGTCAAAACCTTCCCCTGGTCGGTCTAACACGACCCAAAGAAAACATGCACTATTTCAGCAAGCTATTTTCGCCTCTCGACGGCGTTTTCAACCATTCCAACTTTATAATGCAATCATAGGTCATACCAAACAGTAGTAGCAACATGTATAATCAACCATAAACACCAAAACAACAATTTAATCATAACAATATGGATCAAATGTACCCAAAACCCATGTTTTCCCCTTAATCACGTTTAAGCATAACTAATGATAGGATTAGCAAAACTTAACCAAATTAACCCAATTTTCTATCAGAGGCCTAAAATAATATTTTGGAATTTCTAAATATTTTTCCAGAATTTTATCATGTTTAAATTCGCTAATTAACACTAATTACCCTTAATTAGCCATAATTAGTGAGGAGCTATGCAAATCACTCACCTTTGCCACAAAGTAAACTATAGATCTGAAATGATTCTCTGTTTGGGTCGAATTCTAATGTGTTCCAGCAGCTCTAATCTTGATTTGGTGAAGATCTCCCTTGATTTGATGTTGCTAATCCCAATCTTCAAGTTGTAGGTGATTTGGAGGTGTTTTGAAGAGATTTTGAGAGTGGAGGCTATGGCTAGGGTTTCAAGAATGAAAGTGGCAGCTCAAAAACTGAAATGAAATGATTTCCCAAACCCTATCAGCCTCCCCATAACCCTAATCCCGAAATGGGTTATGGGCCTAGCTGTTAACTACCCGGTTTAGCCCAATTAAGCTGTTTTTCACCTTCTAAACCTTGTTTCAGCCATATCTCCCAAACGGTAAGTCCGTTTGGCTAATGTAACCATTCTACGGAAAGAGAAGCCATCATTCGAATCCAATGGATGTGGTTTCAGGTCAAAACTCTTTACCAATCAAAAGTTATGGCCAAAACAAGATCAACTAGGGGCAAAACGGTAATTTAAAAATCAGCAAAAATCATGAACATGGGAAATTACCCCAATAGTCGTTTCCCAAAGCCACATGACCATACGACTTCGTATGAGAAAGAAATAAATATCCTACGATCCTCCGATGCGTAGAATGTGGGTTGTTACATTCTTCCCCCCTTAGAAAATTTCGTCCCCGAAATTCCTTACCCCAAAACATACAAGGGTATTCCGCATGCCTACCATTCATTTATAAACAATCAAACATGCATAACAAACAAAACAAACCTATCATAACATGCGGTTTACTAACAAGGGAAGAAACTATCATTACCAAAACCTTACCAGGCAAAGAGTTCTGGATACTTCTTCCTTACGTCCTCCTCTGCTTCCCAAGTACAGTCTTTCTCATTCTTACCCACTGAACTTTGACTAGTTTCACCACCTTCCTTCGAAGCTGCTTCGTATCGTTCCCAACAATACGCATAGGCTTGCGGTTCCCAACCGCCTCAGGTTCAACCTCGATATCGTCCAACTGATCTGGTGAAATAGTCCTTCTAGGGTCATGCAAATACTTCCTTAACTGGGAAGCATGAAATATGTTGTGAACTCCCGCCATCTTGTATGGTAACTCAACTTTATATACCAAATCTCCAACTCGTTCGAGAACTGGAAATGGACCAATAAATCTTGTACGACCTTCATTCGTTGTTGGATAATCTTGATCTTATCCGAAGTTTCTCTTAGCATACCTGGTCCAAGCGTAAACTTGTCACCAGTCTCCAACCAACATGATGGTGAGTTGCACGGTCTTCCGTACAAAGCTTCAAATGGAGCCATACCGATACTGGATTGGTAACTATTATTATATGCAAACTCTACTAGATATAAATGGTCATCCCATGACCTTCCAAGATCCAATATACAAATCCTCAAAAGATTCTCTAGTACACGATTCATCCGAATACCACCACAACCTGATCTAATCCTTGGTAAACCATCAAGGAAATCCATTGAGACTCGTTTCCAACAGTTGTGACAAACCATTAGGCTTCCTTTGCTCAGCTTTAACTAACTGGCAATTCATGCATTTGGACATAAACTTCCCAACGTCCCTATTTATCCTTTCCCAGTGGTAGGTCTGATCCATGTCTCAATACATCTTGTTACCACTGGGATGTATAGTCAATTTCGGGTGATGATATGCTCTAAGCACTTCATCTCTCAGTCCATCTACGTTGGGTACAACTAGTCCCTTATTCTTTCGAAGCCACCCTTCTCGATCAAATCCTTACTTGATCATTCTCTTTCCAACGATACCCATCTCTACCCTAGAGATGGTTTCCAATAAACTAGGATCGTCCTTCTAACTGGAACCAATCCACTCAATCAAAATCGATCTAATCGTCAAGCTTACTAGCGTTTCTGAATCCAATTCACTCTTAGGTCTGAAATCATATCCTGTGATATACTCTAGTTGCTTCCAACCCAGAAACATAACCTCTAGACTGGCATGCCTCCTACTCAATGCAACTATTACCGCACCCAAATCCTTTACTATGATCACTCTGCCCCATGGAGTCATGGCGACTCCACTGCACTGATCCATAGCCACTAGTCCTTTGCTATGTCCACTCTGCCCCATGAAGTCATAACAACTCCACTGCACTGGCTTATAGCCTTACTAATCCTTTACTATGTCCACTTTTCCACTCGAGTCATGACGACTCTACTACACTGGCTCATAGTCCTACTACAATCACTTTGTTCCCCATCGTTGGAACCCTACAGGTGATAGTCTACTCAAGGGAAGAAAAATAGGAACAACATGGCAACCATAACATCCATCAAACAAGTCCTACCTATCACCTGCTAAATTCATAAACACATCGACACCTACATGATTGGTCTAACCAATCCCAATATGTCGATTCTAGTATGTATGGTCCAACCAACATCAATAACTAATGGAAGCCCAGCCTCCATACATACACCGATGCCTACTTGACTGGTCCAACCAATCCCAGGCCAATGGAAGCCCCGCCTCCCTACGGAATACCATACGTCCAACGTACGTTTATCCTCCAAGGATAACTAGATCACGTCCAATGGGTCCAAGGTAACGGGCGTCCTCAGATACCCCTGCTTTAAGTCCACCTAAAATAATTGAGTCCAACCCAAGTCTATCCATTGTCTTGCTGCCCCCTCGAGTCCAACTCAAGCCGAATCCAATTCCTTGCAGCCTTCTCGAGTCCAACTCGAGTCAATCTATAACTCAGACCCAGTCTTGAGCATCCATTACCGACAAACTTTAGTCCAACGTGAGTCGTCTCCCTATTCATTGCATCTCCAAGATCAACGAACACCCTTTTTCTTTTTACGAGTTCAAGTCCTACTATCCAAAGAGAACATCAACATAGGGTTCTAAACAATCCATTACTTTGCATCTTTCTCGAGTCCCAGTCGAGCAATCTCATAACCCTATCGAGTCTAACTCTGGGCAGTCTATACCATTGAACAGTCTTATCATGTTCCGTCTGCCCATCACTCCTCGAGTAAACCAAGATATCATCCAATGAAAAATCGCAACAACTATTTATCTCTCACGCAAACCATCCTAGTCGAACTCGACATTCCCCAAGCACAAGCCTTAAAGGCCTAAACCAATATCAGACAAGCACCCAAGGAACATCTCCTCCGAATTCGGACAATCCACGTGAGGTGATACTAGCAAAACAATCTAGCACTGGAGCACTCATTTGCCTCCCAGAGACAACTAGAACTTATTACAACGATAACCTCTTAGCTTCCTTAACTCCAGTTACTATCGCCATCACTAGGTAGGTACCTAATACCACCCTATTCCTTTGGAGTAGACCGACTCCCCAAAATAATGCTAAACCCAGTAAATCCCAAAACAAAGCAATCACAACAAACATACATCCATGACTCGATAAGACCACATTACAACAAATCATGCCAAAACTAGTCGAACCACCAATCGGGTTCGTCACAACTCAGAGGTCTATCGACTATCTTGGGTTTGTCAAACAATACCCGAACAAAAACATCTTAAATAGAAAGCATACCTTTTATAACGACACCTTTTCCCTTCTGCGCCGCACTTGGAGCATTCGACGAAGAAGGAACAGCGTTGATAGCATACGCTTTCACAATCTGCTTCTCCCTAGGAGGTTGTGGGCAATCATCCTTGTGATGTCCCGCCTGGCCGCAATTAAAGCATTTCCTTTCCCCAGGCTTTTCTCGACAATCTCTGGCATAGTGGCCCTTCTTGCCACAACTAAAGCATTCGCCATCTTTCTTATTTTTCTTATTCTGACCATCCTTGGTCGGGTTCTGCTTCCTCTTGTTCTGAAAATTCTTCTTGCCTTCACCGCTTGCTTGCGGCTTTGGCTCCTCTGTAGATGCAATAGCAACTTCGGTCTTCGACTTAGGGAAAAGGCTCTTTGACCTTAATGCCTTTCCTACAATAGATTCGAACGTCTCATCGATATGGTTTATAAGTCTTTCCCCCAAGTACCCATCCAAGCCAGTTATGAACTTCTCGTTCTTCTTTTCGACTGTATCGATAAGGGACCATCCATATTTCGATAAAGTATCGAATTCTGCGATGTACTCCGAGACTGCCCTACCATTCTGCTTAAGCTCCAAGAACTTCTTGAACAATTCTGATTTATGAGCAGCTGGAACAAACTTATCACAAAAGTGAGTCTTAAACTGATTCCAAGTAACTTAATCCTCTGGAGTAGCTGTCTTAAAGGCATTCCACCAATTCATCGCTCGCCCTTGCAACCGACAAGACTCTAGCCTTCTCTTCATCGCATCCTCGATACCCAAGTCGTCGAAGATACGATCACAGCTATCCAACCAATCCTGAACATCTATGGCCGACTCTGTTCCATGGAACGGCTTCCCACCAAGGTTAGTGTAATCCTTGCACAGCTTGGCGAAATCGACCCTAGGCGCCTGCACTACTGGACCACCACCATTACCGGCATTGGGAACTGCTCCCTGAACATCCCTAAGCATCCCCCTCATGAAGTCAGTGAACATCATCCTCATGTCAGGAGCATTCCCATTATTGGATCCTCTACCAGCACCTCTCAAATTTCGGCTCACCGTCAAATCTGTAGAGAGAAAACGATTAACCATCTCCATAGTCGTGCCAGTGCAGTACGACTTCATCCTTAGCTATACTAATAATATATATAGATATAGCTTTTGAAAACCAAAATAATCACAAATACGCGCTCTCATATATGTACTATCTCTCCTTACTGTCTTTCCTAGGTTAACTATGCAACCTAGAGCTCTGATACCAAATGTGACGGCCCGCCCCGCACCAACCGACATTTACTCCAAAAGTGCACTGTACACATGTCCAGTTAGCATGGGACGGTCGTCAGAAGGAAAGGAATGAAGGAAATGAACTAACAAGGAACCTGTAATATGTCTCACAGCGCATGAAATAAAATATAATAACAACATACTTGACACAAACAGGCGAGACAGTGCATAAGCTGAAAACTGTCATAGCAGCGGAAAATTCAAATACAGCTTATGTTCCACATCATTTAATTATTACAACTTTTCAAACTGTCTCTAAAAGCAAAAGCAAGATAAGGGAGGTACACTTCTAATGCCTAAGTAGTGACCACCAACGACACAGGGAGAATATCTATATATATCATACGTGGAAGCCTCCTGCTCGCCTCCAGATCAGCTACTCGTGCATCACCAGATAACCTGTCTCTAGTCTGCTCGTGTGAGCACCCAGAGTAATAAGAAGAGACATAAAACTCTGGGTCAGACAAAAGTCTGGTGTGAGCGATAAGCAACAAAACAGAACAATAACAGGTATAATCCAATCATACCTGAACCTGCAACCAAAGAGTTAGCACTACATACCGTACAATACTCTAAGGTGCCACTAACATACAGTGTAAGAGATACGGGGGTGGTGGTGTGCATGTCATAGTGATGTCAAACAATCAAGCATAGCAGTCATCCTCACATCCCTCACTCAGTGCGTAAAGCATACGATATCCACTACTTTGGTCACCTAATACTTTGGGCCATGACGAAATCCAATCCCGTGTAACTATCACTACAAGCCCACTATCCATCTCTCAGTGGTGAACCAAAGTTATGAATACCGACAACCTCTTTGCACACATCCCGCAGCAAAGCCCAATCATGAAGTGAACTCATTGGTTCTCATCTGGATCCTGAGCTCTAACTTCCATTTGGACTACCTTTGCATCTCGGGTTTTAGTCATCATCTTCATCCGGGTCGGTCTTCACTTCACCTTGCTTCGGATCGTGGTCATCACCCACGCTCGGGTCGGATCGTGGTCTTCACTTCAAGTCCAAGCATCTCGGATTATTGGTTTCCTCCTGTTCGGGTCGGTCGGTCAAGAACCTTTCATTCTGGTCAGTTTTCATCATCTCTACCCTGGTCGGTCGGTATTGGCCCCCTGGTCGGTCGAACACTTCACCATTCCTGGTCGGTCGTACTTCACCATCCTTGGTCGGTCGGTATTGCCTCCTGGTCGGTCGAACACTTCACCATTCCTGGTCGGTCGTACTTCACCATCCCTGGTCAGTCGTACTTCATCATCGTATGGGGTCGGTCGAACATCGCATAGTGGTCGGTCTTGCCCAGCCTGGTCGATCTCCCTTGTCGGTCGAACACTTCATACAGGGTCGGTCGTGAGCTCGGGTCGGACGGTCAAAACCTTCCCCTGGTCGGTCTAACTCGACCCAAAGAAAACCTGCACCATTTCAGCAAGCTATTTTCGCCTCTCGACGGCGTTTTCAACCATTCCAACTTTATAATGCAATCATAGGTCATACCAAACAGTAGTAGCAACATGTATAATCAACCATAAACACCAAAACAACAATTTAATCATAACAATATGGATCAAATGTACCCAAAACCCATGTTTTCCCCTTAAATAATATTTTGGAATTTCTAAATATTTTTCTATCAGAGGCCTAAAATAATATTTTGGAATTTCTAAATATTTTTCCAGAATTTTATCATGTTTAAATTCGCTAATTAACACTAATTACCCTTAGTTAGCCATAATTAGTGAGGAACTATGCAAATCACTCACCTTTGCTACAAAGTATACTATAGATCTGAAATGATTCTCTATTTGGGTCGAATTCTAATGTGTTCCAGCAGCTCTAATCTTAATTTGGTGAAGATCTCCTTTGATTTGATGTTGCTAATCCCAATCTTCAAATTGTAGGTGATTTGGAGGTGTTTTGAAGAGATTTAGAGAGTGGAGGCCATGGCTAGGGTTTCAAGAATGAAAGTGGCTGCTCAAAAACTGAAATGAAATGATTTCCCAAACCCTATCAGCCTCCCCATAACCCTAATCCCGAAATGGGTTATGGGCCTAGCTGTTAACTACCCGGTTTAGTCCAATTAAGCTGTTTTTCACCTTCTATACCTTGTTTCAGCTATATCTCCCAAACGGTAAGTCCGTTTGGCTAATGTAACCACTCTACGGAAAGATAAGCCATCATTCGAATCCAATGGAAGTAGTTTCAGGTCAAAACTCCTTACCAATCAAAAGTTATGGCCAAAACAAGATCAGCTAGGGGTAAAATGGTCATTTAAAAATCAGCAAAAATCATGAACATGGGAAATTACCCCAATAGTCGTTTCCCAAAGCCACATGACAATACGACTTCATATGAGAAAGAAATAAATATCCTACGATCCTCCGATGCGTAGAATGCGGGTTGTTACAAGACTTCTCACATTAAGCCAACACTTGTGGATAATGGATTTGTCGGGCGGTTCCGGGCAGACTTCTTCCATAAGTTGACTTAACCTCGTGTCTTAGCAATAGTATATGTTTTATTTATGCACTTACACCCCTCACATTAGATTTACCACTTGTGGATGCTGGATGTGACAGGCGGTTCCGGGCAGACTTCTACCACAAGTGTAATCTAACATATTGTCTAAGTGCGGTTACAGTTTCCTATTTAATGTAAATTTTAGGCATATTATCCTTTTCACATGTTACTTTAATCTAATTTACATGTCATCAAATTATGCCTATATTATGTCGCATGTCCTTTTTAATACGTATTTAATTCTATCCTGACATGTAATCATTTAATCGGGTAATTATTCAAATCTAACAAGTTAACATGTCATTTTCTCAGTTCTACATCTAATAATTCAAATACATAAAATGCCATAAGTGAATCATGTAATTATAACAATAGTAGTTGCTACTCATATTCTAACAAGTTTGTTTTTCAACATGTAAACATTTAACACTTTAACCGATTCAACATATGAATTTTCCAACTTATTCATATTAATATCTCAACTTGTAATAGCAGCATCTTAGAGCATCTCCAATGCTCAAGCAAAGTAATGTCTTCAAAAGATTACGTGGAGACAAAAGTTTTACATTGTTTAGCCTATGTGTCAACAAATATCATATATATAAAAAAAGGGTCTCCAATGCAAACATGGTGGAGAAGTTAAACTGGCATAACTGAACATATGTAATTAGCTAAAAAAACGGCGGTAAATCAACAAAAAAAATAAAATGGCGCAGGCTAAAACATGCAGTACATAATAATAATTGCATCAGTACAAAAATCTTCTCACACTACATAAATATGTCCATGATTGGCGTTGATAAAACAAAAATAACCAAAAAAGGAATGTATGTATAAGATCCTCGCAATAATCCCAAAAATTAACAACCCAACCAAAGTTCAAAATAGACCGACCTGCAATAGTCGTAGAGAAATCCAAACCTGATTAAACACATGATCAATCACAATAGGAACCCTTCAAAATTGGATACATTGAAACAAGATTCAGTAGAAACAAATCGCACTGGGAACAAGATTCATGAATGGGAATTGACAATACCTGAATTGGGAACTGAACGATACAATCAGGTAGCAACACCGGGATGTTGAAGCACCGATTAGGGTTTTTTATTCGAAGTACTTGATTGGCTAGGGGAGGTGAAATCGATTTGGATTTGTTAAAAACCCTGTGGCGATTTCGATTTATTATGAGCTCTATGCCCTACAGAAATCGATTGCGATACGAGACTGAATCAATTAGGAAGAAGATACATACCTTTCAAGTCGAAAACGCCTACGACTGGAGAAATTGCATGGCAAATTTGTGGCTAGACGAAGAAGATAAAAAGAAAACGAAATGGGAGCGGTTGATTTGGTGACGTGTATTGTTCCAAATTGTGAAATGCGATGTCCAAAACTGGACATTCTCCTTCACAACGTGAAACTTTTTTCCACACACGTCAGATTAGACATTGAGATCCAAATTGCATTGGAGATCTGAAAATAATTTTTTTCGTCAATTACTTACGTGTCATGGACTTTGCAATGCAATTACATCAGCATTGGAGATGCTCTTAACACATTTAATTATTCTGGCGAATTCACACTTCATGATAACGGGGAATACTAAACGATAATATACCATTATCTAAAATGATATAACTTAAAATCCACTCACCTCATATGCTTTCCAAATCCTGGATCTAGTCCAGATCTAGCATTCCATGGTTTTTCCATTAATTGGATTCAGAACCTAACAACCATGGATCTACAATTTTTACTAAAAGAAAAAAGAAAGAAAGAAAAGATAATTGAAATAATCCAGATCTAGAAAACTACCTCACTTTGATAAGAGATCTGAACACCCATTTACAAGCATATGTTCCTTCCCTCCAGATCTGGATTCAAAATTTTTCCTAAACTAATAATCTAAATTTTCTGAATAGATTTGGGGAGGAAGAGGAATGGCAGAGCTTTGGTGTAGTCCTAGAAATATGAGATTTAGGGTTGGCTCTACAGGCTTATTTATAGGTGTACCATAGGAACTGGGATTTTTAGATTTAATTTGCAAGTCATCAGAAACGTCCACGTCAAAAACAGATTTCAGATCCACGGTGGGTCCTTTAGATTTAATTAAGTAAAACGTCCACTTTGGGTGGGTCGACCCCCACTTTGGGTGGGTCGACCCCTAGGTCGACCCCCAATGGGCAAAAATACCACTTTGTTTTCCCGCTTCGTGTTTTTATTTTCTGAATAAATTTATTTAATATATATACATATAAGTTCCTTATATGTATACAAACTTCCAACACCCATAACTTCTTCATACATTATCCGAATTACGCAAACCAGGTATCTATCCTGACCAGAATTCCGAGACGGATGCAATGGCGTAGTCCGTTTTACTTAATTCCCATTATTTAATTAAGTTAATCATATTTTATTATTTTAAAAATACGGGGTGTTACAGGTATGTAGGAAGTATTATACAATAAATACAAAAATGGACCTTTAGTAAATCCTAAATAGCCAACCCACCGGAATATGACTAAATCCCTAATGATACAACTTACAATGGTAGTAAGAAAGTAAAAGTATAATGATTAAGTGAAGATAAAACGAAACTAAGGGAAATAATCAAGTTCAATACTTGATATGCCAAAGAAAAGACCTGAACGTTAAAAGCCGTAATAAGACAAATAAAGATAAGACTTAAGATATGCATTGGAATGTAGATAATAATAGAAAAAAGGAAGTAATTATAATGATAAGTGGTTTATGGTAGGTAGGCACATTTTTTAGACTGAGACATCATACAATAACAAAGAACCTAAAAGAGGATTAAATATCATAATAAAAGGACAAAGTAAATCGAAGGAAAAGAAAGATAAACTAAACACATAAGAAAAATATTAGACATGGGATCTGATAAAAAAATGAGTCCATAGAAATAACCTCACGAGATGCGTTTAGAGAAGTCTAAAGGGAATCTGGATGTAAGCCTAATGAAGTGGACCATTGCATATCCTTTAGAGTAAAGGAAGTCCACACCGATGATGAACTAAAAGCTCTCCAGCATGGGTAGATAAGGGGATTCAAGAGACATGGAGTGTACCCTAGGATGACCCTTCGATGCAGGCCTTACCAAACTGGGTATCGGAGGTAGGGTCATAATGTTCATCAAGAGGGTATGCCTTGACTACATATGTATTGTAGGCCTTATGAAGCGAACTTGTACAGGCATTCTAATGGTTGATGGGTGATCTGAGTATCCATGCAACACCTAGCTTATAGTAGGTTTAAGGGGGAAACCCAAAAGGATAGCAGCTGCTCAAGTACTAATTATCGTCGGTCAGTAGTTAGTATGGGGAATGACTTGAGTTAGACCTTTATAGACTAGTAATATTTCGCTAACGGGACACTGGATTGAGGTGACAACGCCATATGATTGCTTTAGTTGTTTGTTTTATAGCAAGGCCATTAACTCATGAGGAAGCCTTCCAACTAGTTGGGGAGTGGCTGCGACGGCCTATAGCCGCGCTGATTAAGAGAAAGACCATAGAGGAAATATGTACTGTACGCATTATGAGGTGGTACTTTGCATGTATTGCATGCCTATAGTAAAGCATTATGAGGCGGTCATTTATATGTATTCTAGGCTTGTATTATATGCATTACAAGGCGGTCCTTTACAAGCATAGTAAATTCCTGACCGTATTCAGTACAGAGTATGCATTAGTGCCACCTATGGGCTGGATCCAGAAGTGTAGACTTAATGGCTATGTGTAAGTCGCAGTGTATGCATTGGAGCTTTCCATTGTGGATATCTGCAATGTTGGTATTGAGCGGTTCGTTGCGGTTGGTATTGGTAGGCTATATTGAAGGCAATAGTGATGCTCCGTTGCGGATGTAGTATCAACATTCTCTTGGTGAGAAGATAGGATCCTAGTAATGAGGATACAAAAGATACTGTGGATAGTATCTAGGACCAAGGCGGTCCAAGAGCATGTATCTATATATATATATATATATATATATATATATATATATATATATATCGTTTATTAGGTTGAATCTATTAGAGAGTAGATGGACATGATTTACGCGCAAAGATGAGAGTATTGTAACTTTAATAAACCTAATATAACGAAGATGGGGAACTGTATATGTAGTATTATGCGTAAAAGTATATTATTTTTCAATCACTAGAACATTAGTTCTGACCCCCTCCTTATAACAACCCGCAACTTAAATAGAAGACAAAGGTTACTCAGCTTAAAGATACCATGCATAGAAAGTATTATTTCCTTGGTGAGTATATATTTATTATTATACTTTATTCATTTTCACTGTAAGATATTTACTTTAGCTCTATTATATTTATCTTTGCCAATTCGTAGGATGCCAAACACGCAACTCGAACTTTAGTAGACTTGAATTTTAGCATTTTACAAAAAAACCAAACCCACCAAGGTTTGGGTTGTTACATCGATTTCTCAAAACTATTTATTATTAACATATTTGTTTACCTTTAATATTTAAATAATGAACCGGATTAGAAAAAGTTTAAGGTAAAAAGTATCATTTAAATGTTTTGATTTATCGGGTGTTAGGTGATAGTACAATCATTCGTTGTCCATCCTTATCCATGAATGTAGATATCTGATATTCAAAGATGTTGGATGCGCATGTGGATGCGGATATGGAATTATCTGCATCTGAAAGCATCCATTGATAGGCCTACAAGAAACTAATTGTCATATTTACACTGTTGGTGGATAATATATTAAGGAACCGTTCGTAGCCATTTGGAGGGTCGATCGCATTGAGTACACATCCGACAAGTCCGACACCCGAATGATGCAATTGACCAACAATCCTTGTTCATGTTATCGGAGAAAACTAACCATTGACATTCGGATGCATCGGATGCCAACAGCCACTTCGCCCTTAACCTTATTCGCTCACCCCTCCATTTTCTTCATCCTACATTTTTCATTTTTTTCATCTTTTCCCTCTCCACCTCCTCTTCCCCCTCATCTTCCTCTTCTTTTTCCTATGGAACGCATAATCCGAAATCAGTTCCAAATTATGAAGATGTAAAAAAATTGATTGTTATAACAACTTATTTACGTATAAGAAAAATCCATATGATCAAGATTCACACATCAAAAAATACATGTTTAATGTGGGTATGAGACATATTGAATGACCCTCAATAATGCTGTTGAAGAAATTTTCTAATGATTTTTTTTGTTTTCTCTCGTTATGCGTAAGGCTAAGAAAGTATGATCTGGTTACGATGAATGATGCTGGTATTCGCAAAACGGTTTGTCATGTCTGCATATAATATAGCCGCAATGCTCTCAAACCGACAAATGAGCGAAAGATTTCAAAGGTCAATTAGCACAATTTAAATTTGCTTTTATGTTGTACAATTTTTCGGTACATATATTATCAAGCCAAGTGGCCCTTTTTTTAATAATGTTCCATTTGAAATCAGAAGTTCAAAACGCTACTACTCGTATAATAGAATCTATATTGGTGCTAAAGACGGTACACATGTAATGCCACATGTACCAGCAAATCAAGTAGTTAGATACATAGTATGAAAAGGTTATGCAAGAAATGTTCAATTCACCATTCGTAGCCGCAAAAACACATATGTCATTCATCAACATACCACTCTTAATACCCCATTCCCGTTTCGTCGCATAATTACCATAAGAAAAAAAACATATAGCTTTTAATGTCCGAATGAACCATCTATTATGCAACTAGTTAAGCTACATACAATAAAAGATAGTCATATATATATATATATATATATATATATATATATATATATATATATATGACTCTAAAATTTTGAATTGTCCAACGTTCTAGTCAGTTCGGGGTAGTAAGATGTCAGTTTCATGCTCATATGGTTTTCATTTAAGATACAAATTTGAGCAAGAAACAGTTTATAAAAGAAAATTATCCATTAAAGAATGTTCAACTTTTTTCTATTATTCGACATTCTTTGTCCGTTGTTCGGTTAATGTAAATAATGTTTGAACTTAAAGCTTTCCATATCCATGATCA
This sequence comes from Allium sativum, assembly GCA_030737875.1. Classification (NCBI taxonomy): domain Eukaryota; kingdom Viridiplantae; phylum Streptophyta; class Magnoliopsida; order Asparagales; family Amaryllidaceae; genus Allium; species Allium sativum. The sequence goes on along the minus strand of CM060916.1, from coordinate 705,741,118 downwards.
TTTAAATTTATTATGGAACAATAGTAAGACATAGCTCTATCTGGTTTGGTCCTACCAGATTGCACCTCCATCTATATGCATGCCTCTTTAATGCATCGTCCGGCTTATAGAGTAAGGTATTGCATGTAATGAAATGGAGAACGTACTCCAAAGGTTGGTTGAAGGGAAATATTTTCTTTTTTGTATAAATTTTTAACAGCTTTATTTGTTTATTATTGATTTGTTTTATTTGATTAAATTTGTCATTTTAAATACTTTTCTGACTCTTATTGTGAATTTGTTCACCATCAATTGTAACTGAACAAGCTATAATCAACCTATATGTATAATGGGTAAATTAGTAACAAAATATCTTTGATTACACAAGTATACCACTTATGGTTTTATCCAAGTTTTCCATTAACCCAAGAAAAAAAGTATTAGAAGATAAGTTTGATATGAAATTTGGATATTCTTGAAAGAATCACAACTCTATAAAAAATCAATCAATATGGATATTTTTGTTAAATTTATTACTTTTATGCAAACTTAAATAACTACACCTATTAGAGCATCTCGAATCATTATCGGTGCAGATAATTCACTTCACTCATTGGTAAAATGCAAATGGAAGATTTACCAATGGTTATTGATTTAAGCATCTTGGTCAATAGTTGTTTTGAGTTTAGATTCCTATTGAATAAGCGTCCGAGTTTGAATGAACTTAAGCCTCCAATCAATAGGTGATTGGGGAAAACGTTTGTATCATGTGCGAAAACGCTCCATTTTCGCAATTTCTCATTTTGTCTGTATCATTTTTACATTTTTCACATATTTACAAAGCCGTTGAAATGTTATCATAACCCATCAAAGTTGGTAGACGGAATGTACGTTACATGACAGATGACAATGTTGCCTTAGCTTATTTTATTTTGGATCATGGAATGACTGCAGATGGCTTATGAGTATTGCACGAGAAATCACCGACTAGAACACATCGACTTACCACAACACTACTCACGACACATGTATAAATTTAATTCGTAATTATAAGACTAACATGTTTTTAATATACGATGAATGCTACTGGTTTGATTAGTTTATTTTTACTGTTAAATAATTGCTTATTTATGTTGATCACATAGCTATGTGCATTAGCTTTCATATAATTATGCACTCTGACATGTTAATATACATTTACACTAGTCGACATGTATTACTGAGTACTTTATCACACTACCTAACCCGATAAGGAATAGATTATATGCATCACCTTTTGGTGTATTTCTATAATTACATTCATTTGCATTCGTCAATCGTTGCAGGTACAGGCTTTAGCGAGAGATGTTGGTCTACTATACACATTACATTTTCCTAATTTTAAGTTAGGATTGACTCCACTAGATTTATATATGCTGACTGATGTAGAGATTAGCGGACCAAACCATATATCGATACCTTTTGATAGCTCATTTGAGAAGTTTGAATCATATTCAGCTTACTTACCCACTTTAGTCGATAATAAAGTTAGGGGATGTGATGTTGTGCTGATATATCTACAACATTATATGATAGACTATAAAGAGGCTAAGAGGATACGTACTCTCTTGTTATTCGTGACTTTTTACTATACTTGTTTGGTCCATTTTTTTTGAACAATAAGTAAATGATTAGACGAATATTTGGTTGGGTTGATAAACATGGATGGACTTCACATATACGACCATGGTACTGTCATTCTCGGTTTTCTTTTATTAGTGTTAGGTATAGCAGTCTTGACAGATGTATAGTTTTGGTACATCCTTCTTTTGTGGTCTTACGAGTATAGGAACAACATGCTTTCACAACTCATAGCTGAAGCGAACACAATACGCCATATTATTTTTCTATATTACATCATTTGACGATAGCTTTGCATGTGCACCGTGTTGCATAGGGGATGACATTGAATTGACGGAGGCTAGATAACAGATAGATATAAAGCAACACAACAACATCATCACTCATCCATCGCATGAGAATATTCAGTTTATGGATCCCCACGAGGATCATCCGCTCACAAAAAATACAATTACATACTCTTTTCATGTCCATGCCTCATATTTTCTCCACCAAGATTCGGTATACTATCGTTGTTCTTCATACTTGTTTGACTTATCAACGAACAGTACTGCATGTTCATCTCTCTGCTTGTTTCCAGTAGAAAGTTATTCCATTTTCAATTTCTTTTTTGATGTTGACCAGCTCAAAGTTGCATAGCACAATTATATCTATCTTTGGATTTCAATATGAGTTTTTTTTCCTTTTTCTGTTTGATCAGCCCTAGCAGCATGCTCCTTTTGGTTGTTTTGGCTCCCATAGGCGGAATATAATTATCTGTTGTAAGGGTTAGGCCATCTTCTGACACCGTACCCCGATTTCTGAGTGATTCTTCTAAGTTAGAGCTTTCTCCAACTCTTGCTGCTTTGCATTGGGCGTTGCTGCTGGATTGCAGATCTTGAACTGTTTTTTGAAGAGAAAATTTTCATTTTACATGCTCAACCAGCAGGCCGTAAACGTGCATGACTAATAAAATGAGGTACTTATGTATTTTTCGATTTTTGGACAAAATTAATTAGTTTATTTGCTCGCAGCTTCTGCAACAAAATCATTTAAATACTTAGAAAATTATGGACACATTATAAAATATATATATTCTTACTAAATGTATTTTATTTTCAAATCCACTAGAATTTGTTTGCTTTAACTTGAACATCTGTAAATCAAATGTTTGCGCCTTAAGAATAATTTTTCCAAATCAACGTTTGATCGAAAAAGTGGTCATTTGCTATTAATTGTTTTTACGGTTGTAGAGTTTACAATTCCAACTCAAAAGCTTTCACCACTTCTGTCACATTCTAGGATCGAATCATTTTATAGTGCACACCAAATGCAATGAAAATTGTAGCCCTCCGTTGAATTCCAAATTTCCAACTATCGATTGTGAATGATTCGCCTATCAAAGCCGTATTATCTTCTAAATTGAATCATTCAAAACTGCATCTTGCGAAATCGATATTGAAATCAAAATACAGTTTGAAAGTTAAGAAGTGGGAGTGAAATGGTTGAAAATATGGTAGATTGATGAGTATGTAATGGATGGTGGTTGATATTTGTAGAGGAGGGGCTCAAGACCGTTGCAAATATTGCTCTTTGGAGCCGTGGAAGGTGGGGGTAAATCTACGTCTGTTAAGCAGACGCTCAATGGTTAGGCGTATGTTAAACAAATGCCTGGACATTGAACGTCTGTTCAACATACGTTCAACTCAATTACAAATTTGTAACCAAAATCGTTCGAAATGTAACTGATTATATTATCCGAACTCTGTCGATGATTGAAATAAACGTGTGTGTGTGTGTGTGTGTGTGTGTGTGTGTGTGTATATATCACATCTTGGAATATCTAACTCAGTTTAGGAGATGCTCTCATTGCAAGGCCGATAAAATAATATTATTTACCATAATGTGTGGAAAATTGTAGTGGCAGATCTTTTTTTAAAGCTAATACACAGATCCCACTTTATATTTCTAAAACTAATATGTTTTATCCAGCGGGTTATTGGTACATAGCTAACTGAAGTAAATAAAAAATGATAACAAATATTTTTCTAAATTTACACAATTATATTGATATTTATAATCCTGGTTTGAAGTAGTATAAATAACGGGAGATGCTATTAAGATATAAAATTAAACACAAAATAAGATACACAAATCGTGAATTGTTGAATTTTATTAGTCTTAATGTGGAAAGTGGAATTCATGGGAGGATCTAGTATTTGAGATTTGTTGTGTTCAATTTTGTGTTATCATTTTGTGTCCAAATAGAGCTTCATACAAATATAGGCAAATTTTATTCATACACCGTAAATTACTTTACCTACACCATTAAAAAAAGTAATTAAATTAAAGACAAAAATACCCTTATTAAAAAATAATCAAAATAAAATTAAATAATAAAAATTTCATACGTCCACATCGTACACAATCATTAAAATTGTTTTATAAAATAATTGAAATTCTATGTGTTATCAAGTGAATTTAATTTAACTTCTACTGAAGCGTTAAATTTTATTCATATTCTTTCTTGTTGTATTCGTGTATAATCAGTTCTAACATTATGCATTCCAAATTAGTTACAGAAATAAATTTACAAATGAAGTACTATAATTAATATGGTTCATTGTGTACTATGTTCTCAATTTTTTACTATATTAAAATTGGTTTTAAATTTAAAATCAAAATTTTAGTAGATTAATATTTTATTATTCAAAATTTCAAGTTGAATTCTAATATATTAATAATTAAATAAATATAAATCCAACTAAGGATTTGAATTTGAGTTGCAAAAGTGAATTCATAGATTTTAGAAATCAATATTCCTTAGTTCAATCAATGCACGTGAGAAAGATACTAAATGAGAAACTTATTTTGTTCTATTCAGGCTTGAGGATAGTTTAGTAATATGTATGGTGTATACTATGCACAAAGTGGTATATATGATTTTTTTTGTTTTTTTTAAAAAAATAGTGGTGTATCTAAAGCAATTTAAGGTGTATAAATGGAATTTGCCATAAATATATTTATTGTTCAAGGATTATCATTATAGATTTGCTTGAAATTAATTAGTATATGTTTTCAAAGTTAGTTTCAGTTGCTTCATACCGTTATGGGAATGTACATATACTGCAAGCTACATGATAGATATGCATGTTGATCTACTTAAAACATTCCATGAGATTAATTTGCAGATGAATATATTTCTAAGTTCAAGCACTCAAATTGAGTCAAGAGCACAAGTTTCAAGCGTATTTCTATGCACATAAACATTCTAAATGACTATGGTTTCAAACAGCAATTCCCATGAGCTCATATAATGGCCTAATACAGTACCATTCTAAACAAACTACATCAATAAAAATACTACTATGTAGAAATTTTCTATACTCAAGCATGCAGATAATACAAACAATCTATACATATCACATATGAGAACACACTCATAATACTAAACCTGTACACCGTATGCATATAAAATCACATATAGCTGAATAGTTGGCATGTTTATTGGTAAATACGAAATCCTGTAAAATATCCCTAAATGTACACAAAGTAGAAAATTTTGACCATCGTAAACCAACTAATAAATTCAGGTCTCTTCGCTCTTCACAGGAGTCCAGGTATTTCTTGGTACAGCATCCTTTTTACAGCGAATTAAAAACCCTAGCAAACAACCAACAATCACTCCAACAGCCAAAATTCCCAATCCAACCATGTATTTCAGAATTCTAGATTCAGAAGTAGTTTCACCATCCATATCCGATAACTTAACAACTACATTTTGATCAAGCCCAGAAAAAATCTCAAGAACATCATGTACCTGCCCGTCATGATTCCCAACATACTCAAGCTTCAACTTCTCCCTGGTAGCAAACAACCGCGTATACCCGAACTCACCGCCACGGTACATGGACCTTTCAGGCTGAGGATATATCGGCATGTCCGGATGGTTGGATCTCGGCTCCCATATCGCCTGCCAATCCTGACCGCCCATTCCAATCACAACATGCACTGGCGCACCATCCGTACGAGTAGAATTAGAGGACAGACCTACACATTCATAGTTCCTCATAGGGCAGAACCTCTCGTACCTGTGAACATGACCCCACAACGCAAGGGTCACGTTGTTCTCCACTAAAACCGGCTCCAAATGCTCCAACATTTTGTCCCTCAAAGGAATGTCTCTGTCCTCATAGCTAGTCGTGTACATAGGGCGGTGCCCTTGTACAACCACAAAAGGCGTTTTCTCTCTGTTCACGGTCTGCAAGTCTTTTTCTATGAACTTGTACTGGTCACTGCCTTTCAAAAAATCGGTCTCGGTCGATATGTATAAGAAATGGACTACGCCGACATTGAAGGAGTAGTAAAGGTTTTGAGTGAGAGGAGCTTTGGTTCCAGTAGGGAAGGAGGAGTTGCCGGGCATTTTGAACCTGAGGCTGTATGGAATTCCACATTCGCCCCCGCCGTCTTTGCCGTAGCAGTTGGAGGCCCATGTCGGTTTCCAGGGCTGGGCCGGCCAGTCGTATTCATGGTTGCCTATGCATACGTGGTAAGGGACTTTGGAAGCCACAGGTTCGATTTGGTTGAAGAATTCATCCCACATCCATGAGAAGCCTCTTGCATAACTGATGTCTCCTATATGGGAAACGAATGCGGGTTTGTCGCCGAGGTTTGAAAGGTCGCGGAGGATCCATTTGACTGTTGATGCACTCTCGTCTTGAGCACGATAAAAGGTTAGGTATGGAACTGCGGTTCCCATGTCTCCAAATAGAAATGCTATTGTTTCTTTTGCTTTGTCATCTCGGGAGATGAAACTATGGGTTGGACTCCAGCCATTTGCATCACTTCCAACCTGTAAGCGTTATAGCATACAAAGAGAAGTAGAGAAAGAATTTTAGTAAACTTAATGTTCTTGAAATCGGTAACCATATTGGTGCAGAAATGTATTAGAAAGCTACAACAATGTCGTAAAAGAAATGTAAATTGGAAAGCACATCGGCAACTTCTTCACTACAGAAGTTTTTTTTTTCAAGTTTAAGTATAAAGTTTGTCCTCTTACTTATCCTTTTCCATAAAGCTTAATCAACAATTTTAACTTTATTTATTGAAATCCAAAGCCTGCACAATTAGCAGACCTCTTCGGACTTGATGTAACTATATTATTTGGCTTCTTGGCTAGGCATGTCGATTTTCTGTGTTGTTGGCTTGTTGGACGGACTTGATGATCATGTACTGTTTATTATTAGCAGCAGCAGCACCACCACATTTACCAAAGTTTTCAACAAATAAATGCATTTTGCATATATTTGCAGCTAGATCTGCAAAAATTCACAATTTAAAGCCCAAAAATTTACCATTGTAACTGCACATTTTATAAAATAAAATATTGCACTGTATACTCTAAATATTTAATCTGTAAAATATACATTCTTGTAGCGAGGAGTTGTGGACTGCAAAATTTTCAGTTAGTAAAATCTGAAGTTAGAACTGCAATTGCATTGTAAAACTCAAATATAGGTGCAGCTCTGGCTACATATGAATTTTGGGAAGAGAAAAGGAATTGGAATTTTAATAATGGTCCCTATACTATATTTTTGTATGGCAGTATTATTCCGTGAATCATGTATCCTCTCTCTTGAAAAAACAATGCGTCAAACCAATTTATGCATAAGTGCAAAGCTTGAGCTATATTTTTATCTTAAATCAGTTATGCTACTGCTTGAAAATGCCAAAATGCTACGTACTAATTAATTATACAAGCTATATTGAAATCTCACCTGATAATAGTACTTCTTCCCACTCTCTAACCCTTTCATAACCCCATCATGGATCCACCCAGGATCTCTCCATCCAATACTTGAATTTGCTGGAAAATCACACATATCTTCCCTCTCATACCGCCTCACCTCCGTACCAATTTCCACATTTAATCGCTCCATCTCAGTACCATACCTAACCAAACCAGATGAATTGTCTCCCATCACAAACATGACTCTCATTTCATCAATTTGATCGGTAAATGCTAAATGCACCTATAAGGAAACATAACGTACGCACATACATATTAATATATTTGTTACACTTACATATATCCATCCAATACTTTCTATCTACATATAATCCAACCAATTTTTTGTTGTGCATGCTTTCCTCATATCTTTAATGTAGCATATACCCTCATATAACTTTGTTTGTTATGGTGAAATGATTGCCACTGAGGTTATTCATTATATAGGTTCATATCAATGTTTATTAGAATGGCGAAGCTGTTGGATTTTCATTACATATAGGTTCATATCAATGTATGTTAGCAATGCTAAGTGTGAGATAAAATATCTGTTTAATAATCAACAAAGAATGATTGAGCTGAATAATGGCTATTTCATATTTGTACCTTTATTGGCCCCTTCTTCCCTTTTTTTTTTTTTTTTTTTTTTTTTTTTTTTTTTTTTTTTTTGGGGTGGCGGCAATTTTGAGTTTTGAATTTTCGTATAGTGTATGAGACATGCTTGGTGACTGCTATTTTCTTTGGAAGACATCAACTAAGTTACAAAGATTATGAGCTACTACACTACAGTTAGTTAACTGTTCCTAAAATAAATAAATAACCGACAGCAACTCATGACAATGGGCACTTGGTAAGTTGAATTTGAGTATAAAAGCTCTTTGGTTAACTTTTTTTAAACCATCCTATACCTATTTCTATGCCTTCACAGAGAAATTACCTCAGAGGATGTGACGTCTACAACTACATGTATGTTTATATAAGCTGTTAATTTACACATTTCCGTTGTAGTTCACTAAATTTTAAGAACAAAATACTATAAGATGATGTAACAAACTAATTTTAATTTCAACGCAATTAGCCAATAAATCATACGTGCACATCACGTACACAGACTAACGTGATTAGAAACATGTTTGCTAAATATCTGTCGGCTATAGATAAACAAAATAGTTGCACAAACCTGGTCCGGACCCAACTTTCCAGACCCAAATCCAATTTCTTCCGAAATAGCAAGTCTGTTTTTCGTCTGCGGCAGCGGATTCTGATCATGGTCGTGTTTTTTGGGGTTAATTCCAGAATATGTCCATCTGAAGATACGAAACTGGTAATTAGACCGAGTATTGGTCAACGGTAGCGAGACAGATCCTGACCCGGATGCGGATTTGTCAGAAGAATTAAGGAAGACATAGCCAATGAATTCATTGTCGCGTGAGGAAGGAGGCGAGTAGATTCCAAGAAAGTCGAGAGGAGATGGGTTGGGAACGTTGAACCACTGGATTCTGACAGTACGGTTGGATTTTGTTAGGGTTTTGGGTGAAATGGAGATTGTGACTGTTTGATGTGTTATGTGAAATAGAAAGGTTAAGGAATAGATTAGGCAAAACAGTATTTTGATGGAAGCCATTAGCAAAGCTCGGGAAACACTCCCCAGGAGGTAGGGGATGAGATCACGAAGATATGATATTCGGGGGAGAACGTCAACGTGTGGAGATATTTCCACAGTCGACATCATTCACCAAATATTTTTTGGATAAATGGACTTCACTTTTGGTTTTTGTTAAGGGGGGACAAATTTTAATTTATTGTATAATTGTTATGGAGAGGATAAAATAAATTAGCCTCTCCTTAAACATATAAATTAAAATTCCGATATTAACCCCTATAATTTTCATTAATATAAAACTTAAATCTTAATTAATGCTAACATTTTAATGCTGCACATAAAAATAAAATATCGATATAGTTAATGTAATGAGACACAAGAAAGTTTCATAAATGATCAGAATACATCAAATTAGGTAATTAATTGTAATTTTACAATTTTGAATTGGTATGATTAATTTAAAATAAATGTAGAATTTTTTTTTGATCTAATATGTTGTATCGAATTTGTGAAATCGAGATGCTTAGTAATTCACACGTTTGTTACTTGCGTTGAATTTAGTAAGTTAAGATTTGACATAAGCGACGAGTCAGGGATAGTTATGTCTCTTTTCCTTTTATTAAAAAATAAGTCAGACCTCCCCTTAACAAAAATAAATTAAGCTGGAGTCCCCTTAAAATTATCCCTTCCTTAACAAAACATGGAGTCCCTTTAACAATCCATTTTTTTTCGACATTATTGGTTAAATTATGTGTATATTAATTAAAATAAAAATATATGTTATACCCATAATACATATTTAATGTTCAAAACTTTTTATTATCATCATATTTGTTTATTTTAACAATTTTATAATTAATGAGATTGAAAAAAGTTTAAACTAAACTAAAAAAATTCGTTTATATTTCTTGATTTATCGATTGTTAGTAAATACATACGTTCATATTCATGGATGTAGACATATGATATTTGGAAATGATTTGGGATACAAGTACACTACACATATGTCACTTTCTGCATCCAAATATTCATTGACAGACCTACATACTTGTCATTTGTTAACTTGGTTTTTACCTGAATGGAAGTCTAAAAAACCTAGAACATCGACACAAAATTAAAATGCCTTGAGCTTGGCCAAAACACCCAAAATAAGGCAACAAGGGACTCCCAGGAAAACGATTCAAAAATATACTGAGTAGATGGATCGCACCAAATCATACCTATGACTTGGTACCAACTTATATTTATAAGGTGCAAGTCATTCTAGCTACTTCCATCATGTTCTACTTTGCTCTATTAGTCTACACTAAGGCTGTTATGGTAACGGTAAATTTATCATTATCACACCATTATCAGTCGATCGGTAACCATTTTAATTGAAATCGACATAGCAGTTAAAACGACATGGTAACGGTAAATTTACCATTTTCTACGGTAAATTATGGGCAAATTTCTTCAATGCTAATGGTAATAGTATTTTTACTAGTCGATTTAAAACATTATATTCATCTAATATTACATGCATTTAAAACCAAATCAATGATTAAATTTAGTTCAATAATCATATGAAATAATTTCGAATACATTTCTTTTCTTTCACATTTATGTCTTTTATTAACTAATACTGAATATAGTATAATGAAGATGCATTATATTTTTAAAAATAAATCAAGATACAAACTTTGATTGACAAGTGGTAATTTAGCATTACCAACGTAATGGTTGCCAGATCATCAATATATCAGTCGTCGGTATACCGCTCGATCGGTAATGATAACAGTAAGCAATTTCAGCTTACCAGTAAAATTGATACGGTAATGGTATTTGCGAAATGGTAACGGTTACCATTACCATAAAAGTCCTTATCTACACATCAAGTTTGGTAGCTATCCGATGTGTCTAGCTCAAGTATTTGATGACTCGTCCAATTCAAATTGTAGTTCAAACTAACTTAAATATAAAGTACCACCAAACCAAATCAACAGATGTTAGCATCAAAACTGGTCACTAACAGCATAAGCAGTCCAAATCTCATAATAATAATAATAAAAGTGTACAGAACACGAGAATATGTATTGATTCGGCAATGTGCCTAGGTCCACTGCGAAGCTATGTAGTTAAAGCTCCGCATTTCCGCTATAGCCCCTAACACTCTTTTACTGTTATGCTATTTTAGTTTAGCGTTAATGAACAGTATATCCGCTTTAAATTCCGCTATTTTCAGCTATACCTGCTAAATCAAGGCTATTTAGTACTCTTTTCAGAAATATTAATGCACATAGGCTGATATGTTAAGCTTTCTTTTAAAATAAGTCTATACATTAAAGAACTAATTTTAAGGCATAAGCGGCAAATTTAAGATAAAAATCTATCATGGCACTACAAGAAAATATACATATGGTTACATTCATTGGTTGCGTTTGATATGTACATTCAACCAGTGAGGTTTTTAATTTTGCATTTAGAGGTTTTGGTTACAATTATTAAACAATTGACTAAGATGCCGGTTACGTTTAATATTTCCCTCCCGTTACATTTCACTTCCCTCCTCTATTTTCATTTTTGTGCCTAAACCTAAATTACTTTCCTCCTCGTTTCCCTAAATAACTTTCCTCCTTTCTGTCTTCCCCGTTTCAACGTTTGCCTTCGATTGTGGATCCACTTATATCAGTGTTATCTGTGATCGATTGGAGAGCGAAAGAGTCTTCCTTACTCGCACTCTTGAATCTGGTTGTCCGAAATGAACGCGATATGAAAATAATAGTAAATAGTGGCATCATCCCATATCTCATTGACTATCTCAAATCTGGCTATTGATCTTGCAACTGCTTCAATTGTAACTCTCTTAATCGCAGCCTCAAACAGACCAATCATCAGCAACTCCGGAGTCGTTCCTCTCCAAGTCAAAACCCTAGTTTGTGGAAGCATGCAAGGCAAAGTCGACGCAGTCACAACTCTATACAACCTTTCAAACTCCGAATATGCCCATCAGCTCACAATCTCAGCCGAAAACAAGTTCCATGCTTGGCTTAATTTAAATAATTCTGAACATGGTAATTGATCATTAAGATTACAAACTAGCTTTTTATCCACTATTTGGTATGTTGGTATATTGTAAAAGATTTTACTTTAGTATTTCTGAATATTGGGTGGACTAAATTACGATTTATGTAATGACCCGTATTTTTCGGTCGAATAATTAATTAATTTAATTATTTAAAATAATGGTTGGGTAATTTAAAGGTTTGTTTAATTAAATAATATTGAATATTTAATTAAAATAATAATTAAATAATATATTTAATTCATAAATAATCAGAATTAGTGGAATTCACAATATTGTGTGAACTGGACAATTCAAAGTACATAATTCAGTTTAGAGTTGAATTATAATAACGAATATATTATTTGAATGAAGTTTGAACATATAAATTATATTATATTTATAATCAAGCTCGAAATGGCGCGGTAGTTCGCTATTTGGCGATTTGAACTTCAACTAAATGTACAAGGTTCGTTTTAAATCGGATTTCTGTGAAACAAGAAATGTGTGGAGCTGGTGGAGTATATCTTTCTAGTGGAAGAGAAAAATCGGGATTTCGTCGTATAGATTTTGATTTATGTCCAAATCAAATATTCAGAAAAACAGCGGTATATTCGTTCGTGGCCACAACGGTTATTTAAAAATATTTGAATATCGGGTTTGAATTTAGACAAGGTTCTTTTGAGACATAACGATAAAATAATTTTTAGAATTTTGTTGTAATTTTTAATTATTTAAATAAGCAACTTTTTATTTAGAGTGTTTTGCACCCCGTATCAGCGATTTTTGGGTTTCACAATATGAGTTAACCTACCGATGTTATCATATTTTTGGAATCCTAGCACATCACTGATTTCAACAGTATTTTTGTTTTCCTCAATTGAGGTCCAGAAACGAGTGGAGTTTTATGAAATGGGGTACCCTAAAATAACTTATTTCTGGACACAAACATGGCCACGTCTCCCATTCTCTCAGCCACCACTTAGCAAATGGAAACCGAGCTTCCACATATTCATAAACCAAAATAAAACTCTTCTATAAATTGACACTAACCCCTCCTTACAACCAAAATTCCATCTCCTGTAAACAAATAAAGTAGCCGCCACTTCATTCTTAATCTTCCAGCGAAAACAAGAACTTCAAAAATCAAAATGAATTTCTCTAAAACCCTATAAATCCAAACAAGTATATATTTGAGATCCCATGATGTTTCTCTTCACTTTGGTATCGGTTTCAAAGGGTTTGAACACCCTGAAGCTCGCAGCGTGGACTCGCAGTCGGCCTAGGGCTGAAGATGGCGAGAGATAGGTGCAGTAATCCACGGATTCGAGTTCGTTATTAGAATCAGAAGATCGTATAGCTATGATTTTGATTTTGTGGGGATTTTCTGATTTTTGAACTGTCGATACCTGTACTGGATTCCGCGAGCATCTCCTGAAGTCGCAAGTTGGGAGGTAGGTGCGAGTTGGGAGGAATGGCGCCGGGTTGATTGAGATTGAGGAGGAGAGCATAGTGGTCTTTCCTGTTTTGAATTTCGTTGAGTAAGAAGGGGTAATGGGAGCAGGAAGTAATCGGAAATGGCTGTGTTAATTTGCTGAAGTCGGGTTCTAGGATTGGGGAAGAAGGATTTGCGGAGGCGGGTGCAAAGGGTGTTGGGTTGGAGTTTAAAAGGTTAAAGCCCAAATGAGAAAAATATAAATTCAAGTTTTATTTTAAATTAAATGTATTAACTTGTTTACGCGGTATCTAGCTCATATGGAATCGAAATCGAGAACCGTCAGTTGCGTTGGGATCATATGGACGGACACTACGCACTAGAACTGACTAGGAGTGGATCGGAGCTCGTTACAATTTATAGCAAAATAAATTGTCCGTCGGAATCAAGCGATGGTTATCGTTATTAACGATGATCGTCCAAGGTGAGTAAAACTCACCAACTCTGAACAGTTAGATTTTTATAACGTATTTTTAGAACTGTTAATCATCTGTTGATTGTTGTGTATTAACTGTTTGGTTGAATTGCTTATGTATTGGTTGAAAATATAGATAACGATATGTATATATAAATCGTTAATCAAATATTGATTCTGTTTAGCAGAATATTTCATATTGAAATGAAATTGATGTTAATTATGTTGTTTGACATCTGTGATGCTGGGAAACAGGTTGGAGGAATCCGACTGGATTCCTCAACATTTATTTTACCGTTTTTCATATATTTTGATATATGATGTGATATATAATCTGTTACGGATTATGTGTGTTAGAATGATGTTGATCATTGTTATTCGATATTATTAATATCGTAAGGAACCCTGGGATGTAAAAAGAAATATTTCAATGTATATTGAAATAAAGGAATTTTATAAAATCAACCAATTTTTATAAAAGGAAATATTTTGAAAATATAGTATTTATAAAATCATAGGATTTTATAAAGGGTAACATTTATTTAGAAAATAAGTAGAATATCATAAAGGAATATTTATTGGGAAAATAAACAGGATAATATAAAAAGGGAAATATTTATAAAACAAAAAGGATGAAGGATAAAATGGATATTTACTTAGCAAGTAAATAGAAGTGAAGAGATATTTATTGGTTAAATAAATAGAAAAGATAAAAGAAATATTTATTGGTTAAATAAATAGAATTGAAAGGGAATAGCTATTTATTAAGTAAACAAATAGAAAAGGAATTATTTGTATAAACAAACAGAAAAGGAATTAAAAAGGAGTTAATTCAAAGGAATAAATCGAAAGAGTTAATCAAATACAGTTATTCGAATAGAGTTAAATCGAATATCAGTTTTTCGAATAGAGTAATTGATCAGAGTTAACCAGTTAGAGTTAACCAGTTAGAGTTAATCAGTCAGAGTTAATCAGTAAGAGTTAACCAGTTAGAGTTAACCAGTTAGAGTTAACCAGTTAGATTTAATCAGTTAGAGTTAATCAGTTAGAATTAATCAGTTAGAATTAATCAGTTAGAATTAATCAGTTAGAGTTAATCAGTTAGAATTAATCAGTTAGAATTAATCAGTTAGAATTAATCAGTTAAAGTTAACCGGTTAGAGTTAGAGTTAACCGGTTAGAGTTATTCAAATGGAGTAAATCGAGGAGAGTTATCGAATATTGGTTATTCGAAGTAGAGTTATCGAATATAGTGTATTCGAGAGAAGAGTAATCGAATATAGTTTATTCGAGAAGAGTAATCGAATATAGTTTATTCGAGAAGAGTAATCAAATATAGTTTATTCGAGAAGAGTAATCGAATATAGTTTATTCGAGAAGAGTAATCGAGTATAGTTCATTCGAGAAGAGTTATCGAATATAATGTATTCGAAGAGGAGTTATCGAATATTAGTTATTCGAAAGTGAGATTATCGAATATTAGTTATTCAAATAAAGTTAAAAGGAGTTATCGAATATTAGTTATTCGAATAAAGTTAAAAGGAGTTATCGAATAATAGTTATTCGAATAAAGTTAAAAGGAGTTATCGAATATTAGTTATTCGAATAAAGTTAAAAGGAGTTATCGAATATTAGTTATTCGAATAGAGTTAAATAGAGTTATCGAATATTAGTTTATTCAAATAGAGTTAAAGGAAAGGAGTTATCGATTATAGTTTAATCGAAAGGAGTTAATCGATGTTAGTTTAATTGGAAGGAGTTATCGAGTTAGATTATCGAGTTAAGTAATCGAGTTAAGTTATCAAGTTAAGATTATCGAGTTAAGTAATCGAGTCAAGTAATCGAGTTAAGATTATCGAGTTAAGATAATCGAGTTATAGTTTATTCGAAGTAGAGTTATCAAATATCACTTATTCGAAGTAGAGTTATCGAATGTAGCTTATTCGAGAAGAGTTATCGATTAGTTTAATCGAAAGAGGTTATCGATTAGTTTAATTGGAAGGAGTTATCAAATAAGTTATTCGAAGAGATGATCGAATATTAGTTATTCGAGAGGAGTTATCGATTATTAGTTAATCGAAAGGAGTTAAATCGAATATAGTGTATTCGAAAGAAAGAGATCGAATATAGTTTATTCGAAAGAGTGAGTTAATCAAATGTAAGTTATTCGAAGAGAGATAATCGAATATAGGTTATTCGAAGAAGAGTTAATCAAATAAAGATTACTCGAAGAGAGTTAATCGACGAATTCAATTATATCGAATTCAGGAAAGTACTTATACTTTCCGGTGTTTAAAACAAGATTTGTTTATTTATAAATTAAGTGTTTATTTATTTATTCACATTAAAGAATAAAGGTTAAAATTGGAATTAGAGGAGGGATTATAACGTTATCGTTATAACCAATGTTTCTGTAAAAGAAGTGGATTCGTAAATAGAATCTGAGAGTTACGTAAGGAAGTTTGTTAAAGGTTTAAAAGATAAACTTTGACTATTTCGAAGTTAAAACGCTGTTCAGTTAAGGTCTGAGAGGTAATTATACCCCAACTTGATTGACTTCCTTCTTAATTAAGGAATGGTAAGGTTTGATAGTGAATGATGGTTTAGTGAATTTAGTAAATGGTTTGAGACGGCATGGCGATGTTTGATGTAAACATCAGTTTAAATACAATAAAGGAGCTTTGGAAATGTTTTCCAAATAAGAAACCAAAAATGTTTTCTAATATAGAAAACAAGAAATGGAAATGTTTTCCGTTGTTAATAACGTATATTTTCTAAAATCAGAAAATAAGAAATGTTGAATATATGGAAACAGGAGTTAAGTAAATTAATGAACTAAAGAGATAAATGTTAAATGATGATTGATCGATATAATTTCCATTTGGAAATAATATCGTTTGTTTGCACACGTGTTTTTCTTTGATAGTTAAATCACCGACTATCGAAGTTTTTGACCATTTTAACGTTGTTAATATGGAGAGACCGGTTGGATTATTATCCGAAGAACCACTCCGTATTGGCATAAGCATTGCGAATCATTTATGCCAAAGATATTTGAAGACGGAGTAAAGTGCAAGGGCTGTTGTATAAATCTTAGGTAAAGATTGCCTAAGATGGTTATACTGAATAGTGCCTTCGGTTTGTCCAGTCCCAAGACGACCTGTATGGAAGAATGTCTGACAGAGTATATGTAATAGATCGCGTAAGTTGATCTCTTCAAACGTATATACGTTTGGTGGCGGAGGAATTCGTTTCTCTTAGCTGTATACCCGTTGTATTTTTGAGGAAATCAATTTGTGATTTGGCGGGTATGACGATGTGACATTCAAAGTGAATAAACGTGTGATCTGTCAGAGATAAGCGTAGCTTCTAGCCTCACATCTGGTAAATGACAAAAATCGGGCAGGCAACATGGCTATGTAGGTCACACCTATTAGAGTGTATAATCACCTGATCTAGAGTTTCATTTATTTCTAAAAATCTATTGTCGATGCTGTCCCATTCGGGAAACGGTTGCTGATCCCAACCGTTGGTGATATACATTCGATACACTCAAGCGAAATGAGTGGTCGGTCATGTGTGGCCGGGTTGCAAGATGTTCTTGTTGAACCCAGTGTATTCCTCTCTAGAGGTACACTAGCGAAAGGTGGTTCCATACCTTGTCATAGTTGGAAATCCATTACCCAATACGTGCTTGTGGTTTTGATTGTATACTATATATGTAGAACGTGAGATGAAAGCGTTTCTGCTAGATGATTATTATATTGTGATTGATAGACATTATAATAATATCATGAGAGTTTTTATATAAAGATTGATTTTGGATTCTCATAAGGGAAAAATCCGTTCTGTTATACGGCGTGGTCTTATGAGATATCGTTTAATGGGTAAAACTATTTTAAACTGTTTTACTCATACCAGTCCCATGACTGACCCAGAGTTTATTTTGTTTTTGTTTTCCCTAAACTCTTGGGTGCCCAATTTTGTACGGGCAGTCAAGTAGTCGGGATTTGCAGATACTTGAAGAGCTGGAGCAGGAGGTTTCAGGATCATATAGCTATTGTTTATTTCCGTTGTGTTGTAAGTGCTGTACTTTGGAAATGATATGTATATTCAAGTACAGATTTGTATTTCAAAGTTATGTTATGAAATATATTTATTCAGTGAAGACCCGTAACTCCCCCGTGATGGAAATCGCAGATACTTTGAGGACAATACAGATCAGAACGCAAACAGAAGAACATTTCATTGTATATTACAACAATTTCATCAGATTACAAGAATATACAGAGTATAAATGAATATTACACAGAAAATATCAGAAATTACAATACATTACATAGCAGCGGAAAATAATACAAAACACAACTGAAGGGGATATACGGATACAGAGCTTTTCAGATATCATTCCAGCTGTAAATTAGGATTCTGTGAATATAAATCTGCAAAACCAAAACTACTAGCTGCCTGTGCGAAAATGAGGGCACCTAGAGTTTAGGTTAAAACAATAAACTTCAGGTCAGTCATGTGACTGGTGTGAGAACTAAAACAGTTATTAATCTTTATTTTAAAGTTAGGTAAATCAAGGGACCACGCCGTATAACACGAAACGGGTTTCCTCCCAAGAATACCAGTGCATAATACAACAGCGCAATGCTAAATAAAGAACAATGAAGCTAGTATAAGACCCAGGTCCCATCACACAATGCAACGCAAGCCGGAGGATAGGGTTTTTACCTTATAATAGCCAAAGAATGCTTGATACGCTAAATTTCATGTTTTATTATTACTATAAGTGTATAGTGTCAAAACAATTTCAATTATAAGTATCAATCATAGACGGCATAAGTGCCCCATACCACTATGTCGCCATATATAGGTATACAATCAAAACCGCACGGTGTCGTATTTGGAAATTGGATTTCCATCTGTGAACCGAGGAAAGGGATCGTCCTCTACCGAATTCGAGACGCTCTAGCCCGTCCCTCAGGCAAGTGCGCAGGCAAGCCTTGGATCGTCAGGGCCGATCCACCGATGTGGATTATTATGCCTAAACACTGAATTTCCCCACCCTTTGGGGTGTTAATGAGTACAATGACTCCATCGGCTCCACATAGTCACCGATATATCCGAGGTTCCTCGCAACAGCAACAACCACACAGGTGAAAATAATATAAATGTCAGGGCTTGTAAGTCACTGACACCACCCTAGCTAGAAGGAAACGCATGCCCTCCCTGAGGTCCTCTCCCGTTTCTGGTTCACAACCGGGGTGTGAGGCTCGCGAATAAACGCTACACAAAGCTATGCCACACAGGCCTTGCTTTGATCATCAACCACAAGACTTTGCTTTTCAACAGAAGCCTTGATCAATTGCCACTTAGGCATGCCACACAGGCAATTCACTCCATGCGACTGATGTGCATCGATATACAACCCCTGAGCTCGTACATCTCAGAGAAGGGTGTTAAGCAAGAGAATAAATTCTCCGCCACCAAACAGATGTATATTTAATAGAGATCAATCAACACAGAATAAAATCCAATGTCAGACACACAGTCCATTTACAAGTTCGTTTTGGGTCTGAACGAAACCGGAGGCACCTGGTACCTCGCATATCCATCGATCTCCAAGTACGTCTGGATGATCACCAACTGATTCCCTCCTCTTGGGTGCACAACACAATCAAGATCATCAGTAATCACCCAAACGATGTGAAGACCTCCGGTCTTCAACCATCGTCTTCATCCTCGACACCACGTCGAATCAGTAATTCAGAATGGGATAAACCCGGGCTTTCTGAATAACTCGCGTATATAATAAACAAGTGTTACACAAACACAACATACGCCTCATTCCAATTCAGAATATTCTTTTATTCAAATATTCTTGTACTTTGGGAAATGTTCCCATTAATTTTATCAAAGATAAATTCTTTAAATTTATTCTTTAATCTTCTTTTGAATATCAATTCAAACTAGTCGGGATTAACGAACCACACCGAAGTAATCATTCGTTTTATTTCCCAATCCCAACCTATTCATCTCATGAAGTAAAACTGGTCATACTTCATATCTAACACCAAGGTGTTATCGGTAAATTCAATTACAATTTCACGTTCAAATCTAATTAAAGATTTAACTATCGCCTGGAGCAAAACTGTTGATACCCCATTCTCGATCATTTCAATATAATTAAAGATTCATTAAAACTCCACTTGGTTTTAATCTTCCCAAAAATCAATATTAATGATTATTTAACTTGGGAAATCACATCCTGTCTTTAACTGTGTTAAAGAACCATTGTTAATTAAAACACGGTTCACTATAAACCCAAAAGCACATTCTAATTCAATTCCAATTAAATATCATTTAATTAGTATCCTTCATTAAATCTAAATAAAAAGATTTAATCTTTTTCTCAACTGGGTTTAAGAACAGTGTTAATGAAGACACCATTCACAACAAACCCAAATCCCATTTGATATTAAATATACGGCTCTGAATAGAAAATATATCGGCTTATATTCAATATCAAATTCTACAACCAACAAATATCGTATTGGAAATAACGATATAAATATATCTTTCAAATTTCCATAACAATATCTGTATAACCACGAAATCCAACATCGAAATATTCAAAGACAATTTCGATTCAAATCCATTCCAATTCAATTATTGGAAATTCTGGTTATTTTAAAAACCATTTCAAATCCACTTTATTTATTTTAAAAATAAATGGGATTATAATTCAAGTTCAAAACTAGTTCATTTCGATAAAAATCTCTTTTTATCTCTTTAAATATGGAGTTTTTCATCCCAATTCTTCACAAATCATTTCTTATGATTTTACACAAATTATTACTATTTTTAATAATTTTATCAAGGCCCGTACAGTCGATTTCCATCAACGACCATCGAACTGCACTTACAGTGACCTTTTCCAAATTTGATTTGGACATAATTCCAAATCCAACTGTTAGATTTCAAATCTCTAATATTCATTAGAAAGCTCTTTTCGATACGAACCCAACTGTTCCGGTTTTAGGAGAATCCGACGGTCGGATCTCCCGTAATATCCATTCGAAGTCAATGGTCGAAATTCGCGAACTGCCGCAGCACAGCGCGTTCTATTCAGGCCATTATATATATATATATATAATATTTCATCGATTTCCTTTCAAAACGAAATTTATAAATCGTTTTAAATTCGTTTTCAAAACGATTTCAACATCATATTCAATTTCTAGTCAAAATTGAATATTTCATATCATTAATCTATAAATGATAACATTTTCAAAACGTTATATTTTGAAATCACTTCCTTTTCTATATTCATTATAAAAACGAATATAATCGATATAAATATCGTTAACGTCAAAATGGCGCATATCTAACCAATCCAGCTTTATAGATTTCAATAACTTCGTTATTCTATTCAACAAATGAATATTTTCTTCAACACATGAATATATATTTTTATTCAACACATGAATATTTATTCTATTCAACACATGAATTTTTATTCTATTCAACACATGAATTTTCTTTCTATTCAACACATGAATTTTCTTTCTATTCAACACATGAATTTTCTTTCTATAATATTCCTTATTTTCCAAATTGGAATAAGGCCCAATCAATTACCATATAATGTTAATTATATGGATTCCATACAACATATGTATATAATAGCAACGATAAATAATCAACCATCATCCAGAGTGCACCACACAACTGCATAAACATTAAATATAAATAATTAACGCTTACACAGTTTGTCAACCCATCGATTGACATACAACTAAACAATCGGGATTAGTGTACGTCAAATATCATCTCAATACCCGTGTGGGGTTTCAAATCAACAAACACAGATTTTATTTGTGCAGTCGGGCGATGTGTAAAATTTATCGTCCCAATCAATATCAGTCAAATCAGTGTATATAAACAAATCGTCAGATTTTTTTATAAATATTTATTTTATATACACGTTAAAAATTATATTTTTAACTATAATATATTTATTAAATCCACTTCACACAATCAATTTTCACAACACATTAATCAAACAAACAAGCCATCCATGGTCTGTGGACGACGGGTGTCGGGTGCTGCTAAGCACCGTCTGCATCCTAGTATATATTTCAAACTAGAAATAAATTAAAGGTGAGGAGTTCTCACCTTGGGGTTCCACTCCATCAGTATTTCTTTCTGAACGGTTTGAATTTGTTCGAAATTCCAACGCATCCTTTTCACGCTGTTCATATATATAAAAATCGAATTTTTATCTTCACTTCATATGTATAAAATCTCGTCTTTCCTTATTTAAAAATCTCGTCTTTCCATATTTTAAAAATCAAGTCTTTTCTAATATAAAAGTATAACCTTTCCTTATGTAAAAATATAATCTTTCTCAATATAAATCCAATCCTTCTATGATAAAAAATCATTCCTCTTCTAATAAAAATCAAATCTTTTTATGGAATAAAAATCTTAACTTTCATATTTAAAAAATCTAAACTTTCACCATTTAAAAATCATAACCTTTCTTGTATTAAAAATCAAAACTTTATATGATTGACAATCGCTTCTTTGTATGATAAAACTCACTACTTTTATATGATAAAGATCGCTACTTTTATATTCAAATCAACGCTATTTTTATTTTCAAACCAATGTTATTTATATTTAAAAACAATGTAAATTTATAATAAAAACTAAAAAGAAAAATCAATGTACTTTCGCATTTAAAAACGAAAAAGAAAATCAGTAAATAACTCACTGTTTTTCCTTGAACGAGGGAAGAAGGCGTCGAAGGGGACTGGAGGTCGGAGGAAGCTCGGGGAGGGGCTTCATCGTCAGAGGCGGGGTTTGCTGAAGGCGGTGCAGGTGGTGGGGCCTCTTCAGGCAGCGGCGGCGCGGTTTTTTTGGTGGTGAAAGGGGTTTGGAGGTCTCCACGTCAGAGGGGGAAAGGAGGGTGGCCGGGGTGGGTTATGACGGCGAGATGGGTGGCGCGCGCCCCTGGGGCGGCGGTGACGTTGATTTTGAGGGGCGCAAGGTTTACTTCAGAAAAGGGGAAGGGAGTAAATGAGATCGAAGAGAATAAATTATTGGGGGGTTTATAAAATTTTTAATTAATTTAATTTATTTTCTCCACTTAAAGTTGACTTTTCATCCTAACTCGAAACGAGACCCAATGCCTGTCGCCCAAGCCAAATACTCCATTCCGGACACAACGGGATATGTATCGTAAGCTGATTCGATCGTTTCGATCAGTTTCCATCAAAATGAAAATATAAATCTATATATTGACTTTGAACGCGCATTTCAATTTACCGAGGCCATATACGGACTCTAAAAATTTCCGAAAAATATTTTCTAGCTTTGTATTGACGATACGGTTCTAACAAAACTATTTTCGTTAAATTCCGAGATCGTTTGAAAAATGGCTATTTTCCAGTCGATTAAAATTGACTGAAACTGACAAAACACGTTTAACTTTGCCACGCTCGCATATTGACTTGAAAAATTATGAATTTTGGAACCTAGCAATAACTCGACATCACGGATCCAACAAAAGTGGTTTCGTCGAAAACCGAGGTCGTTTGCAAAACTTCCATTTTTAAGGGCCAAAAATTCCATAGCGACTATTCTGAAATTTCAACTGGGCATAACTTTTTATCCCCGCTATGAAATTTTGATTTTTAGGATTCATTGGAAAGATATTCTCAAATAGATTCAATTATTTTTGGTTTTGCTAAAATTCGGTTTATTTTGAATCCTGTACATTCATTTGAACTTTGAAATCGAAATTTCAAACTATCGTGCCATTTTTAATTCCTTTTATATTTAAAAATAAATATTTATATCCTAACGGCGATTCAAATGAATATATACGTTCTAATTCTTCTCGTCGTTATTATTTAAAATAATTCATTTTAAATATTCAAAATTCATCAAAATTGCCAAAATAAAAATTTTAAATTGGCTCAGATTTCCAGGTTATTACAATCTCCCTCACTTAAAACTTTTCATCCCCGAAAAGGAACGAAGCCGAAAGTTGTTTTACTAATCAACTCAACTTTCATTATTCTCATTACGGCTTAAGTTCTTCAACTTTTCAGTTTCTAAGAACTTTTCAAAAAAACTCAAAAATTTGGCTAACACTCTAAATTTTCGAAAAATTTCGCCATAACCTCCCCTGCACCGGTAGCTTCGGGATATTTCAAATAGCCTCCCATGGCCCTCACCAATCCAAAAAGAAAAAGAAACAGCCAATCGGCTCATAAAATCATCAAAAACCCAATAAATTTGTAAACATGTACCTATTTGTCGGGCAAACAATTTTATTCTTCTGTTCTAGCCTCCTTGCTATGACATGTCCACACATATATATGTACATGTATGCAAATGCGACAAATTTTCAATACAATTCACTATTTGGTACAATTTGGATAAATGGTTCAACATTTAATTAATCAACCAATAATCAAACAACACAATCAGCAATCAATTAGTTGATTAGCTTTTCAAATTCATAACTTTGATACATAGTCAAAAAATCACATTTTTGATGCCAAGTCACAACATTATATTCTAACTAAATTTTGGTTCTCACACCAGTCAATTGGAATCATATAGGAATCCCACTTTCGACACTTGAATATAACTGCTGATGACGCCGGGGCATCATCAGATCATCTCCAGGCGACTAGAGTGTGATTCTATATCTATCCAGTATATTAAAACTTCGAATACATGTGGATCAGACGTATATGCAAAATCTTTATACTGGATTGTCCAAATCAATACAAATAAATATTCAAATACGAATAACTGATTTAAATTTTCAAAACAAAAATTGTTTTCATTTTTATTTTCAAAATATCACTCTTCACACTTGTTCTAGGATACTACTGATCCTATCTCTAACGAGTCATTCTCATTGGATATTACTAATCCAATCTCTGATGAATTCTTTCGTTTGGTTCTAATGTGTCTTGTTCTCCGAGCTCTGTAAACCAAAGCTCTGATACCAACTGTGAAGACCCGTAACTCCCCCTTGATGGAAATTGCGGATACTTTGAGGACAAGACAGATCAGAACGCAAAAAGAAGAACATTTCATTGTATATTACAACAATTTCATCAGATTACAAGAATATACAGAGTATGAATGAATATTACACAGAAAATATCAGAGATTACAATACATTACATAGCAGCGGAAAATAATACAAAACACAACTGAAGGAGATATATGGATACAGAGATTTCCGGATATCATTCCACCTATAAATCAGGATCCTGTGAATATAATTCCGCAAAACCAAACTACTAGCTGCCCGTGCGGAAAATGAGGGCACCCTGAGTTTAGGTTAAAACAATAAACTCCAGGTCAGTCATGTGACTGGTGTGAGAACTAAAACAGTTATTAATCTTTATTTTAAAGTTAGGTAAATCAAGGGACCACGCCGTATAACACGGAACGGGTTTCCTCCCAAGAATACCAGTGCATAAAACAACAGCGCAATGCCAAACAAAGAACAATGAAGCTATTATAAAACACAGGTCCCATCACACAATGCAACGCAAGTCGGAGGATAGGGTTTTTACCTTATAATAGCCAAAGAATGCTTGATACGCTAAATTTCATGTTTTATTATTACTATAAGTGTATAGTGTCAAAACAATTCCAATCATAAGTATCAATCATAGACGGCATAAGTGCCCTATACCACTATGTCGCCATATATAGGTATACAATCAAAACCGCACGGTGTCGTATTTGAAAATTGGATTTCCATCTGTGAACCGAGGCAAGGGATCGTCCTCTACCGAATTCGAGACGCTCTAGCCCGCCCCTCAGGAAAGCGCGCAGGCAAGCCTTGGATCGTTAGGGTCGGTCCACCGATGTGGATTATTATGCCTGAACACTGCGTTTCCTCACCCTTTGGGGTGTCAATGAGTCCAATGACTCCATCGGCTCCACATAGTCACCGATGTATCTAAGGTGCCTCGCAACAGCAACAACCACACAGGTGAAAATAATATAAATCTCAGGGCTGGTAAGTCACTGACACCACCCTAGCTAGAAGGAAACGCATGCCCTCCCTGAGGTCCTCTCCCGTTTCTGGTTCACAACCGGGGTGTGAGGCTCGCGAATAAACGCTACACAAAGCTATGCCACACAGGCCGTGCTTTGATCATCAACCACAAGACTTTGCTTTTCAACAGAAGCCTTGATCAATTGCCACTTAGGCATGCCACACAGACAATTCACTCCATGCGACTGATGTCCATCGATATACAACCCGTGAGCTCGTTCGTCTCACAGATGGGTGTTAAGCAAGATAATAAATTCTCCGCCACCAAACAAATATATATTTAATAGAGATCAATCAACACGGAATAAAATCCAATGTCAGACACACAGTCCATTTACAAGTTCGTTTGGGGTCTGATCGAAACCGGAGGCACCTGGTACCTCGCTTATCCATCGATCTCCAAGTACGTCTGGACGATCACCAACTGGTTCCCTCCTCTTGGGTGTACAGCACAATTATGATCATCAGTAATCACCAAAACGATGTGAAGACCTCCGGTCTTCAACCACCGTCTTCATCCTCGACACCACGTCGAATCAGTTATTCAGAATGGGATAAACCCGGTCTTTTTGAATAACTCGCGTATATAATAAACAAGTGTTACACAAACACAACATACGCCTCATTCCAATTCAGAATATTCTTTTATTCAAATATTCTTATACTTTGGGAAAGGTTCCCATTAATTTTATCAAAGATAAATTCTTTAAATTTATTCTTTAATCTTCTTCTGAATATTAATTCAAACTAGTCGGGATTAACGAACCACACCGAAGTAATCATTCGTTTTATTTCCCAATCCCAACCTATTCATCTCATGAAGTAAAACTGGTCATACTTCATATCTAACACCACGGTGTTATCGGTAAATTCAATTACCATTTCACGTTCAAATCTAATTAAAGATTTAACTATCGCTTGGAGCAAAATTGTTGATACTCCATTCTCGATCATTTCAATCTAATTAAAGATTCATTAAAACTCCACTTGGTTTTAATCTTCCCAAAAATCAATATTAATGATTATTTAACTTGGGAAATCACATCCTGTCTTTAACTGGGTTAAAGAACCAATGTTATTTAAAACATGGTTCACTATAAACCGAAAATCACATTCTAATTCAATTCCAATTAAATATCATTTAATTGGTATCCTTCATTAAATCTAAATTAAAAGATTTAATCTTTTTCTCAACTGGGTTTAAGAACAGTGTTAATGAAGACACCATTCCTAACAAACCCAAATCCCATTTGATATTAAATACACGGCTCTGAATAGAAAATATATCGGCTAATATTCAATATCAAATTCTACGACCAACAAATATTGTATTGGAAATAACGATATAAATATATCTTTCAAATTTCCATAACAATATTTGTATAATCACGAAATCCAACATCGAAATATTCCAAAGACAATTTCGATTCAAATCCATTCCAATTCAATTATTGGAAATTCTGATTATTTTCAAAACCATTTCAAATCCACTTTATTTATTTTAAAAATAAATGGGATTATAATTCTAGTTCAAAACTAGTTCATTTCGATAAAAATCTATTTTTATCTTTTTAAATATGGAGTTTTTCATCCCAATTCTTCACAAATCATTTCTTATGATTTTACACAAGTTATTACTATTTTTAATAATTTTATCAAGGCCCGTACAGTCGATTTCCATCAACGGCCATCGAACTGCACTTACAACGACCTTTTCCAAATTTGATTTGGACATAATTCCAAATCCATCCTTTAGATTTCAAATCTCTAATATTCGTTAGAAAGCTCTTTTCGATACGAACCAAACGGTTCCGGTTTTAGGAGAATCCGACGGTCGGATCTCCCGTAATATCCATTCGAAGTCAATGGTCGAAATTCGCGAACTGCCGCAGCGCGCCGCGTTCTATTCAGGCCATTATATATATATATATATATATATATTATATTTCGTCGATTTCCTTTCAAAGCATATTTTATAAATCGTTTTAAATACGTTTTCAAAACGATTTCAGCTTCATATTCAATTTCTAGTCAAAATTGAATATTTCATATTATTAATCTATAAATGATAACATTTTCAAAACGTTATATTTTGAAATCACTTCCTTTTCTATATTCATTATAATAATGAATATAATCGATATAAATATCGTTCACGTCAAAATGACGCATATCTAACCAACACGGCTTTATATATTTCAATAACTTTGTTATTCTATTCAACAAATGAATATTTTCTTCAACACATGAATATATATTTTTATTCAACACATGAATATTTATTCTATTCAACACATGAATTTTTATTCTATTCAACACATGAATTTTCTTTCTATTCAACATATGAATTTTCTTTCTATTCAACACATGAATTTTCTTTCTATTCAACACATGAATTTTCTTTCTATAATATTCCTTATTTTCCAAATTGGAATAAGGCCCAATCAATTACCATATAATGTTAATTATATGGATTCCATACAACACATGTATATAATAGCAACGATAAATAATCAACCATCATCCAGAGTGCACCACACAACTGCATAAGCATTAAATATAAATAATTAACGCTTACACAGTCTGTCAACCCATCGATTGACATACAACTAAACAATCGGGAATAGTGTACGTCAAATATAATCCCAATACCCGTGTGGGGTTTCAAATCAACAAACACAGATTTTATTTGTGTAGTTGGGCGATGTGTAAAATTTATCGTTCCAATCAATATCAGTCAAATCAGTGTATATAAACAAATCGTCCGATTTGTTTATAAATATTTATTTTATATACACGTTAAAAATTATATTTTTAACTATAAAATATTTATTCAATCCACTTCACACAATCAATTTTCACAACACATTAATCAAACAAACAAGCCATCCATGGTCTGTGGACGACGAGTGTCGGGTGCTGCTAAGCACCGTCTGCATCCTAGTATATATTTCAAACTAGAAATAAATTAAAGGTGAGGAGTTCTCACCTTGGGGTTCCACTCCATCAGTCTTTCTTTCTGAATGGTTTGAATTTGTTCGAAATTCCAACGCATCCTTTTCACGCTGTTCATATATATAAAAATCGAATTTTTATCTTCACTTCATATATATAAAATCTCGTCTTTCCTTATTTAAAAATTTCATCTTTCCATATTTTAAAAATCAAGTCTTTTCTAATATAAAAGTATAATCTTTCCTTATGTAAAAATATAATCTTTCTCAATATAAATCTAATCCTTCTATGATAAAAAATCATTCCTCTTCTAATAAAAATCAAATCTTTTTATGGATTAAAAATCCTAACTTTCATATTTTAAAAAAAAGCTTAACTTTCACCATTTAAAAATCATAACCTTTCTTGTATTAAAAATCAAAACTTTATATGATTGACAATCGCTTCTTTGTATGATAAAACTCACTACTTTTATATGATAAAGATCGCTACTTTTATATTCAAATCAACGCTATTTTTATTTTCTAACCAATGTTATTTATATTTAAAAACAATGTAAATTTATAATAAAAACTAAAAAGAAAAATCAATGTACTTTCGTATTTAAAAACGAAAAAGAAAATCAGTAAATAACTCACTGTTTTTCCTTGAACGGGGGAAGAAGGCGTCGAAGGGGACTGAGGTCGGAGGAAGCTCGGGGAGGGGCTTCATCGTCGGAGGCGGGGTTTGCTGAAGGCGGCGCAGGTGGTGGGGGCCCCTTCAGGCAGCGGCGGCGCGGTTTTTTTGGTGGTGAAAGGGGTTTGGAGCTCTTCACGTCGGAGGGGGAAAGGAGGGTGGCCGTGGTGGGTTATGACGACGAGATGGGTGGCGCGCTCCCCTGAGGTGGCGGTGACGTTGATTTGGAGGGGCGCGAGGTTTACATCAGAAAAGGGGAAGGGAGTAAATGAGATTGAAGAGAATAAATTATAGGGGGGGGGTTTATAAATTTTTTTAATTAATTTAATTTATTTTCTCCACTTAAAGTTGACTTTTCACCCTAACTCGAAACGAGACCCAATGCCTGTCGCCCCTAGCCAAATACCCCCATTCCGGACACAATGGGATATGTATCGTAAGCTGATTCGATTGTTTCAATCAGTTTTCGTCAAAATCAAAATATAAATCTATATATTGACTTTGAACGCGCATTTCAATTTACCGGGGCCACATATGCACTCTTAAAATTCCCGAAAAATATTTTCTAGCTTTGTATTGACGATACGGTTCTAACAAATCTAATTTCGTTAAATTCCGAGATCGTTTGAAAAATGGCTATTTTTCAGTCGATTAAAATTGATTGAAACTGACAAAACACGTTAAACTTTGCCACGCTCGCATATTGACTTGAAAAATTATGAATTTTGGAACCTAGCAATAACTCGACATCACGGATCCAACAAAAGTGGTTTCGTCGAAAACCGAGGTCGTTTGCAAAACTTCCATTTTTAAGGGCCAAAAATTCCATAGCGACTATTTTGAAATTTCAACTGGGCATAACTTTTTATCTCCGCTATGAAATTTTGATTTTTAGGATTCATTGGAAAGATATTCTCAAATAGATTCAATTATTTTTGGTTTTGCTAAAATCCGGTTTATTTTGAATCCTGTACATTCATTTGAACTTTGAAATCGAAATTTCAAACTATCGCGCCATTTTCAATTCCTTTTATATTTAAAAGTAAATATTTATATCCTAACGATGATTCAAATGAATATATACGTTCTAATTCTATTCAAAATAAATTTCTCGTCGTTATTATTTAAAATAATTCACTTTAAATATTCAAAATTCATCAAAATTGCCAAAATAAAAATTTTAAATTGGCTTAGATTTCCGGGTTATTACAATCTCCCCCACTTAAAACTTTTCATCCCCAAAAAGGAACGAAGCCGAAAGTTGTTTTACTAATCAACTCAACTTTCATTATTTTCATTACGGCTTAAGTTCTTCAACTTTTCAG
Source organism: Allium sativum (assembly GCA_030737875.1). NCBI lineage: Eukaryota > Viridiplantae > Streptophyta > Magnoliopsida > Asparagales > Amaryllidaceae > Allium > Allium sativum. Next base: position 705,710,132 of record CM060916.1, on the reverse strand, counting down.
TTTCTAAGAACTTTTCAAATTTTTTCAAATATTTGGCTAACGCCCTAAATTTTCGAAAAATTTCGCCATAACCTCCCCTGCACCGGGAGCTTCGGGATATTTCAAATAGCCTCCCATGGCCCTCACCAATCCAAAAAGAAACAACCAAGCGGCTAGCCAATCGGCTCATAAAATCATCAAAAACCCAATAAATTTGTAAACATGTACCTATTTGTCGGGCAAACAATTTTATTCTTCTGTTCTAGCCTCCTTGCTATGACATGTCCACACATATATATGTACATGTATGCATTTGCAAATGCGACAAATTTTCAATACAATTCACTATTTGGTACAATTTGGCTAAATGGTTCAACATTTAATTAATCAACCAATAATCAAACAACACAATCAGCAATCAATTAGTTGATTAGCTTTTCAAATTCAAAACTTAGATACATAGTCAAAAAATCACATTTTTGATGCCAAGTCATAACAATATATTCTAACTATATTTTGGTTCTCACACCAGTCAATTGGAATCATATAGAAATCCCACTTTCGACACTCGAATATAAATGCTGATGACGCCGCGACATCATCAGAATCATCTCTGAGCGACTAGAGTGTGATTCTATATCAATCCAGTATATTAAAACTTCGAATACACGTGGATTAGACATATATGAAAAATCTTTATATACTGGATTGTCCAAATCAATACAAATAAATATTCAAATACGAATAATTGAATTAAATTTTCAAAACAAAAATTGTTTTCATTCTTATTTTCAAAATATACTCTTCACACTTGTTCTGGATACTACTGATCCTATCTCTAACGAGTCATTCTCATTGGATATTACTAATCCAATCTCTGATGAATTCTTTCGTTTGGTTCTAATGTGTCTTGTTCTCCGAGCTCTGTAAACCAAAGCTCTAATACCAACTGTGAAGACCCGTAACTCCCCCTTAATGGAAATTGCGGATAATTTGAGGACAAGACAGATCAGAACGCAAAAAGAAGAATATTTCATTGTATATTACAACAATTTCATCAGATTACAAGAATATACAGAGTATGAATGAATATTACACAGAAAATATCAGAGATTACAATACATTACATAGCAGCGGAAAATAATACAAAACACAACTGAAGGAGATATATGGATACAGAGCTTTCCGGATATCATTCCACCTATAAATCAGGATCCTGTGAATATAATTCCGCAAAACCAAAACTACTAGCTGCCCGTGCGGAAAATGAGGGCACCCAGAGTTTAGGTTAAAACAATAAACTCCAGGTCAGTCATGTGACTGGTGTGAGAACTAAAACAGTTATTAATCTTTATTTTAAAGTTAGGTAAATCAAGGGACCACGCCGTATAACACGGAACGGGTTTCCTCCCAAGAATACCAGTGCATAAAACAACAGCGCAATGCTAAACAAAGAACAATGAAGCTATTATAAAACCCAGGTCCCATCACACAATGCAACGCAAGCTGGAGGATAGGGTTTTTACCTTATAATAGCCAAAGAATGCTTGATACGCTAAATTTCATGTTTTATTATTACTATAAGTGTATAATGTCAAAACAATTTCAATTATAAGTATCAATCATAGACGGCATAAGTGCCTTATACCACTATGTTGCCATATATAGGTATACAATCAAAACCGCACGGTGTCATATTTGGAAATTGGATTTCCATCTGTGAACCGAGGCAAGGGATCGTCCTCTACCGAATTCGAGACGCTCTAGCCCACTCCTCAGGCAAGCGCGCAGGCAAGCCTTGGATCGTCAGGGTCGGTCCACCGATGTGGATTATTATGCCTGAACACTGCGTTTCCCCACCCTTTGGGGGTGTCAATGAGTCAAATGACTCCATCGGCTCCACATAGTCACCGATATATCTAAGGCTCCTCGCAACAGCAACAACCACACAGGTGAAAATAATATAAATGTCAGGGCTGGTAGATCACTGACACCACCCTAGCTAGAAGGAAACGCATGCCCTCCCTGAGGTCCTCTCCCGTTTCCGGTTCACAACCGGGGTGTGAGGCTCGCGAATCAACGCTACATAAAGCTATGCCAAACAGGCCGTGCTTTGATCATCAACCTCAAGACTTTGCTTTTCAACAGAAGCCTTGATCAATTGCCACTTAGGCATGCCACACAGGCAATTCACTCCATGCGACTGATGTCCATCGATATACAACCCCTGAGCTCGTACGTCTTAGAGAAGGGTGTTAAGCAAGAGAATAAATTCTCCGCCACCAAACAGATGTATATTTAATAGAGATCAATCAACACAGAATAAAATCCAAAGTCAGACACACAGTCAATTTACAAGTTCGTTCTGGGTCTGAACGAAACCGGAGGCACCTGGTACCTCGCATATCCATCGATCTCCAAGTACATCTGGACGATCACCAACTGATTCCCTCCTCTTGGGTGTACAGCACAATCAAGATCATCAGTAATCACCCAAACGATGTGAAGACCTCCGGTTTTCAACCACCGTCTTCATCCTCGACACCACGTCGAATCAGTTATTCAGAATGGGATAAACCCGGTCTTTCTGAATAACTCGCGTATATAATAAACAAGTGTTACACAAACACAACATATGCCTCATTCCAATTCAGAATATTCTTTTATTCAAATATTCTTATACTTTGGGAAAGGTTCCCATTAATTTTATCAAAGTTAAATTCTTTAAATTTATTCTTTAATCTTCTTTTGAATATCAATTCAAACTAGTCGGGATTAGCGAACCACACCGAAGTAATCATTCATTTTATTTCCCAATTCCAACCTATTCATCCCATGAAGTAAAACTGGTCATACTTCATATCTAACACCATGGTGTTATCGGTAAATTCAATTACCATTTCACGTTCAAATCTAATTAAAGATTTAACTATCGCCTGGAGCAAAACTGTTGATACTCCATTCTCGATCATTTCAATTTAATTAAAGATTCATTAAAACTCCACTTGGTTTTAATCTTCCCAAAAATCAATATTAATGATTATTTAACTTGGGAAATCACATCCTGTCTTTAACTGGGTTAAAGAACCAACGTTATTTAAAACATGGTTCACTATAAACCGAAAATCACATTCTAATTCAATTCCAATTAAATATCATTTAATTGGTATCCTTCATTAAATCTAAATTAAAAGATTTAATCTTTTTCTCAACTGGGTCTAAGAAATTTTTTAATGAAGACACCATTCACAACAAACCCAAATCCCATTTGATATTAAATACACGACTCTGAATAAAAAATATATCGGCTTATATTCAATATCAAATTCTATGACCAACAAATATCGTATTGGAAATAACGATATAAATATATCTTTCAAATTTCCATAACAATATCTGTGTAATCACGAAATCCAACATCGAAATATTCCAAAGACAATTTCGATTCAAATCCATTCCAATTCAATTATTGGAAATTCTAGTTATTTTCAAAACCATTTCAAATCCACTTTATTTATTTTAAAAATAATTGGGATTATAATTCTAGTTCAAAACTAGTTCATTTCGATAAAAACCTATTTTTATCTTTTTAAATATGGAGTTTTCATTCCAATTCTTCACAAATCATTTCTTTTGATTTTACGCAAATTATTACTATTTTTAATAAATTTATCAAGGCCTGTACAGTCGATTTCCATTAACGGCCATCGAACTGCACTTACAGCGACCTTTTCCAAATTTGATTTGGACATAATTCCAAATCCATCCGTTAGATTTCAATTCTCTAATATTCGTTAGAAAGCTCTTTTCGATACGAACCTAACGGTTCCGGTTTAGGAGAATCCGACGGTCGGATCTCCCGTAATATCCATTCGAAGTCAATGGTTCGCGAACTGCCGCAGCGCGGCGCGTTCTATTCAGGCCATTATATAATATATATATATATATTATATTTCGTCAATTTCCTTTCAAAATGTATTTTATAAATCGTTTTAAATTCGTTTTCAAAACGATTTCAACTTCATATTCAATTTCTAGTCAAAATTGAATATTTTATATCATTAATCTATAAATGATAACATTTTCAAAACGTTATATTTTGAAACCACTTCCTTTTCTATATTCATTATAAAAACGAATGTAATCGATATAAATATCGTTCACGTCAAAATGGCGCATATCTAACCAACACGGCTTTATATATTTCAATAACTTTGTTATTCTATTCAACAAATGAATATTTTCTTCAACACATGAATATATATTTTTATTCAACACATGAATATTTATTCTATTCAACACATGAATTTTCTTTCTATTCAACACATGAATTTTCTTTCTATAATATTCCTTATTTTCCAAATTGGAATGAGGCCCAATCAATTACCATATAATGTTAATTTTATGGATTCCATACAACACATGTATATAATAGCAACGATAAATAATCAACCATCATCCAGAGTGCACCACACAACTGCATAAGCATTAAATATAAATAATTAACGCTTACATAGTCTGTCAACCCATCGATTGACATTCAACTAAACAATCGGGATTAGTGTACGTCAAATATCATCCCAATACCCGTGTGGGGTTTCAAATCAACAAACACAGATCTTATTTGTGCAGTTGGGCGATGCGTAAAATTTATCGCCCCAATCAATATCAGTCAAATCACTGTACATAAAAAAATCGTCCGATTTGTTTATAAATATTTATTTTATATACACGTTAAAAATTATATTTTTAAGTATAAAATATTTATTCAATCCACTTCACACGATCAATTTTCACAACACACATCCATGGTCCGTGGACGACGGGTGTCGGGTGCTGCTAAGCACCGTCTGCATCCTAGTATATATTTCAAACTGGAAATAAATTAAAGGTGAGGATTTCTCACCTTGGGGTTCCACTCCATCAGTCTTTCTTTCTGAACGTTTTGAATTTGTTCGAAATTCCAACGCATCCTTTTCACGCTGTTCATATATATAAAAATCGAATTTTTATCTTCACTTCATATATATAAAATCTCGTCTTTCCTTATTTAAAAATCTCGTCTTTCCATATTTTAAAAATCAAGTCTTTTCTAATATAAAAGTATAATCTTTCCTTATGTAAAACTATAATCTTTCTCAATATAAATCTAATCCTTCTATGATAAAAAATCATTCCTCTTCTAATAAAAATCAAATCTTTTTATGGATTAAAAATCTTAACTTTCATATTTTAAAAAAATCTTAACTTTCACCATTTAAAAATCATAACCTTTCTTGTATTAAAAATCAAAACTTTATATGATTGACAATCGCTTCTTAGTATGATAAAAATTGGTACTTTTATATGATAAAGATCGCTACTTTTATATTCAAATCAACGCTATTTTTATTTTCAAACCAATGTTATTTATATTTAAAAACAATGTACATTTATAATAAAACCTAAAAAGAAAAATCAATGTACTTTCGTATTTAAAAACGAAAAAGAAAATCAGTAAATAACTCACTATTTTTCCTTGAACGGGGGAAGAAGGCGTCGTAGGGGACTGGAGGTCGGAGGAAGCTCGGGGAGAGGCTTCATCGTCGGAGGCGGGGTTTGCTGAAGGTGGCACAGGTGGTGGGGGCCCCTTCAGGCAGCAGTGGCGTGGTTTTTCTGGTGGTGAAAGGGGTTTGGAGCTCTTTACGTCGGAGGGGGAAAGGAGGGTGGCCGGGGTGGGTTGCGACGGCGAGATGGGTGGCGCACGCCCCAAGGGCAGCGGTGACGTTGATTTGGAGGGGCGCGAGGTTTACTTCAGAAAAGGGGAAGGGAGTAAATGAGATCGAAGAGAATAAATTATAGGGGGGGTTTATAAAATTTTTAATTAATTTAATTTATTTTCTCCACTTAAAGTTGACTTTTCACCCTAGCTCGAAACGAGACCCAACGCCTATCGCCCCTAGCCAAATACCCCCATTACGGACACAACAGGATATGTATCATAAGCTGATTCGATCGTTTCAATCAGTTTCCATCAAAATGAAAATATAAATCTATATATTGACTTTGAACGCGCATTTCAATTTACCGGGGCCACACACGGACTCTAAAAATTCCCGAAAAATATTTTCTAGTTTCGTATTGACGATACGGTTCTAACAAAACAAATTTTGTAAAATTCCGAGATCGTTTGAAAAATGGCTATTTTCGAGTCGATTAAAATTGCCTGAAACTGACAAAACTCGTTTAACTTCGCCACGCTCACATATTGACTTGAAAAATTATGAATTTTGGAACCTAGTAATAACTCGACATCACAGATCCAACAAAAGTGGTTTCGTCGAAAACCGAGGTCGTTTGCAAAACTTCCATTTTTAAGGGCCAAAAATTCCATAGCGTCTATTATGAAATTTCAACTGGGGATAACTTTTTATCCCCGCTATGAAATTTTGATTTTTAGGATTCCTAGGAAATATATTCTCAAATAGATTCAAATATTTTTGGTTTCGCTAAAATCCGATTTATTTTGAATCCTGTACATTCATTTGAACTTTGAAATCGAAATTTCAAACTACCGCGCCATTTTCAATTCCTTTTATATTTAAAAATAAATATTTATATCCTAACGACGATTCAAATGAATATATACATTCTAATTCTATTCAAAATAAATTTCTCATCGTTATTATTTAAAATAATTCATTTTAAATATTCAAAATTCATCAAAATTGCCAAAATAAAAATTTTAAATTGGCTCAGATTTTCGGGTTATTACATATTCGTTCCGCTGTGAGATTCGTGTTTACTCTGATGTTGTATGTTCTTCTTCTTCTTCCATTCTAAGTTTCTATCTTATCTTTCCTCACCCTCTAATTTCTTTCATTAACTACCGGTATTTTTCGAGGTTTGGTTAGTCGTCATTGAGTTTATGTCGATAACCAAAATCGCTAAAAATCGGGTCGTTACAATTTAGCAGTAAGCTAGATTAATAATTTACATTAAATAATATATGTGATTTCAATAGTGAACATGTTAGTAATCTTGAGCTTAATTTTTCATATTCTATGATATGTATATGCTTACTCTATAGAAGAATTAATTTAGCATTACAACAACAAATACTTTTGACGTGAAATTGTGTTCAATTAATAAATTTTAAGAGAAATGTTCATCTTGAAAACCAAATTTTTGGTTCATTTTCACGGTCTTATTTTTTAGTACAATTTTAGTTATGTATGCATTTTAGAAAGTTTTTCAAAAAAAAAAAACATATATTTATTCTTGGGTACATAAAGAAATATGTTTTTATTTTTTTCTATTCAATGGTTAAAATCGATCCTAATGCAAGTTCAGAAGTAGTTGATGCAGTAACTATTGCATGTATACTACTTAGATGAGAATAAATATAGAGTAAATTTGTTTAAATATCAATATTAATGATACTTGATATAGGATACTGTTGGTCTAAAAGAAAATTTTAAGGCTATAATTAAGTCCTGAAATTTGAAACTTACACTCTTTTGACACCTAATGGAAACTATGCTTGAAATTATAACATTGCATTTTTGTCTCAAACAAATTTGGTATTAACTTTCCTATTGGAAAAAATGACTTAGTGATTGGGCGACTATGACCAAGGTATCAACATTTTCAATGTTGTTTTTGTACGCCTACAAAAGTCTTCATTGATTGTTTTAATTGTTTGCCTGTAGCTGCCCTTATTGGTTATAAAAGTTTATGCATGCTTGGTCTTCTTTCTCCTGATTTGGGAAATATGGATCAAATTGAAAGCCTAACTTGGCCTATTAAAGTACCCTATACTGTTCGGTTTGATCCCTGGAGAGATGTTAGTTCAAGGCTGGGGAATATGAATGATGGTGCAATTTCATATACGTTTGGTGCTGACTGGTTTTCAGAATTATTAATGGAGCATGATTTGGATCTTACATGCCCTACACAGGTATACAAGTACCCAATATACATAAGACCCTATAATACTCATAACCATCTTGTTTTTTAGCTCCACTGTTTCAAGAACAATGTAATTTTAATATTACCTCTGCTTCATAGATAGATTAAGTTCTTTTTTGTTTGGGGAAATCATATAGTTTACATTTATAAAAAAATATGTTATATAGTTATCGTCAATGAAGTTTCTATACTCGCAGTTTATAAAAAGTATTTTTTGTTTAGAATTTCTAAATATGACAATGCTTTGTGCTCTCTACATATGCAGTAAAATTGAAAACTTTGAACTATAAAAATTTTCAAATCTATAATCTGGTTCTACATCCATTATCCATGAATACTTTGGTAGCAGGAACTTGTTAAATATCTTCTCTACAGGAACTTTATTGCGTTCTGCACATGCAACTTAAATCTTAGATTAAGATAGTTAATTATAGAAGTGCCCAAAGCTACTATTTTTATTCCACTTTATTACTTTTATCCGTTTCCATCATCAATACTATCTCATCAATTTGACTTATCTTCCTCTCTAACATTTTGGAGGACAAACTCCTTTTAGAACTAAGAAGAGGTTTGCCTTTTTATGCTCTATTCAAATCCTACTTAAATTCATCTTTTTGTGCCTTCAATTCATCTATTTTTTTCATTTAGTCTTCACATTTGGTTTCACGACTCTTTGAGATACTGCGTTGATGATTGCATATGATCGCAACCTCTTTATTTGCTCTTTGATAAACAGTGATTTTCTCCAGTAGCGTACCACCTTTGCCTTGATCACTCAGCATGCTATCTAATGTAACAAAAGCATTAGATGTAGGCAATGGGCATGAGCTCCTTCATATGAGCATTAAGCCTACATGTATCCAGCATATCCAAGAGATCATCTCCTCCAACTTTTTTTTGTTCCATTACTTTTCTTAGCAGCTTGGATATCCCCAATTGCTTTATAAACGACAAATCAACTTCCATGGTATTGTAATATCTAATATAATGTTTATCAAGAAAATCAAATTGTAGCTTATTTAGAAGAACGCATGTTACATTCTCTATCTTTAAAGTGCAGTAGCCTACAGTTTCTGCCTCATCATCATTCCTTTTCATTGTTTGCCTTAAGTGCCCGTTTATCGATAAAATAAGTGGCTACAATAATCTGCTTCTTGGTAGGGTCTATACCGGGGAAAAACTTTATTTAAGTTACATGTATATCTTTGATATTGTAACACCCCGTAAAATTCATAAGTATCAATAAATAAATAAAAACAAGCAATTAAATGATATGGCTGGAAAATGAGATTTTTCATCTTTAGGAATTTGGCTACGAAACTCTTTTATTTGGATTCGTGGCGAAATTCTAAATCGTTTTCATATATAATATGCTGAAAACGGTTAATGTATGAATATGTTATGAACAAATGAATTTGGACAGTGTTCGTATAGAATACATACATACATACATATATATATATAATTATGTGAGTATTACATATATTGTCCAAATTATAAATTAAAATAAAAGAAGGAAATTCAAAATTTGAATTTTGAGATAAGATCTAGAGGACAACGTATATTGGATGTATGGAAAAGAATGAAGCAAATTGAGAATGTAATTAATAAAATAAACAACTCAGAAAACACAGCGAAATTGGGAGTTCCAGCCCCGAAGGGGTCGAGCGCTAGGCGGTAGGAAGGCCCAATCATCCTACGTGGAGGAATGTTTTCTAAGAGGCTATATTTATATAGAAGGCTTGGATTAATTTTTATTGATCCAACATCTCATGCTCACACGAGCAAGAATAAATAACCCCTAATACCACACACTAGAAATCCTAATTGTTCTACATCTCTGCCTCTATGCTGCTAAATTCCATAGGAAAACAAAGAGAATAGGATGAAGGTTTCTTCTACTTCTCAAACTCTATTCCAAATCTCTCTATTTTAATTTATATAAGTTTAGGATTTTGGAATTTAGCATAAACATATATGTATAAGACTCTAGTTGTATGTTTCTTATATGTATATTGTTAGGAGGATAACCAGAGCTTGCTTGAACGTTAAGAACCGTTGCAGATCTTGCAATTCTACCACATCTCCGCCTAATTTGTGAGTGGAATCTAATTTTGCTTAAAGGTATATTCATGTCTTTAATAGTTTGTCATATGAATTGATACGCCTAGGAATATTTGGATATTCGATAATATGAACATGAAAATCCTCAATCTTCTATCTTGTAATTACGTATGAAATTGTCATGATGAATTGGGTTTGTGCAATTGTGGTTTTTTATTTGATTAAAAGTAAATATGAGTGTTGTACTATTATTTATGTTTTATGTTATTCACCTTTTCATTAGATTGTCTCCTAAAAAGGTTTGGATTTGAATGTTTTAAGGTTTGAATTGGGTATGGATCTTATGTTGGATCTAAACGCATTCACAATTGAAATAGGTCAAAGGTAAATATTTTTAGGTGCATAAGACTAAACAGGGTGTATTGGGTGAAATATGAATTATAAACATACATATGTAGGTGTATGTAACGCTCTATTTTTAATTGCCTAGGATACAAGTTGTAATTGTTATGTATATATATTTTCCATTCACTGCTATTTGTTATATGTTCATTATGCCATCATGCTTATGTCTAGTGGTAAAATATGAAAAATCTAACGTGTATGCCTTAAATTGGATAAATTGACAATTTTCTACCTCATTAGAACGTTTCCCCATTTATACGAATGTTAAAGTTAATTAGGCGCTATTATTATTTTACCTATACAAACGTAATCAACATAATTAACGTAATAAATGCGATTAAGTTAAAAGTCGAATTTGAAGTGTCCCCTTAACAAATATACATATATATATATATATATATTTGTTTGTTTGTGTGTGCGTATATATAGAATGGCTCAAATATATATAAGTAAGTGACATATAGACATGAGGTTAGTTGCCATTTGTGGTAGAAGCCTGTCCGGAACCGACCGGCAAATCCAACAACCACAAGTAGGCCCAACTAATGTGAGATGTCTAGGTTCCATGGGCCATTCATAAACTTAGTACTAGACATGAGGTTTAACCGACTTGTAGTAGAAGCCTCCCTGGAACCGACTGACATATCCAGCATCTATAGGTGTACCGTTTAATGTGAGAGGTCTAGTGTGCGTGTGTGTATATGTGTGTATATATATAAGTCTGATGTGTGAAAACAGATAGGTTTACTTCGTTTTGAGAAGGTTTTAAGTGAGAAGGACAAATGATAGTGTAAATGAAAAAATGTTAGTGGGCCCCCTGAATTCCACCTTTAGTGTAAATGTGTCCTTCTCCCTAATTTTGAAACTTCCATACTTTTCACCAAAAAAATTCCAAAGTTTGTCCTTTAAAAGAAAATCCTCTTAAAAAATATATATCACTATTTGACTGTTGTGCTTCCAACTAGGTGAATATATTTAGGAAACTTCGTCATAGCTTTTCCTACTAAGTAAATACTTATTCATATTTTCGAAGTAAATATAAATATGTATGCATAGTGGGTCCTTTTTTCCCATGATTTTGGTGTAGGTACCACAGATCGTCAATAACCACAAGCTGAATCCACTCACTTTCTCAGAATCGCATCTTATACCACCACGAGCCTCATTCTGAATCAGATCCCCACTTCAGCGATGAATCAGGCTTTAACACGTTCACGTGCGTGAATCTGAGCCATCACACAAGGAAAGCATGCTAATATGCGTGAAACGACCCGAACTTCCCCGGTCTCCGAAGAGAAGAGAAAGAACGAATTGTTTTGAGAACACGACAAAATAGAACGCATACAAAAGAACATTTCACTGTATATTACAACAATGCATCAGAATACAAGAATATACAGAGTATAAATGAATATTACACATAAATATCAGAGATTTAAATTACATTTAAATACATAGCAGCGGAAAATAATACAATACACAACTAGAAGAGATATACGGATACAAAGCTTTCTGGATATCATTCCAGCTGTAAACCAGGATCCTGTGAATACAAATCTGCAAAACCAAAACTACTAGCTGCTCGTGTCAAAATAGGAGCACGCAGAGTTTAGGTTAACACAATAAACTCCAGGTCAGTCATGTGACTGGTGTAAGAACTAAAACAGTTGTAAATCTTTATTTTAAAGTTAGGTAAATCAAGGGACCACGCCGTATAACACGGAACGGGTTTCCTCCCAAGAACACCAGTGCATAAAACAAACAGCGCAATGCTAAATAAGGAAAAATGAAGCTATTATAAGACCCAGTTCCCATCACACAATGCAACGCAAGCCGGAGGATAGGGTTTTTACCTTATAATAGCCAAGAATGCTTGATACGTTTAAAAACAAATCATTTGATACTATCATAAGTGCATAGTGTATAAAACAACTTCAAATCATAAGTATCAATCATAGACGGCATAAGCGCCCCATCCCACTATGTCGCATACTAGGCTCTACAAATAAAACCGCAAATGTCACGTATTTGGAAATTGGATTTCCGTCTATGAACCGAGGCAAAAGATAGTCCTCAACCGATTCGAGACGCTCTAGCCCGTGTCTCAGGAACAGCCGCAACTGCCCCATGGATCGTCAGGGCTGGTCCACCGATGTGGATTATTATGCCTGAACACTACGTTTCCCCGCCCTTTGGGGCGTAAATGAGCCAACGAATGGCTCCATCGGACCCGGATCGTCCGATCTAACCGAGGCGCCTCGCAACAGTAACAACCACATAAGTCAAACTCGTCAGGGCATGTAAAACCACTGACGCCACTTCTAACTAGAAAGAAATGCATGTCCTCCCTGAGGTCCGTCTCCCGTTTTTGGTTCATACCTGGTGTGAAACTCGCGAAGTAAACGTTACACAAAGCTACGCCACAAAGGCCGTGCTTCGATCATTAACTACAAGACTTTGCTTTTCAACAGAAGCCTTGATCATTTGCCACTTAGTCGTGCCACACAGGCAATTCACTCTATGCGTTTGATATCCATCAGTATATAACCCCTGAGCTCGTATGTCACAGAGAAGGGCGTTAAGCAAGAGAATAAATTCTCCGCCGCCAAACAGATATATATTTAATAGAAATCAATCACATAGACTAAAATCCAATGTCAGACACACAGTCCATTTACAAGTCCGTTCTGGGTCTGAACGAAACCGGAGGCACCTAGTACCCCACATATCCATCGATCTCCAAGTACGTCTGGACGATCACCAACTGTTTCCATCTTCTTGGGTGTACAACCCAATCAAGATCATCAGTAATCACCCAAACGACGTGAAGACCTCCGGTCTTCGACCATCGTCTTCATCTTCGACTTATCGTCGTATCAGTTATTCAGAATGGGATAAACCCGGTCTTTCCGAATAACTCGCGTATATTTTAAATAAGTGTTACACAAACACAACATATGCCTCATTCCAATTCATCAGTCACTAACCGTAAATTAACCAGAGAATAATTCCCCAAATATTAACCCCGAAGGCCGAAACCAACATCAGATCAATATCCAGAAAACCATTCTTCTTAGCTAACCGACAGTTGGTTTCTAAATTTCACATTCATAGGGAAAGGTTCCCATTAATTTTATCAAAGATTAATTCCTGGAATTTATTCTCTAATCTTCTTTTGAATTTTGATTCAACTAGTCGGGATTAACGAACCTTACCGAAGTAATCATTTATTTTAATTTCCCAATCCCAACCTATTCATCCTATGAAGTAAAACTGGTAGTACTTCATATCTAACACCATGGTGTTATCGGTAAATTCAATTACCATTTCACGTTCAAATCAAATTAAAGATTTAACTATCGCCTGGAGCAAAACTGGTGATACTCCGTGCTCGATTCTTTTCCAATCTAATTAAAGATTCATTAAAACTCCACTTAGTTTTAATCCATGACCGGGTTAAAGAATCAGTGTCATTTAAAACACGGTTCACGATAAACCCAAAATCACATCACCTTTCATTCAGCCCCTAACCGTGAATTAGCAAGTGAGCAGTTCCCTAAGTATTAACCCCGAAGGCCGAAACCAACATCAGATCAATACCTCTGAAACCATTCAACTTAACTAATCCCCAGTTAGTTTCTGATTTTCTTAACTCCTTTAGGTTTAAGAACAGTATTATTGAAGATACCGTTCACGACAACCCAAAATCCCTTTCCATTAATTATCGGGTTAAAGAACAAGTATTATTTAAAACACTGTTCACGATAAACCCAAAAATCAATATCAATTCAATTCCAATTAAATATTATTTAATTGGTACACTTCATTAAATCTAAATAAAAAGATTTAATCTTTTCTCAACTGGGTTCAAGAACAGTGTTAGTCAAGACACCATTCACGACAAACCCCAATCACATTTGATATTAAATACACGCCTCTGAATAGAAAACATATCGGCTTATATTCAATATCAAATTCTACGACCAACAGATATCGTGTTGGAAATAACGATATATATATCTATATCTTTCAAATTTCCATAACAACATCTGTATAATCACGAAATCCAACATCGAAATATTCCGAAGACAATTTCGATTCAAATCCATTCCAATGCAATCATTGGAAATTCTGGTTATTTTCAAAACCATTTCAAATTCAATTTATTTATTTAAAAATAAATATAATTATAATTCTAGTTCAAAACTAGCTTATTTCGATAAAAATCTATTTTTATCTTTTCAAATATGGAGTTTTTCATCCCAATTCTTTCTAAATCATTTCTTATGATTTTACACAAATTATTACTATTTTTAATAATTTTATCAAGGCCCGTACAGTCGATTTCCATCAATGGCCATCGAACTGCACTTACAGCGACCTTTTCCAATTTTGATTTGGACATAATTCCAAATCCAACCGTTAGATTTCAAATTTCTAATATTCGTTAGAAAGCTCTTTTCGATACAAACCCAACGGTTCCGGTTTCAGGAGAATCCGACGGTTGGATCTCCCGCAATATCCGTTCGAAGTCAATGGTCGAAATTCGCGAACTACCGCGGCGCGTTCTATTCAGGCCATTATATTATATATATATATAATATATATAATATATACTTCGTCGATTTCCTTTTAAAACTTTTTTTATAAATCGTTTTAAATTCGTTTTCAACTTCATACTCAATTTCAAATCAAAATTGAATACTCCAATATAAATTCATTTTAAATTCATTTCAAATTGATTTCAATTCAATTTCAATTTTAATTCGATTTGAATTCATTTTCTTTTCAATTCAATTCAATACGAATCCGTTTTAAATTCAATTCAATTCGAATTCGTTTTATATGCAATTCAATTCGAATTCATTTCTATTCAATTTCAATTCGAATTTCAATTCTTTTCAAAATATCAGATTTTGAAATCATTTTCGATATTCATTATAAAATGAATGAAATCGATATAAATATCGTTCACGTCAAAATGGCGTCAACCTAATCAACCCGGCTTCATATATTTCTATTTTTCAAATATTCTATTTCAAATATTTCTATTTCAAATATTTCTTTTTCAAATATGGAATGAGGCCCAATCAATTACCATATAATGTTAATTATATGGATTTTCTACACCACATGTATACAATAACAACGATGAATAATCAACCATCATCCGAAGTGCATTCTACACTGTATAAGCATCAAATATAAATATTTAACGCTCCTAACAGTCTGTCAATCAATCGATCGACATACAACTAACTATTGGGATTAGTGTATGTCATATATCATCCCAATACCCGTGTGGGGTTTCAAACAATCAAACACAGATTTTATTTGTGCAGTTGGGCGATGTGTAAAATTTATCGTCCCAATCAATATCAGTCAAATGTATGTATATAAACAAATCGTCCGATTTGTTTATTTTTATTTCATTTCTTATACACGTTAAAAATTCTATTTTTAACTATAAAATATTTTCCACTATATACATATTTTATTTCGTTTCACATCACACAATCAACTACACATCAAAATCAAACAACCAAGCATACAAGCCGTCCATGGTCTGTGGACGACGGGTGTCGGGTGCTACTAAACACCGTCTGCATCCTAGTATATATTTATAACTAGAAAAATAAAATTAAAAGGTGAGAAGTTCTCACCGATAGCTATCCCAACTCCACGACACTTCATTTAGAGAAATCTTCACTGTTCTCGTCTCTTATCACTTTCGTCGCCCGTAGCCACTACATATATAAAAATCACATTTTTATATTGCTATTCAATATATAAAAATCGAATTTTTACTTTGCTATTCCATATATAAAAATCGAATTTTTACTTCACTATTCAAAGTATAGAAATCGAATTTTTACTTCGTTATTCAATATAGAAAAATCGAATTTTTACTTCGCTATTCAATATATAAAAATCACATTTTTACATCGCTACTATATAGATAAAAATTCCATTTTTACACGCTATCCTCTACATAAAGATTTCGCCTTTTCAAATATAAAGATTTAATTTTTATTTCAGTACATATATAAAGGTGATATTTTTACTATCTTACCTATATAAAAATTATATTTTTATACTTCTACAATATAAAAGATTATATTTTTATAACTCTACAACATAAAAGATTATGTTTTTATAACTCTACAACATAAAAGATTATATTTTTATAACTCTACAACATAAAAGATTATATTTTTATAACTTCTATTTTATAAAAATTATATTTTTATATTTCACATATGATAAAAATCATATTTTTTATTTTTTCTATCATGTAAAAATTATATTTTTCCTACGCCTGTCATATAAAAATCATATTTTTAATTGTCTACTAATATCAAAATCATATTTTCATCTCTAACGAACTAATTACTTCATAAATAAATAACCTAGACAATTAAATAAACCAAAATAAAAATAAAAATAAAATAAACTTACATTGTATCGGATTTTCAGAGGGGGGTGGGGGTCTTCGGTCGGCAGTAGGAGGAGGGGGGCGTCGGTCTCGGCAGAGGATAGGGGGGGTGTCGCGGTCGAGGCAGAGGAGGAGGGGGGTCGTGTCGCGGTCTGGCGCAGGGGGAGGGTCGTGTCGCGGTCTGGCGCAGGGGGAGGGAGGGTCGTGTCGCAGTTTGGCGAAGGGGGGGGGGTCGTGCGGTGGCGCGCCGCCTGGGGGGGGGGGGTCGGCGGTAGCTTAGGTTTTTTTTATTTGTTCGATCTGAGTATGAGAGAGAGAAGAGGGGTTAAGGGAATATATATTTAATTATTTTAAATTTCAAAAAGGGTTGACTTTTATTTCGAACACGAAACGCGACCCACCGCCTGTCGTCCATAGCTAATTACCCCCATTCCGAACACAATGGGGTATGTATCGTAAGCTGAATCGATCGTTACAATCAGTTTTCTTCAAATTTACATCAAATCACTATATTGTATTTTAAACGTACATTTCATATTACCGGGGTCACATACTAACTAGAAAAATTCCAGAAAAATATTTTCTAGCTTCGTATTGACGATACGGTCCTAACAAAACTAGTTTCGTCCAATTCTGAGACCGTTGGAAAAATGGCCATTTTCCAGTCGATTAAAATCAACTGAAACTGGTCAAACACGTTTTCTTTTGCCATGCTCACATATTGATTCAAAAAATTATGAAATTTGAAACCTGGCAATAATTAGACATCACGGATCCAACAAAAGTGGTTTCGTCGAAATCCAAGGTCGTTTGCAAAATTTCCATTTTTAAGGGCCTGAATTCCATAGCGACTATTCAGAATTTTCAACTGGACACATCTTTTGATTCCCGCTATGAAATTTCGATTTTTCGGATTCGTTGGAAATATATTCTCTATTAGATTCCATTATTTTTGGTTTCGCTAAAATCCGGTTTGTTTTGCACCCGGCACATTCAATTGAAGTTTGAAATCAAATTATCGAACTACCGCGCCATTTTCAATTCCTTTTATAAATATAAATAATTATTTATATTCTAACGACGAACTATATAAATATATACGTTCGAACTCTATTCAAAATAAATTTCTCGTCGTTATTATTTAAAATAATTCATTTTAAACAATCAAAATTCAATAAAATGGCCAAAATAAAATTTTCAAACTGGCCCATATTTCCGGGTTATAACAATCTCCCCACTTAAAACTTTTCGTCCCCGAAAAGGAACAAAGCCGAAAGTTGTTTCACAAACCAAATCAACTTTCATTGTTTTGATTACGGCTTAAGTTCTTCAACTTTTCAGTTTCTAAGAACTTTTCAAATTTTTCAAAAATTTGGCAAACACCCTAAATTTTCGAAAAATTTCGCCATAACCTCCCCTGCACTGGGAGCCACGGGAAAATCCCGAAATTGCCATACAGGCCTTCTGATCTCAAAAAGAAAAAGAAAAAGCCAAGCGGCTAGTCAATCGGCTCATAAAATCATCATCACCCAAACAAAACAGTAAATTATGGTAAACATGTACCTATTTGTCGGGCAAACAAATTTTATTCTTCTGCTCTAGCCTCTTTGCTATGACCTGTTCCATGTAAGTACAAGTATATGCAAGCAAATGCGACAAATTTTTAATACAATTCCATATTTGATCCAATTTGGCTATATGGTACAAATTTTAATTAATCAACCAATAATCAACAACACAACCATCAATCAATTAGTTGATTAGCTTTTCAAATTTATAACTTTGATACATAGTAAAAAAAAATCAGATTTTTGATGCCAAATCACAACAATAAGCACTATCTAGTTTTGGTTCTCACACCAGTCTAATGGAAATATATAGAAATCCCACCTTCGAAACTCGAACATAAATGTTGATGATGCGATCGCTATCATCAATATCATCTCCGGGTGACTAGAGTGTGATGCTATATCTATCCAATATATTAAAACTTTGAATATACGTTTGCAAGGCGTATATGCAAATTCTTTATATACTGAATTGTCCAAAATCAATATAAATAAATTATTCAAATACGTGTAAAACGATTTAAATTTCAAAACAGAATTGTTTTCATTTGAAAAATATACTCTTCACACTCGTTCTAGGATACTACTGATCCCATCTCTAACGAGTCATTCCATTGGATATTACTAATCTAATATCTGATGAATTCTTTCGCATGGTTCTAATGTGTCTTGTTCTCTGAGCTTTGTAAACCAAAGCTATGATACCACGATGAAACGACCCGAACTTCCCCGGTCTCCAAAGAGAAGAGAAAGAACGAATTGTTTTGAGAACACGACAAAATAGAACGCATACAAAAGAACATTTCATTGTATATTACAACAATGCATCGGAATACAAGAATATACAGAGTATAAATGAATATTACACAGAAATATCAGAGATTTAAATTACATTTAAATACATAGCAGCGGAAAATAATACAATACACAACTAGAAGAGATATACGGATACAAAGCTTTCCGGATATCATTCCAGCTGTAAACAAAGATCCTATGAATAAAAATCTGCAAAACCAAAACTACTAGCTGCCCGTGTCAAAATAGGAGCACCCAGAGTTTAGATTAAAACAATAAACTCCAGGTCAGTCATATGACTGGTGTGAGAACTAAAACAGTTGTAAATCTTTATTTTAAAGTTAGGTAAATCAAGGGACCACGCCATATAACACGGAAAGGGTTTCCTCCCAAGAACACCAGTGCATAAAACAAACAGCGCAATGCTAAATAAGGAAAAATGAAGCTATTATAAGACCCAGTTCCCTTCACACAATGCAACGCAAGCCGGAGGATAGGGTTTTTACCTTATAATAGCCAAGAATGTTTGATACGTTTAAAAACAAATCATTTGATACTATCATAAGTGCATAGTGTATAAAACAACTTCAAATCATAAGTATCAATCATAGACGGCATAAGCGCCCCATCCCACTATGTCGCCATACTAGGCTCTACAAATAAAACCGCAAATGCCACGTATTTGGAAATTGGATTTCCGTCTGTGAACCGAGCCAAAAGATAGTCCTCAACCGATTCGAGACGCTCTAGCCCGTGTCTCAGGAACAGCCGCAACTGCCCCATGGATCGTCAGGGCTGGTCCACCGATGTGGATTATTATGCCTGAACACTACGTTTCCCCGCCCTTTGGGGCGTAAATGAGCCAACGAATGGCTCCATCGGACCCGGATCGTCCGATCTAACCGAGGCGCCTCGCAACAGTAACAACCACATAAGTCAAACTCGTCAGGGCATGTAAAACCACTGACGCCACTTCTAACTAGAAAGAAATGCATGTCCTCCCTGAGGTCCGTCTCCCGTTTTTGGTTCATACCTGGTGTGAAACTCGCGAAGTAAACGTTACACAAAGCTACGCCACAAAGGCCGTGCTTCGATCATTAACTACAAGACTTTGCTTTTCAACAGAAGCCTTGATCATTTGCCACTTAGTCGTGCCACACAGGCAATTCACTCTATGCGTTTGATATCCATCAGTATATAACCCCTGAGCTCGTACGTCACAGAGAAGGGCGTTAAGCAAGAGAATAAATTCTCCGCCGCCAAACAGATATATATTTAATAGAAATCAATCACATAGACTAAAATCCAATGTCAGACACACAGTCCATTTACAAGTCCGTTCTGGGTCTGAACGAAACCGGAGGCACCTAGTACCCCGCATATCCATCGATCTCCAAGTACGTCTGGACGATCACCAACTGTTTCCATCTTCTTGGGTGTACAGCCCAATCAAGATCATCAGTAATCACCCAAACGACGTGAAGACCTCCGGTCTTCGACCATCGTCTTCATCTTCGACTTATCGTCGTATCAGTTATTCAGAATGGGATAAACCCGGTCTTTCCGAATAACTCGCGTATATTTTAAATAAGTGTTACACAAACACAACATATGCCTCATTCCAATTCATCAGTCACTAACCGTAAATTAACCAGAGAATAATTCCCCAAATATTAACCCCGAAGGCCGAAACCAACATCAGATCAATATCCAGAAAACCATTCTGCTTAGCTAACCGACAGTTAGTTTCTAAATTTCACATTCATAGGGAAAGGTTCCCATTAATTTTATCAAAGATAAATTCCTGGAATTTATTCTCTAATCTTCTTTTGAATTTCGATTCAACTAGTCGGGATTAACGAACCTTACCGAAGTAATCATTTATTTTAATTTCCCAATCCCAACCTATTCATCCCATGAAGTAAAACTGGTAATACTTCATATCTAACACCATGGTGTTATCGGTAAATTTAATTACCATTTCACGTTCAAATCTAATTAAAGATTTAACTATCGCCTGGAGCAAAACTGGTGATACTCCATGCTCGATTCTTTTCCAATCTAATTAAAGATTCATTAAAACTCCACTTAGTTTTAATCCGTGTCCGGGTTAAAGAATCAGTGTCATTTAAAACACAGTTCACGATAAACCCAAAATCACATCACCTTTCATTCAGCCCCGAACCATGAATTAGCAAGTAAGCAGTTCCCTAAGTATTAACCCCGAAGGCCGAAACCAACATCAGATCAATACCTCTGAAACCATTCAACTTAACAAATCCCCAGTTAGTTTCTGATTTTCTTAACTCCTTTAGGTTTAAGAACAGTATTATTGAAGATACTGTTCACGACAACCCAAAATCCCATTCCATTAATTATCGGATTAAAGAACAAGTGTTATTTAAAACACTGTTCACGATAAACCCAAAAATCAATATCAATTCAATTCCAATTAAATATTATTTAATTGGTACACTTCATTAAATCTAAATAAAAAGATTTAATCTTTTCTCAACTGAGTTCAAGAACAGTGTTAGTCAAGACACCATTCACGACAAACCCCAATCACATTTGATATTAAATACAAGGCTCTGAATAGAAAATATATCGGCTTATATTCAATATCAAATTCTACGACCAACATATATCGTGTTGGAAATAACGATATATATATATATATATCTTTCAAATTTCCATAACAACATCTGTATAATCACGAAATCCAACATCGAAATATCCCGAAGACAATTTCGATTCAAATCCATTCCAATGCAATCATTGGAAATTCTGGTTATTTTCAAAACCATTTCAAATTCAATTTGTTTATTTAAAAATAAATAGAATTATAATTCTAGTTCAAAACTAGCTTATTTCGATAAAAATCTATTTTTATCTTTTCAAATATGGAGTTTTTCATCCCAATTCTTTGTAAATCATTTCTTATGATTTTACACAAATTATTACTATTTTTAATAATTTTATCAAGGCCCGTACAGTCGATTTCCATCAATGGCCATCGAACTGCACTTACAGCGACCTTTTCCAATTTTGATTTGGACATAATTCCAAATCCAACCGTTAGATTTCAAATTTCTAATATTCGTTAGAAAGCTCTTTTCGATACGAACCCAACGGTTACGGTTTCAGGAGAATCCGACGGTTGGATCTCCCGCAATATCCGTTCGAAGTCAATGGTCGAAATTCGCGAACTACCGCGACGCGTTCTATTCAGGCCATTATATTATACATATAATATATATAATATATACTTCGTCGATTTCCTTTTAAAACGTATTTTATAAATCGTTTTAAATTCGTTTTCAAAACGATTTCAAATTCATATTCAATTTCAAATCCAAATTGAATACTCCAATATAAATTCGTTTTAAATTCATTTCAAATTGATTTCAAATTGATTTCAATTTTAATTCGATTTGAATTCATTTTCTTTTCAATTCAATTCAATACGAATCCATTTTAAATTCAATTCAATTCGAATTCGTTTTATATTCAATTCAATTCGAATTCATTTCTATTCAATTTCAATTCGAATTTCAATTCTTTTCAAAATATCAGATTTTGAAATCATTTTCAATATTCATTATAAAATGAATGAAATCGATATAAATATCGTTCACGTCAAAATGGCGTCAACCTAATCAACACGGCTTCATATATTTCTATTTTTCAAATATTCTATTTCAAATATTTCTATTTCAAATATTTCTTTTTCAAATATGGAATGAGGCCCAATCAATTACCATATAATGTTAATTATATGGATTTTCAACACCACATGTATACAATAACAACGATGAATAATCATCCAAAGTGTATTCTACACTGTATAAGCATCAAATATAAATATTTAACGCTCCTAACAGTCTGTCAATCAATCGACATACAACTAACTATTGGGATTAGTGTATGTCATATATCATCCCAATACCCGTGTGGGGTTTCAAACAATCAAACTCTAATTTTATTTGTGCAGTTGGGCGATGTGTAAAATTTATCGTCCCAATCAATATCAGTCAAATGTGTGTATATAAACAAATCGTCCGATTTGTTTATTTTTATTTCATTTCTTATACACGTTAAAAATTCTATTTTTAACTATAAAATATTTTCCACTACATAAATATTTTATTTGGTTTCACATCACATCACACAATCAACTACACATCAAAATCAAACAACCAAGCACACAAGCCGTCCATGGTCTGTGGACGACGGGTGTCGGGTGCTACTAAACACCGTCTGCATCCTAGTATATATTTATAACTAGAAAAATAAAATTAAAAGGTGAGAAGTTCTCACCGATAGCTATCCCAACTCCACGACACTTCATTTAGAGAAATCTTCACTGTTCTCGTCTCTTATCACTTTCGTCGCCCGTAGCTACTACATATATAAAAATCACATTTTTATATTGCTATTCAATATATAAAAATCGAATTTTTACTTTGCTATTCCATATATAAAAATCGAATTTTTACTTCACTATTCAATATATAGAAATCGAATTTTTACTTCGTTATTAAATATAGAAAAATCGAATTTTTACTTCGCTATTCAATATATAAAAATCACATTTTTACATCGCTACTATATAGATAAAAATTCCATTTTTACACGCTATCCTCTACATAAAGATTTCGCCTTTTCAAATATAAAGATTTAATTTTTATTTCACTACATATATAAAGGTTATATTTTTACTATCTTACCTATATAAAAATTATATTTTTATACTTCTACAATATAAAAGATTATATTTTTATAACTCTACAACATAAACGATTATATTTTTATAACTCTACAACATAAAAGATTATATTTTTATAACTCTACAACATAAAAGATTATATTTTTATAACTTCTATTTTATAAAAATTATATTTTTATATTTCACATATGATAAAAATCATATTTTTATTTTTTCTATCATGTAAAAATTATATTTTTCCTACGCCTGTCATATAAAAATCATATTTTTAATAGTCTACTAATATCAAAATCATATTTTCATCTCTAACGAACTAATTACTTCATAAATAAATAACCTAGACAATTAAATAAACCAAAATAAAAATAAAAATAAAATAAACTTACATTGTATCGGATTTTCAGAGGGGGGGGGGGTCTTCGGTCGGCAGCAGGAGGAGGGAGGCGTCGGTCTCGGTAGAGGATGGGGGGTGTCGCGGTCGAGGCAAAGGAGGAGGGGGGTCGTGTCGCGGTCTGGCGCAGGGGGAGGGGGGGTCGTGTCGCGGTCTGGCGCAGGGGGAGGGGGGTCGTGTCGCGGTCTAGCGTAGGGGGAGGGGGGTCGTGCGGTGGCGCACCGCCTGGGGGGGAGGGGTCGGCGGTAGCTTAGGTTTTTTTTTATTTGTTCGATCTGAGTATGAGAGAGAGAAGAGGGGTTAAGGGAATATATATTTAATTATTTTAAATTTCAAAAAGGGTTGACTTTTATTTCAACCACGAAACGCGACCCACCACCTGTCGTCCATATCTAATTACCCCCATTCCGAACACAATGGGGTATGTATCGTAAGCTAATTCGATCGTTACAATCAGTTTTCTTCAAATTTACATTTAAATCACTATATTGGATTTTAAACGTACATTTCATATTACCGGGGTCACATACTAACTAGAAAAATTCCAGAAAAATATTTTTTAGCTTCGTATTGACGATACGGTCCTAACAAAACTAGTTTCGTCGAATTCTGAGACCGTTGGAAAAATGGCCATTTTCCAGTCGATTAAAATCAACTGAAACTGGTCAAACACGTTTACTTTTTCCACGCTCACTTATTGATTCGAAAAATTATGAAATTTGAAACCTAGCAATAATTTGACATCACGGACCCAACAAAAGTGGTTTCGTCGAAATCCGAGGTCGTTTGCAAAATTTCCATTTTTAAGGGCCTGAATTCCATAGCGACTATTCAGAATTTTCAACTGGACACATCTTTTGATTCCCGCTATGAAATTTCGATTTTTCGGATTCGTTGGAAAGATATTCTCTATTAGATTCCATTATTTTTGGTTTCGCTAAAATCTGGTTTGTTTTGCACCCGGCACATTCAATTGAAGTTTGAAATCGAATTATCGAACTACCACGCCATTTTCAATTCCTTTTATAAATATAAATAATTATTTATATTCTAACGACGAACTATATAAATATATACGTTCGAACTCTATTCAAAATAAATTTCTCGTCGTTATTATTTAAAATAATTCATTTTAAATAATCAAAATTCAATAAAATGGCCAAAATAAAAATTTCAAACTGGCCCAGATTTCCGGGTTATTACAATGCGAGTCCACATCAACAAAACCAAACGCGTTTCGGTTGCCCATAGAGTACTTCATGCTTAATTTTATACATCTCAAGTTTTGAGAAGACATAACCGGCATTGTTGATAGATTGAATACGCACTATAGCATGCATGCACTAATAGCACACATCAATAGATTGCATCAGCAACATTAATAACATCCACAAGTAATGAAACTCCCTCATGTCATACGTGATATAACTATCATCTTACTTAATCTTGCCCTTTTTCACGCTGCTTTTGGTAAAGGCTGAGGAGTCTCAGTTTAGTAATCAGGACGCATTGAGCATACATTGCAAATTGGGGATTTTTAAGTACATTCTTTGGGTTATGGAGCAACATCAAAAGGTTCTCATTAATAAGGGTAGTCATTTGTTACTTTATGTTATGTTCAATTGTTAATATGTTACTGTTATATACGGCAACAAGTGCTGTTTTTTTTATTGTGAAGAGAAAATTCTGACTGAGAAGAAAGAATAGGAACACAGTTGAAGTTGCCTTATTCAATGTAATCACCATATTTGTTTTTTTAATTGTAAAATTTTGAATTTAGACAGTTAACTAGTCATATGATTCCAGGTTATAGATTGATTATGTGAAACTTCCATTATATTTTATGTTTTGCTGAAATTTAATCTAAGTGATAACATGGTCTTATGAAGAATTTTGTATGGTTCTTTCTATGTCGTGGAAGATCAAGGATTCAGGAGCTTATCATGAAATCTTTATTTTTATCATGAAACGTTTGTTAATTGACTTTACTAGTTCATCCAAACTCATGTAAGTACAATTCTTAAGATCCATACAAAGGTATCTAGATTGAGAATTAAGCAATATACGTTCATATATAGCAGTAATGGTTTATCATATGGTTGTTCTTATATGTATTTTTAGCTTCGTCAATTAACATTTTACTAGAGGGTTTTTCTTATACACTAAAAGATTGAAGGACCATGGGAGAATTTTATAGCTTTCGTATCAAGATATCTAGCGGCGGTTTTGAGTACGGCAAATACGATCCACGATTTGAAAGTCAAATCATGTTCAGGATTATTGATCATTTATCTAAGAATATGTCAACATATTTTCCTTATTTTATCATCAAGATCTACGAAATCATGTATTAGTCTGTATATATCAACCTTTTGTATTCATTATCCATTCAAACTATATTCAACATGTCTAGGATCGCTCTAAGAAGTTATGAAGAATGACATTAAAAGAAATAATTCCACAACTGCCCATAAACCGAAAAGTAACAAAATAGCTCAATAACCTCGTCTTAAAATAAACCCAAAATCATGAATTCCACAACTGGCCCGTGTGCGTAGCACGAACCACACACTAGACGTGTTATATATCTGACACACTCCCGTACTAAGTTGTATTTTCCAACGAATTAAATACTCTCATTACCAACAACATCAACAATTACACCATCAACATTTCTATAATTACACTATGCCCGTATGCGTAGCACGGGCCATATACTTGTGTATAGTATATAATCAAAACCGCGACCGCTTATTGGAGAATGGATTCCAACTGGTAAGGTATGGAACCATCTTCCGACAGTGTATTTCTAGAGAGGAATACACCGGGTTCAACAAGAACATCTTGCAACCCAGGCTAAACATGATCGTCCCCTCATTTAGCTTGAAAGTACCGAATGTATTATCACTACCGGTTGGGCTCAAACCACCGTTTCCCAAAAGGGACAGCATCAAACAGAATAAAGAAGCAAATGGAATTTCTTTAAATCATGTGACAATACACCCTAATGGGAGCGACCAACATAGCCATGCGACCTACCCGATTTTATACCATTTCCTGATTGATGAGGCTTGAGGTTTAATACTACTTTTAGAACAACATATTACCATTCACTTTGAATGCCACATTATCAGATCCACCAAATCACTAATTTACATTCCACAAAAATATTCTGGGTGTTTATGCTAAGAGAAGGTGTCTTCTCTGCCATCTACAGAAATACATTTGTAAAAATCAACATATGTGATTCTTAAGAAATACTCTGTCAGACATTTGTCCATACAAGTCATCGAGGAAGAGGATGAACCGAAGGCATTCTCTTACCACATCCTAAGAATCACCCTATAGATCAGTAGCGAGTAGTCCTTGCAAATCCGTAATTTCAACCACAACAGAACCATAATATATCTTTGGTTAAAAATTATCAATTTATTTTATATATAGTAGACTTTGAAAACTATAAGAGTTAAACAGAGATTTACGTAATCCTTCCGTTTCATGAAGATCTATGGTCTTCAATGGCTCCATCTTGATCAACATCTGATATCTTCTCAATTTTGTATTTGCTGGTCGGAGTGGTTTTCGAATATAATTCGATCCCAGTCTTTTGGTACAAACAATCGTATGGGTCAGATTTGATAGTCTGTTATTTAACTATTAAATAAACAACCATTCAACCATAAAAATAAAATGAATTCACTGGTTCAGTATTCAGCACCAGTTGGCCTTTTTAATTTAAAAACAAATTAAAACTTCTTAATTTCTTGATATGTTAAAACACATTACTTACTTCTTATTTTATATAAGAGTATTCGCAAAACCATTTTAAATACTTAGAACAAATCGTATACATATAAATACTCCTAACTTTGGGTTAATAAAATTAAACGTAAAACATTATTATGAAAACTCTGTTGTTTTCATTGCTTGGAAACAATAACTAGCACTTATTCTCTTTAAATAAACATATTCAAAATTTTCCCATTAATTCCTTTACTTCGAAAATATCGTTATATTTCCATCAATCTCCTTTCCCTTTATACTGGAAATATTTTTTATATATGTATTCTCAACTTCTTTTTAATTTACTTTAGTTAACTCCTTAACAATCCATACTATTTCCCTCAACCATTTCCCGCTTTGAAAATCTCATTTCAATCACATTCATTTCACTTAATTTCATTATTAAGTATCGTCAACTTAAAATCCACATCTTAGCCTCACGCCCTTTTATAAACTCTATTTATAAAACTCGGGATTTAGAATAAAAACCCCTTTTTCCTCGATCTCTTTCTCACTTACTTCAAACGTTAAATAAACATTTATTTAAGTTATCGCATCATCTCAAAATCTCTTTTATAACTTTGTTATAACACTCGGGTTCAATATAAAACTCATTCATAACCACTTTTCGAAACTCAACCATATCCCATTCCAAATCGGTAAGTTACTTAAATGTATTTCATTTAAGAAGTAATTATTTAATATTAGTTAAAATAATAATTCATTTCATCATTAACTGCCGAAGAAGTAGTTAACTTCTTTATTACTAAAATAAATAATAAATTTCTCTATTTAAAATCTTACCAAAATTAACAAATATTCGTTAAACAGTTTCATTATATTTATTTAACAATAAACTAATTTAATAATCAATCCCAGTTAAAGCGATTGACTTATTCAATTCAAAATATGGTTATCTCGTTAAACTACGCCATTGATGGCCTACCGCAACGAAAATCAAAGGTGTTGCTAGCTACAATGTAACTATAGGTATGTTGTTTTTTGTCTATTGCAACACACACTTCAAAGTGTTACCATAGAAAATCCAAGATGTTGTAGTAGCCACATGAATAAATTTATCAATCCGGGTGACTACGATCCAACGGTCCACGTTGGCAATCCACGTGACGTGAAATAATCTTTAACGCGGGAAGCAAAAACAAAAAACAAAGCAACAAAAAAACTTAGCAATATTTTCAAGTGTTTCAATCGAAAGGTTAACAAAGTATCCACCGCTCAACCTGTCAAAGACTCTCACTCGCAATTTCAATTAGGGCTAAAAGTTCAAGTTTACAAGCTTAATTGGGATTCAATTGCGGCAAGTTCGAGTTCAAGTTCGATTAGGGCTTCAGTGTTTCAATTAGGTCTTCAATTGGGGTTTGTTTGGGTCTTAAATTTCAGTTAGGGCTTCGATTTAATCTGCTGCTTAAGGTATCACTCAATGTATATTTCAAGTATTTCCTAATTTAATTGTTGTAATGCCTAATTTACGGATTTACTTGTATATTCAGGTGTAATCATATTCCTGATTTTATTATTATGTTTATTTTTGTAACAAGCTTATGTTGAGCAGTGCTTATATGATATTATTGTGTTTTTTTGCCTTATAGTAATGGCTAAATAATATTTGTGTATATTATTTGTGTGTAAATTAGTGTTGAACAAGGAAAAAATATGGGTAGAACTTCCTTAGTTCAGATGGCTGCATGTTATTTGTATGTAAATTTAGGCCTCGATTAACAAAGAATACATGCATGTCCAAATTACATGTTTCTGCCTATTTACGCCTCGATTCACAAAGAATAAATGCATGTCCAAATTACATGTGTGTAAATTTAGGCCTCGATTATCATATTTGGGGCTTCCTTTTGTATCTTTTATACTATTTCTGCCTATATTACATGTTAGTGAAGTGGCTGTTTTATTTTATAATGCGGTTGGTTTATTTTATTTTGTAATTATTTCAATCTAATGTTAATTTCTCCATTATGTGTAGGATGGAGGCAAATCTTAGGTTCCACCACAAGGGAAAATTTGGGAAGAATAAATATGTTGGTGGAGAAGAGGCTATTGTCAAGGAAGTTGATCTGGATAGGTTTTCGTACACGGTACTGACGGAGTTTGTCAAGGAAGAGCTAGAGTACACCGAAATTGGAGGAATATATGCATGGAAAGGTCCAATAAGTGGGTGGAAATTGGTGGCCGATGGTGTAGATCTATTGTTTATGATGCAAATAAAAAATAATGGTGATTACATTGATTTCTATGTCGATACTATCGTCGAGGATAGTACCGAGCCAATTAAACAAATGCAGCCACATGTCATCGTACGCCCAAGGAAGAATCTGTTTCCAGGTATAAAAACATGTCTTCTCATTTGTACTATTTTGATGAATTTGGTCATTTTGCTGAATATGTTTTTCATCTAGGACTTGTTTGATTTTTAGTGCACTTAGTAGAATAATAAAGAACTTGTATGTTGCAGCTGCGAAATCACAGAAACGGCAGTTTGTTACCGCTCACCATCTGCAACCGGTAACAAAAAAGAAGCAACAGACCGATCAAGTCTTTACTCCTAGAAAGTCGACACGGCTAAACAATTCCCAACTTATCAGTGTAACACCCCGTATTTTTCAGGAAATACATTAAGTAACAAATCAGAGAATAATTAAATTGTAACAAAATAATTAAGAGAGATGGGTTACACCATTGCGTTCATCTCGAAATTCTGCTTGGAATAGAGTCCAAGTTTGCGTAAATCGGACTCCGTATGAAGAAGATATGGCCTTCGAAAGTTTCAATAAAAACCAGCCCGAAATTCAAAAATTCAGATTTCGAAATTCAAAACAGACACACGGGCTGGGCGGGAAAATTCCGCCCAGGACCCAGGTCGACACTAGGGTCAACCTGGGTAAACAGGTCGACACTAAGGTCGACCTCCCCCCTTTTCCAGATCTGGAGACAGATCCATTTTTCTGCACGTGGACGCCATTCTGACCGGATTCGTGAGCTCTAACCTATTTAAACACCCCCAAACCTAGCTTTATCTCCACACAATTTCATTCTGCCTATACTCTGCCTCTATTCTAATTAAAAATAAGAATGGCGTCACTACTCTGCTGAAATCTAAGCTAGAACTAGTGCATCTTCTTCCAATCTGAATAGAATTAAAAGAACGACTAATCTACATCAAAGGAAAGCTATTCAGCTTCAGAAAACAGATTTCAGAAAAACAAGACTTGCCTATATTTGTAAGTACAGTTATATTTCCGATTTAAACATTAATTGGAAGTCATGGCTTGTAAGAAACTGATATTAGAACGGTGCCTATTAGTTTATCTATGTGGATTCATGTTTGTTCATGCGATTTTCCTATGTTATATTCTTGTGATGAAACTATTGTCTATGACTATGGCTATAACTATGAGACTTTTGCCTAAGACTATGACCATGAAACTGTTGCCTATGAAATTATTGCCTATGACTATGATTCGTGACTATGAGACTGTTGCCCATGACTATGATTTATAACTATGAGACTATTGCCTATGACATTGATTAAGAAATTATTGTGATTAGTCGCCCATGACAATTGTGGTTAATTGCCTATATCTATTGTAGTTAGTTGCTTATGCCTATTCCCATTGTTACAATTAACCAATCATGTTGTACCTTGAACTGGCATTATGTTGGACCAAATCACCTATGCCTATTCCCTTGATTATGTTGGATCTCATATTTAGTGTGTAACTTGGCTAGTTTATTCCTATTCACTATTATGTACATCGAACCTGTTGGAGCCATTATTTTTATATGCCTATTCTTTTATTTCAATTCTTGTGCTTATCCCCTATTCCTTTTGTTAGTGCCATTTCATGAGTACTTTGAAAACTTGTGAAATCATGTTATACGTACGATTATGATGCGGGGGTTGGGCATAGCTTAATTAAGTTAATTTGGCATAATAAATATTTTAGCATAATCTAAATTGGCTATAATAGTGAATAATTTACATGCATATTAGACTTGGGCATAAATTGATAAATTTTAATTGGCCGCAAAGTATGTAATTGGCATGTAAACCAAGTTTTGGACATAAACGGTAAACTAGAATATTAAATCTAGTTTTGACATGAACTATAAATTGGAATATTAATCTAGATTGGGCATGAACTGAAAAAGGGGAATATTAAATCTAAATTGGAATAAACTGCAAGTTGGGTTAATTGATAGGTAAATCAAATTTTGGGCATATAATATAAGTATGTTAATTGGCATGACAAATGAATATGATTTAGGCTAAATTGATTTATGGAAAATTTACATAAATAGTAAATATGTAAATTAGAGAAGAGAAAAATGCCTAACCCGAGGTTAGATTGAGTTGTGGTGTAAAACTGCCCGGAACCGCCCGACACATCCAGCAACTACAACAATACCTGTCTAATGTGAGAGGTTAGTGCATCAAGCCCAGAAAGACCCGAGGTTAGACTGAGTTGTGGTGTAAAACTGCCTGGAACCGACCGGCACATCCAGTAACCACAACAATACATGTCTAATGTGAGTGGTTGGTGCTTTAATTAACCAATTAAAGCTCATAAACAATCAAGCTAGAAATGATGAGGTTAAGTAATTAAGGAAACACTTAACCAACTTAACATGTTAACAAGGCAAGATTTGTGGGGGTTAAGTAACTAAGGAAACACTTAACCATTATAACATGTAAAATAGACAAGTGGGTAAAGTTAAGTAAATGTTTAACCGTTATAACATGCTAACTAGACTAAATGGTGGGGTTAAGTAAACTTAGAACACTTAGCCATCATAGCATGATAAATAAACAGGGTTAAGTTAATGAGAGACACTTAACCAGTATAACCTGACAAACGAGTAAGGTTAAGGAACACTTAACCAATTTGACATGATGTAGGGGTGGGTTAAGTCAACATGAACCGCTAGATAACGCTTTAACCAATTTGACATGATATATGGGTAGGTTAAGTCAACGTAAACTACGGCACAACACTTAACCAATTTAACATGACAAGTGAATGGGTTAAGTTAACTTGAATTGACTGATGATACTTAACCAATCCAATATAACGAGATAGAGAACTAAGTAGTAAACCTTAGTTAAAAGGGCTAAGTTGTAAAACTTAGTTAAGAAAACGAACGATTCAGGAAACTAAGTAGTAAACCTTAGTTAAAAGGGCTAAGTTGTAAACCTTAGTTAAGAAAATGAATGATTCAGGAAACTAAATAGTAAACCTTAGTTAAGAGAACTAAGTAGTAAACCTTAGTCAAGAAAACCAAGTAGAATACGAGGAGGAGCGAACGTCCATCTGATCATGAAGAAGGCTCCAACGAACTCGGTTACGAAGCACGCGGCTTCGAGGGGACATGAGGGTACTCTTGGTATCCCTTTGTGCGGCTACAGATGATCCTCCTGGGCTCACAGAGGTTAAGGTCTGCGGTAGAAGAGCCAAGGGTATGCCTTGGTTGCAATAATAAGGCAACCTAAAGACTAGGATGGACCAGCGCTATTTGGCGAGACCAGTTTTTGCCCTGTGATAGCAACTCGTCGTCTACCTACCATCTTGAGTCAGTCGAGATACGTGAAGCGGAAAGACGGAGAACTCCAAAAGACCATATACTTGCTATCTAGTTATGGGTGAGGTTGGCCAATAGGTTTGTAGGGGCATAGAGGGCCAGCGTATAGTTCTCATTCTTGTTTTTCTTGGGTGCCTTTCATTTGTTAGTTGAGGGAGGGGTCTAGTGGGACCATAGCCACTGTAAAAGCATACCTTAGCATATGCAGTCGGCAGATATCTGAAAGCTCCTGACCGAGTTCCGTGTTTCTTGATTAGCCCTGCCACGGGACTCGGGTCGCACATATAGAGGACATGTGCATCTAGACATCGATAATGATTCACGACACTTACATGGGGAATGTCTACGAACATATACCGCTCTGGGTAGTGTGTCCTAGACTATGGGGCATCGTTCGATAGGTAGCATAATACCTAGTTGGACCTAGGTCGCGTAAATCCTAAATCCGAGAAGCGTTCAATAGGTAGCATAAACCCTAGTGGCCCTGGGTAGCGTAAACCCTGGTTGAATCTAGGAAGCATTCGATAAGTAAACCCTAGTTAGATCTAGGTAACACTCGATGGATAAGGGACTACATACACAATAAAAAAGGGGATTATTTTATCATGAACACACGATGCTAGTTGAAACAATCCTTAGTGGGTGCAGAGAAATAGAAGTGGATGCAATAGCCAATTCCGTTAATCTTACCTTGTCTTGTTATCTTATCACTATGGTATGGTTCTAAGTTCAGTTTGTTCATGTCATAGTCCTTTTCTTGTTTACATGCTGAAGTATAACTAGACTTACCAGACTTATGTCTGACCTAGTTTGTTTTCGCCTCTTTTCTTTCGTCCCCCCGGTAGCCAGGGAGGGAATAGCTCAGCTCATTTTGGACCGTTACTCTTTCCGAGCACGAAGATCCTTTGACGCATTGCTTTGAACTCCATTTTCTACTGCTATGGCTATCTCATGCTTTATTAGGGAATATCATTGTCAGTTTATGCTTCTTTATTTTCAACAAGACAGATGCTTTGTTGTAATAAGTATTGGTGTTGTACAACAATCTTTGTACAAGCTGTTTTTAATCAATAAAGGTTGTTTATTTTCTGCTGCTTTATTTGTCTATCTTGTAATTTTTCTGCATCTTGTACCAAAAATGCTCCACCGAAGTTAAGGCATTCCCTTTGTGAGTGACCTTAACGGAGGTGGGGTATTACACTTGGTATCAGAGCTGAAGGTTACCAGATCAGATAAAAAGATTTGAAAAATTATTTTCAAACGATTTTAAAAGAAGCATTTTCAAAAGGAAAGATTTTTTTTAAAAGGAATATTCCCCAAAGCCATATGCACTATCTTTTGACCCTCTGCTTGAATCCTTGTTTCCTTCTTTTTGAGTCTCTGGGGCTCCTGGCTTTCTGGGAGGTAACCTCATCGCGGCATGGTTCCGTAGGCTTAATGAGACTACGACACTTGTCAAAGGGCAAATAAGCGCCTGACTTCCATCTGTGGCCGTAATTTTCTTTCGAGCTTTGTAGGATTCTCCGGGCGATGGAGGAAGCTTTTGAGAGAGATGTCAACAAGTTACACAAGGATGGCAAAGTTGAGAATGAGGGAGTTCGGCTAAGGAGCACAACACAAGGATGAAGAACCCATGGATATGGACTTGGTTCACAAAGGAGGGGAGGAAAAAATAGTAAAACCTAAAACAAGAGAAAGTATCTTTATTTTGGTATAACGGGTCGTATAATTAAGGGCAAGGGCAAGAACAAAGGACATGATTTTCCGGAAGGCAAATGCATGCTCTCACCGCCAGCATACCTGAGAGAGAGGCAGTAAGATTTCTGTTGATAGAGTTTTTCCCTTTGATCATCATGTTAGTAATCCTTCTGATTTTAGCGCTTCACATTCGTATATATTTGCTTCCATAGTTGAGTCTCTGCATCCTATATATTGTATAGTAGAGGATCCCATTATAGTCTCAAATCCAATTACTGGTTCGGCTCATTTATCTTTGACTTGTGAGGATTTGAGAATAGCTATATTAATGCTTATGTTTTTGGTTTCATGGGCTATGGGTTGATTCTAGGCATGGATTGGTTAGCTAGTAATTGTGAAACGAGGGTAGTTAGACTTTCGACTTGCCACGGGAATACCCTCGAGATTTTGTGCGATCCTAAGGGATCAGTTTGTCTTAGCTACCTAGAATCACTTTATTTATCTATCGATGATTTTCGATCCGTTGGAGTAGTCCGTGAGTACGCAAGATGTTTTGATTAGGGTAGGGGTTTTCCCCTAAAACTCGAGACAGACTTCTGCATGTATCTGGATGACACTGCAATTCCAGTTATGCGATCAACGATAATTTTGGAGCAAGATTGGAGAGGATAGCCAGAGTTGGTAAAGTGCTCAATTGTTTGGTTGTTTTGTTAGTATCATCTCACATAGATCGCCCAAATTCGGAGGAGGTATCCCTTGGGTGCTTGTCTGATATTGGTTTAGGCCTTTGGGGCTTGTACTTGAGGGATGTCGAGTTCGACTAGGATGGTTTGCGTGAGAAATAAATGGTTGGGGCTGGCACCCTAAGTTAGACTGACCTTAAGAGAGGAAAAAAGCACATAGTAACCATCAGCTTTAGACCCTCAGGTTTGTAACATGATGGATAAGCTAAGTAGAGGAGACACCTCTAATCATCTTAGGATATACACTTGGTATCATGGTTAACATCTGTTTATCTTGGAAGGGTAGTTCGACTACATTGGATACCCTCTAGCACAATAAGTGACCAAGGTCCTATCTTTACTAGTGAGTTGTGGAAATGGAGGTCAAGAAGCTTCGCAACCGTGAAGTTAAGGTACAGTGGAGAGAAGCTCACGAAGATGCAACTTAAAAGACTGAAGACTAGATACGTGCATCATACCCTTTTTGAGCGTATATCCTTGATCTCTCTTTTTCTGTAGAGTTTATTTGCATGACTAGTCTCTATCTTTTAAGTAAATATATATATCCTCTCGGTCCTATCCTCAAAGTAGAAGCCAATGGATGTAAACATGTGTTTGAAACATGTTATGTTTGATGGTTGCAAGTAGTTACTAGTGGTTGCTCGTGAGTGCATATACACACACATTAGGCACTAGATTGGCTCAGTCACTTTCTTATTACATATGCATATGTGTATTTGTGAAACTTGATGTGTTATCATATGGACGATGCATTTGTATGAATGATTGTGCACTCATGTAGAAGTTATAAAATACGATTAGGAGTAGTTGCATACATGATGGACTCATGGCGCGGACATGATTTGCATTAAGGAGGTCAACTGAATCAGTAGACCACCTGATTTTGCATTAGATAAGGACATATACACACTATGCATATGATCATGAAAAGCATTAGAAACCTTCTAAGGACAATGGATGCATTTGATTGGATGGTTGAGTAGATAGATGTTGGATGGTAGGATAAACATTCTTCCTAACTTAGAGATTTCAGAGACGAAATCCTTTAAAGGAGGGGAGAATGCAACACCCCATATTTTTCGGGAAATACGTTAAGTAACAAATCAGAGAATAATTAAATTGTAACAAAATAATTAAGGGAAACAGATTATACCATTGCGTTCGTCTCAAAATTCTTCTTGGAATAGAGTCCAAGTTTGCATAAATCGGACTCCGTATGAAGAAGATATGGCCTTCGGAAGTTTCAATAAAAACCAGCCCAAAATTCAAAAATTCAGATTTCGAAATTCAAAACAGACACCCGGGCTGGGCGGGAAAATTCCCGCCCAGGACCCAGGTCGACACTAGGGCCGACCTGGGGGTCGACCTGGGTAAACAGGTCAACACTAGGGTCGACCTACCCCCTTTTCCAGATTTGGAGACAGATCCATTTTTCTGCACCTGGATGCCTTTCTGACCGGATTCGTGACCTCTAACCTATTTAAACACCCCAAACCTAGCTTTCTCTCCACATAATTTCATTCTGCCTATACTCTGCCTCTATTCTAATTAAAAATAAGAATGGCATCGTGACTCTACTGAAATCTAAACTAGAACTAGTGCATCTTCTTCCAATCTGAAAAAAATTAAAAGAACGACTAATCTACATCAAAGGAAAGCTATTCAGCTTCAGAAAACAAATTTCAGAAAAACAAGACTTGCCTATATTTTGTAAGTACAGTTATATTTCCGATTTAAACATTAATGGGAAGTCATGTCTTGTAAGAAACTGATATTAGAATGGTTCCTATTAGTTTATCTATATGGATTCATGTTTATTCATACGATTTTCCTGTGTTATATTCTTGTGATGAAACTATTGCCTATGACTATGGCTATGACTATGAGACTTTTTCCTAAGACTATGACCATGAAACTGTTGCCTATGAAATTATTGCCTATGACTATGATTCGTGACTATGAGAATGTTGCCCACGACTATGATTCATAACTATGAGACTATTGCCTATGACATTGATTAAGAAATTATTGTGATTAGTCGCCCATGACTATTGTGGTTAATTTCTTATATCTATTGTAGTTAGTTGCTTATGCCTATTCCCATTGTTACAATTAACCAATCATGTTGTACCTTGAATTGGCATTATGTTGGACCAAATCACCTATGCCTATTCCCTTAATTACGTTGGATCTCATATTTAGTGTGTAACTTGGCTAGTTTATTCCTATTCACTATTATGTACATCGAACCTGTTGGAGCCATTATTTTTGCATGCCTATTCTTTTATATCAATTCTTGTGCTTATCCCCTATTCCTTTTGTTAGTGCCATTTCATGAGTACTTAGAAAACTTGTGAAATCATGTTATACGTACGATTATGATGCGTGGATTGGGCATAGCTTAATTAAGTTAATTTGGCATAATAAATATGTTGGCATAATTTAAATTGGCTATAATAGTGAATAATTTACATGCACATTAGACTTGGGCATAAATTGATAAATTTTAATTGGCCGCAAAGTATGTAATTGGCATGTAAACCAAGTTTTGGACATAAACGGTAAACTAGAATATTAAATCTAGTTTTGACATGAACTGTAAATTGGAATATTAATCTAGATTGGGCATGAACTGAAAAAGGGGAATATTAAATCTAAATTGGTATAAACCTCAAGTTGGGCTAATTGATAGGTAAATCAAGTTTTGGGCATAGAATATAAGTATGTTAATTGGCATGAAAAATGAATATGATCTAGGATAAATTGATTTATGGAAAATTTACATAAATAATAAATATGTAAATTAGAGAAGAGGAAAATGCCTAACCCGAGGTTAGATTGAGTTGTGGTGTAAAACTGCCCGGAACCGCCTTGCACATCCAGTAACCACAACTATACCTGTCTAATGTGAGAGGTTAGTGCATCAAGCCCAGAAAGACCCGAGGTTAGACTAAGTTGTGGTGTAAAACTGCCCGGAACCGACCGGCACATCC
Source organism: Allium sativum (assembly GCA_030737875.1). Classification (NCBI taxonomy): domain Eukaryota; kingdom Viridiplantae; phylum Streptophyta; class Magnoliopsida; order Asparagales; family Amaryllidaceae; genus Allium; species Allium sativum. Next base: position 705,670,988 of record CM060916.1, on the reverse strand, counting down.
AGTAACCACAACAATACATGTCTAATGTGAGTGGTTAGTACTTTAATTAACTAATTAAAGCTCGTGAACAATCAAGCTAGAAATGACGAGGTTAAGTAATTAAGGAAACACTTAACCAACTTAACATGTTAACAAGGCAAGATTTGTGGGGGTTAAGTAACTAAGGAAACACTTAACCATTATAACATGTAAACTAGACTAGTGGGTAAGGTTAAGTAAATGTTTAACCATTATAACATGCTAACTAGACTAGATGGTGGGGTTAAGTAAACTTAGAACACTTAGCCGTTATAGCATGGTAAATAAACAGGGTTAAGTTAATGAGAGACACTTAACCAGCATAACCTGACAAACGAGTAAGGTTAAGGAACACTTAACCAATTTGATATGATGTAGGGGTGGATTAAGTCAACATGAACCGCTAGATAACACTTAACCAATTTGACATGATATATGGGTAGGTTAAGTCAACGTAAACTACGGGATAACACTTAACCAATTTGACATGACAAGTGAATGGGTTAAGTTAACTTGAATTGACGGATGATACTTAACCAATCCAACATGACGAGATAGAGAACTAAGTAGTAAACCTTAGTTAAAAGGGCTAAGTTGTAAGCCTTAGTTAAGAAAACGAATGATTCAGGAAACTAAGTAGTAAACCTTAGTTAAAAGGGCTAAGTTGTAAACCTTAGTTAAGAAAACGAACGATTCAGGAAACTAAGTAGTAAACCTTAGTTAAGAGAACTAAGTAGTAAATCTTAGTCAAGAAAACCAAGTAGAATACGAGGAGGAGCGAACGTCTATCTGATCATGAAGAAGGCTCCAACGAACTGGGTTACGAAGCACGCGGCTTCGAGGGGACGTGAGGGTACTCTTGGTATCCCTCTGTGAGGCTGCAGATGATCCTCCTGGGCTCACAGAGGTTAAGGTCTGCGGTAGAAGAGCCAAGGGTATGCCTTGGTTGCAATAATAAGGCAACCTAAAGAGTAGGATGGACCAGCGTGATTCGGCGAGACCAGTTTTTTCCGTGTGATAGCAACTCGTCGTCTACCTACCATCTTGAGTCAGTCGAAATACGTGAAGCGGAAAGACGGAGAACTCCAAAAGGCCATATACTTGCTATCTAGTTATGGGTGAGGTTGGCCAATAGGTTTGTGGGGGCATAGAGGGCCTGCGTATAGTTCTTATTCTTGTTTTTCTTGGGTGCCTTTCATTTGTTAGTTGAGGGAGGGGTCTAGTGGGACCATAGCCACTGTAAAAGTTGAACTTAGCATATGCAATCGGAAAATATCTGAAATCTCCTGACCGAGTTCCGTGTTTCTTGATTAGCCCTGCCACGGTACTCGGGTCGCACATATAGAGGTCATGTGCATCTAGACATCGATAACGATTCACGACACATACGTGGGGAAAGTCTAGGAACATATACCGCTCTGGGTAGTGTGTCCTAGACTAGGGGGCATCGTTCGATAGGTAGCATAATCCCTAGTTGGACCTAGGTCGCGTAAATCCTGAATCCGAGAAGCGTTCAATAGGTAGCATAAACCCCAGTGGCCCTGGGTAGCGTAAACCCTGGTTGATCTAGGAAGCATTCAATAAGTAAACCCTAGTTGGATCTAGGTAACACTCGATGGATAAGGGACTGCATACATAATAAAAAAGGGGATTATTTTATCATGAACACACGATGCTAGTTGAAACAGTCCTTAGTGGGTGCAGAGAAATAGAAGTGGATGCGATAGCCAATTCCGTTAATCTTACCTTGTCTTGTTATCTTATCACTATGGTATGGTTCTAAGTTCAGTTTGTTCATGTCATAGTCCTTTTCTTGTTTACATGCTGAAGTATAACTGGACTTACCAGACTTATGTCTGACCTAGTTTGTTTTCGCCTCTTTTCTTCCGTTCCCCTGGTAGCCAGGGAGGGAATAACTCAGCTCATTTTGGACCGTTACTCTTTCCGAGCATGAAAATCCTTTGACGCATTACTTTGAACTCCATTTTCTACTGCTATGGCCGACTCATGCTTTATTGGGGAATATCATTGTCAGTTTATGCTTCTTTATTTTAAACAAGACAGATGCTTTGTTGTAATAAGTATTGGTGTTGTAAAACAATCTTTGTACAAGCTGTTTTTAATCAATAAAGGTTATTTATTTTCCGCTGCTTTATTTGTCTGTCTTGTAATTTTTCTGCATCTTGTACCAAAAATGCTCCTCCGATGTTAAGGCATTCCCTTTGTGAGTGACCTTAACAGAGGTGGGGTGTTATAATCAGTGAAGCTGCTTAGAGTCCACCTATCAACAACAAGCAAATTGAAGTCTTTAGTAATCCTAGAAAGTCAGCACGGCTAAATAATCCAGTTACGAACAATCCAGAAGTGATCAGCAAAACCGCTGCGATTCCACATATAAAGAAGAAAAAGGGGGTTAGCAAGAAGTCAACTAAAGTCAGTAGTTCGATGAAGTTACCAGAGAAGGAAAATCTAACTGAAGTCAGCGATGCAACTTTGAATATCAACTCAGAAGGTGTCAGGAGTAAATTGGATTTCAATAATTCTCCACATGATGGAGAGGAAAATACAGATGAAAATGAGTTTCTGGTAAGAAGACTACAATCTGATCTTCTAATATATGATCTACACATTTTGCTAATATTTACAATAATTTCTTGTTTAATTACTTTCAGAATGATGATCTATCACCTCCTCACCTCCACCGCTTACAGAGTACGAAAGGGAGAGAGACAAAAATGTCTCACAGAAGAATAGTGTTTTTGAAAAACTTGGGATGCCTAAATTAGCTGAAGATTTAATTTTATGTTAGTAATCATAGACTAGCTTCATTATTTTTTTATTTTATTGTTTTTGTGTGCGTATTTTATAGAACAAAAAAAGATAGGGTTATAAAGCCTCAGTCTAGACCAACAACTCGTTCACGAGCCAATGTTGAATTTGCAACTGATAAGAATGCAACTCCGAAGGCAGGGGAAGTATCAGTTTGTACGCAATCTGATGGTCCACCAAGTAGCATTGAGTTACCACACAATGAAGGAATAGGAACAATGGTGGCTTATTTGGCTATGTGAGAACGCCAGAAGATTAACAGTAGTGGAAGTGTAAGGAATAAGGCTATTGTCGGAAATGTCTCGACAAATATTGAAAACGAAGAAGATGAAGTAGCATAAGATGAAGGTAGTATTTGATTGAGTTCTGATTTTAATAGTTTAAGTTCTCATTTATGTTTTGCCTAGCCTTCTCATTACTATTGTATGTACTTTGTAACCATATTCGGAGCTCCCAGAGGGCTCAGGGGGAAAACAAAGATGGATAAAGTTCATTCAAGACTATATGACAAAAGAGTTGTAATCCAAATAAATGATCGGGGCCACCCTATTTCAGACGATGACCAAGTAATGACTGAACTAAGCTATTTTTTAGGAACACTGAGGAGGAGTATTCCACTTACTTACAAGTCTTGGTTTGATGTTCCTGCAAATTTGAAAGACACGCCGTGGAGCTATGTGAAGGTAATTTGCAAACTTAGCTGAATTCTACTACTTAAATATATGAAACTTGTCACAAAAGTTGCATGACTTTTTAATGTTTGATTTGTATTTAAGCAACGGTATATTATACCGAATGAATGTGAATATTGAGCTTTGAGGTCAATTCGTGACGCTTGGAGGGGGTATAAGAGTCGTATTAAAAAGGCACACTATACGGCTTATGAAACTGATGAAGAGAGGCTTGAAAATAGGCCATATGAAATTCCACTTCAGGATTTCAAAGTACTCATGCAGTTTTGGGGAGATGAAAAAGTTCATGTATAATTTTAAGTTTTATCCCAGGATTTTTTTCCCTTTTTGTTTACTCAAATCTGTCGGATAAACATATTTATTTCATGTTGTTTTATAGTCCAAGGCCCTTACAAATTTTGCAAATCGGAAATCGTATACTGACACACAAACTACTAGCCCAACACTTTTTTTCCCAAATTCGGCACAAGATGGTATGTATTTTGCTTATTTTTATGGTTGGCTAGTTTAACAATATAGGTCATATGGTGGCATGCTTGTTTAACTCGAACGCAGTATCCTTGTTTAACTTGTGAATAAACTACATATCCTTGCTTAAGTTGTTTAGCAATAATATTGATATGTGTTGTGGAACAATTGGTTTGATATCCTTTTACTATCTAATGTTTTTTGTATCAGTGTCCAAGGAATCAGACGGAGAACTTTATGTTAAAACTCGCAAGCGGAAAGATGGAAAGGTGCACATGACTGATGCTTCAATAATGAACTACAGAATTGTAAGAATTTTATTTTCTCTTCAATCAGGCGTCAAAAACAATGCTTCATTTTGCACATGATCATCATTATTGTAGAATTAGATCTTGTTTTGTTGAAACTGATAGCAGGATTGATCATAGCAACTGGTGTGATCTTTTACTTTGGGTTTCAGTCTGTTATATGCCACAATTCTTGTTTAAGAAACTTGTTTAAAAATTGTTAAATTTATTTAATGTGACATTTTAAAACTGCTTTATTTTTCACGAGAAGATTGAAAAAGCAATAGGTGAAGGAGGCAATGATGGAGTTGTTCATGAATTTGTTTCCAATGGAAAGTCGCACAATCCATCGTGGCTTATAGGACGGCACACAAAGTCTCCAAAAGTTTCAAAAGCTGCTCCAACAGCAGGCACATACATAGAGGAGCTGGCAATGAAGATAAGGGAAGATATAGCCGACGAAGTTGAAACAAAGGTGAACAAGATGGTCCAAAGTGAATTTGATGCGAAGGTGGAAGAAAAAGTTTAGGAGAACTTGACAAGGATGCTTAAGAAATTGTGTGAAGCAAACCCGCACATGCACATTGATATTGGGGATCTTTGTATGACAGTTCACAGTGAAGGCACTGAAACTGAGAGCAGTAAACGCAATGTAGGCTCGCGCTCTTATTCATTGATATTGGGGATCTTTGTGCGCAACTACAGTGAACATGAACTGATGTACATACTAGCTATGTTTGTAAGTATGCTCTGTGAACATGATTTTTCTGGCTATGTTTGTGTAATGACCCGGGATTTCGACCAGCTAATTTTAAATATTTAGAATGGATTTAAATATTTAGTAGATAAAATAAATGAAATTCTATATTTATGTTACCAATTTAAATATCGATTTCGATTTAATATCGTATATATTAAATTATCAAAATAAGGAATCAGCGAATAACTGAATTCAAAGTGAAAACTGATTTTAAATCATTTCAGATAATCAATACATAATTCTGTTTGAATTAGAATAATAATATTAAATTATTTATCGAAGAATTTAAATGGTTTGAAATTTAAATTAAATCAATTTAAATTAATATCTTCTACAGACGATCGAACTGGACTTCGTAACCTATCCCAGTGTGTTCGGAATAGTGGTATAACCTTAGAGTTGAAAGTTGTTGGGTTCAGTGAGGGATTCAGAATCAGTGTGTATTTTTAATTAAAGGGTACCAGTTTAATTGAAATAAAAATTAAATAAAATCATAAGGAGGGAATTAGAGCACGTCCTCCACTTCATCTCCACAAGTTTCAGGCCTTGCTGTTCAAATGTAAAACCGCATCCTTCCCTTTTAAATCCACTATCTCATTCCTTTGCCATTCATTTGCTCCTCAGAAAAATCGAAGCCTCCAAACTAAATAAATGGCCGACACTCTGTAATCATCTCCAACCTAAATCGAAACCAAATTCATTTCTTCGGTTCCTCAAAACGGAAATGGCCACTGCCCTAAAAATCAACCTATCTCGAATCGATCAATCTGCAATTGAACGGCGAGTAACTCGACGTCGACGAGGCTCGCACAAGTCTGGCAAAACTCAGAGGAAGGGGGTTCGAAGGGTTTTAGTCGCGGTTGTGCTCAGAGTAAAGAAGCAGACAAGGTCACGGTTTTGAAAAAGGTATCGATGTGGATTGGGGAATTGTTGATGTCGCGAGTGGAATTTGGGATCGACCGATTCAGCGAACCATCAACCGTTTGCTTCAGGTCAGGATTTGAGGTGATTCGATGATGTTGGGGAGGTCTCGCGGTCTTACAGGAAGGGCGATAGGGCAATGCAACGTTGAAAGGGGAGGGGTTCGATTGGTTGATGGCGATGTGAAATAGGGTTCGACGGTGACTTTGAGGCATCGGCAGTTTCAAAATGGGGTTGCAGGATGCTTGGAAGTCGAAATATTCATTTAGAAGGAAGGAGGAATTAGGAAGTTAACAAGGTAATTAATTATATAAATTTGTTAGTTAATATTTTCTTATAAGAATTTAATTAGTATAGGGGTTAGAATTAAATTTGTATAATGGTTAGGATTTAAATTAGTATATCAGTGTATATTAGTTCAATTATTTGTTAAGATAAAATTAGTTTAGTAACCATTAGTAAAAGAAAAATATAAAGGAAAGTTATTTATTTATTTAAATAATTAATTTAAATAAATAAATGTTTAATTGGTAAATTTGAATAAAATCATCGCAGGTGTGAATTTATTCGAGGAAATACATATCCGAGATGAAATGGAAATTTACTGGTTGTTCGGCAATTTAAATTCTGGTGAGTAATCCTCACTCACCACTTATTTAGAAATTATTTTTATATCATTAAAAATAATTGTCTGTGCTTGTTTGAATGTTGTCTGATGGTTTTAAAATATATATTAGTTATTTAGGACTATTATATATATATATATATATTGGGTGGATGATTGGTTGGATTTCCGCAGTTTCATTAGCGGATGCCCGCAGTTTCATAGCGGATGATTACCCTATACGCCCCACGCTATGATTACTGGATGACCTTCATACCGCGATATCCTGCCTCGAAGCAGGATGGGTATTACTATGTTGACTAACATCTGTGGATGCAGGAAAACAGGTTGGAGGAATCCAACTGGATTCCTCAAAAATATATTATCTGTTGTTGTTTGTTTGATTTCATATATATATTCATATATGATGTGTTTAAAATCAAATGATTGAAAATTGGTTGATTGATTGTTTAAAATATCCCTAGAGCTTGAATGTTGATTCATAAAAATATCGAAAAGGGTATTTGAAATTTAAAAGGGGAATTCTATTTTTATAAATGGAATTTGAATTTTAAATGAGGTATAGAAACATTAACTTGTTTTGAATATATATAAACAAGTAATCGAATTTATAAAGTTGTCATAAATGGAAATATGGAATTTGAATTTTAAATGAGGTATAGAAACATTAACTTGTTTTGAATATATATAAACAAGTAATCGAATTTATAAAGTTGTCATAAATGGAAGATAGGATTTGAATCGAAATTTATAAACGTTGTTTATAAATAGAAAGGTGGGATTTTGAATTGAAGTTATAAACGTTGTTTATAAATAATGCAGAGAATTCAAATAGAATTTGAATATAGACATTCAAATGGACTTTAACAATAGAGATTTGAATAATCGAATTCAAATGGACTTTAACAATAGAGATTTGAATAATCGAATTCAAATGGACTTTAACAATAGAGATTTGAATAATCGAATTCAAATGGACTTTAACAATAGAGATTTGAATAATCGAATTCAAATGGACTTTAACTATAGATTTGAATATAGACATTCAAATGGACTTTAAACTATAGAATTTGAATATAGAATTCAAATGTACTTTAAACTATAGAATTTGAAAATAGAATTCAAATGAAGTTTAAATAAAAAGAATTCAAATAGAATTGAATTGGAATTTGAATAAGAAGTCGATAAGAAAACGAGAGTATGGGTATAATTAGAATTTGTTAATTTGCAGTTAAAATATATTTGAACATGTCAAATATGAAGGTGAAATAGACTGAAAAGTAAGTAACAGATTAAATTAACAAATTGAGTTAAAACGATTGGTATAGTTAAAATAGATTGGACAGGTATAGACATACAGGAGACAGGTATGGAATAAAGTATAGAAGTGAAATAAATAGAATGCCCGACAAAAAGGTACGTATTTAATTTCCATATGAGATTTTATGCGCCGTATCGGCAAGCCGCTTGGCTTTTTCTTTTTCTTTTTGAGATGAGAAGGACCGGGAAAGCTATTTGAAATTTCTCGATGCTCCCGGTACAAAGGAGGTTATGGCGAATTTTTCCGGGAATTTAAGGAGATAGAATATTTTTAAGATAATTTGATAGTTAGCAATCGACGTATCGATATATATAGAAGTCGATAAGAAAACGAACTTAGAAATAGAATAGTATAATCAAAAAGGAAGACTAGGAATAAAATCTAGTAAGAATAGAAAGAGAAGGTATATATGTGTTTAAAAGTGAAGAAGTAGTTGTATGGTATTGATTATTCGAGTAAGTAGTCTTGTCTGTTTTGACGTTAAATGTTATTCAGTCAAGGTCTGAGAGGTAATTATACCCCAACTTGGTTGATTTCATGATATACCGATAAGTAGCAAGATTTCAGGCTCGAAGATCAATGTGGAATAAGAATTAGTTAAATACTGTATTTGGGTTGTCGTAACGATGCTTTACACAACATCTGTTCTAACCCAAATATGTGCAAAGCTTGGAAATAGAATAATGAATATTTCCTAGCATAGAAAATAAAGGAAGGCGATATATGGAAATGTTTTCCAAAGAACGTATAAGGCCAATATGGTTATTGAAAATATTTGGTTAACAAATATTGATAAAAAAATAGAGAATAGATTTAATTAATGGAATATTAATTAAAGGTTCAGTGATTGTTGGATGTTTGGATGAACACTTGTTTTATTCGATAGTTAAATCATCGACTATCGAAACACTTGTTTTTATTCGATAGTTAAATCACAGACTATCGAAGTTTTGACCATCGTTGTCAATATGGAGAGACCGGTTGGATTATTATCCGAAGAATCACTCCAAATCGGCAGTAGCGTGCGAATCAGATTATATAAAGATAATCGAAGACGGAGTAGAGTGCAAGGACTTTTTCTATTAATAGAAATAGTGCCTTCAGTTCATCCTGTTCCTGGGTGACGTGTATGGATGAATGTCTGACAGAGTATTTCCAGAAAGGTCACGTACATTGATTTCTTCAACTGTACCAAGAGTGGAAGCGGAGGAGGAAACTTCTTTTAGCTGACACGTAATGTACTGTTGTAGACGTCAATTAGTGATTTTCAATGGATCTGACGATGTGACATTCGAAGTGAATCTGGTGTGATTATAAAGCGTAGCTTCTAACCTCATCATCCGGTAAATGACAGAAATCGGGCAAGCAGCATGGCTATGTAGGTCGCACCTATTAGGCTGTATAATCACCTGATCTAGAGTTTCATTTACTTCTAAAAATCTATTGTCGATGCTGTCCCATTCGGGAAACGGTTGCTGATCCCAATCGTTGGTTATATACATTCGATACACTCAAGCGAAATGAGTGGTCAGTCCTGTGTGGCTGAGTTGCAAGATGTTCTTGTTGAACTTGGTGTATTCTCCTCTAGAGATATACCAGCGGAAGGTGATTCCATACCTTGTCATAGTTGGAAAACCAAATACCCAATATGTGCTTGCGGTTTTGATTGTATATATATGTGGAACGTGAGATGCAAACGTTCCACTAGATTATTATTTACTTGATTTAGACATTATTATAATATCAAAAGAGTTTTGATATAAAGATAAATCAAGTGTTTGGATTCTCATAAGGGAAAAACCCGTTCCGTGTTATACGGCGTGGTCTTATGAGATATCATTTAGTTTTCTGAAACTGTTTTAAACTGTTTACTCATACCAGTCCCATGACTGACCCGGAGTTTACTTTGTTGTTTTCCCTAAACTCTTGGGTGCCTAAATTTGTACGGGCAGTCAAGTAGTCGGGAATTTACAGATATACTGGAAGAGCTTGGAGCAGGAGGCTTCAGGATCATATAGCTATAGTTATTTCTGCTGTGTTGTAAGTGATGTACTTTGATATTGATGTATATTCAAGTACAGATGTATATTTCAAGTTATGTTCTATATATTATATGTTATTCGTTCCGCTGTGAGATTCGTGTTACTCTGATGTTGTGTTCTTCTTCTTCTTCTATTTCTAAGTTTCTATCTTATCTATCCTCACCCTCTAACTTCTTTCTATTAATGGTTCGAATTTCCGTGATATTTGGGGTTGGACTTGTGTTTTTGGTCAGCTCAAATTCTTCCGGATTTTCGGGTCATTACAGTTGGTATCAGAGCTTAGGTTTAGCGAATACTTAGGTTGTGTGGAAATGTGCTCATTAGAGATAGGATCAGTAGTATCCTAGAATGAGTTGAGTGTATATATATACGAGAGAGCGTATTTGTTATTTGATATAAAACTGTTTTATATTGTGTTGACTAGTCTGTTGAGTGGATTATAAATTTTGGTCGAATCGTGGGACGCCACGATGTCGATAGGAGTTTATAAACATTTGAACAGAAGATTGGACACAATATTGTTTTTAAATAGTTAAGTTGATTGTTAGGATTATAATCGAATTAGATTATAAAACAGAAATAGTTATATATATAACCAATGGAATTTGTATATGAAATCAAATATACAAATATGATAAATTGAAATTGAATTCAGACCAGAATTAAGAATTTAAAATCCTGGGAAGTTGGGAAAAAGTATATTAAAATAATATAGCTTTATTTTGGAAGGATTTTTGAATTAAAATCACTTGAATGGATTTTGAAAGAAATATAGCACTGAACTCATTCAGTAGCTGGGAAATAATTCTGATGATGGTCGCAACATCATCAGTGTTCATTTTCGAGTTTCTAAGTGATAAATTGTTGCCTTAGAAAAGTTTTGATGGAAATTTGTTTGAAAAGAAACAAGTTGTTTGAAAATTCAAATATTTTGAATTTGGGATATATATAAATATATGTATATATTTATATTACTTCAAAGGAATTTTGAAATGGGAATTGGAATATAGATTTCAAATAGAAGTAAAATAAAGGAATTTGAATATATATGTAATTCAAATAGAAGTGAAATAGAATTTGAATTCAAAGGAATTCAAATGAGTTTGAATAAAGGAATTCAAATGGAATTTGAATATTGCAAATATAAAGGGAATTCAAATATAGAATTTGAACATAGAAATTGAAATAGGATTTGAATAAAGACAAATTCAAATAGAAATTGTATAAGAAAAATTGAAATGGAATTTGAATTCAAAGAAATTCAAATGGATTTGAATAAAGAAAAGTCAAATAGAGATTTGAATATTAGAATTCAAATGGAATTTGGTTTAATAGAATTTCAAAGAGAATATAAAGTGGAGGTTGAATATTAGAATTCAAGAAAATATAGAGTTTGAAATAGAATTTAAATTCAAAGGATTTCAAATAGAAATTGAAAAAAGGAATTTAAATAGAAATCGAATAAAGGATTTCAAATGGAATTTGAATAAGGGATTTGAAATGGGTTTTGAATAAAGGATTTCAAATAGGAATTGAAGATAAGAAATTCAAATAGAATCTGAAGATAAGGAAATTGAATTAGAATTTGAATCGAAGAAAATTCAAATAGAAATTGAATAGAAGGAAATTCAAATATAGAGTTTGAATAAAGAAATTCAAATGGAATTTGAATATTGTAAATGTAGAGGACTTGAAAATTTAAAGAGAAATAGATCGGGAATATTATGTTGAAATGGAAAAATGGATTTGATATATATTAAAAATATATCAGAATGGAGTTGAATTCATTATAAACAAAGTTAAAATGTTTATATTCATAAATATAATTAAAACGAGCTCGCCGTAGCACGACAGTTCGTAAATTGGCGATTCGAACTTCAATTTAGTATACAGAACTCAATTGAAGTCGGAATTCTTTGAAACAAGAATCGTCGGGACCGGTTGAATAATAGTTTCCTAATGAAAGAGAAAAATCTGGATTTCATCGTGTAGATTTTGAGTTATGTCAAAATCAAATTTTTAGAAAAGCAGCGCCAGAACCATTAGAAAACCATAACGGTTTAATTAAATAAATAAAAGGGATTTTTAGGAAATAAAATCCGAATTGGCATTAGAAAAAAATCCAGACTGGAGATATAAAATAAATATGAACTCCAGTGAAGTAAGTGAAATGATTTTTAAGACAAAAATCATATTTTAAATGGTTAAATAGAATTAACTAAATTGGTGAATAATTAGTTAAAGGAAATTTGAATCGAAATTGGGTTTTTGGATAAGTGAAAGAGATTGAGAATTTATATTCGAAATCGAATATATAACTCGAGTTGAAAATATAATTAGATTAGTTATAACTAAGTGACATATATTTGAACAAGTTATATTCAAATAAAAAGGGTGAAATAGGCAAAACGGTTAATTAGCAACTAGTTAATGGGAATTTGAACGATTGAAATTAAATTTAACTTAAGTAAGTTAAATGTATCGAAATGAATAAATTGAGTAAAATCAATGTGAATATTAATTGGGTGTGAATAAAGGAAATATATTTGTAAAACAACATAGAGGAGATATATTTATGAAATCAAATATAAGGGAAATATTTGTTAAACAAGTATAAAAGGAAGTTATGTGCAAATAAATAGAAAAGATTAATTTTTAAATAACAGTTTATAAATTAAATTAAATATTTATCATTCGATAAATGGAATATATAAGTCTGAACTTATGTAGAGAAGAGATATTGGTTTTTAACACCGATAGTTTTAAAATAGAATGGATACACAACACTTGTATAAGTGAAGTAACGTTATTAAAGAGAAACATTTATAAAGTGAAGAACCGTTACTAAAAGTAAATCTTTATAAATTAATAAACGTTATCCAATAGGAGTTATTCGAATAGGAGAAGTCGATTAGAGTTAGAATAAATCGATTAGAGTAAGAATTAACCAGATAGAGTTAATTGAATGTAGTTAATCGAACTAGGATTTAATTGAATGTTAGTTATTCAATTTAAGTTGATCGAATATAGTTATTGAAATAGAGTTAGTCAACCATAGTTACTCAGGATAAGTTGCCATTTCGTACGACTGCTAGCGTAATTCGCAGGGCTGCAGATAGCCTAGGACGGTCGGATGTTTCTTGGGGGAATCAGGCGTAACCGTTGTGATCGCTGCGATCTAGAGTCAAGCGAATGGAGTTAAACCGAATATAATTTATTCGAATAAAGTTAAAAGGAGTAAATCAAATAGAGTAAATCGAATATAGCTTATTCGAAGAAGGGTTTTCGAATCTAGTTATTCGAAAGAGAGATTATCGAATATAGTTATTCGAAGGGAAGAGTTATCAAATAAGGATTTATTCGAAATAGAGTTACGTAAGGAAGTTTGAGATGTTGAGTATCAACATGAATAAGTTTTGAAAAGTTAATGGGTTTGTAACACTTTTTCTACCTTAGCAATTTCGAGGACGAAATTATTTTAAGTGGGGAAGATTGTAATGACCCGGGATTTCGACCAGCTAATTTTAAATATTTAGAATGGATTTAAATATTTAGTAGATAAAATAAATGAAATTCTATATTTATGTTACCAATTTAAATATCGATTTCGATTTAATATCGTATATATTAAATTATCAAAATAAGGAATCAGCGAATAACCGAATTCAAAGTGAAAACTGATTTGAAATCAGTTCAGATAATCAATACATAATTCTGTTTGAATTAGAATAATAATATTAAATTATTTATCGAAGAATTTAAATGGTTTGAAATTTAAATTAAATCAATTTAAATTAATATCTTCTACAGACGATCGAACTGGACTTCGTAACCTATCCCAGTGTGTTCGGAATAGTGGTATAACCTTAGAGTTGAAAGTTGTTGGGTTCAGTGAGGGATTCAGAATCAGTGTGTATTTTTAATTAAAGGGTACCAGTTTAATTGAAATAAAAATTAAATAAAATCATAAGGAGGGAATTAGAGCACGTCCTCCACTTCATCTCCACAAGTTTCAGGCCTTGCTGTTCAAATGTAAAACCGCATCCTTCCCTTTTAAATCCACTATCTCATTCCTTTGCCATTCATTTGCTCCTCAGAAAAATCGAAGCCTCCAAACTAAATAAATGGCCGACTCTCTGTAATCATCTCCAACCTAAATCGAAACCAAATTCATTTCTTCGGTTCCTCAAAACGGAAATGGCCACTGCCCTAAAAATCAACCTATCTCGAATCGATCAATCTGCAATTGAACGGCGAGTAACTCGAAGTCGACGAGGCTCGCACAAGTCTGGCAAAACTCAGAGGAAGGGGGTTCGAAGGGTTTCAGTCGCGGTTGTGCTCAGAGTAAAGAAGCAGACAAGGTCACGGTTTTGAAAAAGGTATCGATGTGGATTGGGGAACTGTTGATGTCGCGAGTGGAATTTGGGATCGACCGATTCAGCGAACCATCGACCGTTTGCTTCAGGTCAGGATTTGAGGTGATTCGATGATGTTGGGGAGGTCTCGCGGTCTTACAGGAAGGGCGATAGGGCAATGCAATGTTGAAAGGGGAGGGGTTCGATTGGTTGATGGCGATGGGAAATAGGGTTCGACAGTGACTTTGAGGCATCGGCAGTTTCAAAAAGGGGTTGCAGGATGCTTGGAAGTCGAAATATTCATTTAGAAGGAAGGAGGAATTAGGAAGTTAACAAGGTAATTAATTATATAAATTTGTTAGTTAATATTTTCTTATAAGAATTTAATTAGTATAGGGGTTAGAATTAAATTTGTATAATGGTTAGGATTTAAATTAGTATATCAGTGTATATTAGTTCAATTATTTGTTAAGATAAAATTAGTTTAGTAACCATTAGTAAAAGAAAAATATAAAGGAAAGTTATTTATTTATTTAAATAAATAATTTAAATAAATAAATGTTTAATTGGTAAATTTGAATAAAATCATCGCAGGTGTGAATTTATTCGAGGAAATACATATCCGAGATGAAATGGAAATTTACTGGTTGTTCGGCAATTTAAATTCTGGTGAGTAAACCTCACTCACCACTTATTTAGAAATTATTTTTATATCATTAAAAATAATTGTCTGTGCTTGTTTGAATGTTGTCTGATGGTTTTAAAATATATATTAGTTATTTAGGACTATTATATATATATATATATTGGGTAGATGATTGGTTGGATTTCCGCAGTTTCATTAGCGGATGCCCGCAGTTTCATAGCGGATGATTACCCTATACGCCCCACGCTATGATTACTGGATGACCTTCATACCGCGATATCCTGCCTCGAAGCAGGATGGGTATTACTATGTTGACTAACATATGTGGATGCAGGAAAACAGGTTGGAGGAATCCAACTGGATTCCTCAAAAATATATTATCTGTTGTTGTTTGTTTGATTTCATATATATATATATATATTCATATATGATGTGTTAAAAATCAAATGATTGAAAATTGGTTGATTGATTGTTTAAAATATCCCTAGAGCTTGAATGTTGATTCATAAAAATATCAAAAAGGGTATTTGAAATTTAAAAGGGGAATTCTATTTTTATAAATGGAATTTGAATTTTAAATGAGGTATAGAAACATTAACTTGTTTTGAATATATATAAACAAGTAATCGAATTTATAAAGTTGTCATAAATGGAAATATGGAATTTGAATTTTAAATGAGGTATAGAAACATTAACTTGTTTTGAATATATATAAACAAGTAATCGAATTTATAAAGTTGTCATAAATGGAAGATAGGATTTGAATCGAAATTTATAAACGTTGTTTATAAATAGAAAGGTGGGATTTTGAATTGAAGTTATAAACGTTGTTTATAAATAATGCAGAGAATTCAAATAGAATTTGAATATAGACATTCAAATGGACTTTAACAATAGAGATTTGAATAATCGAATTCAAATGGACTTTAACAATAGAGATTTGAATAATCGAATTCAAATGGACTTTAACAATAGAGATTTGAATAATCGAATTCAAATGGACTTTAACAATAGAGATTTGAATAATCGAATTCAAATGGACTTTAACAATAGAGATTTGAATAATCGAATTCAAATGGACTTTAACTATACATTTGAATATAGACATTCAAATGGACTTTAAACTATAGAATTTGAATATAGAATTCAAATGTACTTTAAACTATAGAATTTGAAAATAGAAT
The DNA here is from genome assembly GCA_030737875.1 of Allium sativum. Taxonomy (NCBI): domain Eukaryota; kingdom Viridiplantae; phylum Streptophyta; class Magnoliopsida; order Asparagales; family Amaryllidaceae; genus Allium; species Allium sativum. Next base: position 705,654,840 of record CM060916.1, on the reverse strand, counting down.
TCAAATGAAGTTTAAATAAAAAGAATTCAAATAGAATTGAATTGGAATTTGAATAAGAAGTCGATAAGAAAACGAGAGTATGGGTATAATTAGAATTTGTTAATTTGCAGTTAAAATATATTTGAACATGTCAAATATGAAGGTGAAATAGACTGAAAAGTAAGTAACAGATTAAATTAACAAATTGAGTTAAAACGATTGGTATAGTTAAAATAGATTGGACAGGTATAGACATACAGGAAACAGGTATGGAATAAAGTATAGAAGTGAAATAAATAGAATGCCCGACAAAAAGGTACGTATTTAATTTCCATATGAGATTTTATGCGCCGTATCGGCAAGCCGCTTGGCTTTTTCTTTTTCTTTTTGAGATGAGAAGGACCGGGAAAGCTATTTGAAATTTCCCGATGCTCCCGGTACAAAGGAGGTTATGGCGAATTTTTCCGGGAATTTAAGGAGATAGAATATTTTTAAGATAATTTGATAGTTAGCAATCAACGTATCGATATATATAGAAGTCGATAAGAAAACGAACTTAGAAATAGAATAGTATAATCAAAAAGGAAGACTAGGAATAAAATCTAGTAAGAATAGAAAGAGAAGGTATATATGTGTTTAAAAGTGAAGAAGTAGTTGTATGGTATTGGTTATTCGAGTAAGTAGTCTTGTCTGTTTTGACGTTAAATGTTATTCAGTCAAGGTCTGAGAGGTAATTATACCCCAACTTGGTTGATTTCATGATATACCGATAAGTAGCAAGATTTCAGGCTCGAAGATCAATGTGGAATAAGAATTAGTTAAATACTGTATTTGGGTTGTCGTAACGATGCTTTACACAACATCTGTTCTAACCCAAATATGTGCAAAGCTTGGAAATAGAATAATGAATATTTCCTAGCATAGAAAATAAAGGAAGGCGATATATGGAAATGTTTTCCAAAGAACGTATAAGGCCAATATGGTTATTGAAAATATTTGGTTAACAAATATTGATAAAAAAATAGAGAATAGATTTAATTAATGGAATATTAATTAAAGGTTCAGTGATTGTTGGATGTTTGGATGAACACTTGTTTTATTCGATAGTTAAATCATCGACTATCGAAACACTTGTTTTTATTCGATAGTTAAATCACAGACTATCGAAGTTTTGACCATCGTTGTCAATATGGAGAGACCGGTTGGATTATTATCCGAAGAACCACTCCATATCGGCAGTAGCGTGCGAATCAGATTATATAAAGATAATCGAAGACGGAGTAGAGTGCAAGGACTTTTTCTATTAATAGAAATAGTGCCTTCAGTTCATCCTGTTCCTAGGTGACGTGTATGGATGAATGTCTGACAGAGTATTTCCAGAAAGGTCACGTACATTGATTTCTTCAACTGTACCAAGAGTGGAAGCGGAGGAGGAAACTTCTTTTAGATGACACGTAATGTACTGTTGTAGACGTCAATTAGTGATTTTCAATGGATCTGACGATGTGACATTCGAAGTGAATCTGGTGTGATGATAAAGCGTAGCTTCTAGCCTCATCATCCGGTAAATGACAGAATTCGGGAAAGCAGCATGGCTATGTAGGTCGCACCTATTAGGCTGTATAATCACCTGATCTAGAGTTTCATTTACTTCTAAAAATCTATTGTCGATGCTGTCCCATTCGGGAAACGGTTGCTTATCCCAATCGTTGGTGATATACATTCGATACACTCAAGCGAAATGAGTGGTCAGTCATGTGTGGCTGAGTTGCAAGATGTTCTTGTTGAACTCGGTGTATTCTCCTCTAGAGATATACCAGCGGAAGGTGATTCCATACCTTGTCATAGTTGGAAAACCAAATACCCAATACGTGCTTGCGGTTTTGATTGTATATATATGTGGAACGTGAGATGCAAACGTTCCACTAGACTATTATTTACTTTATTTAGACATTATTATAATATCAAAAGAGTTTTGATATAAAGATAAATCAAGTGTTTGGATTCTCATAAGGGAAAAACCCGTTCCGTGTTATACGGCGTGGTCTTATGAGATATCATTTAGTTTTCTGAAACTGTTTTAAACTGTTTACTCATACCAGTCCCATGACTGACCCGGAGTTTACTTTGTTGTTTTCCCTAAACTCTTGGGTGCCTAAATTTGTACGGGCAGTCAAGTAGTCGGGAATTTACAGATATACTGGAAGAGCTTGGAGCAGGAGGCTTCAGGATCATATAGCTATAGTTATTTCTGCTGTGTTGAAAGTGATGTACTTTGATATTGATGTATATTCAAGTACAGATGTATATTTCAAGTTATGTTATATATATTATATGTTATTCGTTCCGCTGTGAGATTCGTGTTACTCTGATGTTGTGTTCTTCTTCTTCTTCTTCTATTTCTAAGTTTCTATCTTATCTATCCTCACCCTCTAACTTCTTTCTATTAATGGTTCGAATTTCCGTGATATTTGGGGTTGGACCTGTGTTTTTGGTCAGCTCAAATTCTTCCGGATTTTCGGGTCATTACTTCTTGTAAGTATGTTTGTAAGTACTAATATTTGTGTTGCTTGTGAATCCGAGATAATTAGTAGTTTAATTTAGTGTGATGTTAAATTCTGTAATGTTGCAGTATGTGATTTAATGTTGCCATAGCTCTTATATAATGTTGTTGTATGTAATGTAAACTATTGTCATTGCTATGATATGGTGTTGCCATTGGATGGTAAAAGTGTTGCATAAATTAATGCATGTGGGCCCCACAATAGGATTCCGTGAACCCGAGCTACAGCTGCAACATGATTCTGTGAACCCGGGTTACAGATTTTAGTGGACCCCACATTTTTGTAAATTTAGTACCTGTGGAAACACCTGTGCTGATGTTGCCTTAGGGTCGCAAATGTGTGGCCTTTGACTCTAAGGCAACGCGGCAAAAGGCAACCCCAAAAAAGTGTTGCCACAAATCATTTTTTGCCTATAGCAACACTTTTTGGCACCTACTGCGTCATTTCTCTGGGGTTGCCGTAGGCCATCTATGGCGTAGTTTTAACCAATTCCAATTAAATCCTTTATTTAAATTAGTTAATAATATAATTAATTTAAATAATTCATTTAATCAACTCTTAACCCGTTAGGTTAATTTATGCTGATCAACTTATAAATTTTACTAACATAAGAATTAGTTTTATAAAACGATTAATAATCATTTATAAATTTTATATAATAAATAACAAATATTTATTAACTTTAAAATACTTTTTTATTCAAATAATAGATTTAAAATCCATATTCAGTTATAAAATAAATTTATAACTTTATCTATTAATTCACCTAACGGTAAATCAACATTTATAACACGATTGATTTATATGTCATGCGCTGCCAATTACCCGACCAATATTGTCCATCGGTCAATAACAAAACAAACCCACGTTAAATTTAGATTCATTGATCAAATCAATCAGTCAATCATATTGGTTAAATAGTTCATATAATTGCGATATGAAATAAACAACAAATTTGAGGAATCCAGTTGGACCCCTCTAACCTATTTTGCCTTGCATCCAAATTCATTACCTCAATTTAAATTCAATAAACAGATATAACTGTAACATCCTAATATTTTGCGATAATTTAAAATATTATGTTTAATGTGTTTTTGAACAAAAATTGTTTTAAATATTAAAATTTATTATTTATGTCTTATATTAAGAAGGTAAGATTAAAATTTAACTTGTCGAACAATAATACGAAATAGCTATATGATAAAGTTTGGAGTTGATAATTTATTTATATAGAAATTTGAAATTTATTTGAATTCTATATTTTGATTTGATTAGACATTATAACTATTGAATTTAATTTTAGGTAAATAATTGAAACTGAATATTTTATTAATAAATATTGAAATTTGACATTATTGTAAATAATCTCAGAATTCGATAAAACTAATTTTATTGAATCAGAAATGGTAAATTATTTTATGATCTAAAATTTCATAGTCATCGGAATTATAATTTGATCATAGGAAATTAAAACACATATAAATTTGTGTGTATAATTTAATTAAATAGTCGACTTTTAGAAGAAACTGATATAGACTTTGGAATTGGGCCTTAAAACCTATTCCATTGCATTCAGAAGGCATCAAAACATATTGTTATGGGCCTAATTTGAAGTCCGTCCGAATTTTGGCTTATACATCATGCTAATCGAGAAATAATATTATTTTATTCATTCCAAAACCCAAGTTTTTCAGCCGTCGTATATTCATTTCGTTGGCCGCTATTGTTTGAATCTTCCTCCCATATTATCTTCTAATCTACTCAACGAAATTTAAAAATTTATGAACCAAAGTTGTAGAGCTAGACGAGATCTTCTGATCTATACGGATGATGGTAGTGTTTAAGATCAGAATTCGTCGGAATTCGGGTTTAAAGACTGCGCGCGTTTTGGGTTTTTGGGAGAGTTGTGGATCATCACGAGCCACTGGACTTTGGCCGAGCAAGGAGAAGAGGAAGGCGCACGTACTGATGGTGGTTGATCATGTTCTGGAGTGTTGGATTTTGGTGCGTGATTTGTTTTGGAATCGGACATGGTTCTTCGAGTCCATCTCTGCTGAAATGAACGAACGGGGAGGCTAATAAGGAAGACTAGGTGCTGACGTGGCAAGCCTTTTTTGCTCCATTTTCCCTTTTATTGTTTTATTTAAATTTCAATCACTAAAACTTATATAACTTTTTCATATGAGCACCAATTGACATGTGGTTTTTGCGTTGGAACCGTATGGTTTGGACTGATTCTGAGAAAGTTGATTTTTGGGCTAAATTTGGATTTCAATCTCTTTCAGAACCAAAGGTGAGTGATTAAATCCACTCACATCTAACTAAAATATTTGATTGTTAGTTAATTTAAATTCATGTCATGATATGATTGTATTGTTTGCTGTTTGATTGTTTAAATTGCATATTTATGTTAAATCTGCATAGACTATATAATTTAATTTAACTATTATATAAATTTTGCTGTTAGAGATTAATTTCTAGTTAAAAAAATATAGAATCTCATTCCTGATGATTAGTAACTGATATTATTGAACTATTTAGATGTGTTGATTTTGATGTATGCCTTGAATTTATGTATTTAATGTATTGATATGAAATTCATATTGTTATCAACATTGTTTATATATGTAATTCATATTTTTGTTGATTAATTCCAACCATTACCCTAGATATTACAGGCATCAAATAAAACCCGGATTAATCATTAAAATGAATTAAGAACGTAGGTTGAAATGATAAATAACTATAACCCTGATATGGATTGAAATGATATATATCCTTTCCTAAATACTAAAATTTAATTTTAAGTATTACTTAGCCATATGGTAGAAAATTATATGCGGACACGGTTGGTTAAATAAAAATTGTTTTTAATCTTGAATTTTGGAATATTATTTTAAAGACAAAATAAGTGACTTTATTAATTGATTTTCGTTAAATTTGGACTTTGTGCTTTGAAACTAAAAATTTCAATTTTAATAGAATTCGTAAATGTTGATAACTGAAATTAAATTGAATTGAATATAAAATATAAATTTATCAAAATTGAATTGTTTATCCATCGATGATATTATTTTAAATTTACCTGATTTATTGTGATAATATACCTGTGAACTCTAGATTTTATAAATGAATAATTCAAAGTGAGGATTATAATTGAAGTTCAATTATTTGAATCATATTAAATCGAATTGTTTGAAATTGAATTGTTGAATCGTATCGAAATAATAAAATGTGAAGTTGAATCGATTTGAATTAAGATATCAAAATTTAGTCGAATTGATTTGAAACTGAAATATCATTTCCTGCTTGGTTAAATTTTTGAAGATATGATTCTAATTCCAACTATAGTATTTTTAAACCATTTTATAAACTATTTTATTTTTATAATAATAATATTCTTTATAAACTATTTACCTTATAACTATTTTTTTATTATTTTAAATTAACTATTTTAATATCTAACTATTTATTTTATGGGCTATTTTATTATTTTACCTATAGATTTTACTAAATCTGAAATCCTATTTTAAATACAAATTATTTATTTTTAAACTATTTATATCATATATTTAAAAAATATTTTTTTTACTATTTTAAATTATTTTAAAGTTGGAGTTGTTTCAAGATTTTAAATTAGTTAAAATATAATTTTTATGATGAATAATATTCTCTCTTGAATATTGTAATGATTTTTATGAAAAATTGATCTTTTGATATGAAGTACGGACCCCTTTGAAATGTAAAATGAAATGACCGGTGTGAAAATTATAAACGATTGGTTGTTAAAGAGACCGGGATCAGATATTGTCATACTCTCTGCCAATACCGAAAACCACTTTAACAACTGTGTACGCGGTGGAGTTACAGAATGAAGTGGGTTGATTTGGAGGCGATTACCGAATTTGAAGAAAGAGAATGACAATGGATATCCTTGACCTTCGGGTCATAATTAAAATGACTAAAACAGAGCTATATCGTGACCAAGTAGGGTTGGCTACCTCCATCGACAACACTTCTTCCTATATTACTATAGTCCCTCAGTTTGATTGATTTGATTTGAGGCACATCCGTGATTTGGGAGTGTTGTCCGAGGTGGGCGGTAGTCGCGGCGATGGGTTACCATCAGTCCGGGCGTGCAACTAGTATATTCATAATCTGGGCATTCCTCGTGTGCTTTGTCATATTATCCTAATCAAACCCTCTACGATTTTGATTTAACGTTGTCATATCACGGTGCATCCCTATCCGCCGACGTACTGGTGTGATATATGCAAGTTGTATGGCAGCGGTATTAACGGTGTAAGGGTAATAATGGTGATCCCTCTTACACTATTTTAATATTTTATATTTAACTATAGACACTATTATAATAGCGTGTTATATTATATAGTATCTAGTTTGACGGATCCTTAGGAGGTGGAAATTCTCGTAACATCTCTTAAGTTATTGCACTCATATCATTGCATGAATTTGATTTAACTAATATGAGAATATTTTAATTCTGATCCGAGTGTTTTTGTCTTTTCATTTATACTCGGGTCAGCTTGAGTTTTCAATTATTGAAGATACCATTATGGAGATGAAGATGGAGCTCAGCAGACGTATTTATTACTATTTATTCCGCTGCAAATATTGGTATGTTTATGACAGTTAACTTTGATAATCGTTGGAAATGTATAATCAAATGTATGTTTTACAGCTTCATGAACTGTTATTTAATTATTATATTTTATCCTTCTGCTGTGAGATTCTGTGTTTGTTTTTCTTCTTCTCTTCTTTTTCTTACATAAATCCCAATAACTATCCGTATTTTTGATTTGTTTAAGTCGACATTGAGGATCAATGTCAATTTGAATGGTCAAAAATCTCGGATGTTACATTTGGTATCAGAGCTTTGGTTTAGCGAAACCTTGGCTCTATTTGGGATTAACTCATTAGAGATAGGGTAGTTATACTCCAGAATGAGTTTGAAAGTATATGAGAGAGAGCGTACTTGTAATTTTGATATAAAATGGTTTTGTATTGTGTTGTTTCTTCTGTTGGGTATTTATGAATTCTGGTCGGTACTTGGGACGCCAATGTATCGATAGGGATTTCTAAACATTCAAACAGGGCTTATCGACATAATATTGTTTTAATTATATATATATAATTATTTGAAAATACATGAATTTTGATTTTGTTGATGATAATATTAAATTTTTCATCATTTATCATTCGATTAATTAATAATTAGAACCACTGATTATTGAACGATTTATGAGACGACCCGAACTTCCCCGGTAAGGAAAGCCCGGATTGAATAGAGGACAAGCCACATCGGAACGCAAATAGAAGAACATTTCATTGTTTATTACAACAATTCATCAGAATACAGGAATAAAACAGAGTATAAATAAATATTATACATTCGATAAATATCAGAGATTACAATACATTACATAGCAGCGGAAAATAATACAATACACAACTGAAAGTAATACACGGATACAGAGCTTTATGAATATCGCCTCAGCTGTAAATCAGGATCCTGTGAATATAAATCTGCAAACCCGAAACTACTAGCTGCCCGTGTCGAAAATAGGGGCATCCAGAGTTTAGGTTAAAACAATAAACTCCAGGTCAGTCATGTGACTGGTGTGAGAACTAAAATAGTTATAAATCTTTATTTTAAAGTTAGGTAAATCAAGGGACAACGCCGTATAACACGGAACGGGTTTCCTCCCCAGAATACCAGTGCATAAAACAACAGCGCAATGTTAAATAAAGAACAATGAAGCTATTATAAGACCTAGGTCCCATCACACAAAGCAACACAAGCCGGAGGATAGGGTTTTACCTTATAATAGCCAAAGCATGCTTGATACGCTAAATTTCATGTTTTATTATTGCTATAAGTGTATAGTGTAAAAACAATTTCAATCATAAGTATCAATCATAGACGACATAAGTGCCCCATACCACTATGTCGCCATATATAGGTTCTACAATCAAAACCGCATAATCACGTATTGGAAATTGGATTTCCATCTGTGAACCGAGGCAAAAGATAGTCCTCTACCAATTCGAGACGCTCTAGCCCGCCCTTCAGGACCCACACTCAGGTGGGCCCTTGGATCGTCAGGGCCGGTCCACCGATGTGGATTAAAATGCCTAACACTGCGTTTCCCCGCCCTTTGGGGCGTCAATGAGTCCAATGACTCCATCGGCTCCACATAGTCACCAATATATCTGAGGCGCCTCGCAATCCAACAACCACATAAGTCAAACTCGTCAAGGCGTGTAAAACCACTGACGCCACTTCTAGCTAGAAAGAAACGCATGTCCTCCCTGAGGTCCTTCTCCCGTTTCTGGTTCACAACCGGGGTGTGAGGCTCGCGAATCAGCGCTACCCAAAGCTATGCCACACAGGCCGTGCTTTGATAATCAACCACAATACTTTGCTTTTCAACAGAAGCCTTGGTCATTTGCCACTTAGGCATGCCACACAGGTAATTCACTCCATGCGATTGATATCCATGTCTCAGAGAAGGGCGTTAAGCAAGAGAATAAATTCTCCGCCGCCAAACAGATATATATTTAATAGAAATCAATGACACAGAATAAAATCCAATGTCAGACACACAGTCCATTAATAAGTTCGTTCTGGGTCTGAACGAAACCGGAGGCACCTTGTACCTCGCATATCCATCGATCTCCAAGTACGTCTGGACGATCACCAACTGATTCCCTCCTCTTGGGTGTACAGCCCAATCAAGATCATCAGTAATTATCCAAACGATGTGAAGAACTCCGGTCTTCAACCACCGTCTTCATCCTCGACACATCGTCGAATTAGTTGTTCAGAATGGGATAAACCTGGTCTTTCTGAATAACTCGTGTATATAATAAACAAGTGTTACACAAACACAATATACGCCTCATTCCAATTCAGAATATTCTTTTATTCAAATATTCTTAAACTTTGGGAAAGGTTCCCATTAATTTTATCAAAGATAAATTTCTCAAATTTATTCTTTAATCTTCCTTTGAATACCAATTTAAACCAAATTATGGTTTATCCAAACTAGTCGGGATTAACGAACCTTATCGAAGTAACCAATTGTTAAATTTCCCCACCCAACCTATTCATCCCATGAAGTATAACTGGTAATACTTCATATCTAACACCACGGTGTTATCGGTAAACTCAATTACCATTTCACGTTCAAATCTAATTAAAGATTTAACTATCGCTTGAAGCAAAACTGGTGATACTCCGTTCTCGATCATTTCAATCTAATTAAAGATTCATTAAAACTACACTTGGTTTTAATCTTCCCAAAAATCAATATTAATGATTATTTAACTTGGGAAATTATATCCTGTCTTTAACTGGGTTAAAGAACCAATGTCACTTAAAACACGGTTCACGATAAACCCAAAATCACATTCCATTAATTATCGGGTTAAGGAACAAGTGTTATTTAAAACACCGTTCACAATAAACCCAAAAATCAATTCAAATTCAGTTCCAATTAAATATCATTTAATTGGTATACTTCATTAAATCTAAATAAAAAGATTTAATCTTTTGTTCACCTGGGTTTAAGAACAGTGTAAATGAAGACACCATTCACGACAAACCCAAATCCCATTTGATATTAAATACAAGGCTCGGAATAGAAAATATATCGGCTTATATTCAATATCAAATTCTACGACCAACAAATATCGTATTGGAAATAACGATAAAAATATATCTTTCAAATTTCCATAACAATATCTGTATAATCACGAAATCCAACATCGAAATATGCCAAAGACAATTTCGATTCAAATCCATTCCAATTCAATTATTGGAAATTCTGGTTATTTTAAAAACCATTTCAAATCCACTTTATTTATTTTAAAAATAAATGGGATTATAATTCTAGTTCAAAACTAGTTCATGTCGATAAAAATATATTTTTATCTTTTCAAATATGGAAATTTTCATCCCAATTATTTCCAAATCATTTCTTATGATTTTACACAAATTATTACTATTTTTAATAATTTTATCAAGGCCCGTACAGTCGATTTCCATCAACGGCCATCGAACTGCACTTACAACGACCTTTTCCAAACTTGATTTGGACATAATTCCAAATCCGACCGTTAGATTTCTAATTTCTAGTATTCGTTAGAAAGGTCTTTTCGATACGAACTCAACGGTTCCGGTTTTATTAGAATTCGACGGTCGGATCTCCCGTAATATCCATTCGAAGTCAATGGTCGAAATTCGCGAACTGCCGCAGCGCGGCGCGTTCTATTCTGGCCATTTAATATATATAATATATATATTATATATATTTCATCGATTTCTTTTTAAAACGTATTTTATAAATCGTTTTAAATTCGCTTTCGAAATGAACTTCATATTCAATTTCGAATCAAAATTGAATATTCCACAACATCGATATACAAATGATAATATTTTCAAAATATTATATTTTGAAATCACTTCTTTTTCTATAATCATTATAAAAACGAATATAATCGATATAAATATCGTTCGCGTCAAAATGGCGCATATCTAACCAACACGGCTTTATATATTTCAATAACTTCGTTATTCTATTCAACAAATGAATATTTTCTTCAACACATGAATATATATTTTTATTCAACACATGAACATATATTTTTATTCAACACATAATATATATTTTTATTCAACACATTAATTTTTATTCTATTCAACCCATGAATTTTTATTCTATTCAACACATGAATTTTTATTCTATTCAACACATGAATTTTTATTCTATTCAACACATGAATTTTTATTCTATTCAACACAAGAATTTTTATTCTATTCAACACATGAATTTTTATTTATAATATTCCTTATTTTCCAAATTGGAATGAGGCCCAATCAATTACCATATAATGTTAATTATATGGATTCCCTACACCACATGTATATAATAGCAACGATAAATCATCAACCATCATCCAGAGTGCACCACACAACTGCATAAGCATTAAATATAAATAATTAATGCTTACACAGTCTGTCAACCCATCGATTGACATACAACTAAACAATCAGGATTAGTGTACGTCAAATATCATCCCAATACCCGTGTGGAGTTTCAAATCAACAAACACAGATTTTTATTTGTGCAGTTGGGCGATGTGTAAAATTTATCGTCCCAATCAATATCAGTCAAATGGGTGTACATAAACAAATCGTCCGATTTGTTTATAAATATTTATTTTATATACACGTTAAAAATTATATTTTTAACTATAAAATATTTATAACGATAAAATATTTTATTTCATTCCACATCACACAATCAAATTTCACAACACAGTAATCAAACAAACAAGCCGTCCATGGTCTGTGGACGACGGGTGTCGGGTGTTGCTAAGCACCGTCTGCATCCTAGTATATATTTCAACTAGAAATTAAAATAAAAGTGAGGAGTTCTCACCTAGAAGCTAAACCAAATGCCGCGACTCTTCTTATGTAGAAAATCTTCGCCGCGTTTCCAACGAGATCTGTTTCACGCGATATATGTTAGAAATCATATTTTTAGCAACGCTACTTATATTTTAAAAATCACCTTTTTCTCATATCATTATATATATAAAAATCACATTTTTATATCGCCACTTCATATATAAAAATCGAATTTTTATAACCCTATCTTCTATATAAAAATTATATTTTTATATTCTAAAAATCATATGTTTTATAAATTAAAAATCGTATCTTTTCTTAAGAAAAAAAAACGTATCTTTGTCACTTTAAAAATCGTATTTTTATCGCTACTTCATATATGTAAAAATCATATTTTTATACCGTTACAACAAATGTAAAAATCCAATCTTTTTTCACATGAAATCTATATAAAAATCGAATTTTTATTCTTCTACTTCATATATAAATAAAAATCACGTTTTTATACTTCATTCACTTAAGGAAAAATCCAATTTTTATACCCTTTCACATAAGGGAAAATTCAATTTTTATACTCTTTTCATATACATATAAAACTCGCATTTTTATCTTATGTTATTAATAATAAAAATCAAATTTTTAATGCCACTTCATATAAACAAAAATCTTATCTTTAATCTCATAAAAATTGCATCTTTAGTTACTTAAAAAAATCGCTTCTTTACATTGAAAACTGAAAATAAAATCCGTGCCCTTCATTTTTATGTAAACAAAACCATTGTTTTATAAATAAAAATCGAAGGAGGTTAAAACTTACAGTGAAGGGGGTAATGGAATTTGCCATGCCCGGGGGGGGGGGGGGGGGGACAGCAGCAATCGGCGGCGGTGCTCCTGCGAGGTGGAGCAGGCACTGGCGGCGACCTCCAGTGTTTGGGGCTGTCGGCTAGGGCATGGAGTGCTTCGGGATTGGAGAGAAGAGGGGGCGCAGTTGATTAGAGGGAGGAGGCGCCGGAGTTTGGGGGTGGCTCAGCCCCGAAGGTGCGACGGTGACCCGCTGGGGAGGGGCGACGGTCTTCAATCGACAGCGGCTCCTTCCTTTTTTTTCTTTTTTTTCTATTTTCTATTTTCCCGTTGACCAACTGAATAGGAGAGAGGGAGAGGGAATGGATTTATATAATTATATTTTAATTAATTTCAAAAAGTAACTTTTTTTATTCGAAGACCAAATCGAGCCCAACGACTGTCGCCCCTAGCTAATTACCCCCATTCCGAACACAATGGGATATGTCTGGTAAGCCAATTCGACTGTTACGATGAGTTTTCATCAAATTCAAAATATAAATCATTATATATTGAATTTGAACGCACATTTTAATTTACCGGGGCCACGTACTAACTCTAAAAATTCCCGAAAAATTATTTCTACCTTCGTGTTGACGATACGGTCCTAACAAAATTAATTTCATCAAATTTGAAGACCGTTTGAAAAAATGGTCATTTTCTGGTCGATTCAAATTGACTAAAACTGTTAAAACATGTTTAACTTCGCCACGCTCACATATTGATTCAGAAAATTATGCAAATTGGAATCTAGCAATACTTTGACCTCCCGGATCCAACAAAAGTGGTTTCGTCGAAAACGTAGGTCATTTGCAAAATTTCCATTTTTAAGGGCTTTTATATATATTAAAATATATATAAATTCCACAGCGACTTTTCTGAATTTTGAACTAGACGTATCTTACACTCTATAAAGTGAAATCTCAGTTTCTTACACTCGTTAGAAAGATATCATCAAACAGATATGAATATTTCTTGTTTCGCTGAAATCTGATTTATTTTGAATCCTGTACATTCATTTGAAATTTGAAATTGAATTTTCGAACTGCCGCGCCATTTCAGGTTCGTTATATAATTAAAATAAAATTATTCGTTTTAACTTCGTCGAAAATCCGTCGTTATTATTTAAAATAATTCATTTTAAATATTCAAAATCCGTTAAAATTGCCAAAATAAAAAATTTAAATTGGCTTAGATTTCCGGGTTATTACAATCTCCCCCACTTAGAACTTTTCGTCCCCGAAAAGGAACGAAGCTGAAAGTTTTTAACTAATCAACTCAACTTCCATTATTTTCATTATGGCTTAAGTTCTTCAACTTTTCAATTTCTAAGAACTTTTCAAATTCTTCAAAAATTTGGCTAACACCCTAACTTTTCCAAAAATTTCGCCATAACCTCCCCTGCATCGGGAGCTTCGGGATATTTCAAATAGCCTCCCATGGCCCTCACCAATCCAAAAAGAAAAAGAAACAGCCAAGCGTCTAGCGAATCGGTTCATATAATCATCAAAAACCTAAGAAATACAATAAACATGTACCTATTTATCGGCAAACAATTTTACTCCTCTGCTCTAGCCTCCTTGCTATGACCTGTTCAACGTAAGTACATGTATATGCATGCCAATGCGACTAATTTTCAATATAACTCGCTATTTGATCAATTTGGCTAAATGGCCCAAATTTTAATTAACCAACCAATAATCAAACAACACAATCAGCAATCAAATAGTTGATTAATGTTTCAAATTCATAATTTTGATACATAGTCCAGAAATTAGATTTTTGATGCCAAATCACAATAATAAGCCCTATCTAGTTTTGGTTCTCACACCAGTCTATGGAAATATATAAATATCACACTTTCGGCATTCGAATGTAAATACTGGTGATGCGGCCGCATCATCAAAATTATCCCTGGGCGACTAGAGTGTGACTATATATCCATCCAGTATATTGGAGGCTTCCAATACACGTGGATCAGATGTATATTAAAATCTCTATATACCTGATGGTCCAAATCAATATAAATAAATATTCAAATACGAATAATTGAATTAAATTTTCAAAACAAAACTTGTTTTCATTTTTATTTTTAAAAACAACAATCTTCACCCTCGTTCTGGGATGTTACTGATCCCATCTCTAACGAATCATTCTCATTGGATATTACAAATCCAATCTCTGATGAATTCCTTCGTATGGTTCTAATGTGTCTTGTTCTCGAGCTCTATAACCAGAGCTCTGATACCAAAATGAGACGACCCAAACATCCCCGGTAAGGAAAGCCCAGATTGAATAGCGGACAAGCCACATCGGAACGCAAACAGAAGAACATTTCATTGTTTATTACAACAATTCATCAGAATACAGGAATATAACAGAGTATAAATAAATATTATACATTTGATAAATATCAGAGATTACAATACATTACATAACAGCGGAAAATAATACAATACACAACTGAAAGTAATACACGGATACAGAGCTTTCCGAATATCGCCTCAGCTGTAAATCAGGATCCTGTGAACATAAATCTGCAAACCCGAAACTACTAGCTGCCCGTGTCGAAAATAGGGGCACCCAGAGTTTAGGTTAAAACAATAAACTCCAGGTCAGTCATGTGACTGGTGTGAGAACTAAAACAGTTATAAATCTTTATTTTAAAGTTAGGTAAACCAAGGGACCACGCCGTATAACACAGAACGGGTTTCCTCCCTAGAATACCAGTGCATAAAACAACAACGCAATGCTAAATAAAGAACAATGAAGCTATTATAAGACCCAGGTCCCATCACACAATGCAACACAAGTCGGAGGATAGGGTTTTACCTTATAATAGCCAAAGCATGCTTGATACGCTAAATTTCATGTTTTATTATTGCTATAAGTGTATATTATCAAAACAATTTCAAACATAAGTATCAACCATAGACGGCATAAGTGCCCCATACCACTATGTCGCCATATATAGGTTCTACGATCAAAACCGCAAAGCCACGTATTGAAAATTGGATTTCCATCTGTGAACCGAGGCAAAAGATAGTCCTCTACCGATTCGAGACGCTCTAGCCCGCCCTTCAGGAACCAAACTCAGGTGGGCCCTTGGATCGTCAGGGACGGTCCACCGATGTGGATTAAAA
Organism: Allium sativum; assembly: GCA_030737875.1. Classification (NCBI taxonomy): domain Eukaryota; kingdom Viridiplantae; phylum Streptophyta; class Magnoliopsida; order Asparagales; family Amaryllidaceae; genus Allium; species Allium sativum. The sequence goes on along the minus strand of CM060916.1, from coordinate 705,638,878 downwards.
TGCCTGAACACTGCGTTTCCCCGCCCTTTGGGGCGTCAATGAGTCCAATGACTCCATCGGCTCCACATAGTCACCAATATATCCGAGGCGCCTCGCAATCCAACAACCACATAAGTCAAACTCATCAGGGCGTGTAAAACCACTAACGCTACTTCTAGCTAGAAAGAAACGCATGTCCTCCCTGAGGTCATGCTCCCGTTTCTGGTTCACAACCGGGGTGTGAGGCTCGCGAATCAACGCTACACAAAGCTTTGCCACACAGGCCGTGCTTTGATAATCAACCCCAAGACTTTGCTTTTCAACAGAAGCCTTGATCATTTGCCACTTAGGCATGCCACACAGGCAATTCACTCCATGCGATTGATATCCATCAATATATAACCTCTGAGCCCGTACGTCTCAGAGAAGGGCGTTAAGCAAGAGAATAAATTCTCCGCCGCCAAACAAATATATATTTAATAGAAATCAATCACACAGAATAAAATCCAATGTCAGACACACAGTCCATTTACAAGTTCGTTTTGGGTCTGAACGAAACCGGAGGCACCTTGTACCTCGCATATCCATCGATCTCCAAGTACGTCTGGACGATCACCAACTGATTCCCTCCTCTTAGGTGTACAGCCCAATCAAGATCATCAGTAATTATCCAAACGACGTGAAGACCTCCGGTCTTCGACCACCATCTTCATCCTCGACACATCGTCGAATCAGTTGTTCAGAATGGGATAAACCCAGTCTTTCTGAATAACTCGCGTATATAATAAACAAGTGTTACGCAAACACAATATACGCCTCATTCCAGTTCAGAATATTCTTTTATTCAAATATTCTTATACTTTGGGAAAGGTTCCCATTAATTTTATCAAAGATAAATTTCTCAAATTTATTCTTTAATCTCCCTTTGAATATCAATTCAAACCAAATTATGGTTTATCCAAACTAGTCGGGATTAACGAACCTTACCGAAGTAATCAATTGTTAAATTTCCCCACCCCAACCTATTCATCCCATGAAGTAAAAATGGTAATACTTCATATCTAAGACCACGATGTTATATGTAAATTCAATTACCATTTCACGTTCAAATCTAATTAAAGATTTAACTATTGCCTGGAGCAAAACTGGTGATACTCCATTCTCGATCATTTCAATCTAATTAAAGATTCATTAAAACTCCACTTGGTTTTAATCTTCCCAAAAATCAATATTAATGATTATTTAACTTCGGAAATCATATCCTGTCTATAACTGGGTTATAGAACCAATGTCACTTAAAACACGGTTCACGATAAACACAAAATCACATTCCATTAATTATCGGGTTAAGGAACAAGTGTTATTTAAAACACCGTTCACGATAAACCCAAAAATCAATTCAAATTCAGTTCCAATTAAATATCATTTAATTGGTATACTTCATTAAATCTAAATAAAAAGATTTAATCTTTTTCTCAACTGGGTTTAAGAACAGTGTAAATGAAGACACCATTCACGACAAACCCAAATCCCATTTGATATTAAATACAAGGCTCGGAATAGAAAATATATTGGCTTATATTCGATATCAAATTCTACGACCAACAAATATCGTATTGGAAATAAAGATACAAATATATCTTTCAAAATTCCATAACAATATCTGTATAATCACGAAATCCAACATCGAAATATTCCAAAAACAATTTTAATTCAAATCCATTTCCACTTTATATATTGGAAATTCTGGTTATTTTCAAAACCATTTCAAATCCACTTTATTTATTTTAAAAATAAATGGGATTATAATTCTAGTTCAAAACTAGTTCATTTCGATAAAAATCTATTTTTATCTTTCGAATATGGAATTTTTCATCCCAATTCTTTCCAAATCATTTCTTATGATTTTACACAAATTATTACTATTTCTAATAATTTTATCAAGGCCCGTACAGTCAATTTCCATCAACGGCCATCGAACTGCACTTACATCGACCTTTTCCAAATTTGATTTGGACATAATTCCAAATCCAACCGTTAGATTTCTAATTTCTTGTATTCGTTAGAAGGCTATTTTCAATACGAACCCAACGGTTCCGGTTTTAGGAGAATCCGACGGTCGGATCTCCCGCAATATCCATTCGAAGTCAATGGTCAAAATTCGCGAACTGCCGCAGCACGGCGCGTTCTATTCTGGCCATTTAATATATATATTATATATATTTCGTCGATTTCCTTTTAAAACGTATTTTATAAATCGTTTTAAATTCATTTTCGAAACGATTTCAACTTCATATTCAATTTCGAATCAAAATTGAATATTCCACATCATCGACATACAAATGATAATATTTTCAAAATATTATATTTTAAAATCACTTCTTTTCCTATAATCATTATAAAAACGAATATAATCGATAAAAATATCGTTCGCGTAAAAATGGCGCATATCTAACCAACACGGCTTTATATATTTCAATAACTTCGTTATTCTATTCAACAAATGAATATTTTCTTCAACACATGAATATATATTTTTATTCAACACATGAATATATATTTTTATTCAACACATGAATATATATTTTTATTCAACACATGAATATTTTCTTCAACACATGAATATATATTTTTATTCAACACATGAATTTATATTTTTATTCAACATATGAATATATATTTTTATTCAACACATGAATTTTTATTCTATTCAACACATGAATTCTTATTCTATTCAACACATGAATTTTTATTCTATTCAACACATGAATTTTTATTCTATACAACACATGAATTTTTATTTATAATATTCCTTATTTTCCAAATTGGAATGAGGCCCAATCAATTACCATATAATGTTAATTATATGGATTCCCTACAACACATGTATATTATAGCAACGATAAATCATCAACCATCATCCAGAGTGCACCACACAACTGCATAAGCATTAAATATAAATAATTAACGCTTACACAGTCTGTCAATCCATCGATTGACATACAACTAAACAATCGGGATTAGTGTACGTCAAATATCATCTCAATACCCATGTGGGGTTTCAAATCAACAAACACAGATTTTTATTTGTGCAGTTGGCCGATGTGTAAAATTTATCGTCCCAATCAATATCAGTCAAATGGGTGTACATAAACAAATCTTCCTATTTGTTTATAAATATTTATTTTATATACACGTTAAAAATTATATTTTTAACTATAAAATATTTATAATGATAAAATATTTTATTTCATTCCACATCACACAATCAAATTTCACAATACAGCAATCAAACAAACAAGCCGTCCATGGTCTGTGGACGACGGGTGTCGGGTGCTGCTAAGTACTGTCTGCATCCTAGTATATATTTCAACTAGAAATTAAAATAAAAGTGAGGAGTTCTCACCTAGAAGCTAAACCAAACGACGCGACTCTTCTTATGTAGAAAATCTTCGCCGCGTTTCCAACGAGATCTGTTTCACGCGGTATATGTTAAAAATCATATTTTTAACAACGCTACTTATATTTTAAAAATCACCTTTTTCTCATATCGTTATATATATAAAAATCACATTTTTATATCTCCACTTCATATATAAAAAACGAATTTTTATAACCCTATCTTCTATATAAAAATTATATTTTTATATTCTGAAAATCATATGTTTTATAAATTAAAAATCGTATCTTTTCTTAAGAAAAAAAACATATCTTTGTCACTTTAAAAATCGTATTTTTATCGCTACTTCATATATGTGAAAATCGTATTTTTATACCACTACAACATATGTAAAAATCAAATCTTTTTTTCACATGAAATCTATATAAAAATCGAATTTTAATTCTTCTACTTCATATATAAATGGAAATCACATTTTTATACTTCATTCACTTAAGGAAAAATTCAATTTTTATACCCTTTCACGTAAGGAAAATTTCAATTTTTATACTCTTTTCATATACATATAAAACTTGCATTTTTATCTTATGTTATAAATAATAAAAATCAAATTTTTAATGCGACTTCATATAAACAAAAATCTTATCTTTAATCTCATAAAAATCGCATCTTTAGTTAAAAACTGAAAATAAAATCTGCGCCCTTCATTTTTTATGTAAACAATACCATTGTTTTATAAATAAAAATAAAAATCGAAGGAGGTTACAACTTACTGTGGAGGGGGTAATGGAATTTGCCGCGCCAAAGGGAAGGGGGGAGGGAACAACAGCAATCGGCGGCGGTGCTCCTGCGAGGTGGAGCAGGCACTGGCGGCGGCCTCTAGTGGCTTGGGCCTGTCGGCTAGGGCGTGGGGTGCTTCGGGATTGGAGAGAAGAGGGGCGCAGTTGATTAGAGGGAGGAGGAGGCGCTGGAGTTTGGGGGTGGCTCAGCCCCGAAGGCGCGACGGTGGCCCGCTGGGGAGGGGCGACGAGCTTCAATCGACAGCGGCTCCTTCCTTTTCTTTTTTCTTTTTTTTTCTATTTTCTATTTTCCCGTTAACCAACTGAATAGGAGAGAGGGAGAGGGAATGGATTTATATAATTATATTTTAATTATTTAATTAATTTCAAAAAGTAACTTTTTTATTCGAACACCAAATCGAGCCCAATGACTATCGCCCCTAGCTAATTACCCCCATTCCAAACACAATGGGATATGTCCGGTAAGCCAATTCGACTGTTACGATCAGTTTTCATCAAATTCAAAATATAAATCAGTATATATTGAATTTGAACACACATTTTAATTTACCGGGGCCACGTACTAACTCTAAAAATTCACAAAAAATTATTTCTACCTTCGTGTTGATGATACGGTCCTAACAAAATTAATTTCGTCAAATTTAAAGGCCGTTTAAAAAATGGCCATTTTCTGGTCGATTCAAATTGACTAAAACTGTTAAAACACGTTTAACTTCGGCACGCTCACATATTGATTCAGAAAATTATGCAAATTGGAATCTAGCAATACTTTGACCTCCCGGATCCAACAAAAGTGGTTTCGTCGAAAACGAAGGTCGTTTGCAAAATTTTCATTTTTAAGGGCTTTTATATATATTAAAAAATATATAAATTCCACAGCGACTTTTCTGAATTTTGAACTGGACGTGTCTTACACTCTATAAAGTGAAATCTCAGTTTCTTACACTCGTTAGAAAGATATCATCAAACAGATTCGAATATTTCTTGTTTCGTTGAAATTCGATTTATTTTGAATCCTGTACATTCATTTGAAATTCGAAATCGAATTTTCGAACTGCCGCGCCATTTCAGGCTCGTTACATAATTAAAATAAAACTATTCGTTTTAACTTCATCGAAAATAAATTTTTCGTCGTTATTATTTAAAATAATTCATTTTAAATATTCAAAATCCGTTAAAATTGCCAAAATAAAAATTTTAAATTGGCTCAGATTTCCGGGTTATTACAATTTAAGAGAACCAAATATTTAAAATTTACTGATAATGAAATTAGAAGTAAAATATGAATTTGAGAATTTGATTTCGGATGGTTTTGTAACATTGATTTGCAAATGGTTTGAAATAATATATGTATATTTTAAATATTGTTTCATATAGAAATTGTTTCAAATGAATTTTAGAAATAAGTGTATACCATCTTGTCTTTGGTAATGATTTCGGTGATGAGTGCTCGCATCATCGATGTTTATTTTCAAGAGTCTAAGGAGGGAGACTTTTAATATTTTGTACTTAGTTTCATGAAATTGAACTTTATTTAAATCCTTTTATAGTATGGTTTTATGTAGATGATATATTTTATGAAACATTTCAAAAAAATGATTTGAAAAGAAACCCGAAATTTAATTCTTGAAATCTTGAATAATTAATGAAATGGAATAAACTTAAATTTTTGAAACTTCTAAATATTACGAATATAAGAGAGTTATATATAAAATAAGTTATAATTAAAATAAAACTCTTAAGAATCAGATAATAAATTGAAACAAATGGTAACCATTGAAACTTTTGTAATAATAAATTCTTTTCTATAGCATGAATAACTTACCAATTAATTAAGAAGTTAAATGTTATAAGAATAAGCAATTAAATAATGCACAAGTATTAGAATGGATAATGAACATGAAAAATTGATTAGTTATATATAAAAATAAAATTTAAGTTATGGAATGAACGATATATACTTGGTTATGTTTGAAATTCAATTCTACTAGGTAATAAAGATAAACCAAATCAATGAAATAAGCTGGTAAGATAAATTGTTTAGTTATAAATTAAATTATATAGCTATTGATAGTTAGATATTCGACGACTTTGGATAATTGATATTCCCAATTTGAAAACAAATGTTTAACTTGTCTTGTGAAAATAAAATTGAATTGGTTTATAAATTATAAATTTAAACGAAGATTGAACGAATTAAATAAATTTAATTAAAACGATGATTGAATGAATTAACTAAATTTAATTAAAACGAGCCCGTCGCGAAGCTATAATTCGTAATTTTACGAATTGGAGTTTAAATGAATGTACAGGATCCAAAATCAGTCAGAATTCTTTGAAACAAGAATCTTTCGGATCTATTGGAATATAGTTTTCTAATGAAAGAGAAAATTTTAAATTTTGACTTGTAGATTTTAAGATATGCGTAATTCAAATTTTCAGAAAAATCACGGTATGGAAATTCCTAATTTAAACTAAAATATTAATAAAATCAAGTCGAATAAAAATTTATATGGCTAAATATATGTATAAATTGACAACTTTCTTACTAGGCCTTTTCGAGAATGAAAAGTTTTAAGTGGAGGAGAGTGTAACATCCCAATATTTTACGATAATTTATAATATTAAGTTTAATGTGTTTTTGAACAAAAATTGTTTTAAATATTAAAATTTATTATTTATGTCTTGTATTAACAAGGTAGGATTAAAATTTAACTTTTCGAACAATAATACGAAATTGCTATATGATAAAGTTTGGAGTTGATAATTTATTTATATAAAAATTTGAAATTTATTTGAATTCTATATCTTGATTTGATTAGAGTTTATAACTATTGAATTTAATTTTACGTAAATAATTAAAACTGGATATTTTATTAATAAATATTTAAATTTGACATTATTGTAAACAATCTCAGAATCGATGAAATTAATTTTAATGAATTATAAATGGTAAATTATTTTATGATCTAAAATTTCGTAGTCATCGAAATTATAGTTTGATCGTAGGAAATTAAAACACATATAAATTTGTGTGTATAATTTACATAAATAGTAGAGTTTTAGAAGAAACTGTTATAGACTTTGGAATTGGGCCTTGAAACCTATTCCATTGCGTTCAGAAGGCGTCAAAACATATTGTTAGGCGGTAAACGGGCCTGATTTGGAGTCCGTCCGAACTTTGGCTTATATATCACGCTACCCGAGAAATAATATTATTTTATTCATTCCAAAACCCTTATTTTTCAGCCGCAGTATATTCATTTCGATGGCCGCTATTGTTTGAATCTTCCTCACTTATTATCTTCTAATCTACTCAACGAAATTCAAAAATTCATGAACCAAAGTTGTAGAGCTAGACGAGATCTTCAGATCTATACGGATGATGGTAGTGTTTATGATCAGAATTCTCCGGAATTCGGGTTTAAAGACTGCGCGCGTTTTGGGTTTTTGGGAGAGTTGTGGATCATCGAGAGCCACTGGACTTTGGCCGAGCAGGGAGAAGAGGAAGGCGCGCGTACTGATGTTGGTTGATCATGTTCTGGAGTGATGGATTTTTGTGCGTGATTTTGTTTTGGAATCAGATGTGGGTTCTTCTAGTCCATCTCTATAGTAATGAACGAACGGGGAGGCAAATGAGGAAGACCAGGTGCTGACATGGCAAGCCTTTTTGCTTTTTTGGTCCATTTTTCATTTTTTTGTTTTATTTAAATTTCAATTACTAAAACTTATATAACTTTTCATACGAGCTCCAATTGACATGTGGTTTTTGCGTTGGAACCGTATCGACGATCTCTTCATGATGGTGCTGGTTTGGACTGATTCTGAGAAAGTTGATTTTTGGGCTAAATTTGGATTTCAATCTCTTTCAGAACCGAAGGTGAGTTATTAAACCCACTCACATCTAACTAAAATATTTGATTTTTAGTTAAATTAAGTTCATGTCATGATATGATTGTATTGTTTGCTGTTTGATTGCTTAAATTGCATATTTATGTTAAATCTGCATAGACTGTATAATTTAATTTAACTATTATATAAATTATACTGTTAGAGATTAATTTCTAGTTAAAAAAAATATAGAATCTCATACCTGATGATTAGTAACTGATATTATTGAACTGTTTAGATGTGTTGATTTTGATGTATGCCTTGAATTTATGTATTTAATGTATTGATACGAAATTTATATTATTATCGACATTGTTTATATATGTAATTGATTTTTTTGTTGATTAATTCCAACCATTACCCTAGATGTTACGGGCATCAAATAAACTCGGGATTAATCATTAAAATGAATTAAGAACGTAGGTTGAAATGATAAATACCTATGACCCTGATATGGATTGAAATGATATATATCCTTTCCCAAATACTAAAATTTAATTTTAAGTATTACTTGGCCATAGGATAGAAAATTATATGCAGACACGGTTGGTTAAATAAATATTGTCTTTAATCTTGAATTTTGGAATATTATTTTAAAGACAAAATAAGTGACTTTATTAATTGATTTTCGTTAAATTTGAACTTTGTGCTTTGAAACTAAAAATTTCAATTTTAATAGAATTCGTAAATGTTGATAACTAAAGTTAAATTGAATTGAAAATAAAATATAAATTTATCGAAATTGAATTGTTTATCCATCGTTGATATTATTTTAAATTAACTTGATTTATTGTAATAATTGAACTGTGAACTCTAGATTTTATAAATGAATAATTCAAAGTGAGGATTATAATTGAAGTTCAATTATTTGAATCATATTAAATCGAATTGTTTGAAATTGAATTGTTGAATCGTATTGAAATAATAAAATGTGAAGTTGAATCGATTTGAATTAAGATATCAAAATTTAGTCGAATTGATTTGAAACTGAAATATCATTTCCTGCTTGGTTAAATTTTTGAAGATATGATTCTAATTCCAACTATAGTATTTTTAAACCATTTTATAAACTATTTTATTTTTATAATAATAATATTCTTTATAAACTATTTACCTTATAACTATTTTTTATTATTTTAAATTAACTATTTTAATATCTAACTATTTATTTTATGAGCTATTTTATTATTTTACCTATAGATTTTACTAAATCTGAAATCCTATTTTAAATACAAAGTATTTATTTTCAAACTATTTATATCATATGTTTAAAAATTTTTTTTTTACTATTTTAAATTATTTTAAAGTTGGAGTTGTTTCAACATTTTAAATTAATTAAAATATAGTTTTTATGATGAATAATATTCCCTCTTGAATATTGAAATGATTTTTATGAAAAGTTGATATTTTGATATGAAGTACGAACCCCTTTGAAATGTAAAATGAACTGGCCGGTGTGAAAAATATAAACGATTGGTTGTTAAAGAGACCGGGATCGGATATTGTCATACTCTCTACCATTACCGAAAACCACTTTAACAACTGTGTACGCGGTGGAGTTCCAGAATGAAGTGGGTTGATTTGGAGGCGATTACCGGATTTGAAGAAAGAGAACGATAATGGATATCCTTGACCTTCGGGTCATAATTAAAACGACTAAAAAGGGCTATACCATGACCAAGTGGGGTTGGCTACCTCTATCGGCAACACTTCTTCCTTTATTACTATAGTCCCTCAGTTTGATTGATTTGATTTGATGTGAATCCGTGATTTGGGAGTGTTTTCCGAGGTGGGCGGTAGTCGCGGCTATGCGTTACCACCAGTCCGGGCGTGCAACTAGTATATTCATACTCTAGGCATTCCTCGTGTGCCTTGTCATATTATCCTGATCAAGCCCCCTACGATTTTGATTTAACGTTGTCGTATCATGGTGCATCCCTATCCGCCGACGTACTGGTGTGTTATATGCAAACTGTACGGCAACAGTATAAACAGTATAAGGGTAATAATGGTAATCTCGCTTACATTATTTTAATATTTTATATTTAACCATAGACACTATTATAATAGCATATTATATTATATAGTATCTAATTTGACGGATGATTAGGAGGTGGAAATTCCCGTAACATCTCTTAAGTTATTGCACTCATATCATTGCATAAATTTGATTTAACTAATATGAGAATATTTTAGTTATGATCCAAGTGTTTTTGTCTTTTCATTTATACTCGGGTCAGCCTGAGTTTTCAGTTATTGAAGATACCATTATGGAGATGAAGATGGAGCGCAGTATACGTATTTATTACTATTTATTCCGCTGCAAATATTGGTATGTTTATGATAGTTAACTCCGATAATCGTTGTAAATGTATAATCAAATGTATGTTTTACAGCTTCATGAATTGTTATTTAATTATTATATTTTGTCCTTCCACTGTGAGATTCTGTGTTTGTTTTTCTTCTTCTCTTCTTTTTCTTATATAAATCCCAATAACTATCCGTATTTTTGATTTGTTTAAGTCAACATTGAGGATCATTGTCAATTTGAATGGTAAAAAATCTCGGATGTTACAATAATATTCAATAATAAATAAATAATAGTAATCCAAGCATCCATATTTGGATTTAATATGTTTATATTGTTATAAACATAACCAACAAGGCAAGTTACCTCGTTCGGAAATAATCATCAAAATAACGATTTTATTTAAACTAATGTTTTAAATCAATCAATTCAATCAATATATAGATAAGTAATCAGCATACAACAAACAATTATCAACCATAACATACAAAATAAACCTGAATTATATAAAATATAAGTGGGATGAAACTGAGTGAGTTGTACTCACTTTGGTTTAATCCGCTGAAGTGGTTTGGTTGTGATTAAATTACACGAACATTTAATTTAATTAATAATTTCAACTACTTGGAAATCTGTCTTGACTGGTTCCAGAACGAAGTATTTATCACCACGATCCTAATGCAATTTGGTTTGTCGAATTCTGATAGCAAAAAAATAAAAGGTTACACACGTTGTAGTTTACGATTATGATTAACAAATTTCTGAATTCTATCTTAAATTTGAATTACCTTTAAATAATAACGTAGCCAGGTTGATCCATATGTTGTTAACGTTTTCTTTCTTTCATTTTCCCTTTTATATATATACACTTTCCCTCCACGTTTGGCCCAAAAGGCCCACTTTCCCTTGACTATCTTCGTTCAATCCTGGTACCCACCTCCTGTATAACCCATCTTCCCCATGGGATGACCCTTCCACCACTTTCTATTGTACGACGTTCAAACAAGACTACCCACTCTCCGCCATTTCATCTCACTGTTGCTCGCATTTCCCCACTCTATCAAATTTCCATCTCATCCTCCTCACTTCCTACATGCATCATCGTTCAACAACCTACCCATGAAAACTCTCTTGTTCATCGTTCAAAGACACCGGAGCTTCCTGCGCCCATCGCTTCACCAGTCTTGGCCTATGCCCAGAACCCGGACCAATGGATCACTTCAACCCATCTCAGGATTCTCAACACACGCACCCTTTCTCTATATTTTTATTTTCTTTTATAATCTCCTTCGCACCTTTTGTACATAACGGCACTTCATCCCCGTTCATCACCACCGAAGCTCCCGGAGAACTCCCCACCCGAACGCGACCGACCTTGACAGCCAGCTGCTCACCACCCACGACTACCCTTCGTCTCTGACATGGCTTGAGCCTCTCTTTGCTCGTAATGGAGGCTTGCGTTGTAGTAGAGTTTTGGTTTTTATTCTTTGAAATGGCTTGCATAAGTTATTGCTAAGAAAAGAATGGTCACGCAAAAATGGGAAAAAAAGTGGAGATGTGTTGCCAATTTAAAGGATAGGTTAGCCAAGAGATAAGAACGAAGTCATTCAGTGTAGGGGTTGAAAAATGTTTAACATAGGGTTGCGTGATTTCTTTTCGAATAGGGTAATCTGCATTGAGTTTTCATTTCACAAAGAGTAGTTGAAACACTTCTCAGATAGGTTGGTTGTGTTATATTGATGTTTTTTTAACAAAGGAAATATATAACATAACAAAAGGGAGAATCAAGCCATTCTCCAATGGCTCACAAAAACGGTTTCTACTAACAGCTGAAACCATGCACGCAAACGAACAAAAGAAACAAAATACTGAAAAATACACCAACAATTCATAAGAAGTCTACAAGGAAGGACAACAATGTGAAGGAAGAACCATCAATGAAGGCTCCTCTCTGATCCTATAAGATGACAAGGATCCCAAGAACCATGGTGGGAAGAGCCAGTAGATAATCTCAAAACAAATCCAAGATCTCGAATAGCTACCAAATCCCCTGTTGATCCAGAGGTCCACTCAAGGAGGAGAAATGCATCCAGCACGTAGCACCTAACAGATCTAACCCAGCGACTTGTAAACAAAGACCTGAACAACTAGAAAACAAAGTCAGTACTGGGGCGGAGGAGGGAAGAGATAGACCATTGAAGTATACGACCCACACAAAAGCAGAATCAACCAATACCTTGTCTGGGGATGGCTGTTAGCATTGAAATGCCAAAGTTAACATCCAACCTCCTAGACCGGGAACCAACCACTCCTCTGAATGGCCTACTCCAAAAAGCTAGGAATACATCATTACTAATTTTTCGTATGATGGTCAGAGGGTCCATAGCCACTTCATCAAAAATTGCCTTGTTCCGCGTGCACCAGACGTGCCAACAAATCAAACAAGGAATCAAAAGAAAGAGGCTTGCGCATAGACTTCTACCTAAAATGCCAGTGCTCCAGAATCTCAGGAAGTCTTCAAACGAGTTTGCATTACAACGGCAACCTAACAGGTTCCCAAAGTAAATCCAAACAGACCTAGCACAAACCCCAGAGATTAACAAATGAAAAGAGGTTTTGGTGCTGCCAGCTTTCCAGCACCTGCATCTGGAAATGAGTAGGATACCGATTCTCTGAATATTATCTTCTAATGGCAAACCATTATGCATGGTTTTCCACATAAATAGAGACACCTTCGGTGGAATACGGACATTCCAAATGAAAGAGAAAAGAGGAAGCTTTAGCATAGGATTCCACACAGAATTCCAAGCAGCAGAAAGTGAGAAGGGATTGTCGTCCCAAGAGGTACCCCCTCCATGAGCATTTGATAAGGACTTCACGGATTGCATCCATTTCCACATCTCACTAGCGTAGGACAAGAAACCAAAGCAATGCGTACTTGCCAGCCTTCGGTACTTGGCGTGAAGGAACGTAGCCTAAAGGGAGTTGTTCGCTTCAAACCTTACCCAAAGCTTGCAAGCAAAGGCCACACAAACGTCTTGAGGGTTACGGAGGCCCAGGCCTCCCTGGCTTTTGGGATGGCATATAACGCTCCATGAGATCCAATTGTGACAAGAAGTGTTATCCTTGGATCCTCATAAGAAATATGACGCTAGGGAACGGTACGAACGGAAAAAGGAAGCTGTGGGAGTCATAACAGCAAAGATATGAGATCCTATGGAGTCAAGGACAGCCTTAATGAGAACAAGCCTACTAGATTAAGAAAGTAGGATAGCATTCCATCTAAGGATCTTCCCCCTAACTTTGTCAGTGATAGGATCAAAAACGTCGTTGAGCTTCCTTCCTTGATATAAAACTATGCCCAGGTAAGGAAGCAGAAGCGAGGCCGCCTTGAAGCCAGAATAAGACTCGATCCAAGCAGCTCTAATAACCGTTAGATCTTTGCGAGGACGAAGCAACTTTTGGAATAGTTAACGAGTTGCCCCGAGCACCTCTCTTACTGCCTAATGAGGCCCAGGAGGCCTTGAAAAGACTAACGACTGCCATTGGTAAAAATGATGATGTTATCAGTGTAACGACCCGCATTTTACGTATAGAAAATTTATTTCATTTTCATATGAATTCGTATGGTCGTGTAACTTTAGGGAACGATTATTGGGGTCATTTCCCATGTTCACAATTTTTTGCAATTTTTAAATGAACGTTTTGCCCCTAGAGAATCTTGTTTCATCTATAACTTTTGATTGGTAAGGAGTTTCGACCTGACACCACTTCCATTGGATTCGGATGATGGTTTACCTTTCCGTAGAGTGGTCACATTAGCAAAACGGACTTACCATTTGGGAGATATGGTTGAAACTTGGTTTGGAAGGTGAAAAACAACTTAACCGGGCCTAATTAAGGTGATTAGCAGCTAGGCCCATAACCCATTTCGGGATTAGGGTTCTGGGAGGGCTGATAGGGTTAGGGAAAACACTTCATTTCAGTTTTCCAACTGCCATTTACATCCTTGAAACCCTAGCAATGGCTTTCACCTTCTAAATCACTTCCAAATGACCTTTTACTCACTTATTAGCCAAAACTTTGTCAAACCAAGGCGGGTTAGCCTCAAATCAGAGTTGGAGCAGCTGTGTTGCATTGGAAACCGCATCAAAACAGTAGAGTTTCAGATCTAAAGTTTTATTTGTGGCTAAGGTGAGTGATTTGCATTGTTTTACACTAGTTACGGCTAATTAGGGGTGATTAGTGTTAATTAACGAAATTATGCATGTTAAAATTTTGGAAAATATTTAGAAATTCCGAAATATTATTTTATGCCTATGTTAGAAATTTGGGTTAATTTGGAATTAGTTTGCTAATCCTATTGTTAGATTTGGTTAAACATGATTAAGGGAAAACATGGATTTTGGGTATGTTTGATCCACATTGATATGTTAAATTGTTGTTTTGGTGTTTATGGTCGATTCCCTATGTTGCTATTACTATTTGGAATGTTTTTTGATTGCTTAGTGAAGTTGGATTGGTCGAAAACGCCGTCATATGGCGTAAATTGCTCGTTGGAAAAGTTGCAGGAAATTGGTCCGAAACCCGTTCGTGAAGCACCCCCATTCGTGAGGCATATGTCACGAGTCGACCACCATCCACCATGAGCCACTTCTCCAGGAGCAGAACACGAACCAGGCTATGATGCCACGAGTCACGAACTAGAAGGAAAACCACGAGCGGTGCCTGGGCGAACCACGGACCGGGTCCAGATCACGAACCGGTCCATAGGACCACGATCTGAACCCATACGGTGACAAGAGCCATCTATCCCGGACCGGAGCATCATCACGAGCCGCAGGGTGAGGACCACGACTCGGGCTAAAGTCCCGAACCATGAACCGAAGTTTGGAGCATCAGGAGCCGACCTGATGGAGACCAAACCGGGATGATGACCAAAACCCAAGATGCAAAGGCAGTCCAAATAGGAAGTAGAACTCAGGATCCAGATGGGAACCAACGAGTTAACTTCATGAGTAGGACTTTGCTGCGGGATATGTGAAAAGGGGTTATCGATATCTATAGCTTTGGCTCACCACTGAGGGACGAATTATTGGCTATGGATCAGTGCAGTGGAGTTGTCATGACTCCATGGGGCAAAGTGATCGTAGCAGGACTATGAGCCAGTGCAGTGGAGTTGTTATGACTCCATGTGGTAGAGTAGACATAGCAAAGGATTAGTGACTATGGATCAGTGTAGTGGAGCCGTCATGACTTCATGGGGAAGATTGATCATAGCATAGAATTGGGTGATCAAAGTGGTAGATATCGTATACTTTACGCACTGAGTGAGAGATGTGAGGATGATTGCCATGTTTAATGTTTGCTATCACCATGACATGCACACCCCCTCCCTATTATTTTCATACTATGTGTTAGTGTCAACTTAGAGTACTGTACATCCTGTTGTGCTAACTCTTTGGTTGCAGGTTCAGGTATGGTTATGTATACCTGTTATTGTTCTGTTTTTGCTGCTTATCGCTCATACCAGACTTTTGTCTAACCCAGAGTTTTATGTCTCTTCTTATTACTCTGGGTGCTCCTAAACGAGCAAACTAGAGATAGGTTAGCTGGTTATGCACGAGTAGCTTTCCGGAGACGAGCAGGAGGCTTACATGTACCATTTCCGTATGTTCTCTCTGTGTTGTTGTTGGTCGCTATTTTGGGCATTAGTAGTGTACCTTCGTATTTTGCTTTAGAGACAATTTTAAAAGTTGTAATAAAGATGGTTTAGACCATAAGCTGTATTTTGAATTTTCCGCTGCTGTGATGGTTTAGTTTTCAGCTTATGCACTGTCTCACCTGTTTTATATCAAGTTATGTTATTATTATTTTTTGTTCCATGCGCGGTGAGATGTACTACAGGTTCTTTGATGATACATAGTTTCAAACTCTTTTCCTTTGACGATCGTCCCGTGCTTGTTGAGCATCGGCATGCACGTTTCGTTGGAAATGTCGGCTGGTGCGGGGCAGGCCGTCACATTTGGTATCAGAGCTCTAGGTTGTGTAGTTAACCTAGGAGAAGACATCAGGGAGAGATACTACACATATATGAGAGCGCGTATTTGTGATATTTTGGTTTTCAAAAACTATATACATATATACTGTTAGTATATGTAAGGATGAAGTTGCAAGGCACTGGCACCATTAAGGAGATGGTTAATCGTTTTCTCTTTACAGATTGGACGATGAGCCGGTATACGAGGGGTACGGGTTCAGGGGCCAATAATAGGAATGCTCCTAATATGAGGATGATGTTTACTACTTTCATAAGAGAGATGCTTAGGGATGTTCAGGGGGCAGTTCCTAATGCTGCTAACGGTGGTAGTGCAGCAGTGCAGGCGCCTAGAGCCGATTTCACCAAGCTTTACAAGGATTATACTAGTCTTGGTGGAAAGCCGTTACATGGAACGGAATCGGCTACGGATGTTCAAGATTGGCTTGATGGCTATGAGTGTATATTTGAAGATTTGGGTATCAAGGATGTGATGAAGAGAAAGCTAGCATCCCATCAGCTGCAAGGACGGACAATGAATTGGTGGAATGCTATTAAAGCAGCTACACCTGAGGAGCAGATTACATGGGATCAGTTTAAGACTCATTTCAGTGACAAGTTTATCCCAACTGATCAGAAATCAGTATTGTTTAGGAGATTTCTCGAGCTTAAGCAGAATGGTAGGGTAGTCTCGGAGTACATTGCTGAATTTGATACCTTATCGAAATATGCACTATCTCTTATCGATACTCCCAAGAAGAAGAATGAGAAGTTCATAACAGGCTTAGATCAGTACTTGAGGGAAAGGCTTATAAACCATATTGATGAGACTTTTGAATCGATTGTTGGAAAATCATTGAGATCAGAGAGCCTTTATCCTAAGCCAAAGACTGAGGTCGCTGTTACATCTGCAGAGGAGCCAAAGCCGAAGGCAAGCGACAGAGGAAAGAATAATTCTCAGAATAAGAGGAAGCAGAACCAGGCTAAGGTTGGTCAGAAAAAGAATAAGAAAGATGTTGAGTGCTTTAGCTGTAGCAAAAAGGGCCACTATGCCAAAGAATGTCGAGCAAAGCTAGCGGACAGGAGTGCTTCAACTGCAGTCAAGTGGGACATCACAAGGAAAAATGTCCACAATCTCCTAAAGAGAAGCAGATTGTGAAAGCATATGCTATTAATGATGTTCTTTCTTCGTCGAATGCCCCAATTGCGGTGGAGAAAGGAAAGAATGCCATCATTCAAGGTATGCTTTCTATTTATGATGTTCCTGTTCGAGTATTGTTTGATACTGGGGCTTCCCATTCCTTCATATTTAGTGACCTGGTGGATAGGTTGGGATGGGAACCCGAGATAGTCAATAGACCTTTAGTTGTGACGAACCTAATTGGTGGTTCGACTAGCCTTTGCATGATTTTTCGAAATTTGTCTTATTGAGTCATGGATGTATGTTTGCTTGTGATTGCTTCGTTTTGAGCTTTACTAGGTTTGGCATTATTTTGGGAGTCGATTGGCCCCAAAGGTACAGGGTGGTGGTAGACTGTGAGGGGTTTTCTTTGACTATTAGAGCGGATGGTGGGCGGAGGGTACTATTTGGTGGCCTACCTAGTGATGAGGTAATGGATAGTTTGCTAAATTCCCTCGACATTCCGTAGGACGAGTTATCAGGTGTTCCCATTGCTGGCCAGTATCCGGATATCTTCGAGGAAGTGACCGGACTTCCACTACACTAAGAGATTGAGTTCCGTATTGATTTAGTGAAAGATGCCAGACCTATAGTGATGCCACTTCGTCGTATGGCACCAAGGGAGCAGAGAGAGCTCGAGATGCAAGTAAACGATCTTATGAAGAAGGGATTTATCAGAAGAAGTGTTTCCAAGTGGGGAGCACCAGTTGTATTTGCCACAAAGGAAGACGGTTTCCTTCGTTTATGTGTGGACTATCGTGAGTTGAATAAAGTGACTAGGAAGAATAAGTATCCTCTTCCACGTATAGATGATTTCTTTGATCAATTGGAAGGAGCAAGAGTGTTCTCCCAGTTGGACCTCGCGACAGGATTTCATCAGCTCCGAGTGGTAGCTGAGAGTATTCCTAAAACGGCATTTCGGACGCCATCTGGATTCTATGAGTGGTTGGTCATGCCAGTTGGGTTGACCAATGCACCAACATATTTTGTGGATCTTATGAATAGGGTATTCAGAGATCAATTGAATAAGTTTGTTCTTGTGTTCATGGATGATATCCTTGTTTACTCGAGGACAGAGGAAGAACACAAGGAACATTTGAGGATAGTGATGGAGGTGTTAAGAAAACACCAATTGAAAGTGAAGTTTTCTAAGTGTCACTTTTGGAGTAGAGAAGTAAGATTCTTGGGCCATGTTGTTTCAGAGAATGGTATTGTCGTGGACCCTGCGAAGGTGGCTACGGTACAAGATTAGTCTATGCCCAAGAATGCAACGGATGTAAGGAGTTTCTTGGGATTGGCTGTATATTATCGTAAGTTTATCCAAGACTTCTCCAAGATAGCGGCACCGCTAACTCTGTTGACCAAGAAGAATCAAGCTTTCATCTGGAACGAAAGGCACGAGAATGCATTATTGGGTCTAAAAGGGAAGTTGACAAGTGCACCAGTGTTAGTCATTCCTAAAGGGAATGAAGAGATAATGGTATACATGGATGCATGTGGTACCAGACTAGGTGATGTACTGATGCAAGGAGGTAGGGTTGTAACTTATGCTAGTCGGCAACTTAAACTGCATGAGAGTAGATATCCTACCCATGATTTGGAATTTGCAGCGATCGTGTTCGCGTTGAAGATGTGGAGACATTATGTCTTAGGAGAAAGATTTGAGTTGTTTACCGATCATAAGTCGTTAAAGTATCTTTTCTCTCATAAGGATTTAAATCTCCGTCAGTAGAGATGGTTAGAATTCTTGGCTTCCTATGATTTCGATATAGCATATACACCAGGAAAGGGCAATGCGGTTGCTGATGCATTGAGTAGGAGACATGCTAGTTTAGGGGCTATGTTTCTTGAATGGAAGCAACTGGAGTATATCGCAGGGTACGATTTTAGACCAAAGTGCGAATTGAATCTAGAAATGTTAGCAAGTTTGACGATCAGACCCACTTTGATTAAGCGGATTGGTTCCCGTCAGAGGGGTGATCCTAACCTATTGGAAATTATCTCGAAGCTGGAGACGGGTGTCGACAGTAAGGAGATGAACAAGTATGGGCTTGATCGAGAGGGATACCTTAGAAAGAATGGGAGACTAGTTGTACCCAATGTTAATGAATTGAGAGATGAAGTGCTTGGAGAATGTCATCACTCAAAACTAACTATACATCCCGGTGGTAACAAAATGTATCGAGACATGAAGCAGACCTACTACTGGGAAGGAATGAAAAGAGACGTTGGGAAGTTTATATCCAAATGCATGAACTGCCAGTTAGTTAAAGCCGAGCAAAAGAAGCCTAGTGGTTTGTTAAAACCATTGGAAATTCCATAATGGAAATAGGAACAAGTCTCAATGGATTTCGTCGATGGTTTGCCGAGGACGAGATTGGGTCATGACGGTATTTAGGTGATTGTGGATCGATTGACCAAAAGCGCAAGATTTATACCGGTCAAGTCGACCAGAACGACATCTAAATTAGCAGAACTGCATATGAGGTGGGTAGTGAGATTTCATGGAGTACCCAAAAGCATTGTGAGTGGCCGAGATCCGTCGTTCACTAGTGGGTTTTGGAAGAGCTTACAAGAGGATTTAGGGTCAGAATTACATCTCAGTACCGCGTACCATCCTCAAACCGATGGTCAGACAGAGAGGGTGAATCGTATATTGGAGGATCTCTTGAGAGCTTGTATATTGGATTTTGGTGGATTATGGGATGACCATTTGCATCTGGTTGAGTTCGCAAATAATAATAGTTATCAATCCAGTATTGATATGGCTCCATTTGAAGCTTTGTACAGAAGACCGTGCAATTCACTATTATGTTGGTTGGAGACAGGTGAGAAGTTTGTACTTGGGCCAGATGTAATAAGATAAACTTCGGGCAAGATCAAGGTTATTCAACAGCGAATGAAAGCTGCCCAAGATAGGCAGAAGAGTTATGCTGATAAAAGGCGAAGAGATTTGAAATTCTCCGTTGGCGACTTAGTATTTGTCAAGATCTCGCCATTAAAGAGTGTGATACGTTTTGGTAGGAAAGGTAAGTTAGCACCAAGATTTGTTGATCCATTCCTAGTTCTCGAGTTGATCCATTCCCAGTTCTCGAGCAAGTTGGGAATCTGGCATATAAAGTTGAGTTACCTGACAAGATGGCAGGAGTTCACAACGTATTTCATATTTTCCAGTTAAGGAAGTTCGTACATGACCCCGATATGGCTATTTCACCGGATCAATTGGATAACATCGAAGTAGAACCCGAGGCGGTTGGTAACCGCAGGTTGTTTCGTATTGTCGAGTACGATACGAAGCAACTTCAAAGGAAGAGGGTGAAACTGGTCAAAATCCAGTGGGGAATAACGGGAATGACTGTACTTGGGAAACAAAGGATAGCATTAGGAAGTCGCATCCAGAACTCTTTGCTGGGTAAGATTTTAATAGCGATAGTTATTCCCTTGTTAGTAAACTGCATGCTAGGATAGACTTGTTGTGTTATTATGTGTGTCTGATTGTTTGTAAATGGTTATTAGGCATGCGGGACCCATTGTATGTTTAAATTAAGGAATTTCGGGGGCGAAATTTTTTAAGGGTGGGAGAATGTAACGACCCGCATTCTACGTATCGAGGGATCGTAGAATATTAATTTCATTTTCATATGAATTCGTATGGCCGTGTAACTTTGGGGAACGATTATTGGAGTCATTTCCCATGTTCATGATTTTTACCGATTTTTAAATGACCGTTTTGCCCCTAGCGAATCTTGTTTCGTCGATAACTTTTGATTGTAAGGAGTTTTGACCTGAAACCACTTCCATTGGATTCGGATGATGGTTTACCTTTCCGTAGAGTGGTCACATTAGCCAAACGGACTTACCGTTTGGGAGATATGGCTGAAACTAGGTTTGGAAGTTGAAAAACAGCTTAACCGGGCCTAATTAAGGAGATTAGCAGCTAGGCCCATAAACCATTTTGGGATTAGGGTTATGGGAGGGATGATAGGGTTAGGGAAAAAACTTCGTTTCAGTTTTCCAGCTGCCATTTACGTCCTTGAAACCCTAGCTGTAATGGTCTACCCCGCACCAACCGACATTTCCAATGAAAGTGCGTTGTGCCAATGCCCGACTAGCACGAGACGGTCGCCAAAGAAAGGAAATGAAAGGAATTTGAACTAACAAGGAACCTGTAGAATGTCTCATAGCGCATGGGATAAAATATAATAATAACATAACTTTGACATAAAACAGGCGAGACAGTGCATAAGCTGAAAACTAAACCATCATAGCAGCGGAAATCCAAAATACAGCTTATCATCCAAACCAACATTATTACAACTTTGAAATACTGTCTTTAAAGCAAAAGAAAGAGGTACACTACTAATACCCAAAGTAATGACTAGCAACAACACAGGGAGAACATATATATATATATATATATATATATATATATATATATATATATATATATATATATATATATATATCATACGTGGAAGCCCCCTGCTTGTTTCCGGTACAGCTACTCGTGCATAATCACTTGACATGTCTCTAGTCTACCCATTTAAGAGAACCCAGAGTAATAAGAAGAGACATAAACTCTGGGTCAGACAAAAGTCTGGTATGAGCGATAAGTAGCAAAACAGAACAATAACAGGTATACATAACCATACCTGAACCTGGACCTGCAACCAAAGAGTTAGCACAACAGGATATACAATACTCTAAGGTGACACTAACACATGGTGTGAAAATAATGGGGAGGGGGTGTGTATGTCATGGTGATAGCAAAACATCAAACATAGCAATCATTCTCACATCTCTCACTTAGTGCGTAAAGAATACGATATCCACCCCTTTGATCACCCAATTCTTTGTTACGATCACTCTGCCCCATGGAGTCATGATGGTTCCACTGCACTGATCTATAACCACTATTACTTTTCTATGTCCACTCTGCCCCCATGGAGTCATAACAACTCCACTGCACTGGCTCATAGTCGTGCTATGATCACTTTGCCCCATGGAGTCTAACAACCCCACTGCACTGATCCATAGCCACTAATCTGTCTCTCAGTGGTGAGTCAAAGCTATAGACATCGATAACCCCTTTGCACACGTCCCACAGCAAAGTCCAATCCATGAAGTTAACTCGTTAGTTCCCATCTGGATCCTGAGTTCTAACTTCTCACTTGGACTTCCTTTGCATCTCGGGTTTTGGTCGAATTGGAGTTGGTCTTCAGAAGAGTCGTCACGTAGTAGTAGTAGAGGTCCAAACTTGGTTCGGTTTGGCTTACTCGGTTCGGTTCGGCATGTGGTGCTCAAGCTCCCCATTCAGTTCGGCTCAATTCTCTTCCCTTGCTTCGGTTCGAGTTCATCTCCTCCATGCGGTTCGGTTCGACCTTTCACATGCGACTCAGTTAGGTGCTCCTGAAGCGGTTCGGTTCGGTGCTAGTCTAGTTTAGTGATCCATTCAAACTCCAACTCTATTCAAATCTGATCCGATCTGGCCTTCCTTATTGTCATGTTGCTGAAGATTCCACTACCCCAGTT
The DNA here is from genome assembly GCA_030737875.1 of Allium sativum. Classification (NCBI taxonomy): domain Eukaryota; kingdom Viridiplantae; phylum Streptophyta; class Magnoliopsida; order Asparagales; family Amaryllidaceae; genus Allium; species Allium sativum. Next base: position 705,615,751 of record CM060916.1, on the reverse strand, counting down.
CGGTTTGTTCCACCCGATCTGATCCCCTATACCTGATCCGATCCGTATTACTGCAGAATTTCCAGCAAGCTTGTTTCGTCCATTCTCGCAACACGATGGCGTTTTCAACCATTCTTACTTTACTAATCAATCATAAAACATTCCAAACAGTGGTAACAACATATAGGATCAACCATAAACACCAAAACAACAATATAACATGTTAATATGGATCAAACATACCCAAAACCCATGTTTTTCCCTTAATCCCCTAAACCATGATATAACAATACGATTATCAAAACATGAACAAATTAACCCAAACTTTTACCAGAGCCCTAAAGTAATATTTAAGAATTTTTACATATTTTTCCAAAATTTTATCATGTATAATTTCACTAATTATCACTAATCACCCTAATTAGCCGTAATTAGTGAAAAACAATGCAAAACACTCACCTTAGCCACAAATAAAACTTTAGATCTGAAACTCTACTATTTTGGGGCGTTTTCCTGTGCAACACAGTAGCTCCAACTCTTATTTGGTGTTGATTTGCCTTGATTTGATGTAGATCTTCTTAATTAGTGATTAGAAGGTGATTTGGGATGATTTTAGAAGGTAGAGGCCATGGCTAGGGTCTCAAGGATGAAAAGTGGCGACTTAAAAATGACAAAAACTGAATTCCCTAACCCTATCAGCCCTATCATAACCCTAATCCCGAAATGGGTTATGGGCCTAGCTGTTAATCACCTTAATTAGGCCCGGTTAAGCTGTTTTCCCCCTTCCGAACCTTATATCAGGCATATCTCCCAAACGGTAGGTCCGTTGGCTTATGTGACCGCTCAAGGTAAAGGTAAACCATCATCTGAACCCAATGGAAGTGGTTTCAGGTCAAAACTCCTTACCAATCAAAAGTTATGGGAAAAACAAGATTCGCCAGGGGTAAAATGGTCATTTAAAAATCGGCAAAAATCGTGAACATTGGGAATGACCCCAATAGTCGTTCCCCAAAGTTACACGACTGTACGACTTCATATAAAAAAAAATCTATGATCCTCCGATGCGTAGAATGCGGGTCGTTACATTCTTCCCCTTAAGAAATTTCGCCCTCGAACTTAACCATAAACATAAAAAGGTGTTCCGCATGCCTATCAGTCATTCCCAAACAATCAAACATACACAACAAACACAATAAGCCTACCCTAGCATGCGGTTTACTAACAAGGGAAGAAATTATCACTGTTAAAATCTTACCAGGCAAAGAGTTCTGGATGCTATTCCCTTATGCTCTCCTCTATTTCCCAGGTATAGTCATTTTCATTCTCGCCCCACTGAACCTTGACCAGTTTCACCGCCTTCCTTTGAAGTTGCTTCGTGTCGTACTCGACAATACGGATCGGCATGCGGTTCCCAACCGCCTCGGGTTCTACTTCGATGTCATCCAACTGATCCGGTGAAATAGTCATATCGGGGTCATGCATGAACTTCCTTAACTGGGAAACATGAAATACGTTGTGAACTCCCGCCATCTTGTCAGGTAATTCAACTTTATATGCTAAATTCCCGACTTGTTCAAGAACTGAGAATGGACCAACAAATCTTGGTGCTAACTTGCCTCTCCTACCAAATCGAACCACGCTCTTTAACAAAGAAATCTTGATAAACACCAAGTCGCCAACGGAGAATTTCAAATCTCTTCGTCTCTTATCAGCATAACTCTTCTGCCTATCTTGGTCAACCTTCATTCGCTGTTAGATAACCTTGATCTTATCTGAGGTTTCTCTTATCACATCTGGCCCAAGCACAAATTTCTCATCGGTTTCTAACCAACATGATAGTGAGTTGCATGGTCTTCCGTATAAAGCTTCAAATGGAGCCATACCAATACTGGACTGATAACTATTATTATATGTGAACTCAATCAGATGCAAATGGTCATCCCATGACCCTCCAAAATCTAATATGCAAGCTCTCAAGAGATCTTCTAATACTCGATTCACCCTCTCTGTTAGACCATCGGTTTGAGGATGGTACGCGGTACCGAGATGTAATTCTGACCCTAAAGCCTCTTGTAAGCTCTTCCAAAATCCACTAGTAAACAACGGATCTCGGTCGCTCACAATGCCTTTGGATACTCCATGAATCTCACTACCTACTTCATGTACAGTTCTGCTAACTTAACTATTGTTCTATTTGACTTGACGTGCATAAACCTTGCAGTCTTGGTCAATCAGTCCACAATCACCCAAATGCTATCATGGCCTGATCTAGTCCTTGGTAACCCATCAATGAAATCCATTGAGACTTGTTCCATTTTCCATTCTGGAATTTCCAATGGTTGCAGCAAACCACTAGGGTTCTTTTGTTTGGCTTTAACTAGCCGGCAGTTCATACATTTGTATATAAACTTCCCAACATCTCTTTTCATTCCTTCCAAGTAGTAGGTCTGCTTCATGTCTCGATACATTTTGTTACCACCGGGATGTATAGTTAGTTTTGAGTGATGACATTCTCCAAGCACTTCATCTCTCAATCCATTAACATTAAGCACAACTAGTCTCGCATTCTTTCTAAGCCATCCATCTCGATCAAGCCCATACTTGTTCATCTCCTCACTGTCGATACTCATCTCTAACTTGGAGATGATTTCCAATAGGTTAGGATTGTTCCTCTGACTGGAACCAATCCGCTTAATCAAAGTGGGTCTGACCGTCAAACTTGCTAACATTTCTGGATCCAATTCGCACTTTGGTCTGAAATCACACCCAACGATATACTCTAGTTACTTCCATTCCTGAAACATATCCCCTAAACTGGCATGTCTCTTACTCAATGCATCAGCTACCGCATTGCCCTTTCCTAGTGTATATGCGATATTGAAGTCATAGGAAGCCACGAATTCTAACCATCTTTGCTGACGGAGATTTAAATCCTTCTGGGAGAAGAGATACTTTAATGACTTATGATTGATAAACAACTCGAATCTTTCTCCCAAGAGATAGTGTCTCCACATCTTCATTGCGAATACGATCGCTGCCAATTCCAAATCATGGGTAGGATATCTTTTCTCATGAGGTTTCAGTTGCCGACTAGCGTAAGCTACTACCTTACCTCCTTGCATCAATTCAACACCCAGTCTGGTACCACATGCATCCATGTATATCGTCATCTCTTCATTTCCTTTAGGAATGACTAACACTGGCGCACGCGTCAACTTTTCCTTTAGACTCTTGAATGCATTCTCGCACCTTTCGTCCCAGACGAAAGCTTGATTCTTCTTGGTCAACTGAGTTAGCGGTGCCGCTGTCTTAGGGAAGTCTTGGATGAACTTACGATAATATCCACCTAATCCCAAGAAACTTCTTACGTCTGTTACATTCTTGGGCATAGACCAATCTTATAACGTAGCCACCTTCGCAGGATCCACGGAAATACCATTCTCTTAAACAATGTTGCCCAAGAATCTCACTTCCCTCCTCCAGAAGTGACACTTAGAAAACTTCTCTTTCAATTGGTGTTTCCTCAACACCTCCATCACTATCCTCAAATGTTCCTTGTGTTCTTCCTCTGTCCTCGAGTAAACCAAGATATCATCTATGAATACAAGAACAAACTTATTCAATTGATCCCTGAATACCCTATTCATAAGATCTACAAAATATGTTGGTGCATTGGTCAACCCGAATGGCATGACCAAACACTTATAGAATCTAGACGGCGTCCGAAATGCCATTTTAGGAACACTCTCAACTGCTCTTGGAGCAGATGAAATCCCGTCGTGAGCTCCAATTGGGAGAACACTCTTGCTCCTTCCAATTGATCAAACAAATCATCTATCCGTGGAATAGGATACTTATTCTTCCTTGTCACCTTATTCAACTCGCGATAATCCACACACAAACGAAGGGAACCGTCTGCCTTAGTGGAAAATACGACTAGTGCTCCCCACTCGGGAACACTTATTCTAATAAATCCCTTCTTCAAAGATCGCTCACTTGCATGCCAAGCTCTCGCTGCTCCCTTGGTGCAATACGACGAAGTAGCATCACTATAGGTCTGACATCTTTCGCTAAATCAATGCGGAACTCAATCTCTCGGTGTGGTGGAAGTCCGGCCACATCCTCGAAGATATCCGGATACTGGCCAGCAATGAGAACCCCTGATAACTCGTCCTGTAAAATGTCGAGGGAATTTAGAAAACTAACCATCACCTCGTCACTAGGTAGGCCACCAAACACTACCCTCTGCCCATCATCCGCCCTAATAGTCATCGAAAATCCCTCACAGTCTACCACCACCCCATATCTTTGGAGCCAATGGACTCCCAAAATAATGCCAAACCCAGTAAAACCCAAAACAAAGCAATCACAAGAAAACATACATCCATGACTCGATAAGACCAAATTTCGACAAATCATACTAAGGCTAGTCGATCCACCAACTGGGTTCGTCACCACTAAAGGTCTATCGACTATCTCGGGTTCCAATCCCAACCTATCTACCAGGTCACTAGATATGAAGGAACGTGAAGCCCCAGTATCAAACAGTACTCGAACAGAAATATAATAAACAGAAAGCATACCTTGAATGACGACATTCTTTCCTTTCTCCGCCATAGTTGGGGCATTCGACGAAGAAGGAACAACATTAATAGCATATGCTTTCACAATTGCTTCTCTTTAGGGGGTTGCGGACATTTAACCTTGTGATGTCCCACTTGGCCGCAATTGAAGCACTTCCTGTCCGCTGGCTTTGCTCAACATTCTTTGGCATAGTGGCCCTTCTTGCCACATCTAAAGTACTCAACATCTTTCTTATCTTTCTTTTTCTGACCATCCTTGGTCTGAGTCTGCTTCCTTTTATTCTGAGAATTATTCTTGCCTCCACCGCTTGCTTACGGCTTTGGCCCCTCTGTAAATGCAACAACGACTTCAGCCTTGGGCTTATGATAAAGGCTCTTTGATCTCAATGCTTTCCCAACAATCGATTCAAAAGTCTCATCAATATAGTTTATAAGCCTTTCCCCCAAGTACTGATCTAAGCCTGTTATGAACTTCTCATTCTTCTTCTCGGGAGTGTCAATGAGGGATAATCCATACTTCGATAAAGTATCAAACTCAGCAATATACTCCGAGACTGCCCTACCATTCTGCTTAAGATCTAAGAACTTCCTAAACAATTCTGATTTCTGAGCTGCTGGGATAAACTTATAACTGAATCGGGCCTTAAACTGATCCCAAGTAACTTGATCCTCAGGGGTAGCTGCCTTAATAGCATTCCACCAATTCATAACCCATCCTTGCAGTTGGCGCGATGCTAGCTTTCTCTTCATCACGTCATCGATCCCTAAGTCCTTGTAGATGCACTCACAACTATCGAGCCAATCCTGAACTTCCGTAGTCGATTCCGTTCCGTGGAATGGCTTCCCACCAAGATTAGTGTAGTCCTTGCAGAGCTTGGCGAAATCGGCCCTAGGCGCTTGCACTACTGCACCACCATCACTTGCAGCATTAGGAACTTCCCTCTGAACATCCCTAAGCATCTCTCTCATGAAGTCAGTAAACATCGTCCTCATATGAAGAGCATTCCTATTATTGGCTCCTGAACCAGTATTCCTCGTATATCGGCTCATCGTTCAATCTGTAAAGAGAAAACGATTAACCATCTCTTCAGTGGTGCCAGTGCAATGCGACTCCATCCTTAGATATACTAAAAGTATATATATAGCTTTTGAAAACTAAAATATCACAAATACGCCCTCTCATATACGTATACTATCTCTCCCTGGTGACTTTCCCTACGCAACCTAGAGCTCTGATACCAAGTGTGATGGCTCGCCCCGCAACAGCCGACATTTCCAATGAAAGTGCGTTGTACCAATGCCCGACTAGCACGGGACGGTCGCCAAAGAAAGGAAAAGAAAGGAATTTGAACTAATAAGGAACCCGTAGAATGTCTCACAGCACATGAGATAAAATATAATAATAACATAACTTTGACATAAAAAAGGCGAGATGGTGCATAAGCTGAAAACTAAACCATCATAGCAGTGGAAATCCAAAATACAGCTTATCATCCAAACCAGCATTATTACAACTTTGAAATACCGTCTCTAAAGCAAAAGAAAGATGTACACTACTAATGCCCAAAGTAGTGACCAGCAACAACACAGGGATAATATATATATATCATACGTGGAAGCCTCCTGCTCGTCTCCGGTACAACTACTCGTGCATAATCCCGTGACCTGTCTCTAGTCTGGCAGTTTAAGAGCACGCAGAGTAATAAGAAGAGATATAAAACTCTGGGTCAGACAAAAGTCTGGTATGAGCGATAAGCAACAAAACAGAACAATAACAGGTAGACATAACCATACCTGAACCTGGACCTGCAACCAAAGAGTTAGCATAACAGGATGTAAAATACTCTAAGGTGACACTAACACATGGTGTGAAAATAATGGGGAGGGGGTGTGCATGTCATGGTGATAGCAAAACATCAAACATAGCAATAATCCTCACATCTCTCACTCAGTGCGTAAAACATAAGATACCTACCACTTCGATCACCCAATTCTTTATTACGATCACTCTGCCCCATGGGGTCATGACGGCTCCATTGCACTGATCTGTAACCACTAATACTTTGTTATGTCTACTCTGCCCCATGAAGTCATAACAACTCCACTGCACTGGCTCATAGCCTTGCTACGATCACTTTGCCCCATGGAGTCATAACAACCTCACTGCACTGATTAAAAGCTACTAATCCGTCTCTCAGTGATGAGTCAAAGCTATAGACATAGATAACCCCTTTGCATACGCCTCGCAACAAAGTCCAATTCATGGAGTTAACTCGTTGGTTCCCATCTGGATCCTGAGTTCTAACTTCTCACTTGGACTTCCTTTGCATATCGGGTTTTGGTCGAATTGGAGTTGGTCTTCAGAAGAGTCGTCGCGTAGTAGTAGTAGAGGTCCAAACCTGGTTCGGTTCGGCTTACTCGGTTCAGTTCGGCATGTGGTGCTCAAGCTCCCCATTCGGTTCAGCTTAATTCTCTTCCCTTAGTTCGGTTCAGGTTCATCTCCTCCATGCGGTTCGGTTCGGCCTTTCACATGCGGCTCGGTTAGGTGCTTCTGAAGCGGTTCGGTTCGGTGCTACTCTGGTTCAGTGATCCATTCAAACTCTAACTCTATTCCAATCTGATCCGATCTGGCCTTCCTTATTGCCATGTTGCTGAAGATTCCACTATCCCAGTTCGGTTCTTTCCACTCGATCCGATTTCCTATACCCGATCCAATCCGTATTACTGCAGAATCTCCAACAAGCTTGTTTCGTCCATTCTCGCCGTACGATAGCATTTTCAACCATTCTAACTTTACTAATCAATCATAAAACATTCCAAACAGTGGTATCAACATATAGGATCAACCATAAACACCAAAACAAGAATATAACATGTTAATATGGATCAAACATACCCAAAACCCATGTTTTTCCCTTAATCCCCTTAACCATGATTTAACCATATGATTAGCAAAACATGTCCAAATTATCCCAAATTTTTGTCAAAGCCCTAAAATAATATTTAAGAATTTTTACATATTTTTCCAGAATTTTATCATATATAATTTCGTGAATTATCACTAATCATCCTAATTAGCTGTAATTAGTGAAAAACAATGCAAATAACTCACCTTAGCCACAAATAAAACTTTAGATCTAAAACTCTACTATTTTGGGGCGTTTTTCTATGCAACACAGCAGCTCCAACTCTGATTTGGTGTTGATTTGCCTTGATTTGATGTAAATCTTCTTAATTAGTGATTAGAAAGTGATTTGGGATGACTTTAGAAGGTGAAGGCCATGGCTAGGGTTTCAAGGATGAAAAGTGGGGGCTGAAAAATGAAAAAAACTGAATTCCCTAACCCTATCAGCCCTCCCATAACCCTAATCCCAAAATGAGTTATGGGCCTAGCTGTTAATCATCTTAATTAGGCCCGGTTAAGCTGTTTTTCACCTTCCAAACATTAGGTCCGTTTGGCTAATCTGAACACTCTACGGAAAGGTAAACCATCATCAGAATCCAATGGAAGTTGTTTTAAGTCAAAACTCCTTACCAATCAAAAGTTATGGGAAAAACATGATTCATCAGTGGTAAAATAGTCATTTAAAAATCGGCAAAAATCATGAACATTGGAAATGACCCCAATAGTCGTTCCCCAAAGTTACACGACTGTACGAATTCATATAAAAAATAAATAAATAATCTACGATCCTCCGATGCGTAGAATGCAGGTCGTTACACTAGCAATGACCTCTACCTTATAAATCATTTCCAAATCACCTTTCAATCACTTATTAGACAAAACTACGTCAAACCAAGGCGAATTAGCATCAAATCAGAGTTGAAGCAGCTGTGTTGCATTGCAAACCACGCCAAAACAGTAGAGTTTCAGATCTAAAGTTTTGTTTGTGGCTAAGGTGAGTGATTTGCATTGTTTTACACTAATTACGGCTAATTAGGGATGATTAGTATTAATTAACGAAATTATGCATGTTAAAATTCTAGAAAATATTTAGAAATTCTGAAATATTATTTTATGCTTCTGTTAGAAATTTGGGTGAATTTGGAATTAGTATACTAATCCTAATGTTAGATTTGGTTAAACATGAATAAGGGGAAAACATGGGTTTTAGGTATGTTTGATCCATATTGATATGCTAAATCGTTGTTTTGGTGTTTATGGTTGATTCCCTATGTTGCTATTACTGTTTGGACTGTTTTGTGATCGCTTATTGAAGTTATATTAGTCGAAAATGCCATCGTATGGCGTAAATTGCTCGTTGGAAAAGTTGCTGGAAATTGGTCAGAAACCCATTTGTGAAGCACCCCCGTTCATGAGGCATATGTCACGAGCCAACCACCCTCCACGACGAGCTACCTCTCCAGGAGCAGATCACGAACCGGGCTATGACGCAACGAGTCACGAGGTGGAAGGAAAACCACGAGCTGTGCCTAGGCGAACCACGGACCGGGTCCAGATCACGAACCGGTTCATAGGACCATGACCCGAACCCATACGGTGACCACGAGCCAGTTATCCCGGACCGGAGCATCATCACGAGCCGCAGGGTAAGGACCACAACCCGGGCTGAAGTCACGAACCACGAACTGAAGTTTGGAGCATCACGAGCCGACCTGATGGAGACCGAATTGGGATGATGACCAAAACTCGAGATGCAAAGGTAGTCCAAATAGGAAGTAGAATTCAGGATCTAAATGGTAACCAACGAGTTAATTTCATGAGTTGGACTTTGTTGCGGGACGTGTGCAATGGGGTTATCGATATCTATAGCTTTGACTCACCACCGAGGGATGAATTATTGGCTATGGATCAGTGCAGCGGAGTTGTCATGACTCCATGGGGCAAAGTGATCGAAGCAGGGCTATGAGCCAGTGCAGTGGAGTTGTTATGACTTCATGGAGGCAGAGTGGACACAGCAAATGATTAGTGGCTATAGATCAGTGCAGTGGAGCCGTCATGGGGCAGAGTGATCGTAGCAAAGAATTGGGTGATCAAAGTGGTAGATATTGTATACTTTACGCACTTAGTGAGAGATATGAGGATAATTGCTATGTTTGATGTTTGCTATCACCATGACATGCAAACCCCCTCCCCATTATTTTCACACCATGTGTTAGTGTCACCTTAGTGTACTATACATTCTGTTGTGATAACTCTTTGGTTGCAGGTCCAGGTTCAAGTATGGTTATGTATACCTGTTATTGTTCTGTTTTTATTGCTTATCGCTCATACCAGACTTTTGTCTGAGCTAGAGTTTTATGTCTCTTCTTATTACTCTGGGTGCTCCTAAACGAGCAGACTAGAGACAGGTTAGCTGGTTATGCACGAGTAGCTGTCCGGAGACGAGCAGGAGGCTTACACGTATCATTTCTATATGTTCTCCCTGTGTTGTTGTTGGTCGCTACTTTGGGCATTAATAGTGTATCTTCCTATTTTGCTTTAGAGACTGTTTTAAAAGTTGTAATAAAGATGGTTTAGACCATAAGCTGTATTTTAAAATTTCCACTGCTATGATGGTTTAGTTTTCAGCTTATGCACTGTCTCAGCTGTTTTATATCAAGTTATGTTATTATTATATTTTGTTCCATGCGCTGTGAGATATACTACAGGTTCTTTGATGATACATAGCTTCAAACCCTTTTCCTTTGACGACCGTGTAACGGCCCGGATTTCGCCCAACGACTGTCATTCCTACCCATTAACCCCTATTCCGGACTCATCTAGCTATGCCTCGCAGGCCCAAATGACTGCCTTGACCCAGTTTTCTTTATTTTAAAATATTTTCTTTTATTTTTAATTCAACGGTACAAATAAATTCACCGGGGCCACAAATTAACTTCGAAAAATCCCAAAAAAAATATATTTAGCTAAGTTTTGACGCTGCGGACCTAGGAAAATTAATTTCGTTCAATTCTGAGCCTGTTTGAAAAATGGCCTTTTTCAAGTCGATTAAAATTGACCGAAATTGACCAAACTGAAATCTTTTTGCCACGGTCACAAATTAATTCTAAAAATTATGAAAAATTAAAATTAACCATATTTTGACATTCCGAATCCAACAAAAGTGGTTTCATCGAAAACAGAGGTCGTTCGAAAAATGGCTATTTTCAAGGCGTATATATTACATATTAAAAATACATTTTTAAACAAATAATTTCTGAAACTCGAAATATATAAGTTTTTATACTTTTTAAATGCAGAAATATAATTTTGAACTCAATGGAAGTGGTTTCGAGTCCAAATTCCTTCGTATGCAATTTTTGACCTTTATATTATATATATAAATTTCATAGCGACCTTTCTAAATTTTAAACTGGGCATAACTTTTGATTCCCGCTATGAAATTTCAATTTCTCAGATTCATTAGAAAGATATTTTTAAATAGATTCTAATATTTTTGGTTTTACTAAAATCCGTTAAATTTTGCATCCTTTACGGTCAGTCAAAGTTCAAGTTTGACTTTTCAAACTACCGCGCTATTTCTAACTCCTTTTATAATCAAAATTAAATTATTCATCCTAACTTCAATTTAAATCATTTTTTAATCATTATTATTTTAAATAAATTATTTTAAATATCAAAACCCATTAAAATTAGTTAAAATAAATTTTTAATTTCACCCCACAATTCGGTGTTGTTACAGTCTCCCCCACTTAAAAACTTTTCGTCCTCGAAAAGGAACGAAGGTAAAAAGTTGTTTAAGTATCCTATCTTAAATAATTTTATTTGTTGATTAACTTTTAAAATATATAACTTTATATATTCAAAAATCATATTTCCAAAGATCGGATTATATATAATCAAAAATACGTTAATTATAAACTGGGCACTCTCAACTCATTCTTGGGCATTACTAACCCCATCTCTAATGAGTTTTCTCATTCTAGGATACTACTGATCTTATCTCTAATGAGTATTCTTATTGGATATTACTAACCCAATCTCTGATGAGTCTTTTGTTCAATTCTAACGAGTTGTACCCCAAAGATTTGAGCTAACCAGAGCTCTGATACCAACTGTAACGGCCCGGATTTCGTCCAACGACTGTCATTCCTACCCATTAACCCCTATTCCGGACTCATCTAGCTATGTCCCGTAGGCCCAAACGACTGTCTTGACCCAATTTTCTTTATTTTAAAATATTTTCTTTTATTTTTAATTCAACCGTACGAATAAATTCACCGGGGCCACAAATTAACTTTGAAAAATCCCAAAAAATATATTTAGCTATGTTTTGATGCTGCGTACCTAGGAAAATTAATTTCGTTCAGAGCCTGTTTGAAAAATGGCCTTTTTCAACTCGATTAAAATTGATCGAAATTGACCAAACTGAAATCTTTTTGCCACGGTCACAAATTAATTCTAAAAATTATGACAAATTAAACTTAACCATATTTTGACATTCCAAATCCAACAAAAGTGGTTTCGTCGAAAACAGAGGTCGTTCGAAAAATGGCTATTTTCAAGGCGTATTTAAAAATACATTTTTAAACAAATAATTTCTGAAACTCGAAATATATAAGTGTTTATACTTTCTAAATGCAGAAACATCATTCTGAGCTCATTGGAAGTGGTTTCGAGTCCGCACTCCTTCGTATGCAAAAAGTAGCATTTTTGACCTTTATATTATATATATAAATTTCGTAGCGACCTTTCTAAATTTTAAACTGGGCATAACTTTTGATTCCCGCTATGAAATTTCAATTTTTCAGATTCGTTAGAATGATATTTTTAAATAGATTCTAATATTTTTGGTTTCACTAAAATCCGTTAAATTTTGCATCCTGTACGGTCAGTCAAAGTTCAAGTTTGACTTTTCATACCGCGCTATTTCTAACTCCTTTTATAATCAAAATTAAATTATGCATCCTAACTTTGATTTAAACAATTTTTTAATCATTATTATTTTAAATAAATTATTTTAAATATCAAAACCCATTAAAATTAGTTAAAATAAATTTTTAAATTCACCCCACAATTCAGGGTTGTTACAGACCGTCCCGTGCTAGTTGAGCATCGGCACAACCCGTTTCATTGGAAATGTCGGCTGGTGTGGGGCAGGCCGTGAGAATGAACAAAGGATAAGGAAGAGATAAGAGGATGATGATGTATCAGTGTTATATTGATGTTACAAGACACTGGACAGCCGTGAATTTAGCTGGACGAATTTCATTTCCTTGCGCAAGGTAGCTGAAAGATGTAGCTAGTGAAATCGTACCTATTCTTAAGCATGAAGTATTGGATTTTAAATTTTTATTTTTATTTTATGGTATTTAATTTACACCGCTAACCGTAATATCCGTTTCGCCACATACTAACTCCAAACGTAATGAAAATAGACCTACCACTATGTCTCAATGTTCTGGTCTTAATGAAATTCGTTTCATTGAAAACGGACTCCGTTTGAACAATGTTGTTATTTTAATTTATCGGTTCACCCTTTAAATTGCGCGCACAGATAAAACAACTCCAATTGGCTCCAAAATAGAAATCTAGCAATAACTGGCTATACGTATTCGAATAAAATTTGTTTCGACGAAAAATGAGGTCTTTTGGAAAAAAAAAAACATACCCGAGGCCTATAAAATATCGATAAAGTATATTTTAAATACAAAACATTTCGAAAATATATAATAATAAATTATTATAATCGTATATCTCCAAATGAGATCTCATACATCTTCAGAATAAACCAACATATGTTTTAAACTCAATATTCAAATTCCCAGACTAAACAATATTAAAGTATATATATATATATATAATCCTTTATATTTTATTTAATAAACACCATCGTTTATTATTAACGAATTTCATAGCGACCATTTTAAAATTGGAATTGGACATAACTAACAATCTATAATATGAAATCTCCATTTTTCTCTTCCGTTAGAAAATTATAATCAAATCGATTCAATCGTTTCTTATTTCATAGAATTCCGACTTATATCGGATCTTGTATATTCAATTGAAGTTCAAATCGTAAATTACGAACTATCGCGATGTTTCGAGTTCATTTTTTTTATTTATATATAAATTAAACGTTCAAACTTCATTTTATAAGCGAATTATATATTATAAATCCATTTATAATTCCAAATCAATATTTAAAATAATAAAATGTATTAAATATCTGACTACCAAAAATACGGGATGTTACATAGGCTTTATAACTAGGGTTTACTAGCTACAGGTTTGTAGCTAGGGGAAAATCCGGTTTTAGAAACAGAAATCAGTGTACGGTTTTGAGCGTAGGATTAGTGCAATTAGAGGAGATTGTGAGGCCTTCTAGTGTAGCTATTAGTAGAAACTTGGGGATAAGTTTTGAGCATAGGGTTAGGACAATTAGGCTAGGAATTATCGCGAGTTTACTGGTGTTGTAAGCATTGTAATAGTTAACTAATACTTAGCAGAATCTTGGGAATGCAGCAGTAGGCGGGTTTTGCCGAAGCTAGGTAAAATCTGTGTTATTTTATTTTTGAATTTATTTTCTCTACTGAAATATGTCTAGTAATAATTTTTTAATATCTCATAAAAATCCAATAAACCCTATTCACCAAACTTCTAGGGTTAATCTAGATCCAACAGTTGTAATTTTTAATTTTTAATTTTTTAATATGTCGACATGTAAAAACATGTATGTCGACATACATATGTAATTTTTAATTTTTAATCATTTTTTCAAGTATTTAAGCCAATATTAAAATTCTAAAAAATCCTGAAATAAAACTAGTTGTTAGAATATAATTTTTCTAGTATAAAATCATAGCAAAATGTAGTTTAAACATATTGATATAAAACTATATAATATAATTATAATTATAAAACTTTATAATATATATATATATATATATATATATGTATGTATATATATATAAGAAACTTAGAAAGTATATATATTTGAAATTGTAAATCCTTAAAAAATCATTGTTGAAAAGAGTTTGAAATCAATTTTGAAAATAGTTTTAAAATCAATTCGAGAAGAAATAATTTGAAAACAGAATTTGAGTGTTATTCAGAGTTTTACATACTGACTAGAATCTACTACTCTGATAATCTTGATATCTTGTTACTCATGACTCTTGATTCTTTTTTGAAATCTTGAATCTTTTAATTGTACAGTCTTCAATTATTTTAACCTGCATATAAATCCTGCATATGCATACATATATATATATATATATATATATACACACACACACACACACACACTGGACAAAGATGTTAGAACATATTTTATAACCAATAATGGTAATAACTGAAACAAGGTTATTTTAACACCCCACACTTTTCTGTGTCTAAATTTTGACAAAAATCAAAACTCAAACACATCGGAGCATGGAGCGTGTAAATCTAGTACTTGCGAATAAATGAGCATGAGCATAATCAGAGTACGATAAGATAACTCACAGCAGAAACAGAATAGGATAACATAGTATTAACTCAAGTAACTACCTTTTTCAAAGTATATCACTTTGCCAATACCGAGCATGTGAGAGAACGAGAACCGAAAGCCAAACTTAAACACCTTTGAGAACCCGACCTACTCTAGAAAACCTAGGTGGCTGTAATGAGGAGGGGGGGTCTGAACAACAAGATTCTGGTGAACAGGAAATGTACAACACTGATTATACTACACAGATGTATTCCATTTGGTTCAACCCAAGATATATGCCTATCAAGTTTAGTGATTCTAGTCTAACCTTGCAGATTTTTGTGCACGACCATACTACTCTCCCAAGGTTATATTCCAAGATATGATACTGAGATAGAATGTTTACGCATATATTTAGGAAGCCTTTAAACTATAATTTAATTGATAATTAGACCAAGAAGTGAACCCCCTAATTGCGGAGTTATTATAAATATATATACCTTTCCATCCGCTTACCCTTTATTGTTTTCCGCCTCACTATCAATGATAGATAGGGTGGATTCTCCCGATCACTTAAGAACTAAGGCGGACTTATTAGTCGGCAGACTTATTAGTCACTTGATACCTCTTAATAACTTGTTCCATATTCTTATAAACTAGAGGGCACTAGCTATTAGCCCTACTAGTTAAGGTTTCCGTCATTCACGCAAATACCCTTTCCTCATATAAGGTGAGAGATGGTATTTTATCGCTCGTTATACCTTCTAGCCGACCTTATTGGATAACCTCCTTAGTCGCTTACTACTTCCCGTAAGGTAGATAGTCATATCTAATGTTTTTAGTTTCCAAGTTTGCGTAGACAATACACACGTGTCGTTTAAGAACCCTATACTGAAAGACCTATCCCCAGGTGGACTCTTCAACCCCAGCCGCTTAAGACCTAGGAAGCGGACTATGCACGAAGGATTAGGTTCGTACCCTATTAGCCCTGGTACCTTTCCCTATTGGGATAAAGTGGGTTACGTCATTACGCCCTTTCTGTTTAGTTTATCTCCACACGATTTATTATCGTCACATGTTCTTATGGTTAATAATATTTTTGCGTCATTAACCAACTAAGTCCAACTCTATTTTTAATTATAAGTTTTATATTCATTAATATAAATAAGAAAAGGTGTATCCTCTTTACCCTAGGATATTTATTTGATTACCCCCTTAATTGGACTTAGTATTTAAACAAAAATAAATATCCATTAATCCCCTTATGACATCCATTTGTTTCTATTTCTATGCTTATTTCCCTTTATGACCATAACAGTCATAATTTCCTAAGGAAACCATTTATCAGTCCTAAGTTATCTATCTGTTGTACCCCAATAGATAATTACTATTCTTATTTATTTATTTGTTGCTTTTTTTTTGAAAATTGGTAAATTGCTTTATTAGGCATATTGGCCTAAAGAGAGGTTGATTACATCACGCAACACGGTTTACATAATGTAACATGATTAATTTAATTGCCAACTAAAGCATTCCATAATAATTTGATAGCGAACCAACTTCGTCTCCCCCAATTCCTCTCGTGCTAATCATGGCGGCTGCTGAGGGTTATTGCTTATTTCTGGAGTTTCGACCCTCGCCTCCATCAGAGTTAGACTTCCTAATTCAGTAGTTATATGTACCAAGCTTCTAGTAAGCAACTTTCGATTGATTCTCAGCGTGCTCTAATTTATTTCTTCGATGGCGATTTTACTGACTACACTCGTTTTTCTTTGCTTCTCTTTGAATATCCTTGCATTTCTCTCCTTCCATACTGCACTAGAAATAGCAATTACGACGGTGGCATACAATTTGGACATCGGATTTTTGCTATTGTTGTTCCTGGTCAGGTATGACAACTGATCCTCAAGATTAAATCTTTGAATTGGTAGCTTAAATGAAGTTAGGCAGTTCTTTAGAACAGTAGATGAATAACCACACTCAAAGAATATGTTTTTGGGGTTTCATCTGTTGAGTTGCATAAGACACATATTATTTCATTTGTTAAGCCACAATTTGAAATTCTGTCTCTAGTAGGTAGTAGACGCACCATAGCTTTATATAGTAAGAAAGAATTTTTAGGGCAATTTGTTATATCCCAAACAATCTTACTCCAGTCAAGTTTTTGATGTTGCAAACGAATTTCATTCCATGCAGATTTAATTGAAAAATTGTTGCTTGAATTATTCCAGCTCCATATGTCATTGTGTCTCCCTGAGTATAAGTTCAGCCCCTGAATAACTTGTTTGTATTCATTGCCACATGGTATAGAACTTCCACGTCCGATTTTATATGATAGTGTCCACAGTTTTTTCTGGTAGTCCAAAAGCCGAATATGTATCCCATCCAACAATGTCAAAAAGCGCTTTGCCATCAATCCACGAATCCTTCCATAAGTTAGTATCCCACCCATTTTCTATTTCTCTAGTACAATTTTCTGCTAGAGTATCTCTCATTTTTAAAATAGACTTCCAAGTGGACGATGCGTTATTATCAATAGGCATATGCCAGAAGTTACCTTTAATATAACGCTGCCTCATCTAACACACCCAAATGATGTATGAAGTTAAGATTTTCCATCCTAGTTTAAGGGTGAATACATCTCTCATTTCTCATAAATTCCGCAAGCCAACTCTGCCTTCTTCTTTAGGTCTACACAAATTAGAATATTTTATTTTATGCATCCCTCCTTTCCATATGAAATCTACACATGATCTTTCTATCTTTTCAATTGATGCCATTGGTATTTGAAAAGTTTGAAACCAGTAATTGACTTTGGCTTGGATCACAGTATGAACCAATTCTATCCTGCCAGCTAGTGAAAGCAGATTTGAATTCCATCCTTGTAATTTGCCTTTGATTTTATCTATCAAACCCACACACTCTCTATCTGTAATTTTGTTAGTGGACAGAGGAACTCCGAGATATTTAACTGGAAGTTCTCCTTCATTAATACCCAAAATCTCCAAAATTCTTTCTCTTCCTCCACAACATTTATTGAAATAGCATTTAGATTTATTCTCGCTTAACTTTAGACCAACATATTTCTCCAATAAAATAAACATGTCATTAATAATTCGTGCAACCTTTTCATTTGACTTAATGCATATAATTAAGTCATCTTTATACAGAAGGTGGCTTATCTTAGGATGGAAGTTATACACCATCTGAATTATTCTATTATGTTCTGCTAGTTCCATCTAGAGATAAAAATATTCCATAGCTACTGCAAAGAGGTAAGGAGAGAGCGGATCTCCTTGCCTAATTCCACGATTGGAACCAATATGACCTTTAGGCATGGCATTAATCATGATAGAAAAGGCAGGAATATTTATGCATTCTCTAATCAGCCAAATAAATTTTTCAGGAAAGCCCGTACTTCTTAACATATGAATAATGAATTGTCGATTAATTTTGTCATAAGATTTATGAAGATCAATTTTCATACTGAATTTGTTCGCACCTGGTTTGTTGAAGTTTCTGATTAGTTCATGTGCCAATAACGAATTTTCAGAAATGCTCCGCCTTTTAATTAATGCACTCTGACATTTTGCTATGATGTCTAGTAGTATCTGCTTCGTTCTGTTGCATATGACTTTACTCATAATTTTGTACACACATTGCAACAAGCAATCGGTCGGTATTCTTCAGGTCCGGAAGGATTTTCAACTTTTGGGATTAAGCATATGAAAGTGTGATTAATCTCTTTAATGATTTTTCTAGTATCAAAAACCTCTTGTATCATCAAGCAAATATTTTCTTTCAGGTCTTGCCAGTGCAATTTATAGAACATAGAATTCCGTCCGTCGGGGCCTAGACTCAAATAGGCAATGATGGAGGAGATTGCAGCCCAAATTTCATCGAGACTGACGTAACTACACAACATCCTACTGCCTTTGGATTTAATTTTTCTCTTACATACAATAGCAGGTAAATTAGTTTTGCATATGCCATTATATAAAGTAGAAAAGTATTCAATAGCATCATTTTCCTGATTAACAACATTGAAGCTATTAGAACCACTCATGTCAATAGACTGACGACAACTATCAATATGAGATCTAATAGACATCTTAGTGTAGAAAATTTGTGACGACCCCAAACCCCCATTCCACGATAGCAAGGGAAATCTTTGGAATATAACACATAAACAGACAAAAATATATAAATACACCAGATAATGTACAACAGAATACACTGGATAAACATAATCATCAGAGTTACACAGTATACAGGATCATACTTGGTACAAAACACAGTTCAGCTTTACATAAAATGTCTACAGCGGAATCAAAACATAATATGTACAACAGGAGCTTAACAACATAAAAAGAAAGAAGTGATAGAATCCATCTTCAGCTCCATAGCTATCCAAAAAGAGCCTGCTAAAACCTGAATACAAGGATGCTCGTGTAGAAATAGGGGCACCCGAGTTTGCAAGTGAAACAAACTATGAGTCAATCATAGGACTGGTATGAGAAATCTACTTAACTTATTCTATAATAGGGCTAATCACAGGACCACGCCGCTAACACGGAACGTGTTTACTCCATTGGATTGCCAGTGTTTAAAACAAGTGAATCATTTAAACATCGCAATGCTTTTTACAAAAATGAAGCCATTATAAGACTCTGTTCCCATCACACAATGCAATGCAAGCCGGAGGATAGAGTTTTACCTTATAATGGCCAAAATATGCTTGATACGTATAAAACAAAAGCATTTGATATTATTACTAGTGTTTATATGTTTCAAAAACAACTTCAATCATAAGTATCAATCATACACGGCATAGGTACCATATATCATGTCCGGGCATGTAAAACCCAAAACACCACTCCTAGCTAGAAAGAAACGCATGTCCTCCCTAAAGTCCTCTCCCGTTTCTAGTCCATACCGAGGTGTGAGGTTCACGAATCAACGCTAAACACAAAGCTAGCTATTTAAAGCCATGCTTTGATCATCAACCTCAAAGTTCTGCTTTTCAACAAAAGCTTTGATCACAGCATCTCTGCATGCCACGTTGTCAAGTTACAACGTCAGACACACATCCATTTACAAGTCCGTTCTGGGTCAGAATGAAACTGGAGGCACCTTATTCCTCTCCCGTACGTCCAATACAGGAGAGAGGCCCTCGCAGATCCGAACGATCAACAAGTACAGCCGGACAACAACCACTGTAACCCCTTCAGGGCAGCAACTCCCATAAAAGGCATCAGTAGCCATCCATTCGATGTGAAGATCATTGTTTTTGCACCGTCTTCATATCTTCGGCTTCTAACCGTCGATCAATTATTTGAAATGAGAATTAACTCGTCCTTTTCAAATAATTCACGTATATTTAGAATTTCAAATCAATTCATTTCCATGGTTAAATCATTTGACATTAATAATTTTGTTCATTAATGTAATTTTCACGTCAAACACATTCAACCATCAAATATCCAATAAACCGAGCAAATTCAGTTTATTTCCATTCCATATCGTTTATAATATTTTATAATGACTTATCGCTATTTTTATTTATTAAAAAATAGCCAATTTATTCAAACGACGCTTCAGGCCATAATGCGGCCATAGCGTTGTTTTTCTCCAAATTTGATTTACACACATCTGAAAATCTAATGATGGATCTTTACAAAGTTTATACCATTAGAAAGATTTTTTCAAAATGGACTCAACGGTTTCGGTTTCAGGAAAATCCGACGGTCGGATCTCCCGGTACAATCGTTTAAAGTTACGATTTCAAAATATGAACTGCAGTATCGTTATTCGTTTTATTTTAATTATATTTATATATATAAATATAATTCATTCTGGCACTGTTTTTATTCAGATTTGAATTAAACATTTCACACAATCTAACCATTGGATCTTTACAAATTTGGTATCGTTGGAAAGATATTTTCAAAGCGGACCTAACGGTTTCGGTTTTGGGAAAACCCGACGGTCGGATCTCCCGTAATAATCGTTTAAAATCACGATTTCAAAATACGAACTACAGCGTCATTATTCGTTTTATTTTAATTATATTTATATATATATAAATATAATCCGTTCTTCCATTTCCGAATCATCTTCATTTCATATATTCGATAAAAATAATATTTTTACCCAACAGATATTTATTTCAAACACATGACTACTTTTAACACTTCATATATATAATAAAAATGTGATTTTTATTATTAAAACAATTTATTTAAAACACGAATATTTTAGTGATTCATATATATAATAAAAATGTGATTTTTATTGTTTAAAACATTTATTTCAAACATGATTATTTTTAGCGATTCGTATACATTATAAAAATGTGATTTTTATTGTTAAAACAATTTATTTCAAACATGAATATTTTGTATACTTCATATACATGATAAAAATGTGATTTTTATCTTTCAAACAATTTATTCGTCATATGAATATTTTTTCCAACACATGAATATATTTCAATACATGAATATAAATCAAACACATGAATATTTCAGAAAATTTCGGCAGCATAACGGCAGAGGGTTTAAAACCGGCACCGTTCTGAGTTCGGCTCCTCTCACTTCCTTACGCCTCGCAGCGTTCCCTAAGGGGCTTATCCTTATAATCTAAATATTTCAATCATTTTCATATCCCAATGGATTTTTCCACAAACAATTCCAATTTTGTTTCAACCACAAACAATTATTATCAACCATTCGCATTTATCAACCAAATTTCACGTCAACCAAAATCCAAACAATCACAACCAATATATATCGTCCATGGTCTGTGGACGAGGGGAGTGTGTATATATATACACATATATAGATATACGTATATAAATATATTTCCATTTCATTTCAACTCCATTCAACGCACATATAATTTTTACAACGCATATATAACTTATACATCACACATACAACTTATACAACGCTTACACATGAGGTGTACAATGCATATATAACTTATACATTGATTATATAATTTATACATTGCCATTCCATATCGTTTATAATTTATAAATCTCACATTGGGTTCCACTCCTTCAAAAATTGTAGGAAGCTCCAAAAATTCTTCGGTCTCTTCTAGAATGTAGAAGACGTCTGTAACACCCCGGTTTTTTGAATAAAGGAATTAACTAAATTAAAGAATAATTAATCTCAGACGTGAGAATTATGGGGATTGGGTTGCGCCATTGTGTTCGTCTCGGAATTCTGGTTGAAATAAAGTCTGAGTTTGCGGGAAACGAGTACTAGATGAAGGAGTTATGGACGAACGAAGATTGGTGGCCGAAAGTAGAAAAAAAATGCACTGGCGCACTTGGGAAGTGCGCCAGTACATATTTGCACTGGCGCACCTGCCAAGTGCGCCCAGGCCGAGGCAAAAGCCTGCACAGCTTTCTGGTCCAGGCTGACCCATGTTGTTGAGTCCTTTCTGACTCCTTGCTGAGTCATTAGGGCTGACTCATCACCCTATCATGATTGAATGGTTTTGATTAACCCTAAGACCATCCGACGGATTAAATTAATCCATAACTCTATAAAAAGACCCATAGACTCAAACCCTAAATCAGAATTAAAACTAAAACTATGGCCGTCATGCTGTTGTCTTGAACCCTAGAGTAGCCGCCACCAAAATTAAGAGGAAGAACAACAACCAAATCAGAACTATTCAACCCTAACAGCGAATCTTCATCAAAGGAGCGCTAATTCAACTCCAAAAATCAGAATTCAGAACTCAAGACTGCTTTTGAGTTGTGAGTTCGATAGTCTTAACAAAATAATTAATAAATGAATTGGATTGAGTTATAATGCGGATAATTCGGATGTGATATGAATTGTTGATTGCGTGTTGTAATTATGTTGTAGAATTGTGTTGTAATTTCTATGATACTATGTTATGATGCTATCATTTACGATGCAAAGCTATGATGCTAGCACCCATGTTATAATCCTATAATTGGCTTATGTCTAGTTGAATCATCATGTTTCTTATTCTAGTTTGTTATATTGATTCATATGATAAATCATATGTAGGAAAGTTTAGATGTTGATTCAAACACGAACCATTTACAAGTTTGGGTAGAATTATATGTGACCTTACATGGCTATGGCACCTAATTTATGTGAAAATTTAATTGAAAGTTAAGCTATGAGATATGCTAAATTCTACATGATACTTTACAAGTTAGATACTAGTTTACACCATTGTTATGATGTATAAATCACATATGTAAGTTGTATGAATATATGAATCATGTTATGCAAGTTTAGGGGTATTGCCTATGCAAATTAACACCTTTAGATATAAACCTATGACATATGTTGTTTATGCAAGTTTGTGGCCATTATCTCATCAAGTTCACACCTTTAGATTTGGATCCATGACATATGTTGTTTATGCAAGTTTGTGGCCATTATCTCATCAAGTTCACACCTTTAGATTTGTATCCATGACATATGTTGTTTATGCAAGTTGTAACTTTGTCCTATGCAAGTTTTAGATGTAGAACATCATTCACATATGCAAGTTCACCCCTATGTTAGATCTATGTTTTAATTATGTGTATATTGTGATGCTTTCTTTTATTCCATGAGTTGGAATGAGCTATGACCCACATTCCCATGGGGGCTACCTTTGAGAGGTTAGTTGACATGGCGCTCATGCATGAAGAAGAGAAGGGCGCCAATGCTAATAAGGCACCGGAGAAGAAAGGGGATCAAAAGAAGTCGCAACAGCAACAACAGAACAGGAAAGGTGGCAAAGGCAACAATGCTAAGGGGAAGAAGAAATGCTTTAACTGTGGGACACCCGGCCATCTAAGCAAAGATTGTAGGAAGAAGAAGAAGACTGGTTGTTTCCACTGTGGCGAAGCGGGACATCTTATTAAGGACTGCCCAAAGAAAATGCAGGGTCTACCTCGGGAGGACAGGTGCAAGCTCTTATGGCACCAGGGAAGGCAAGGGGACAAGTTCAAGCTCTCGTGGTCCCACCGCTGCAAGAACGAGGTAGAGCAATTTCCGTTGAAAGTTTAGTTTTTCTGTTTGATCATCCTATCCGTACTTTATTCGATTCTGACGCATCGCATTCGTTTATTTCTACATCATTAGTTGAAACACTGCACCTTGATACTAGTCTAGTTACTGATCCCTTAGTAGTCTCAAATCCTATTGGTGGTTCGGCTCATCTTTCTATGATTTGTCGGGATTTGAAAGTGTTTATCTTGGGCGTTGAGTTTGAATGCAATGCCTTTGTTCTTGGCTTCATGGGCTACAGTTTAATTCTAGGTATGGATTGTGTTAGACCGAAATTTGGGCCTAACACCCAAAGTCTATGTGAAAACCTCACAATCACAGAATAAATGCAGAAAAAACAGTAAAATAAGAGGAGACACACGAGATTTTTATAGTGGTTCGGCTCAATCCAAGCCTACGTCCACTTTATAGTTTCTTAAATCCTAAGAAGCTATTACAATGTTGTTTGTTTACAGCTTATACACGAAATCCTCGTGTTTACAATGAAGAAGAGGAGAAAAGAGATTGAATTTATGCACGATAGCCTCGTGTTTGATTGAGTTGAGGAGTACCCAAAGTCCTTGAATACTTGGTAATGGAGGTCAGGACGTGTAAGTGACGGAAAAAGGTCCTTTGAAATGACCATCTCGTGGTGTATTTATAGGCGTAGAGGAGCTGCTGGGAGTCCTGAATCGGGTCGGATCGGGTGTGACGTGGTGAGCGGAGAGGACATCTCGGAGAGAGTGGAGAAGTGGCCTTCAGATCGTGTGCATACAGGTGGCGGCCGATCCGAATTAGTAGGAGGTAGTTATCCCTTAAGAAGCGGTCAAACTTGCTGCGTCTGAGCAGGTACAGGGGAATCGGTTCGGGTCCGACCCGAACCGAGCTGGTGTCTTCAATCCGAAGACTTCATGTGCCAGGTTAGTGCGATGGAGGTCGGATCGGTTCGGCTCCGAACCGAACCGAGGAGGAGGCTCCGAACCGGAGTTATGATGTATACTTCTGAGCTGAGTGCAAGCCGGGTCGGGTTCTGATAGTCCGATCCGAACCGAGGTGAGATGGAATCCAAGTTTGAGCATCTTCGAAGTGTGGAGTCGGAGCGGGTCCGATCCGATCCGGGAGGTCAAGCCAATTTCCAAATTCCAAGTTTTCGGTTCTGCATGCATTCACGGAAACGGGCATAACTTTCAAACCGTAAGTCCGATTGAGCCAAACCAAAGCTCAAACTGAAGCTAATTCAGAGATCTACAAGAGTTACAGAGCTTAGCTCCGTAATCGCTGTTTTCGGGCCCAAAAAAGGTCATCTGGTAGGAGTTTCGGGCCATTCTTTATTTGTGATGCGATTTTGACCAAATCGCTGCCTGTCTTCTGACGGTATTTCCGATACTTGAGCGTATTATTGATAAGAGATTCCATGTGTGACTGCTTTGACTAAAAAGCGGGTCAACAGATTTGCTAACTAGATATGGGGTCATCCTAGATTGTGAAAGAAGGGTAGTTAGATTGTTGACTCGTTCCGGAAAGACCCTTGATATTTCTTGTGACCCTAGAGGTCCAGTAATGCTTAGTTACCTAGAATCCCTTGACGCATCCGATGATGATTTACATTATGTTCCCATAGTCCGTGAATATGGCGATGTCTTCGATGAGGTGAGGGGTTTACCCCCAAAACGTGAGATAGACTTTCAAATATATCTAGTGGACAATGCAAAGCCAGTTGCATTGCCAGTGCGCCACATGGCTCCAAGAGAGAGAAGAGAACTCAGTAAGCAAGTGAAAGAATTGCTTGAGAAGGGGTTCATCAGACGTAGTATATCGGAGTGGGGTGCTCCAGTAGTGTTTGCCACGAAGGCAGATGGGTCCCTTAGACTTTGTGTGGACTATAGAGAACTTAATAAGCTTACTAAGAAGAATACACACCCACTGCCGAGGATTGACGATCTCTTCGATCAGTTAGTTGGCGCCTCAGTGTTTTCGCAGTTGGACTTAGCTACTGGCTTCCATCAGTTGAGAGTGGCTGAGGATAGCATAGACAAGACTGCCTTTAGGAATCCAGACGGTTTCTTCGAGTGGCTGGTGATGCCCTTCGGTTTGACAAACGCCCCCGCATACTTTGTTGACTTGATGAGTAGGGTGTTTAGGGAGTACCTTAATAAATTCGTGGTAGTCTTTATGGACGATATCTTGATCTTTTCTAAAAGCGAAGAAGAGCATGCCCTACATCTAAGGGAAGTGTTGGAGACTCTTCGAGCGCATAGCCTTAAAGCAAAATTTTCTAAATGTCACTTTTGGAGGAAAGAAGTGTGATTCTTAGGGAACGTGGTTTCCAAAGAAGGGATAGCCGTGGATCCCGCGAAGATAGTGGCCATCCAAGATTGGAAGGTTCCTAAAAATGCGACCGAGGTGAGGAGTTTCTTAGGGTTGGCTGGCTACTATAGGAAGTTCATTAAAGACTTCGCAAAAATATCAGCTCCATTAACACGCTTGACGGAGAAGAACTTAGTTTTCACGTGGGACGTAGATTGTGATGATGCATTCCAACGTTTAAAGAGATCTTTGACCACAACCCCAGTCTTAGTGTTGCCAAATGGGAGTAAGCCATTTACCGTTTATACTGATGCTTGTGGGACAGGACTAGGCGCAGTCTTAATGCAAGAGGGAAGGGTAATAGCCTATGGTGGAAGGCAATTGAGAGTACATGAGAGAAATTACCCTACACATGACCTTGAGTTAGCCGCTATTGTCTTCGTGCTTAAGTCTTGGCGTCATTATCTTCTTGGCGAAAAATTCGAATTATTCACTGACCGCAAATCGCTAAAATACTTATTCTCTCAGAAGGACTTGAACTTAAGGCAGCAAAGGTTGATGGAATTCTTAGCGTCCTACGACTTCGAGATAGCATATACCCCTGCCAAGGGTAACGTGGTGGCAGATCCCTTAAGTAGAAAAAGATTATCCTTGAGTCCGTTGTTTGTTGAGCGGCGAAGTTTAGAGTTCATCTCTACGTTTGACTTTACACCTTCCATTGACTTCGTACTTGGTTTGCTAGCATCCTTAGAGGTCAGACCTACGCTTTTGGGATGGATTGGCGAGGCACAGCGAGATGACCCACAGTTGGTTGAGTTAGTAGAAAAGCTCAAAAGAGGGGAGTCATCAAGCCATCTCCGTAGGTATACCCTAGATATAAGGGTTGGTTATGTAGGGACAGTAGACTTTGTGTACCAAAAGATGATGACCTAAGGAACATTCTTGATGATGCACATCGTTCGAAGATGACCATCCATCCCGGCGGGGACAAGATGTACATGGACATGAGACGAGTTTACTTTTGGGCCGGCATGAAGAAGGACGTGGCCGAGTATGTCGCTAGATGCTTGGTGTGCCAACATGTAAAAGCAGAGCAAAAGAAGCCCGGTGGATTGCTTCATCCATTGGAGGTCCCACAATGGAAGTGGGAAAGCGTCTCGATGGACTTTGTTGACGGATTACCAAGATCGAGGAAGGGTAATATGGGGATTTGGGTCGTGATAGACAGACTTACTAAGAGCGCCCATTTCATTCCTGTGAAGAGTAAGAGGACTGCTCCATGGTTAGCCTCCGTATACATTAGAGAGATAGTTCGTTTGCACGGTGTTCCTTCTAGCATAGTGAGCGACCGCGATCCCATCTTCACTAGCGAATTTTGGGAGAGCTTACAAGAGGTGGTAGGGACTCAGTTATGTTTGAGCACCGCATATCATCCTCAGACGGACGGCCAGACCGAGAGGGTGAATTGTATTCTAGAGGACCTATTGAGGTTATGTGTCTTAGACTTCGGAGGTACATGGGAGGAACATCTTCCGTTGGTAGAGTTCGCATATAATAATAGCTTTCAGTCTAGCATTGGCATGGCACCGTTCGAGGCTCTCTACGGACGGCCGTGTCGTTCGCCTATATGTTGGTGGGAGTCTACAGATAAGATCTTGCTTGGACCCGATATGATTAGAGAGACTTCAGAGAAGATTGATCTGATTCGAAGGAGGATGAAGATGGCGCAAGATAGGCAGAAATCTTATGCGAACAAGAGAAGGTCAGATCTTGAGTTTAATGTTGCGGACATGGTCTTTGTCAAGGTGTCTCCATTACGGAACGTCGTTCGCTTTGGGTCCGTTGGGAAGTTAGTATCAAGGTTCGTAGGGCCGTTTCCTATTAAGGAAAGGATTGGGCAGATGGCGTATAGAGTGGAGTTGCGCGAGAGACTTAGTGGTGTACACGATGCATTCCATGTATCACACTTGAGGAAGTGCTTGCACGAGACCGCGGAGGTGGTATGTAACGACCCGCATTCTACGCATCATAGGATCGTAGAATATTTATTTCTTTCACATACGAAGTCGTATGGTCACGTAACTTTGGGAGACGACTATTGGGGTCATTTCCCATGTTCATGATTTTTCCCGATTTTTAGATGACCATTTTACCCCTAGTTGGTACTGTTTTGGCCATAACTTTTGACTGGAAAGGATTTTGACTTGAAATCACTTTCATTGGCTCCGGATGATGGTTTATAATTCCGTAGAGTGGTCACATTAGCCAAACGGACTCACCGTTTGGGAGATATGGCTGAAACAAGTTTCAGATAGTGAAAAACAGCTTAATTGGGCTTAACCGGGTGATTAACAACTAGGCCCAATGGGGGATTTCGGGATTAGGGTTATGAGGAGGCTGAAATCAGTTAGAGAACGATCTTATCCTCATTTTCCAGCCGCCACTTTCATTCTTGAACCCTAACAATGGCCGCCAACATCTAGAAACATCCCCAAATCACTTTCTAATCAAGTTTTGGCTTAATCTACATCAAATTAAGGAGAGAAAACACGAAAGCAAGGTTAGAGCTGCTGTTAGACGTCAGTATTCACCCAAATCAGTGAGGTTTCAGTTCTGAGAATTTTATTTGTGGCCAAGGTGAGTGATTTGCATAGTTTTGTACTAATTACGGTTAATTAAGGGTAATTAATGAAGATTAGCGAATTTATACACTAATAAATTCTGGAAAAATATCTATAAATTCGAAAATAATATTTTATGCCTTTGGTAGAAATTTGGGTTGATTTGGTTAAGTTTTGTTAACCCTATGATTAGTTTTGCTTAAACATGCTTAAGGGAAATATGGGATTTTGGGTACGTTTGATCCATTTTACATGCTATAGTTATTGTTTTGATGCTTGTGGTTGATGATACATGTTGCTATGACTGTATGACATGATTCGTGATTGTCTAGAAGTGTTAGATTGGTCGAAAACACCGTCGAATGGCGTAAACAGTCGTTGGAATGAGTTGCAGGAATTTGGCCGATCCGGACCGGATCGGAGGGAGGAGCCCGAACCGAACCAACCAGGAGACCTCCCCACGAACCGATGTTCTGGAGTCATGTAGCCTCACGAGCTGAACGGAAGGAGCATATCCGAACCGAACCGACCTGGTGCTATGGAGCTAGAATTCCGAGCCGACCCGATGGAGAAGCTTGAGCGACCCGACCCGATCCGATTGCTTGGGGAGAAGGACCGAACCAGAGGTGTTTTTCCATGAAGCCAAGAGGTGTGGACTCCGATCCGAACTGCTGGAGGAAGAACACCCCGATCCGACCCGAAGCAGAGAGGAAGGTTGACCCGATCCGATTGCTTAGGGAGGAGTATTCCGATCCGATCCGAGGAGCTGATGACCACGACCTGAAGTAAAGTAAAGTGAAGAAATGAAGACCGGTCCGGAGAAGAAGGCGATGACCAGAACCCGAGATGCAAAGGAAGTCCAAATGAGGAGCTTTGACTCAGGATCCGGTTGGGAACCAATGAGTGAGCTTTGCTGCGGGACGTGTGCAAAGGGGTTGTCGATGTCTGTAGCTTTGAATCACTATGTGTAGGGAGTACGTGAACGGATTCAGGGCCCAAGTGGCCTAGGTACGACTAAAGGGGCTATGGACCAATGAAGTGGGGTCATTTATAAAGATTTGTTCATGACTTCATGGGATAAGCTTGGTAGTAGCAGTAGTTGTACAAGTTGAACTCCGTCACTACTTTTATGGGTCTAGTGATTGACAGTGGTGGACATCGTATGCTTTACGCACTGAGTGAGAGATGTGAGGATGGTTGTTATGCTTGATTTGTTTGCCACCATTATGACATACACACCCCACCCCCGTATCCTTTACACTATTTGCTATGGCACCTTATAGTATTGTATGGTATGTAGTGCTAACTCTTTGGTTGCAGGTCCAGGTTCAGGTATGGTTTAGTATACTTGTTATTGTTCTGTTTAGATGCTTATCGCTCATACCAGACTTTTTGTCTGACCCAGAGTTTTATGTCTCTTCTTATTACTCTGGGTGCTCACACGAGTAGACTAGAGACGGGTTAGCTGGTGATGCACGGGTAGATGATCCGGAGACGAGCAGGAGGCTTCCACATATGATATATATAGTATTCTCCCTGTGTTGTTGAAGATCACTGCTTGGGCATTAGTAGTGCATCTTCTACTTTATCTTTCTTTTGTTCTAGAGACAGTAAATTTTGGGAAGTTGTAATAAGTTGTACTTGGATTTCCGCTGCTTTGATGTTGATGTTGGTTTTAGTTATCAGCTTATGTACTGTCTCACCTATTTTATGTCAAGTATATTACTATTATATTTTGCTCCATGCGCTGTAAGACATTCTACAGGTTCCTCGTTAGTTAATTTCCTTCTTCCCTTTCTCTTCTGACGATCCGTCCCGTGCTAACTGGACATGTGTACAGCGCACTTTTGGAGTAAATGTCGGTTGGTGCGGGGCTGGCCGTCACACTTGGTATCAGAGCTCTAGGTTGCGTAGTTAACCTAGGGAAAGACACTAGGGAGAGATAGTACGTATATGAGAGAGCGTATTTGTGATTACTTTGGTTTTCAAAAGCTATATATGTATATACTATTAGTAGTATAAGAATGAAGTCGTGCTGCACTAGCACCACTATGGGGTCGTTAATCGTTTCCTTTTACAGATTGACGATGAGCCGATATGCTAGAGGTGCTGGTAGGGGAGCCAATAATGGGAATGCTGCTGACATGAGGGCAATGTTTACTGACCTCATGAGAGACATGCTTAGGGAGGTGCAAGGGGCAGCACCCAATGGTGGTAATGGTGGCGGTCCAATAGTGCAGGCGCCTAGGGCCGATTTCGCCAAGCTGAATAAAGATTATACTAGTCTTGGTGGGAAGCCGTTCCACGGAACGGAGTCTACCGTGGATGTTCAGGATTGGTTGGATAGTTGTGAACGCATCTTCGAGGATTTGGGTATCGAGGATGCGATGAAGAGGAAGCTAGCGTCCCGTCAGCTGCAAGGGCGGGCAATGAATTGGTGGAATGCTACAAAGGCAGCTACTCCCGAGGATCAGATTACTTGGGAGCAGTTTAAGGTTCGCTTTAGCGAGAAGTTCATTCCAGCTGCTCAGAAGTCAGTGTTGTTTAAGAAATTCTTGGAGCTCAAGCAGAATGGCAGAGCTGTCTCGGAGTATATTGCTGAATTCGACACTTTGTCGAAGTATGGGTTATCTCTTATTGATACTGCCGAGAAGAAGAATGAGAAATTCATAACCGGTTTGGATCAGTACTTGGGGGAAAGGCTTATTAACCACATCGATGAGACGTTTGAATCGATTGTGGGGAAAACATTAAGATCAGAAAGTCTCTACCCTAAGCCGAAGACTGAGGTTGCATCTGCAGAGGAGCCAAAGCCACAAGCAAGTGGTGGAGGCAAGGGTGGTTCCCAGAATAAGAGAAAGCAGAATCAGACTAAGGATGGCCAGAAGAAAAAGAATAAGCAAGATGTTGAGTGCTTCAGCTGTTGTAAGAAGGGCCATTATGCTAGTAATTGTCGGGCCAAGCCAGCGGTTAGGAAGTGCTTCAACTGTGGCCAAATAGGACATCGCAAGGACAAGTGTCCGCAACCCCCTAAAGAAAAGCAAATGGTGAAAGCATATGCCCTTAATGCTATTCCTTCTTCGTCGAATGCCCCAACCGCGGCGGAGAAGGGAAAGAATGTCGTCATTCAAGGTATGCTTTCTGTTTATGATGTTCCTGTTAGAGTTTTGTTTGATACCGGAGCTTCCAGTTCTTTCATATCTAGTGACCTGGTAGATAGGTTGGGATTGGAGCCCGAGATTGTCGATAGACCTTTAGTAGTGACGAACCCAATTGGTGGTTCAACTAACCTTAACATGATTTGTCGTAATGTGATCTTATCGAGTCATGGATGCATGTATGTTTGTGATTGCTTTGTTTTGGGCTTTACTGGGTTTGGCGTTATTTTGGGAGTAGATTGGCTCCAAAGATACGGGGTGGTGGTAGATTGTGAGGGCTTTTTGGTGACAGCTAGAGCGGACGATGGGCGGAGGGTAGTGTTTGGTGGTCTACCCAGTGAGGGGGTAATGGCTAGTTTTCTAAATTCCCTCGACATCCCGCATAGTGAGTTGTCAGGTTTGCCCGTGGTTGGCCAGTATCCGGATGTCTTCGAAGAAGTGACCGGGCTTCCACCACATCGAGAGATTGAGTTCCGTATTGACTTGGTGAAAGATGCCAGACCTATAGTGATGCCACTTCGTCGTATGGCACCAAGGGAGCAGCGACAGCTCGAAGTGCAAGTCAGCGATCTTTTGAAGAAGGGATTTATCAGAAGGAGTGTTTCTAAGTGGGGAGCACCAGTTGTGTTTGCTACCAAGGCGGATGGTTCCCTTCGTTTGTGTGTAGACTACCGCGAGTTGAATAAAGTGACGAGGAAGAATAAGTATCCTCTACCGCGGATAGATGATTTGTTTGATCAGTTGAGTGGCGCGAGGGTATTCTCTCAGTTGGATCTCGCGACAGGTTTTCATCAGCTTAGAGTGGAAGCTGAGAGTATAGCTAAAACGACATTTCGGACGCCGTCTGGATTTTATGAGTGGTTGGTCATGCCATTTGGGCTGACCAATGCCCCAGCATATTTTGTGGATCTTATGAATAGGGTATTCAGAGATCAGTTTAATAAGTTTGTCCTTGTGTTCGTGGATGATATTTTGGTCTACTCGAGAACGGAGGAAGAACACAAGGAACATTTAAGAATAGTGATGAAGGTGCTGAGAAAACACCAATTGAAAGCAAAGTTTTCTAAGTGTCACTTCTGGAGGAGGGAAGTGAGGTTCTTGGGCCATGTTGTTTCAGAACATGGTATCGCCGTGGATCCTGCAAAGGTGGCTACCGTACAAGATTGGTCTACGCCCAAGAATGCAACGGACATAAGAAGTTTCTTGGGATTAGCTGGATATTATCGTAAGTTTATCCAAGGTTTCTCCAAGATAGCAGCACCGTTGACTCAGTTGACTAAGAAGAATAAGGCCTTCGTCTGGGACGGAGTGTGTGAGAATGCATTCCAGAGTCTAAAAGAAAAGTTGACGCGTGCGCCAGTATTAGTCATTCCTAAAGGGAATGAAGAGATGACGGTATACACGGATGCTTGTGGTACCGGACTAGGTGCTGTATTGATGCAAGGAGGTAGGGTTGTAGCTTATGCTAGTCGGCAACTAAAGCCGCATGAGAAGAAGTATCCTACCCATGATTTGGAACTGGCAGCGATTGTGTTTGCATTAAAGATGTGGAGACACTATCTCTTGGGAGAAAGATTTGAGTTGTTGACCGATCACAAATCATTAAAGTATCTCTTCTCCTAGAAGGATCTGAATCTCCGTCAGTAGTGATGGTTAGAGTTCTTGGCTTCGTATGATTTTGATATCGCATAAACACCTGGGAAAGGTAATGCGGTAGCCGATGCCTTGAGTAGGAGACAAGCCAGTTTAGGGGCTATGTTTCTTGAATGGAAGCAACTGGAGTATATCACGGGGTTTGATTTCAGACCAAAGTGCGAATTGAATCCAGACATGCTAGCTAGTTTGGCGATCAGACCCACTTTGATAGAGCAGATTGGTTCCAGCCAGAGGGACGATCCTAATCTATTGGAAATCATCTCCAAGTTAGAGATGAACATCGACGGTGAGGAGATGAATTTGTATGGGCTTGATCGAGATGGATGGCTTAGAAAGAACGGAAGACTAGTTGTACCCAACGTGAATGGTTTGAGAGAAGAAGTGCTTAGAGAATGTCATCACTCAAAACTGACTATACATCCCGGTGGTAATAAGATGTATCGAGACATGAAGCAGACTTACTACTGGGAAGGGATTAAAAGAGACGTTGGGAAGTTTATATCCAAATGCATGAATTGCCAGCTAGTTAAAGCCGAGCAAAAGAAGTCTAGTGGGTTGTTGCAACCATTAAAAATTCCCGAATGGAAATGGGAGCAAGTCTCGATGGATTTCATCGATGGTTTACCAAGGACTAGATCGGGACATGATAGCATTTGGGTAATTGTGGATCAATTGACTAAGAGCGCAAGATTTATACCAGTCAAATCGACCAAAACGACAGCTAAGTTAGCAGAATTGTATATGAAGTGAGTAGTGAGATTTCATGGAGTACCTAAAAGCATTGTGAGTGACCGAGACCCGTTGTTCACTAGTGGGTTTTGGAAGAGCTTACAAGAGGCTCTAGGGTCAGAATTACATCTCAGTACCGCATATCATCCTCAGACCGACGGTCAGACGGAGAGGGTGAATCGTATATTGGAAGATCTCTTGAGAGCATGTATATTGGATTTTGGTGGATCATGGGATGACTATTTGCATCTAGTAGAGTTTGCATATAATAATAGCTACCAATCCAGTATCCGTATGGCTCCATATGAAGCTTTGTATGGAAGACCGTGCAACTCACCATCATGTTGGATAGAGACTGGCGAGAAGTTCATGCTTGGACCAGATGTGGTGAGGGAAACCTCAGATAAGATTAAGATCATTCAACAACGAATGAAGGCTGCCCAAGATAGGCAGAAGAGTTATGCTGATAAGAGGAGAAGAGACTTAAAATTCTCCGTTGGTGACTTGGTGTTTGTCAAGATTTCTCGTTGAAGAGCGTGATACGATTTGGCAGGAGAGGCAAATTGGCACCAAGATTTGTTGGCCTATTCCATGTTCTTGAACTAGTCGGGAATTTGGCATATAGAGTTGACTTACCAGAGAAGATGGCGGGAGTTCACAACGTATTTCATGTTTCCCAACTAAGGAAGGTCGTTCATGACCCAGATATGACTATTTCACCTGATCAGTTAGAGGACTTCGAAGTAGAACCCGAGGCGGTTGGGAACCGTAAGCCGATCCGTATTGTCGAGCACGATGCGAAGCAACTTCGAAGGAAGGCGGTGAGGCTAGTCAAAGTTCAGTGGGGCGAGAACGAGAATGACTGTACTTGGGAGACAGAGGAGAGCATTAGGAAGACGTATCCAGAACTCTTCGCCTGCTAAGATTTTACCTTCGATTTAGTCTTTCCGCATGCTAGGATAGGCTTGTTTGCTCGTTTTGCATGTTTGATTGTTGTATGTGGCTGGTAGGCATGCGGGATCCTTTGTATGTTTTGGGTTAAGGAATTTCGGGGACAAAATTTCTTAAAGGGGGGGGGGGGGAGAGTGTATCGACCCGCATTCTACACATCATAGGATCGTAGAATATTTATTTCTTTCACATACGAAGTCGTATGGTCACGTAACTTTGGGAGACGACTATTGGGGTCATTTCCTATGTTCATGATTTTTCCCGATTTTTAGATAACAATTTTACCCCTAGTTAGTACTGTTTTGGCCATAACTTTTGTCTGGAAAGGAATTTTAACCTAAAACCACTTTCATTGGCTCCGGATGATGGTTTACAATTCCGTAGAGTGGTCACATTAGCCAAACGGACTCACCGTTTGGGAGATATGGCTGAAACAAGTTTCAGATAGTAAAAAACAGCTTAATTGGGCTTAACCGGGTGATTAACAGCTAGGCCCAATGGGGGATTTCGGGATTAAGGTTATGAGGAGGCTGAAATCAGTTAGAGAACGATCTTATCCTCATTTTCCAGCCGCCACTTTCATTCTTGAACCCTAACAATGGCCGCCAACATCTAGAAACATCCCCAAATCACTTTCTAATCAAGTTTTGGCTTAATCTACATCAAATTAAGGAGAGAAAACACGAAAGCAAGGTTAGAGCTGCTGTTAGACATCAGTATTCACCCAAATCAGCGAGGTTTCAGTTCTGAGAATTTTATTTGTGGCCTAGGTGAGTGATTTGCATAGTTTTGTACTAATTACGGTTAATTAAGGGTAATTGGTGAAGATTAGCAAATTTATACACTAATAAATTCTGGAAAAATATCTATAAATTCGAAAATAATATTTTATGCCTCTGGTAGAAATTTGGGTTAGTTTGGTTAAGTTTTGTTAATCCTATGATTAGTTTTGCTTAAATATGCTTAAGGGAAATATGGGATTTTGGGTATGTTTGATCCATTTTACATGCTGTAGTTATTGTTTTGATGCTTGTGGTTGATGTTACATGTTGCTATGACTATATGACATGATTCATGATTGTCTAGAAGTGTTAGATTGGTCGAAAACGCCGTCGAATGGCGTAAACAGTCGCTGGAATGAGTTGTAGGAATTTGGCCGATCCGGACCGGATCGGAGGGAGGAGCCCGAACCGAACCGACCAGGTGACCTCCCCACGAACCGATGTTCTGGAGTCATGTAGCCTCACGAGCTGAACGGAAGGAGCATATCCGAACCGAACCGACCTGGTGCTATGGAGCAAGAATTCCGAGCCGACCCGATGGAGAAGCTTGAGCGACCCGACCCGATCTGATTGCTTGGGGAGAAGGACCGAACCAGAGGAGTTTTTCCATGAAGCCAGGAGGTGTGGACTCCGATCCGAACCGCTGGAGGAAGAACACCCCGATCCGACCCGAAGCAGAGAGGAAGGTTGACCCGATCCGAACCGATCTGGTTGCTTAGGGAGGAGCATTCCGATCCGAACCGAGGAGCTGATGACCACGACCTGAAGTAAAGTAAACTGAAGAGATGAAGACCGGTCCGGAGAAGGTGGCGATGACCAGAACCCGAGATGCAAAGGAAGTCCAAATGAGGAGCTTTGACTCAGGATCCGGTTGGGAACCAATGAGTGAGCTTCATGATTGGGCTTTGCTACGGGACGTGTGCAAAGGGATTGTTGATGTCTGTAGCTTTGAATCACTATGTGTAGGGAGTACGTGAACGGATTCAGGGCCCAAGTGGCCTAGGTACGACTAAAGGGGCTATAGACCAATGAAGTGGGGTCATTTGTAAAGATTTGGTCATGACTCCATGGGATAAGCTTGGTAGTAGCAGTAGTTGTACAAGTTGAACTCCGTCACTACTTCGATGGGTCTAGTGATTGACAGTGGTGGACATCGTATGCTTTACGCACTGAGTGAGAGATGTGAGGATGGTTGTTATGCTTTATTTGTTTGCCACCATTATGACATACACACCCCACCCCCGTATCCTTTACACTATTTGCTATGGCACCTTAGAGTATTGTACGGTATGTAGTTCTAACTCTTTGGTTGCAGGTCCAGGTTCAGGTATGGTTTAGTATACCTGTTATTGTTCTGTTTAGATGCTTATCGCTCATACCAGACTTTTTGTCTGACCCAGAGTTTTATGTCTCTTCTTATTACTCTGGGTGCTCACACGAGCAGACTAGAGACAGGTTAGCTGGTGATGCACGGGTAGATGATCCGGAGACGAGCAGGAGGCTTCCACATATGATATATATATATATAGTATTCTCCCTGTGTTGTTGAAGATCACTGCTTGGGCATTAGTAGTGCATCTTCTACTTTGGCTTTCTTTTGTTCTAGAGACAGTAAATTTTGGGAAGTTGTAATAAGCTGTACTTGGATTTCCGCTGCTCTGATGTTGATGTTGGTTTATTTATCAGCTTATGTACTATCTCACCTGTTTTATGTCAAGTATATTACTATTATATTTTGCTCCATGCGCTGTGAGACATTCTACAGGTTCCTCGTTAGTTAATTTCCTTCTTCCCTTTCTCTTCCGACGATCCGTTCCGTGCTAATTGGACATGTGTACAGCGCACTTTTGGAGTAAATGTCGGTTGGTGCGGGGCGAGCCGTCACAACCGAGCTTGCTTAGAGAGGTGGAGATCGAGCGTGATGCGACAATTCGATGAGCTCCTACGCATTCTTGGGTCGGAGATTAGGAAATTAAGGAATTGAGAGGTCAAGCTAGTTAAAGTGCAATGGGGAGATGATGAGAGCGACGCTACTTGGGAGACAGAAGCGAAGATGCGTTCATTATATCCTTTTCTTTTCGAGGGTATGTCTTTTAAATTTCTCCTTTATCGCTTATCTTGTACTTATCTTATCTTTAGTGTGTCCTCTCGCTGGTATCTTTGACCTTTAGATAGGATAGTCCTATGGTTGAAACATGTGTTTGAGACATGTTATGTATGATTGATGCACGTGGATGCAAGTGTTTGCTAGTGGTTGCTCATGGATGCATATACACACACTTTAGGCACTAGATCGGCTCAGTCACTTCATGTTGCATATTGCATATAAATGTGTGTACATATTTAAGTAACGGATGTATAATGGTTGTACCATCATATGGATGTTGCATTTTGGTGAATGGTTATGCACACATGTAGAAATAATATGTATCGATAAGGTTCTTTCGCATACATAATGGACGCATGGCACTATCATGGTTTGCATTAAGGAGGTCAACTGAATCAGTAGACCGCCTGATTTTGCATTAGATAAGGAACATATACACACACTTCTTGCATATGTTCATACAGCATTAGAAATTTTATAAGGACAATGGATGCCCGTGTTTGATGGTTGAGTAGATGGCTGTTTGGATGGTAGGATATGCATTCTCCTTAACTTGGAGATTTCGGGGGCGAAATCCTTTAAGGAGGGGAGAATGTAACACCCCGGATTTTTTGAATAAATGAATTAACTAAATTAAAGAATAATTAATCTCAGACGTGAGAATTATGGGGATTGGGTTGCGCCATTGTGTTCGTCTCGGAATTCTGGTTGAAATAGAGTACGAGTTTGCAGGAAACAAGTACCAGATGAAGGAGTTATGGACGAACGAAGATTGATGGAAAAAAGTAAAAGAAAAAAATGCACTGGCGCACTTGGGAAGTGCGCCAGTACATATTTGCACTGGCGCACCTGCCAAGTGCGCCCAGGCTGAGGCAAAAGCCTGCATAGCTTTCTGGTTCAGGCTGACCCATGTTGTTGAGTCCTTTCTGACTCCTTGCTGAGTCATTAGGCTGACTCATCACCCTATCATGATTGAATGGTTTTGATTAACCCTAAGACCATCCAACGGCTTAAATTAATTCATAACTCTATAAAAAGACCCATAGACTCAAACCCTAAATCAGAATTAAAACTAAAACTATGGCCGTCATGCTGTTGTCTTGAACCCAAGAGCAGCCGCCACCAAAATTAAGAGGAAGAACAACAACCAAATCAAAACTATTCAACCCTAACAACGAATCTTCATCAAAGGAGCGCTAATTCAACTCCAGAAATCAGAATTCAGAACTCAAGACTGCTTTTGAGTTGTGAGTTCGATAGTCTTAACAAAATAATTAATAAATGAATTAGATTGAGTTATAATGCGGATAATTCGGATGTGATATGAATTGTTGATTGCGTGTTGTAATTATGTTGTAGAATTGTGTTGTAATTTCTATGATAATATGTTATGATGCTATCATTTACGATGCAAAGTTATGATGCTATCACCCATGTTATAATCCTATGATTGGCTTATGTCTAGTTGAATCATCATGTTTCTTATGCTAGTTTGTTATATTGATTCATATGATAAATCATATGTAGGAAAGTTTATATGTTGATTCAAACACGAACCATATACAAGTTTGGGTAGAATTATATGGGACCTTACATGGCTATGGCACCTAGTTTATGTGAAAATTTAATTGAAAGTTAGGCTATGAGATATGCTAAATTCTACATGATACTTTACATGTTAGATACTAGTTTACACCATTGTTATGATGTATAAATCACATATGTAAGTTGTATGAATATATGAATCATGTTATGCAAGTTTAGGGGTATTGCCTATGCAAATTAACACCTTTAGATATAAACCTATGACATATGTTGTTTATGCAAGTTTGTGGCCATTATCTCATCAAGTTCACACCTTTAGATTTGGATCCATGACATATGTTGTTTATGCAAGTTTGTGGCCATTATCTCATCAAGTTCACACCTTTAGATTTGGATCCATGACATATGTTGTTTATGCAAGTTGTAACTTTGGCCTATGCAAGTTTTAGATGTAGAACATCATTCACATATGCAAGTTCACCCCTATGTTAGATCTATGTTTTAATTATGTGTATATTGTGATGCTTTCTTTTATTCCATGAGTTAGACTATTCGAGTCTAACGTATATTCTACGTAAAACGAACAAACGTACTACGTGGGGTAAAGGGGATAATAGTAAAAAGATTTAATTGGCATAAATGCCTTAAAAGGCATAAAATATAATTGTGGTAAAAATTGGTATGATTCTACATACCATATATGGATGGACATGATTGAGTCAATTATGGACATCGTTAAATTTGGAATTGATTGATAATTTGAATAGGGAAAGTAATTCAAATTGGGGAATGATTAATTAGGAATAATTAATCGTCTAAGACACGAGGTTAGACTCTTTTTTGGTGTAAGACTGCCCGAACCCGCCCGGCATGTAATAACCCGGAAAATGTGAACCAATTTAAAAATTTTAAATTTGGTTATTACCAAAGAATTTGAATGGTTGAAATAGCATATTTCAATAAAATATAGAATTGGGTATGGTATTGCAGTTTGAAATTTTGAATACAAACTTTGTCTGACTGTACCGGGTGGAAAATATAACGGATTTTAGCGAAACTGAAAATATTTAAATCTGTTGATGAATACCTTTCTAACGAATCTGAAAAATCGAAATTTCATAACGGAAATCAAAAGATATGGCCAATTGAATTTTCAGAAAGGTCGCTATATAGCATATATAACCCTTGAAAATTGATATTCGACCTCGGAATTCGACGAAACCACTTTTGTTGGGTCCGGGATGTCAAATTATTGCTAAGTTTCAAATTTCATAATTCTTGAAGCTAGTATGTGAGCAGGGCAAAAGAAAATGTGATTGGTCAATTTCTGTTAAAATGGGTCGACCTAAAAATGGCCGTTTTTCAAACGAGCTCAGA
Organism: Allium sativum; assembly: GCA_030737875.1. Taxonomy (NCBI): domain Eukaryota; kingdom Viridiplantae; phylum Streptophyta; class Magnoliopsida; order Asparagales; family Amaryllidaceae; genus Allium; species Allium sativum. The sequence goes on along the minus strand of CM060916.1, from coordinate 705,574,545 downwards.
ATTCGACGAAACTAGTTTTGTTCGGACCGTATAGTCAAAACAAAGCTAGATTTATTTTTCTGGAATTTTTCGATTCAGTTTGTGGCCCTGGCAAATTGAAATGTACGTTTAAATTAAATATCGAATGTTTTATATTTTAAATTGAAAAATAACTGACTGTAACAGTCGAATTGGCCAACGAAACATATCCCATTGTGTCCGGAATGGGGGTATTTAGCTAGGGGTGACAGTCGTTGGGTTTAAAAAGGAGTTCGTTTGAGAAAACACTATTTAAAATTTACTATATAGCTCGGACCAATAGGATTTTTTTCTTTTTTAAAAAAAATAAAAACACGAAGAAAACCCTAGCCGCCAGCGATTGAACGACGCACGAAGCACGAGACTTCCCACCGATTTTGCCACCGCCTCAGTCGATTTCGCCGCCTCCGCCAGTTGAAGCTTCTGACCGCCTTCGCCTCCTCTATCAATCCGACCAAGCAACGCCTCCATCCATCAACTGTTGTCGTCGAATTTCGACCAGAAATTCGCGCCCTTTAGAGCGCCGCCGCGACCCACAGGTGCCACCGAATACATCGCCACCACCGCCGATCTGAAGGTGATTCGTAGCTCTCTGACGCAGTGTGGTCTGATCGAAGCAACAAGGTACGGTTTGGCTTAAAAATCAAGACCTAGTTTTGAAGCTTTGAAAACTTTTCTGATATAAATTTCTGAAATGAAAATAACACTTTTAAGTGTTGCAAAACTTTGAAAAATAATATCTTTTTCATTCTTTAACGAAATTTGATGAAACAGGAGACACCGTGACCGCAAGGAGGCTCTCTACATCCTAGAAGAAGCCGCGGATTTTTCTGACCTTCCTATAATTTTTAGCACTGCCAAAACCAATGTGAGGAATCTAAACTATTTGTGTGAATGAAATCGTGTTGTATAAATTATATAAGCGAAGTGTAAATTATATACACATTGTATACCTCATGTACATGTGTTGTATAAGTTATATTAGCGATGTATAAATTATACAAGCGTTGAATGAAACATATATGCTTTGAATTGTGATGAAATGCAAGTGAATTATTATATATTATATATATATATATACTCCCCTCGTCCACAGACCATGGACGATATTTATTGCTTGTGATTGACGTGATATTGTATGGTATGACGAATGGTTGGAAATAATTGTTTGTGGTTGATATTGTGGTTGAAAAATACCTTTGTGGTTGAAAAATACCCTCTTGTGGTTGAAAACAAATTAGAATAGGATTGTGAAATTGAAAATAAAACATGTCGCCTGCGTGCGAACTAGATGCATGATCCCCATTGTCAAAAACCGCGAGGTTTTAAGGTAGAGCGAGGAGCCATACTAGGGACGGTCCCGGTTTTAACTACCCTGCCGTTATGCTGCCGAAATTTTCTGAAATATTCATGTGTTAGAATAATTTTCATTCGTTGAAATAAATTACATAAACTATATCGAATATTCATGTGTTGAGTTGCAATTCATTCGTTGAGTTGAAATTCATGTGTTGAATATTATTTGAATTTAAACAAATAGCTTTTGCGATAAAAATCACATTTTTATATATATACAAACTATATCGAATATTCATGTGTTGAGTTGCAATTCATTCGTTGAGTTGAAATTCATGTGTTGAATATTATTTGAATTTAAACAAATAGCTTTAGCGATAAAAATCACATTTTTTATATATATACGAACTAGAGAAAATATTCATGTGTTGAGTTGCAATTCATTCGTTGAGTTGAAATTCATGTGTTGAATATTATTTGAATTTAAACAAATAGCTTTAGCTATAAAAATCACATTTATATATATACAAACTATATAGAATATTCATGTGTTGAATTGCAATTCGTTCGTCGAGTTGAAATTCATGTGTTGAATGTTATCGTATTTTAAAATAAATTGAATAGACAATAAAAACTACACCTTTATTGTAAATATAAAGTGTTAAAAACATTCACGTGTGGAATAAATATTTTTGATGATAAAAATATTTCTTTTATCATGTATATACTTAGATAAAAATACACACGTGTTGAAATAAATAATAGTTTGCTAGAAATATTATTATTAGCTTTGTTCTACATATATATACATGTGTTGAACATGAAAAATGGATTAGTTGTAGAGTAAAGAAATTATTTGCGTGCCCGACAAATAGGTAAACCTTGATGAGTTGGCTGCGCAATTTTATTTATATATCAACTCCTGTGAATGCCATTGAATGCGGAGTGCTGGTTATTCTGTGTGAAATAATAAACATCGCCATAGGATAGTAACAATTAATTTTGAACTACACTACATGACATACTTCATGACGATAGGCATACTTCATCATATTCCACATAAGCAATTGGAGCTTGTGTGACGAGGTGGAAGATTTAACATACAAGCAAGAGGCTTGTATGGCGATGACTATATACTACAGGTTGAACTGATGTCTAATATGGACAATATAAAATATAACGATAAATTGCCAGATTAATAAAAAACCCCACACGAGTCTGGAGTTGACAATAATCACGTCGCTCTAGTTATTAGATACGACACATGGACTATTTATTTCCACACGGAAACGGGGTGACGAGAATTTATTCTCTGGAGTGATTATCAGTACATACTCCCCCGTAAACACCAGAATATATCACTATAAATATGTGAATGCTTTTGAGGATTTATTGGGTACCTAATACGGCCCAATAAATTTCCAAACCCCTCCCCGTACAAAGGAGGTTATGGCGAAATTTTTCGAAATATTAAGGCGTTAGTGAAATATTTGAAGTGAAAACGAAGTTGAAAATATAGAATGAACTATAGTTGAAATTATAGAATGAACTATATTTATATATATATAAATATAAATATAATTAAAAGGAATAGAGGCCGTGCAGTTCGTGTTTCGGAATCGTAATTTGAAACGATTAGTGCGAGAAATCCGACCATCGGATTTTCCCGAAACCGCAACCGCTGGGTTCGCCTTGGAAATATCTTCCCAACGGCACCAACCTTGTAAAAATCCAACGGTTGGATTGTCCGGAATGTTTAATTTAAATCTGAAGAAAAACAGCGCCAGAATCGTTTATATTTATATATAAATATAAATATAATTAAATTAAATCGAATAACGACGCTGCAGTTCGAATTTTGAAACCGTAACTTCAAACGACTAGTGTGGAAGATCCGACCGTCGGATTCTCATGAAACTGGAACCGTTGGGTTCGCTTTGGGAATAGCTTCCCACTGATATAGACTTTGTAGAAATCCAACGGTTAGATTTTCCGATATGTGTAAAACAAATTAGGAGAAAAACAGCGCCAGTGCCACGGCACGACCTAAAACGTCGTTTAATTTAATATGGCCATTTTTAAATAAATAAAAATGGCGAAAAATCATTATAAAATATTATAAGAAACATAGATTGCAAATAAACCAATTGGTTTTGAATTGTTTGATATTCGATGGTTGTATGTGTTTGACACGAAAATAGCACTAAAGAACTGAAAGATGGATGTCGAATAATATAACCATAGAAAGAATCGATTTAAATTCTAATGACGTGAATTATTTGAAAAGGCCGAGCTAACCCTCATTTCAAATAATTTATCGAGCGACTCGAATTGGAAAATGCAAAGACGATTCAAGACCGACGATCTTCGTATCGGTTGGATGGGCGCTACTGAGGTTCCTGACCGGAGTAGCTACCGGAAGGGGACGGAAGTAGTAGTCGTCTGAACGTATGTGTTGATTGGACGGATATACGAGGAATTTGACGCCTCCGGTTTCGTTCAGACCCAGAACGGACTTGTAAATGGAATGTGTGTCTGACATTGGATTTTGTTCTATACTGATTGATCTCCATTAAATATATATCTGTTTGGCGGCGGAGAATTTATTCTTTTGCTTAACGCCCTTCTCTGAGACGTACGAGCTCAAGGGTTATATATTGATGGAAATCAATTGTATGGAGTGGACTGCCTATGTGGCATGCCAAGATGCTGTGATCAAGGCTTTTGTCGCAAAGCAAAGTCTTGTGGATTATGATCAAAGCACGGTCTACGTGGCCTAGCTTTGTGTATTTCGTAGATTCGCGAGCCTCACACCCCGGTTTGAGTTAAAAACGGGATACGGACTGCAGGGAGAGCACGACGTTTCTTTCTAGCTATGGTGGTGTCAGTGACTTACCAGCCCTGACATATATATCTACTTTTCACCTTTATGGTTGTTGGAATGCGAGGCGCCTCGATTATAGGTCTGTAAGGACCGGGAAACGTGTGTTCAGGAATTGCCAATCCTCAAACGTAAGAGAGGACCGACCCTGAAGCATCTAGGGGTTACCCAGAGTGTGTAGTCCTGAGGCATTTGCTAGAGTGTCTCGAAGCGGAGAGGAGCTTGCCACTTGCCTCGACTCATGACGGAAATCCAATTTCCAATACGAAATAACGGACTCGATTGTAGAACTAGTATGGCGACATAGTATATGGTAGTTATGCCGCCTATGATTGATATTTATGATGCTATTCGCTTTTGAAACATATATGCACTAGTAATAATATCAAATGATTTTGCTTTATACGTATCAAGCATATTTGGCTATTATAAGGTAAAACTCTATCCTCCGGCTTGCGTTCCATTGTGTGATGGGACCTGAGTCTTATAATGGCTTCATTCTTTTTAAAAGCATTGCGTTGTTTTAAAAGAATTTACTTTGTTTTAAATGCACTAGCAATCACTGGAGTAAACCCGTTCCGCGAAAGTGGCGTGGTCCTATGATTTGCTTATTACTGTTGTTTAAACTATTAAATAGATTCCTCATACCAGTCCCCATGACTGACTCGTTGTTTGTTTCACTTTGCAAACGCGGGTGCCCTTATTTTCACACGGGCAGCCTAGTTCACAGGTGACAGGTTGTTTTTGGCTCTGCACTGCTGCATAGAGTGCATTTTTGGCTCATGGCGAGGCTGACTTCACAGAGATGACTTTGACTTTTTCTGCCATTACTGTTCTTATATTATGATTCCGCCACGGACGATGCAGACTGATTTACTTTCCGTACTTCATATTGTATGTATATGTACCGCCTTCGGCGATGTAGACCGATACCCTTATTATGTCTCACTGCATGTATGTATTCCGCCTCTGGCGATGATGACTGATCACTTTCCTTTTTATTTACTAAGTTATATCCCACGCTATGCTATTCTGATGTTATTGCATGTTGTGATTCCGCTGTCATATCCATGTAAAATTATTCTATTTATTGTTTCTGCTATTATCTGTACTCTGCTATGATGATTAATGTGTTATATTCCAATGATTATCCTTAATACCGCCTTCGGATTTTGGGATCGTCACAGTTGGTATCAGAGCTTTGGTTAACCTTAGTTCCGGGATCTAACACATTAAACACCTCGTCAGAATAGAAACAGTAGTGTTCTAATGCGAGTAGCTCATTCGAGATAGGATTAGCAATGTCCTAGAATGAGCTAAGCAAATTAGCAAAACAATGTGATCAGTACATCATCATTTCCTTTCCTTGTATGCCCCTGCTTTATCATATATGAAAATTATCAAATCTGTAAGCTTGACTCTTTTCTTGCTTATACAGCATTCTCTTAGATGGCTACACGAGCAGCAGCAGCTAAAGGAGGCCGTGGAGGCCGAGGAGAGGCAGTAGGAGGACGGGGGAATATCCCCGTAGTTATGGAAGGCCCTATTGTTCAGCCACCAGCACTCGAGGACTTTGAGCTAGACAAAGTAGCGAAGAGGTATAGGAACCTTGGGGGAAAACCCTTTACTGGCACTGGTACAGTGACCGAGGCTATAGCTTGGTTGAAGACCTGTGAGAAAATCTTTGAAGGCATGGGTATGGGAACCAACAACAAAGCACGGCTTGGTGTTTGGCTCCTTCAGGAGGAAGCAGAGCTGTGGTGGGATGCCATTACCTCAGAGGATGCAGCAGGTACTGTCCGAACCTGGGAGCAATTCAAAACTATGTTCAATGAGAAGTTTGTACCTAAACAGGCTTTAGAGAGGATGCGAGAGCAGTTTGCTAATCTCCAGCAAGGAGATCTCTCTATTCAGGATTACCTTAATAAATTCACCCAGTTGTCGCGCTATGCTCCAGAGCTTATTATGAATAACAAAGCAAAGAACAAGAGATTCATATTTGGGCTAAAGCGCAAGTACCATGACAGAGCTATGAGCAACATCAAACTCTCCTTTTCAGAATTAGTAGAAATGGCTTGCAATTATGAAGATATGGATGAAAGGCATGCTAGCCAAGACCGCGCTAAAAGCCAAGCTGGAAATAAGCGCAAGGCTTCAACAGATCAACCCGAATCTAGCATTACAGCGGCCGCTACTCAGAAACCTGGAAAGATCCCCAAAGGAAATTGCTACAATCGCAGGAAACTAGGTCATTTTTCTAATGTATGCAAAGCCCCGAGGAAGCCAAAGGTAAATGACTCAGCCGAATGCTACAACTGCCATAAGAAGGGGCACTATAGCAGGAATTGTCCTCTGAAGCAGAATGCACAAGTGGCTCATGTGTATGACGAGAAGACCCCGCCAGCTACCACTGATGGATCAGGTAAACCCGACGTCTTGGGAGGTACCCTTACCATTAAAAATATTCCTGTTTCTGTACTTTTTGATACCGGCGCATCACGTAGCTTCATTTCTGGTAACATTGTTCATAAGTTAAAATTGAAACGAAGAAAACTTAAGGAACCAATTAAAGTTCGAAACCCGATAGGAGGTTCTGTTAGTCTCAGTTCATACTGTAGAGTGCCTATCTCTTATTCTTGCTACAAGTTCTCTTTTGATTCGATTGTCATGGACCTTTCCGAATTTGATATTATACTGGGGCTGGACTGGTTGACAAAATATAAGGCCGAAGTTAGATGTGCCGAAAGAATCGTTAAAGTCGAAACGAAGCTTGGACCTATATATATACCATGTCATGGCTCCGAAATTAATAGAACAGAATTTTGGTCTTCTTTAGAAGTTACTCCCCCTTCATTAGAAAAGATACCGGTCGTTAAAAACTATGCGGATGTGTTTGAAGAGGTAGAAAACTTACCGCCGCAAAGAGAAATTGAATTTAGAATAGATCTAATTCCTAACGCCCGACCAGTAGTACATCCAATTAGAAGAATGGCCCCAAAAGAAAAAGAAGAGTTAGGTAGTCAAACCCGAGAATTGCTTTGGAATGTTCTGATCAGACCGAGCTTTTCAGCTTGGGGAGCAGCAGTAGTATTTGTCCCGAAATCAGACGGTACTCTAAGACTTTGTGTTGATTACCGAGATCTCAATAAACAGACCCTGAAGAACAAGTATCCCTTGCCACGTATAGATGATCTGTTAGATCAATTAAATGGAGCAACAGTATTCTCCAGAATGGACCTAGCTACAGGTTTCCACCAATTACGTATAGCCGAAGACTGTGTTCCTTTAACAGCCTTCAGGGGTCCCGATTTATTCTATGAATGGTTAGTAATGCCGTTCAGTTTGTGTAACGCTCCGGCATACTTCGTCGATCTTATGAACAGAGTGTTCCGTGGTGTATTGAATAAATTTGTTCTAGTCTTCATCGACGACATTTTAATCTACTCCAAGTCGGAAGGCGAACATGCAAAACATTTAGAACAAGTATTGAAAATTCTGAGGAGAAATGTCTTGAAAGCTAAATTTTCTAAATGTGTCTTCTGGCAGAATGAAGTTAAGTTCCTAGGCCATGTCGTATCAAAAGAAGGGATTACTGTAGATCCAAGCAAAATTACAGCGATTCAGAACTGGAAACAACCTACTACGCCCACCAAAGTTCGAAGTTTCCTTGGATTGGCTAGTTACTATCGGAAATTCGTTTAGGATTTTCAAAGATATCAGGAGTATTGACAAAGCTTACAAAGAAGCATGAGAAATTCAAATGGACTCCCGAATGTGAAGAAGCCTTCCAGGAGCTGAAACTGAAGTTGACAACCGCTCCAGTATTGACAATATTTGAAGGCAACCAAGACTTGACTGTATGGACAGATGCTTCTATTAGAGGGCTAGGCGCAGTAATAATGCAAAAAGGCCAAGTGGTCGCTTATGCCAGCCGTCAGCTGAAGCCACATGAAAGAAACTATGCAACTCATGATCTTGAGTTATTAGCTATCGTGTTTGCTTTGAGAATCTGGAGGCATTATTTACTGGGCGAGAAATTCGAACTATACACCGATCATCAATCCTTGAAATATCTGTTCACTCAGAAAGATCTAAACTTGAGACAACAACGTTGGTTAGAATTCCTTGCAGCATACAATTTCGAAATTCTATACACTCCAGGGAAAGCCAATGTTGTAGCAGATGCGCTCAGCAGAAAGAATGAAATCATCGCCAGTTTTGTCATCACGTCTTCATTAATAGACAGGATCTCGACCCTTCAGAAAGACGATGAATTTATTCAAAGAATTAGTCAGATAGTCAAAGGAGGTGAATCCACAAGTTTCTGACTCGATGACAAAGGAGTTCTAAGATTAAAGGGCAGGATTTGCATCCCAAATCTTCCAGAGCTCAGAAGAGAAATACTTGATGAGTGCCACAAATCCAAATTAAGTATCCATCCCGGTGTGAGCAAAATGTATAACGATATCAAGCGCACATTCTGGTGGAGGTCAATGAAAAGAGATATCTCATTATATGTTAGCAGATGCCCCACTTGTCAGCTAGTTAAGAGCGATCAGCAGAAATTGGCTGGATTATTACAACCCTTAGAAATTCCAGGATGGAAGTGGGAGCAAATTTCGATGGATTTCATCGATGGCTTGCCTCGAACTAAGAAAGGAAACGACAGTATATGGGTAATCGTAGATCGCTTCACGAAGACTGCCCATTTCATACCTGTCCGATCCAACAGAACGGCTCAAAGTCTAGCCTAGATTTACTTCAAAGAAATAGTTAAACTACATGGAGTGCCACTCAATATAGTTAGTGATAGAGATCCGCTATTTACTAGCAAATTCTGGGAAGCATTCCAGACAGAATTGGGAACCAAGTTGAATCTAAGCACCGCTTATCACCCTCAGACAGACGGCCAAACTGAGCGGGTGAATAGAATTCTAGAAGATTTATTGCGGGCTTGCGTTATTGATTTTGGAGGCTCATGGGAAGATCACTTACATTTAGCTAAATTCTCTTACAACAATAGCTATCAAGCAAGTTTGGGAATGTCTCCATTTGAAGCATTATACGGTAGACCGTGCAGATCTCCCGCATGTTGGGTAAAACCTGGCAACAGACTTGTGTTAGGGCCCGATATGATTCGAGAAGCATCGGATAAAGTCGATTTCATTAAGAAGCGATTGAAAACCGCACAGAGCCGATAGAAAAGTTATGCTGATGCGAGAAGAAGGGATATATCGTTTGCCGTTGGCGATTATGTTTATTTAAGAGTTTCTCCAATGCAGGGAGTAATCAGATTTGGCAAGACTAGGAAGTTGGCACCGAAATTTATTGGTCCCTTTCCTATACTTGAACGGATTGGAACTCTTGCATATAGGGTTTCATTACCTAATTGGTTGCCGGGTATACATGATGTGTTCCACGTGTCTCAACTCAGAAAACATGTTCATGATCCAGATCTTGTTGTGGAAGAAGCAGCGCAACATGATATTGACATAACTCAAGAATTAGCACTCAGAAGAGAGCCATTAAAGATAGTTGGCAAAGAAACTAGAGAGCTAAGGAGGAAAAAGATTCATCTAGTCAAAGTGCAGTGGAGTAGTGATCCTAGAGACTGTACTTGGGAGACTGAGGAAAGCATTAAACAAGCCTATCCCAAATGCAGAGTGGACATCTCTGACTAACTCCGGTGCAAGGTACCTTTACAATACTTTGCATTTACATTTTATTCCCTACTTAGCTGTTATTTCCTTTTCGAGGACGAAAAGTTTTAAGTGGGGGAGATTGTAATAACCCGGAAAATGTGAACCAATTTAAAAATTTTAAATTTGGTTATTACCAAAGAATTTGAATGGTTGAAATAGCATATTTCAATAAAATATAGAATTGGGTATGGTATTGCAGTTTGAAATTTTGAATACAAACTTTGTCTGACTGTACCGGGTGGAAAATATAACGGATTTTAGCGAAACTGAAAATATTTAAATCTGTTGATGAATAACTTTCTAACGAATCTGAAAAATCGAAATTTCATAACGGAAATCAAAAGATATGGCCAATTGAATTTTTAGAAAGGTCGCTATATTGCATATATAGCCCTTGAAAATTGATATTTTGCATACGACCTCGGAATTCGACGAAACCACTTTTGTTGGGTCCGGGATGTCAAATTATTGCTAAATTTCAAATTTCATAATTCTTGAAGCTAGTATGTGAGCGGGGAAAAAGAAAATGTGATTGGTCAATTTCTGTTAAAATGGGTCGACCTAAAAATGGCCGTTTTTCAAATGAGCTCAGAATTCGACGAAACTAGTTTTGTTAGGACCGTATCGTCAAAACAAAGCTAGATTTATTTTTCTGGAATTTTTCGATTCAGTTTGTGGCCCTGGCAAATCAAAATGTACGTTTAAATTAAATATCGAATGTTTTATATTTTAAATTGTAAAATAACTAACTGTAACAGTCGAATTGGCCAACGAAACATATCCCATTGTGTTCGGAATGGGGGTATTTAGCTAAGGGCGACAGTCGTTGGGTTTAAAAAGGAGTTCGTTTGAGAAAACACTATTTAAAATTTACTATATAGCTCGGACCAATAAGATTTTTTTCTTTTAAAAAAAATATATAAAAATACGAAGAAAACCCTAGCCGCCAGCGATTGAACGACGCACGAAGCACGAGACTTCCGACCGATTTTACCGCCGCCTCAGTCGATTTCGCCGCCTCCGCCAGTTGAAGCTTCTGACCGCCTTCGCCTCCTCTATCAATCCGACCAAGCCACGCCTCCATCCATCAACTGTAGGCGTCGAATTTCGACCAGGAAGTCGCGCCCTTTAGAGCGCCGCCGCGACCCATAGGAGCCACCGAATCCATCGCCACCACCGCCGATCTGAAGGTGATTCGTAGCTCTCTGACGCAGTGTGGTCTGATCGAAGCAACGAGGTACGGTTTGGCTTAAAAATCAAGACCTAGTTTTGAAGCTTTGAAAACTTTTCTGATATAAATTTATGAAATGAAAATAACACTTTTAAGTGTTGCAAAACTTTGAAAAATAATATCTTTTTCGTTCTTTAACGAAATTTGATGAAACATGAGACACCGTGACCGCAAGGAGGCTCTCTACATCCTAGAAGAAGCCGCGGATTTTTCTGACCTTCCTACGATTTTTAGCACTGCCATAACCAATGTGAGGAATCTAAACTATTTGTGTGAATGAAATCATGTTGTATAAATTATATAAGCGAAGTGTAAATTATATACGCATTGTATACCTCATGTACATGTGTTGTATAAGTTATATTAGCGATGTATAAATTATACAAGCGTTGAATGAAACATATATGCTTTGAATTGTGATGAAATGCAAGTGAATTATTATATTATATATATATATATATACTCCCCTCGTCCACAGACAATGGACGATATTTATTGCTTGTGATTGACGTGATATTGTATGGTATGACGAATGGTTGGAAATAATTGTTTGTGGTTGATATTGTGGTTGAAAAATACCTTTGTGGTTGAAGAATACCCTCTTGTGGTTGAAAACAAATTGGAATAGGATTGTGGAATTGAAAATAAAACATGCCACCTGCGTGCGAACTAGATGCATGATCCCCATTGTCAAAAACCGCGAGGTTTTAAGGTAGAGCGAGGAGCCGTACTAGGGACGGTCCCGGTTTTAACTACCCTGCCGTTATGCTGCCGAAATTTTCTGAAATATTCATGTGTTAGAATAATTTTCATTCTTTGAAATAAATTACATAAACTATATCGAATATTCATGTGTTGAGTTGCAATTCATTCGTTGAGCTGAAATTCATATGTTGAATATTATTTGAATTTAAACAAATAGCTTTTGCGATAAAAATCACATTTTTATATATATACAAACTATATCGAATATTCATGTGTTGAGTTGCAATTCATTCGTTGAGTTAAAATTCATGTGTTGAATATTATTTGAATTTAAACAAATAGCTTTAGCGATAAAAATCACATTTTTTATATATATACGAACTAGAGAAAATATTCATGTGTTGAGTTGCAATTCATTCGTTGAGTTGAAATTCATGTGTTGAATATTATTTGAATTTAAACAAATAGCTTTAGCGATAAAAATCACATTTATATATATACAAACTATATAGAATATTCATGTGTTGAATTGCAATTCGTTCGTCGAGTTGAAATTCATGTGTTGAATGTTATCGTATTTTAAAATAAATTGAATATACAATAAAAACTACCCCTTTATTGTAAATATGAAGTGTTAAAAACATTCACGTGTGGAATAAATATTTTTGATGATAAAAATATTTCTTTTATCATGTATATACTTAGATAAAAATACACACGTGTTGAAATAAATAATAGTTTGCTAGAAATATTATTATTAGCTTTGTTCTGAATATATATACATGTGTTGAACAGGAAAAATGGATTAGCTGTAGAGTAAAGAAATTATTTGCATGCCCGACAAATAGGTAAACCTTGATGAGTTGGCTGCGCAATTTTATTTATATATCAACTCCTGTGAATGCCATTGGATTCGGAGTGCTGGTTATTCTGTGTGAAATAATAAACATCGCCATAGGATAGTAACAATTAATTTTGAACTACACTACATGGCATACTTCATGACGATAGGCATACTTCATCATATTCCACATAAGCAATTGGAGCTTGTGTGACGAGGTGGAAGATTTACCATACAAGCAAGAGGCTTGTATGGCGATGACTATATACTACAGGTTGAACTGATGACTGATATGGACAATATAAAATATAACGATAAATTGCCAGATTAATAAAAAACCCCATATGGGTCTGGAGTTGACAATAATCATGTCGCTCTAGTTATTAGATATGGCACATGGACTATTTATTTCCACACGGAAACGAGAATTTATTCTCTGGAGTGATTATCAGTACATACTCCCCCGTAAACACCAGAATATATCACTATAAATATGTGAATGCTTTTTAGGATTTATTGGGTACCTAATACGGCCCAATAAATTTCCAAACCCCTCCCCGTACAAAGGAGGTTATGGCGAAATTTTTCGAAATATTAAGGCGTTAGTGAAATATTTGAAGTGAAAACGAAGTTGAAAATATAGAATGAACTATAGTTGAAATTATAGAATGAACTATATATATATATATATATATATAAATATAAATATAATTAAAAGGAATAGAGGCCGTGCAGTTCGTGTTTCAGAATCGTAATTTGAAACGATTAGTGCGAGAAATCCGACCATCGGATTTTCCTGAAACCGCAACCGCTGGGTTCGCCTTGGAAATATCTTCCCAACGGCACCAACCTTATAAAAATCCAACGGTTTGATTGTCCGGAATGTTTAATTTAAATCTGAAGAAAAACAGCGCCAGAATCGTTTATATTTATATATAAATATAAATATATTTAAATTAAATCGAATAACGACGCTGCAGTTCGAATTTTGAAACCGTAACTTCAAACGACTAGTGTGGAAGATCCGACCGTCGGATTCTCACGAAACTGGAACCGTTGAGTTCGCTTTGGGAATATCTTCCCACTGATATAGACTTTGTAGAAATCCAACGGTTAGATTTTCCGATATGTGTAAAACAAATTAGGAGAAAAACAGCGCCAGTGCCACGGCACGACCTGAAACGTCGTTTAATTTAATATGGCCATTTTTAAATAAATAAAAATGGCGAAAAATCGTTATAAAATATTATAAGCAACATAGATTGCAAATAAACCAATTGGGCTTGAATTGTTTGATATTCGATGGTTGTATGTGTTTGACACGAAAATAAAACTAAAGAACTGAAAGATGGATATCGAATAATATAACCATAGAAAGAACCGATTTAAATTCTAATGACGTGAATTATTTGAAAAGGCCGAGCTAACCCTCATTTCAAATAATTTATCGAGCGACTCGAATTGGAAAATGCAAAGACGATTCAAGACCGACGATCTTCGTATCGGTTGGATGGGCGCTACTGAGGTTCCTGACCGGAGTAGCTACCGGAAGGGGACGGAAGTAGTAGCCGTCTGAACGTATGTGTTGATTGGACGGATATACGAGGAATTTGACGCCTCCGGTTTCGTTCAGACCTAGAACGGACTTGTAAATGGAATGTGTGTCTGACATTGGATTTTGTTCTATACTGATTGATCTCCGTTAAATATATATCTGTTTGGCGGCGGAGAATTTATTCTTTTGCTTAACGCCCTTCTCTGAGACGTACGAGCTCAGGGGTTATATATCGATGGAAATCAATCGTATGGAGTGGACTGCCTATGTGGCATGCCAAGATGTTGTGATCAAGGCTTCTGTTGCAAAGCAAAGTCTTGTGGATGATGATCAAAGCACGGTCTACGTGGCCTAACTTTGTGTATTTCGTAGATTCGCGAGCCTCACACCTCGGTTTGAGTTAAAAACGGGATACGGACTGCAGGGAGAGCACGACGTTTCTTTCTAGCTATGGTGATGTCAGTGACTTACCAGCCCTGACATATATATCTACTTTTCACCTTTGTGGTTGTTGGAATGCGAGGCGCCTCGATTATAGGTCTGTAAGGACCGGGAAACGTGTGTTCAGGAATTGCCAATCCTCAAACGTAAGAGAGGACCGACCCTGAAGCATCCAGGGGTTACCCAGAGTGTGTAGTCCTGAGGCATTTGCTAGAGTGTCTCAAAGCGGAGAGGAGCTTTCCCCTTGCCTCGACTCATGACGGAAATCCAATTTTCAATACGAAATAATGGACTCGATTGTAGGTTTTAGTATGGCGACATAATATATGGTAGCTATGCCGCCTATGATTGATATTTATGATGCTATTCACTTTTGAAACATATATGCACTAGTAATAATATCAAATGATTTTGCTTTATACGTATCAAGCATATTTGACTATTATAAGGTAAAACTCTATCCTCCGGCTTGCGTTGCATTGTGTGACGGGACCTGAGTCTTATAATGGCTTCATTCTTTTTAAAAGCATTGCGTTGTTTTAAAAGAATTTACTTTGTTTTAAATGCACTAGCAATCACTGGAGTAAACCCGTTCCGCGAAAGTGGCGTGGTCCTATGATTTGCTTATTACTGTTGTTTAAACTATTAAATAGATTCCTCATACCAGTCCCCATGACTGACTCGTTGTTTGTTTCACTTTGCAAACGCGGGTGCCCTTATTTTCACACGGGCAGCCTAGTTCACAGGTGACAGGTTGTTTTTGGCTCTGCACTGCTGCATAGAGTGCATTTTTGGCTCATGGCGAAGCTGACTTCACAGAGATGACTTTGACTTTTTCCGCCATTACTGTTCTTATATTATGATTCCGCCACGGGCGATGCAGACTGATTTACTTTCCGTACTTCATATTGTATGTATATGTACCGCCTTCGGCGATGTAGACTGATACCCTTATTATGTCTCACTGCATGTATGTATTCCGCCTCTGGCGATGATGACTGATCACTTTCCTTTTTATTTACTAAGTTATATCCCACGCTATGCTATTCTGATGTTATTGCATGTTGTGATTCCGCTGTCATATCCATGTAAAATTATTCTATTTATTGTTTCTGCTATTATCTGTACTCTGCTATGATGATTAATGTGTTATATTCCAATGATTATCCTTAATACCGCCTTCGGATTTTGGGATCGTCACACGGCAAATCCAGCTGCCACAAATGCCAGTCTAATGTGAGAGGTCTTAGGCATAAACTAAATAAGTAACAATTGTAAAGACACGAGGTTAGGCTCTTTTGTGGTGTAAGACTGCCCGGACCCGCCCGGCAAATCCAACTGCCACAAATGCCAGTCTAATGTGAGAGGTCTTTATGAGGTTACGGTCTTAATGAATTAAGAAACCCTTAACCAGATAAACATGTAGTGGGACATGAGGGGGTTAAGTGGGTGCCTTGGGTGGCATGTGGAATCTAGTGGGTGCCTTGGGTGGCATTTGGAAATACGATTAGAAACACTTAACCAAAATATGAAACATGTAATTGAAACATGAATAAGAAGTGGGTTAAGTGGGATGTACTAGAGGGGACCAAGCTTAGGTGGATAGCTTGTGTCAAGCAATGGGGGCCCGTTTCAACCAGTAACCCATACGTATCTTTGTGGGATCGACCCAAGTCGAGGACGGGACACGCATACTGGGCTTGACTGTAAGAGGCCAAACCGGGTTAGCGGTGGCAACGCAAGTCCAACGGGTTCATATGCGTGTGTGGACCCGGGCTGGTAGGTAAGACGTTGTTGCATCGTGTAGGTATAAGCCGTGCATTGTTGGTTGTATCGGGTTGCCACTTTGGGGAGTGATACACCCCACTGTGGGGCCAACACGGGTATCTACGAGTTAGGGAGCCGATCGTTTGGGGGTAGTGGGTACACCTAGGGGAGATAGGGGCAGACGACACCTATGAAGGCAGCTAGGGGTGCACAAAACTACCAATATCATTATTAAGTCTGTAGGCGGGATCAACCTTAGGGTGACTAGTGGTGGTGCAGTATACTAGTGGCGGTGCAGTTTTGGAATTATCCCATAGTGTTGGTGTAGCTTAGTAATCATCCTATAGTGGTCTAGGTGCGCTTAACGATATTGTTGATCATCCTATTTCCTTATTTACTCTGCCATACTCGATGGTTCATGATCATTTCCTTATTTTCCAACTTATGCCTTAGCCTAGTTACTTTGTTATTTATATTGTTAGAATTATCGCACTCGCCAGACTTTATGTCTGACCCCCCCCCCTTTTTCCTTCTCTTTCCTCCCCCCCCCCCCCCCAAGGTGCTCAGGTTGGAACTAGCATCAGTGGAGCTTGATTTTGGACTGCTTTTAGAAGATTTCTTGGATCGCTGAAAAAAGTTCAGCTTCTCTTTAATTATGGCTATTTTAATGTTGGGGATTATGTCTTTCTGATTATGTACTTTGTTTTATCAAGATGGATATGATGTACTTGACTTTGGTTTATGGTTTTGATGATGTAACCAAACATATTTACCTTCTGCTGCAATAAATAAAGTTTTGAGTTTTCAAGTACTGTTTTATATCTGTCTTGTTATGATTTTCTGTTCTATACTTACTTAAAATGCTCCATTGAAGTTAATGCATTCCCTTTGTGAGTGACATTAATGGACGTGGGGTGTTACAACGTCCACACGAGTCCAATATCTCATGTTTCACTGCATTTTACCACATAGCAAAAAGATATGATTTTTATAAGTTAATCATATTTCGCGACAGTTTTATGTTGTTAAAATTAGTTTAAATTAATAAACCCGTTACCTTCTGAAATGGTTCGAACTAGGGTTTTGATTTTCCGATCAAATCGTTGAACGATGGCAAAATCGAAGTACACTACGCCGAGGAGAGAGGAAAACCGCACCCAGCGCCGGTAGTTTGGTGCTGATCGACGCAGCAGGGGAGGAGAACCGATGCGCTGAACTTCGTGACTTCAGGTGGCCGATTCTTCTCAGATACTTGATGATAAATATCCAACCTTGTATGGATTTGTAGAGGAGAGGAGACTCTACAAAATCCCTAACTGAAGCTGGTGATTTTATTGAGTGATTGGAGAGAAAAAGAGGAGAGAAGGAGGGAGCAGAAGTCGTCGTTCGTTTCAGAGGGTTGTCAGGGAGAGAGAAGTGGAAGATGAAATATGATTGGCCCATATATGTTATTTAATTATTTATTTCCAAAAATACCCCTTTCCCCTTACGAACTCCAATTCAGACCTAATGACTGTTGTTTCTAGCTAAATGCCCCTATTCCGAACACAATGGAATATGTTTCGTAGGCCCATTCGATTGTTTCAGCTAGTTATTCTTCAAATTAAAGTATAAAACATTCAAATATGGATTTGAACGTAATTTCAATTTGCCGGGGCCACATACTGATTCCAAAAATTCCAGAAAAATAAATCTAGCTATGTTTGGATGATACGGTCCCAACAAAACTGATTTCGTCGAATTTGGAGACTGTTTGAAAAATGGCCATTTTCTGGTCGATCCAAATTGACTGAAATTAACCAAACACATTTTCCTTTGCCACGCTCACATATTGATTTCAAAAATTATGGAATTTGAAACCTAGCAATAATTTGACATCCCGGATCCAGTGGTTTCGTCGAAAACGGAGGTCGTTTGCAAAATGTTTATTTTCAAGGGCTATATTAACTTCATAGCGACCTTTCTGAAAATTCATTTGGCCATAACTTTTGATTCCCTCTATGAAACTTTGATTTTTCAAATGCTTTAGAAAGATATTCTCATACAAATTTAAATATTTTTGGTTTCACTAAAATCTTTTTATTTTGCATCCTGTATATTCAGTCAAAGTTTGAATTCAAATTTTCAAACTGCCGCGCCATTTCAGGCCTTGTTTTATAATTAAAATAAATATATTCGCTATAACTTCGATCCAAATAGATTTTTGGTTGTTATTATTTAAAATAAATTATTTTAAATATTCAAAATCCACTAAAATAGCCAAATTAAAAATTTTAAATTGGTTATGATTTTCCGGGTTGTTACAATCTCCCCCACTTAAAATCTTTTCGTTCCCGAAAAGGAACGAAGCTGAAAGTTGTTTAATTAACCAACTCAACTTTCATTCTAGCTTCCATTCTTCAACTTTTCAATTCTAAGAATTTTCAAATTCTTCAAAAATTTGGCTAACACCCTAAATTTTTGAAAAAAATCGCCATAACCTCCTTTGTACGGGGAGGGGTTTGGAAATTTATTGGGCTGTATTAGGTACCCAATAAATCCTAAAAAGAATACACATATTTATGGTGATATATTCTGGTTTCCACAGGGGAGTGTGTATAGATCATAACTCCAAAGAATAAATTCTCGTCACCCAATAAATGGTTTTTGTGCCTTAATGACCAGAGAGACATGTTTATTGTCATCTCCAGACCCGTGTGGTGTTTTTTATTAATCTGGCAATTTACCGTTACATTTTATATAGTCCATGTCAGTTTTCGGTTCAACCTGTAATATAGTCATCGCCATACAAGCCTCTCGCTTGTATGGTAAATCTTCAACCTCGCCACATAAGCTCCAGATGCTTATGTGGTATATGATAAAGTATGCTATCTTCAAGAAGTATGCCATGTATTGTAGTTCAAAATTAATTATTACTATCATATGGCGACGTTTATTATTTCACACAGAACAACCAACACTCCGCATCCAATGGCATTCACAAGAGTTGATATAATAACAAATTTGTGCATCCAACTCATTAAGGTTAACCTATTTGTTGGGCACGCAAATAAATTCTTTACTCAACAGCAAATCCATTTACCTGTTCAAACATATATAATGTACATGCATGTATTTCTATCTATTTTTAAACCAGTTCAATATTTGATTCAATTGCATAAATTTACTCTTCATGCTCTTATTGATTTTATTATTCCAATGTGATTTAGTTTAAACTAACAATCACTCCACACAAACAACAATCAATTTATTTTTAACCTTTTCAAATATACAGTAATTAATTCATATACTCTTTTAAAATCATTCAGACTATATGATTAAAAATTCTACATCCATGAAAAGGAAACAACAACCAAGTAGAAAACAATACGGAAATGCAAAATATGGTAAATGTACCTTGCACCAGAGTTAACAAGAGATATCCACCCTGCAATTGGGATAGGCTTTCTTAATACTCTCCTCAGTTTCCCAAGTACAGTCTCGCAGATCTCCACTCCATTGCACTTTGACTAAGTGAACCTTCTTGTTCCTCAGCTCTTTAGTTTCTTTGCCAATAATCTTTATCAGCTCTCTCCCCACTGCCAATTCTGGAGTAATTTCCAAATCTTGTTGCGCGGCTTCTTCCATGACCAAGTCTGGATCATGCACATGCTTTCGAAGTTGAGATACGTGAAACACATCATGTACTCCAGGCAACCAATCAGGCAATTGAACCCAATAAGCGAGAGTTCCAATCCATTCGAGCACAGGAAATGGACCAATAAATATGTGCGCCAACTTCCCTGTTTTACCGAATCGGACTACTCCTCTCATTGGAGATACACTCAAATATACATAGTCACCAACAGAAAAAGCCAAATCTCTTCTTCTCGAATCTGTGTAGCTCTTCTGTCGGCTTTGACCCGTTTGCAGTCGCTTCTTAATGAAATCGACTTTCTCTGAAGCTTCACAGATCATATCTGGTCCCAATACAAATCTATTGCTAGGTTCTACCCAACATGTGGGAGATCTGCACGGTCTACCATACAATGCTTCGAATGGTGACATTTTCAGGCTCGCTTGGTAGTTGTTGTTGTATGAGAACTCGGCCAAATGCAAATGGTCTTCCCATGATCCGCCAAAATCAATAACACAAGCCCGCAATAAATCTTCTAAAATGCGATTCGCCCTCTCAGTTTGACCATCTGTTTGAGGATGATAAGCGGTGCTCAAGTTCAGTTTTGTTCCCAATTCTGCTTGGAATGCTTCCGAGAATTTACTAGCAAAAATCGGGTCTTGATCACTAACGATACTCATGGGAACTCCATGCAGCTTAACAATTTCTTTGAAATAGATCTGCGCCAGATTCTGAGCAGTCCTATTTGATCTGACAGGTATGAAATGGTCGGTCTTCGTGAAACGATCTACGATCACCCATATACTGTCGTTTCCTTTCCTGGTTCTGGGCAAACCATCTATGAAATCCATAGAAATCTGTTCCCACTTTCAACCTGGAATTTCCAACGGTTGTAATAATCCGGCGAGTTTCTATTGATCGCTCTTGACTTGTTGACAAGTAGAACACCGGCTAACATATAAAGAAATGTCTCTTTTCATAGATCTCCACCAGAAAGTGCATTTGATTTCATTATACATCTTGCTCACTCCTGGATGGATACTCAGTTTGGATTTGTGACACTCCTCTAGCACTTCTTTCCAGAGCTCAGAAATGTTTGGAACACAAATTCGTCCTTTTAACCTCAGAATCCCATCGTTATCAATCTGAAAACTCGAGGCCTCGCCTTTATGAATTCTCTCTTTGATCTTATGAATGAAGTGATCATACTTCTGAAGAGCAGATATATTATCAATCAATGAAGGCGTGATTATAAGATTGACGATGATCACATTGTTTCTGTTGAGCGCATCAGCCACAACATTGGCTTTTCCCGGCGTATACAGAATATCTAAATCATATGCTGCAAGAAATTCTAGCCAACGCTGCTGCCTCATATTCAGATCTTTCTAGGTGAATAAATACTACAATGATTGATGATCAGTATATAATTCAAATTTCTCACCTAATAGATAATGCCTCCATATTTTCATAGCAAACACGATGGCTAACAATTCAAGATCGTGAGTTGCATAATTCTTCTCATGCGGCTTCAAATAACGACTAGCATAAGCGACTACTTGGCCTGTTTGCATTAATACTGCACCAAGGCCTTCTTTAGAAGCATCTGTCCAGACTTTCAAATCTTGATTGCCATCAATAATTGTCAACAATGGAGCGGTTGTCAATCTTAACTTCATCTCTTGGAAAGCTGTCTCACATTCTGGAGCCCAGTTGAATCTTGAATGTTTCTTAGTAAGCTTTGTTAAGGAACTAGATATCTTCGAAAAATCTTTAACGAACTTCCGATAATAACTAGCCAATCCAAGAAAACTCCAGACTTCTGTGGGCGTAGTTGGCTGTTTCCAATCCTGAATAGCATTGATTTTGCTTGGATCTACAGAAATTTCTTCCTTTGATACAACGTGGCCAAGAAATTTGACTTTTTCTTGCCAGAATATACATTTGGAAAATTTTGCCTTTAAAACATTCTTTCTCAGGATCTCTAACACTTGTTTCAAATGTTTTTCATGCTCGCTTTCTGACTTAGAGAAGATCAATATGTCATCAATGAAAACCAGTACGAATTTATTCAATACTTCTCTGAATACTCTGTTCATTAGATCGACAAAATAAGCTGGAGCATTACATAAGCCGAACGGCATTACTAACCACTCGTAGAATAAATCTGGACCTCTGAATGCTGTCAAAGGAACACACTCTTCGGCAATACGAAGCTGATGGAAACCTGTAGCTAGGTCCATTCGTGAAAATACTTGTGTGCCATTCAATCGATCCAATAGATCATCAATTAGCGGCAATGGATATTTATTCTTTAATGTCTGCTTGTTCAAGTCACGATAATCCACACATAGTCTGATAGTACCGTCTGACTTTGGGACAAACACCATTGCTGCTCCCAAATCCAAGAAACTAGGTCTGATCAGACCCTTCCATACAAGCTATCGAGTTTGATTGTCTAATTCTTTTTTTTCCTTCAAAGTCATTCTTCGAATAGAGTGAACTACTGGCCTTGCATTCAGAATTAAAGCGATTTTGAAATCAATTTCCCTATGCAAAGGTAAGCTAACAACTTCTTCAAACACATCCGCATAATTCTTGACAATAGGAATATTTTCTACGTCGACCGGAATATTCTCCGTGACGACAGGAATATTTTCTATTTGAGCAGGAGAAACATCCATAGCTGACCAAAAGTCTTTTCTATTTGAATTCGGACCTTCGCAAGGAATGGTTATATAGTCCCCGAACTTTGTCTTTGCCTTAACAACTCTCTCGGCGCATTTGACCTCAGCTTCATATTTGGGTAACCAATCCAATCCTAGAATAAGATCAAATTCTTTAAAATTCATGACGATCGAGATGGTAGGGAACTAATAACGGGAAAAAAAGACAGACACCCCACAAATCCAACTAAGATCGAGGGAACCCCCAACCGGATTATGGACAGTCATGGGTGCTTTGAGCTTTTTCAGTTTCAAATCCAGTTTCTTAACCGCATTACTTGCAATAAAGCTTCACGACGTGCCTGTATCAAACAGTACTTTAACTGGGATACCTTTGACAGTAAGTGTGCCCTCTAAAACATCTGGCCTCGGTTTACTAGCTGAGGGTGCTGGAGTTTCTGCCACTTCATTTACATGTACTGCTTCAGATTCCTTTGATAGCCGGCACTCCCTTGCAACATGACCTGCTTGGTGGCACTTATGGAATTTCCTTTCACCATGTGGGTTCTTGTTGAATTTAAATTATTTCCCCTTCTTCTTCTTCAAAGATTTACAGTTCCTCATCGAATGCCCTTGCTGATTACACTTTAAACATACTAATTCCTTAACCTTTTTATGACTGGCCCTTGGCCTCTTTCTGACCCCAGACATCGTAATTATCTCAGGATGCGTACTTGCCTCTGGCTGTGTACTCGTCTCCGGGCTATCAGTTTCAAATTTTCTTTTGTTGCTAGAACTACATTCCTCTTCGTCGCCCAAAAGACCTTGCTTATCTAGATCTTCATACTGATAAGCCATGTATATCATTTAAGAAAAAAGATTGTTGCACATGTGCAGTTACACTACTTTGGTACTTTCTTTGAAGCCCGTTAATAAACCTCAGATTCTTCATCTTTGGATTTTGAATTAAATGCGGGGAAAAACGAGAAAATTCATTGAATTTCTTATGATATTCCGGAATGGTCATATCTCTTTGTATCAGATAGTAGAATTCATCACTTAACCGCTTAGTGGCTTCTGGAGGAATAAATCTTTCATTGAAAATTTCTTTAAATTTATCCCAGGTAATATTACCTTCTGGATTATCTTTAATGACAGTGTCCCACCAGATTAAAGCTTCGTCTTTGAGTGCCCAAGATGCCAGTAATCTTTTCTGATCATTTCTAAAGATTTTCTCAACAGAGCGCATCCATGCTTGTGTTTGAATAATGGATTCATTGCCCGAGAACGGTAATCCACCCAGATTTCGATATTTTGTTTAATAGAGCCTCAATATCTGGTTCTGACCTACCTCTTCTACTTCTTCCACTCATTTTTCAATGTCTGCAAATAGCAGACAAAGTGTTAGGCCAACAGAAAAGGTATTTTAAAGCATAGAGACATATACTTGAATGTAAATGTGTCTATCGGGGTGTATTTCATTCTACTACATTCATTCAAGGATATTACCGATATTTTCTAAAATGAGTTATTCGTCATAGATTACTACCGGTCCTATTTCTGATGAATTCGTTAATATGTTATATTCCAGAACTAAGCTTAACCAAAGCTCTGATAACATGTTGTGACGACCCCAAACCCCCGTTCCATGGTGGCAAGGGTAATCTTTAGAATATAACACATAAACAAATAACAGCAGAATAGAAATATATAAATACACCAAATAATGTACAACAGAATACACTGGATAAACATAATCATCAGAGTTACACAGTATACAGGATCATACTTGGTACAAAATACAGTTCAGCTTTACATAAAATGTCTACAGTGGAATCAAAACATAATATGTACAACAGGAGCTGAATAGCATAAAAAGAAAGAAGTGATAGAATCCATCTTCAACTCCATAGCTATCCAGAAAGAGCCTGCTAAAACCTGAATACAAGGTTGCACGTGTAGAAATAGGGGCACCCGAGTTTGCAAGTGAAACAAACTACGAGTCAGTCATGGGACTGGTATGAGAAATCTATTTAAATTATTTTATAATAGGGCCAATCACAGGACCACGCCGCTAACGCGGAACGGGTTTACTCCATTGGATTGCCAGTGTTTAAAAAAAATGAATCATTTAAACATCGCAATGCTTTTTACAAAAATGAAGCCATTATAAGACTCAGTTCCCATCACACAATGCAACGCAAGCCGGAGGATAGAGTTTTACCTTATAATGGCCAAAATATGCTTGATACGTATAAAACAAAAGCATTTGATATTATTACTAGTGTTTATATGTTTCAAAAACAACTTCAATCATAAGTATCAATCATAGACGGCATGGGTACCATATATCATGTTGCCATATATAGGTTTACAATCAAAACCGCACGATGTCTTATTTGGAAATTGGATTTCCGTCATGAACCAAGGCAAGGGATCGTCCTTACCGCTTCAAGACAATCTAGCCTACCATGTCTCATGAAAGTACTCAGTCAAGCCTTGGAACGTCAGGGCCGGTCCACACGGAGTTGATTAAAATGCTTGAACACTGCGTTTCCCCATCCTATAGAGCGTAAACTGGTCATATCCCGACCAGACCATCGGCTCCGAAGAGACCGAACTAACCGATGTGCCTCGCTATCCATCATCCACATAAGTAAAATGTCCGGGCATGTAAAACCCAAAACACCACTCCTAGCTAGAAAGAAACGCATGTTCTCCCTGAAGTCCTCTCCCGTTTCTGGTCCATACCGGGGTGTGAGGCTCGCGAATCAACGCTAAACACAAAGCTAGCTATTTAAAGCCATGCTTTGATCATCAACCTCAAAGCTATGCTTTTCAACAAAAGCTTTGATCACAACATCTCTGCATGCCACGTTGTCAAGTTACAACGTCAGACACACATCCATTTACAATTCCGTTTTGGGTCTGAACAAAACCGGAGGCACCTTATTCCTCTCCCGTATGTCCAATACAGAAGAGAGGCCCTCGCACATCCGAACGATCAACAAGTACATCCGAACAACCACCACTGTAACCCCTTTAGGGCAGCAACTCCCATCAAAGGCATCAGTAGCCATCCATTCGATGTGAAGATCATCAGTCTTGCACCGTCTTCATATCTTCGGCTTCTAACCATCGATCAATTATTTGAAATGAGAATTAACTCGGCCTTTTCAAATGATTGAGGTATATTTAAAATTTCAAATCAATTCATTTCCATGGTTAAATCGTTTGACATTAATAATTATGTTCATTAATGTAATTTTCACGTCAAACACATTCAACCATCAAATATCCGATAAACCGAGTAAATTTAGTATATTTCCATTCCATATCGTTTATAATATTTTATAACGATTTATCACTATTTTTATTTATTTAAGAATAGCCAATTTATTCAAACGACACTTCAGGCCATAACACGACCATGGCGCTGTTTTTCTCCAAATTTGATTTACACATATCTGAAAATCTAATCGTTGGATCTTTACAAATTTTATATCATTAGAAAGATCTTTTCAAAACGGACTCAACGGTTTTGGTTTCGGGAAAATCCGACGGCTGGATCTCAAGATACAATCGTTTTAAGTTACGATTTCAAAATAAGAACTGCAGCATCGTTATTCGTTTTATTTTAATTATAATTATATATATATAATTCATTCTGGCGCTGTTTTTATTCAGATTTAAATTAAACATTTCACACAATCTAACCATTGGATCTTTACAAAATTGGTATCGTTGGAAAGATATTTTCAAAGCGGACCCAACGGTTTCGGTTTCAGGAAAATTCAACGGTCGGATCTCCCGTAATAATCGTTTAAAATCACGATTTCAAAATACGAACTACAGCGTCGTTATTCGTTTTATTTTAATTATATTTATATATATATAAAAATATAATCCGTTCTTCCATTTCCGAGTCATCTTCATTTCATATGTTCGATAAAAATAATATTTTTACCCAACAGATATTTATTTCAACACATGACTACGTTTAACACTTCATATATATAATAAAAATGTGTTTTTTATTGTTAAAACAATTTATTTAAAACATGAATATTTTAGCGATTCATATATATAATAAAAATGTGATTTTTATTATTTAAACCATTTATTTCAAACATGATTATTTTTAGTGATTCATATACATTATAAAAATGTGATTTTTATTGTTAAAACAATTTATTACAAATATGAATATTTTATATACTTCATATACATGATAAAAATGTGTTCTTTATCTTTCAAACAATTTATCCGTCATATGAATATTTTTTTCAACGCATGAATATATTTCAATACATGAGTATAAATCAAATAAATGAATATTTCAGAAAATTTCGGCAGCATAACGGCAGAGGGTTTAAAACCGGCACAGTCCCGAGTACGGCTTCTCGCACTACCTTATGCCTCGCTGCATTCCCTAAGGGACTTATCCTTATAATCTAAATATTTCAATCATTTTCATATCCCAATGGAATTTTCCACAAACAATTCCAATTTTGTTTCAACCACAAACAATCATTATCAACCATTTGCATTTATCAACCAAATTTCACATCAACCAAAATACAAACAATCACAACCAATATATATCGTCCATGGTATGTGGATGAGGGGAGTATATATATAGATAGGTATACGTATATACATATATTTCCATTTCATTTCAACTCCATTCAACGCATAGATAATTTTTACAACGCATATATAACTTATACATCACACATACAACTTATACAACGCTTATACATGAGGTGTACAATGCTTATATAACTTATACATCGATTATATAATTTATACATCGCCATTCCATATCGTTTATAATTTAGAAATCTCACATTGGTTTCCACTCCTTCAAAAATTGTAGGAAGCTCCAAAAATTCTCCGGTCTCTTCTAGAATGTAGAAGGCGTCCATACGAGTCCAATGTCTCCTTTTTCACTGAATTTCGAGCACATAGCAAAAAGATATGATTTTTATAAGTTAATCATATTTCGCGACGGTTTTATGGTGTTAAAATCAGTTTAAATTAATAAACCCGTTACCTTCTGAAATGGTTCTCACTAGGGTTTTGATTTTTCGATCAAACCGTTGAACGATGGCAAAATCGAAGTACACTCGCCGAGGAGAGAGGAAAACCGCACCCAACGCCAGTGGTTTGGTGATGATCGACGCAGTAGAAGAAGAGATCCGGTCCGATGAACTGCGTGACTTCAGGTGGCCGATTCTTCTCAGATACTTGACGATAAATATCCAACCTTTTATGGATTTGTAGAGGAGAGGAGACTCTACAAAATCCCTAACTGAAGCTGTTGATTTTATTAAGTGATTGGAGAGAAAAAGAGGAGAGAAGGGGGAGCAGAAGTCGTTGTTCGTTTCAGAGGGGCGTCGGGGAGAGAGAAGTGGAAGATGAAATATGATTGGCCCATATATTTTATTTAATTATTTATTTCCAAAAATACCCCTTTCCCCTTACGAACTCCAATTCAGACCCAACGACTGTCATTCCTAGCTAAATACCCCTATTACGAACACAATGGAATATGTTTCATAGGCCCATTCGACTGTTTCAGCCAGGTATTCTCCAAATTAAAATATAAAACATTCAAATATGAATTAGAACATTCATTTCAATTTACCGGGGCCACATACTGATTCCAAACATTCCAAAAAAATAAATCTAGCTATGTTTGGACGATACGGTCCCAACAAAACTAATTTCGTCGAATTTGGAGACCGTTTGAAAAATGACCATTTTCTGGTCGATACAAATTGACTGAAATTAACCAAACACATTTTCCTTTGCCACGCTCACATATTGATTTCAAAAATTATGGAATTTGAAACCTAGTAATAATTTGACATCCCGGATCCAACAAAAGTGGTTTCATCGAAAATAGAGTTCGTTTGCAAAATGCCTATTTTCAAGGGCTATATTAACTCCATAGCGACCTTTCTGAAAATTCATTTGGCCATAACTTTTGATTCCCGCTATGAAACTTCCGGTTTTTCAGATTCGTTAGAAAGATATTCTCAAACAGATTTAAATATTTTTGGTTTCACTAAAATCCGTTTTATTTTGCAACCTGTACAGTCAGTCAAAGTTTGAATACAAAATTTTAAACTGCCACGCCATTTCAAGCCTTGTTTTATAATTAAAATAAATATATTCGCTATAAATTCGATCCAAATAGATTTTTGGTCGTTATTATTTAAAATAAATTATTTTAAATATTCAAAATCCACTAAAATAGCCAAATTAAAAATTTTAAATTGGTTCTGATTTTCCGGGTTGTTAAAAAATTTTGGTGCATTCATCTCCTCCAGTGATCCATCCTTCTTTTTCTTTTTTTTTTTAGTTCTAGAGATTTGTTTTTGAGGGCTAGCTTAAGTTTGCTTTGTGCATCAGTGTACAACTTCCAGACTTTATTTGAATTATCCACCAGCCCTCTCACACATTAAGTTGACAACTTGTGGATGCTAGATTTGTTGGTCAGTTCTAGGCAAACTTCTACCACAAGTTGAACTTAGCGTTGTGCCTTGAAACATTTATATTTACGCATTAGACGCCTCACATTAAGCTGACCACCTGTGGACTTGGGTTTGTCGGTCGGTTCCGGGTAGACTTCTACCACAAGTTAAGCTTAACCTCATGTCTAAATGCAGTTATACTTAAAATTTCCTAATTAGGGTGTACAACATTAGTCCTAATTAATTTACGAATTCCAACCATTATCCTATTATATTTATTTTCCCCAATCAACATTGGTTACAGTTGTTATCTATTGATATGCAGTCCTATTTGTAGCAATAAATTATATTAATTGCTACGATGGTTACTGCAAATGTATTAATTCAATATGGATTACATTTTCATACAATTACTTGAATATCGTTCAAACATCCAACACAATGTATATTTTACCATTTTACGCTTATTTGGACGAATAATATGTATATATTTATATTTTATGTTTTTTCCCTGTCAACGTAGTTAACTTTCATTCTTATTGTTATTCTTTTAAATTTAATGACTTGGATAAATCAATAACAAAACATTCCTTTTTGTATTCAATCTTGCCAAATGGTTTCAAATCTTACAAAACGACCATTAACCGTAATCATTGAAAATTATGCCTGATTAGTGAAATAGATATATCTCAAATTCACAAGAAATATATATGTATATTTGTATTTATACATACATGTGCACCACTTTTCCTTTTTCAAATCTTTTTGTCATATCTCTTGTGAATTCAAAATGACATCTTTTTATTCAAAAAAGGAAAGCAACATATTTACAACAATTAAGCCAAAACCTAACAACATTGAATATAAATAGGTATAATTCTTCTAAATATCACAAAATTCACCTTTTTATCCTTTTCATCCAAAGTCGCATAATTTTTTATTCAACACTGAAAATAGAGATCTAGAATATAACTACATCTAAATTGAGTTCAATGGGACTGATTTCTAGATCTATAGTGCTTTACAACAACTGCAATATATTTTTCAACATAACTATAGGAAATATGTGTAAATAAATTCAAGAATCCTACAATTAATATTATGCCTAACCACAATTCACAATTTACAAGTTTTAACAATGTTTATTATCAGATCTGATGGGCGTTAATCCAATTACAACAATAAATGAATAGATCTGATGGAAATAGGCATAAAATTTTAGATCTAATTCAAATGAAGTAAATAAGCTATTATAACTATATTTCTAAATTTCCCACTCGACTTAAAACACCCAAATCCAAAGTCTGCATATCCTTCAAGGCCTATAATTCCCAAATTTTTATAAATCTACAATTTATCTGAAAAGAGGACTTTAAGACTTTGTGTGGACTTGTTGTGTTTCCCAACAAAGTATACGGATCTTTAAGACTTTGTGTGGACAACATGGAACTTAGTAAATTAACCAAGAAGAATATGTACCTTTACCAAAATCAATGACCTTTTTGACTACTTAGGAGGAGCTCGAGTATTTTCCCAACTGGAGCTTTCTACTGGATTTCACCAATTAAGAATTGCGGAGGACGATAAGGACAAAACTGCGTTTAAGACGCCAGACAAATTGTTCTAATGGGAAGTTATGCCCTTTGAACTAACGAATGCACCCGCCTTCTTTGTTGACCTCATGAGTAGAGCGTTTAGGGGAATTCTAAATAAAATTGTGGTAGTCTTCGTGGATGATATCCTTATATTTTCAAAAGATCATGAAGAGCATGAAAATTACTTAAGGCAAGTGCTAGGGATATTAGGAAAGAACCAATTGAAAGCAAAATTCTTGAAGTGTCATTTATGTAGGGAAGAAGTAAGATTTTTAGGACATATTGTGTTGAGCGAAGGCTTGGACGTAGACCCTACAAAGATCGAGGTTGTGACACCCCACGTTCAGTAATGTCATTCTTTATCAGAATGAATTAAGTTTCGTGAAGCGTTATAGGTAAACAGATACTGAAACATCACAAGAGAAATATAAAATAGCAGTAGAAATTTAATACTTTATTTTCCAACAAAAAACATTTGGTCCAAAAATCCAGTTACAAGTCTGAAATACTGAAAACCAACTACATTAAATAAAAATATCTGCCTTGTACTAAAACCATCTGAGTACAAAAATATAAAATCATAGTACCCAAAAATAGCCATAACAGAGTAGACAAGTAGTCAAAGTGGTACATCTAAGTAGCTCGAAGCAGAAACAGAAGAGAGAGATTCCTAATCAAGCCTGAGCGTTCCCACCCTGAGAACCCAGGAGAATGGAAGAGAGAGAATAGGAAACAGAATGGGTCAGACATAAAGTCCGGTGAGTCCAGTGACTTTAAGCATATAAATAAGTAAAAGCATCATGACAGGCATATAACTGGATGAGAAATAACAATATCATGCAATAGGTAAACGGACTGAATATGATAAGCAGGATGAACTGAACAAATTATGCTTTTCAAATACTTTTCTTTGCACCAGTACTAGCATAACATATATGATCCCAACAGAACATAATGGTAGACTTAGGTGTACTTATAGTAATGGGTTTTACCCCCAAACAGTAATAACATGTACCCCAACAGAAATAACGGGTGTTACTCCAAACAGTAATAACGGGCACCTAAACAGGTAGGACTAGATGTACCTTAATTACTACCCCCAAATCGATCGGCTCTCTGTCCCATAAATACCATGTGACAGCCCCACAGTAGGATGTATCATGCCCTAGAGTGACAACCCCCAAAAAGATACGGCCATATCTACTGGTACTATAGCGTCTTATTTTCCCGAGCAAGCCGGACTCATGCATGCACATGACTTCATTGGAATGAGCCATCAGAACACCTCCACCCATACGAACCTCTTATAATCAGCTTAGTAAGTGTACCCTGACCCCTACGTAGTGCGGGGTCCCCTTTGATACCAGAATGGGTTACTTACTGACAGGGGTCCCACACTACAGATGACACAAGCCACCCCCTAGGCTCGTATCCCCACTACTAGGATTTTGATAGGTTATGCCTAATAGAATAACAAGCCTGCATAGCCCCAACAGATAAAACAGGTTAAGTTTATCGGGTTTTGATAGGATGGTGAGTAGGGCTGATATCCCCAACAGACAAAAACAGATTAACAAGGATGGGATGGTGAGTAGGGCTGATATCTTTGCGAAGTCCTTAGTAAACTTCCTATAATAGCCCGCTAAACCAAGAAAACTCCTCACCTCTGTTGCATTATTTGGAATCTTCCAATCTGGAATTGCAACTACTTTCGCGGATCTACTGCTATCCTAGCCTTGGAGACCACATGCCCTAGAAATTTCACTTCCTTTCTCAAAAAATGACATTTGGATAATTTTGCCTTAAGCTGGTGCACTCGGAGAGACTTCAAACCCCCCCTAAATGTAGGGCATGCTCCTCGCTCTTCGTGAAGATCAGAATGTCATCCATAAAGACCACAACGAACTTATTCAGAAACTCCCGGAAAACCCTACTCATCAGATCCACAAAATACGCAGGTGCATTCGTCAACCCAAAAGGCATGACTAGCCACTCGAAGAAACCATCTAGAGTTCTGAAAGCGGTCTTGTCTACTATCCTCGGCCACCCTCAACTGATGAAACCCAATGGCCAAGTCTAACTAAGAGAAAACAGATGCACCAACAAGCTAGTTAAACAGATCATCTATCCTCGGAAGTGGGTGCCTATTCTTCTTAGTGAGTTTATTCAACTCCTTGTAATCTACACATAAGCGAAGCGAGCATCCGCCTTAGTTGCAAAGATGACTGGAGCACCCCATTCAGATATGCTTATCCTAATAAATCCCTTCTCAAGTAGCTCCCATACTTGCTTGTTGAGCTCCCCCCTTCCCTAGGAGGCATGTGGCGCACAGGCAATGCGACTGGCTTCAAATTATCCATCAAGTATATCCGGAAATCAATCTTGCGCCTCCGAGGTAAGCCCTAACCTCCTCAGAAACATTTGAATACTCACAGACTACCGGTACAGATTGCAAATCATCGACAGATGCATCAAGTGATTCTAGGGAACTAAGCATGATAGAATCTTTTGGGTCACAAGAAACCTTGAGAATCCTTCCTCGGTAGGTCAAAATTCTAACGATCCTCCTCTCATAGTCTAGAATGGCACCATACAAGGCTAGTCAATCCATCCCTAGAATCAAACCATAGCTCATAAAACCAAGCACATATGCATCGCACTAAAACTCAATGCCCAACACAGATATTCTGAAACCCCAACAAATCATAGACAGATGAGTTATGCCCCCAATGGGGTTTGAGACAACAACGGGATCTGAAACCATATTAGTACTAAGGTGCAGAGATTCAACCACAAAATAAAATATAAAAGAATGTGAAGTGCCAGAATCAAAAAGAGTCCTAACAGAATGATAAGAAAGAGAAATCAAACCTTCAACAGAAACTTTCCTACTTCTGTCTGGTACAGTGGCCTCAAGATCATGCACCTACCCTCCTGAAGATCCTGCCCTTTGGCCCTGTCCTTGCTTCTTCGGGCACTCCCTAGAATAGTGTCTGACCTCACCAAAGTGAAAACAAGCATTCTTCCTTTTTATGCAATCTTTGATCAAATGACCCACTCGTCCACAAATATGACATTTCTTTTTGCTTTGAGCTTTGTTATTCTTTCCGTCCTTCTTTTGTTGTTCTTTCTGGGGCCACAGTTTCTTGTTTTTTGTCTCAGTCTCGGCTTCTTTCTTTTCGCTTCTATCTTCTTCGTGCATCAATGCCATATCAACTACCTTCTTGGAAGTTCCCCCCATGAGACATAGCCAATCCATAGAGGGGTTCTTTCAATCCTCATACAAACCTCAAAGCTTTCTTGTGCGGGGTATTCACCAGCTCCAAACCAAACCTCGCCAACTAATTGAACTTATTGACATACTCTTTGACAGAATGCTTCTTTGCTTAAGTGTCAGATACCTTTCCATTTGCATACTCTCCTCTACATGAGAAATAAACTTCATCTCGAATCTCTATCAGAAATCTTCCCAAGTCTCAACTGGACGCCCTGCTTACGTCACTTCCCACCAGAATGAAGCCTCATCCTTCGGCTGCCAAACGACCAAATGAATCTTCCTACGTTCGTCAACCTCAAAAATCCCTAACAAATCCTTTGTTTCTTTAAGCCAATTCCTTGCTTCCACAAAGGTCTCGGTTCCTCAGAAAGCCATTCCTCCCATAACACAAAAATCCTTGCATATCTTGGATAAATTATCCGCTCGCGGAGGAGGAGGAGGAACAGCGACTGCAGCTGGGGGAGGTGCGTCTGTTTGGCCTCCAGTAGGCGTCGTAGCCTCAAGATACCTATAGAACCAAGCTGGTATCGTAACACCTTCGGGAAGAATCGGTTCCCCAGACATGCTAGAAGGAAAGGAGAACGGGATTCAAATAGAGAATCGAAAGATATTTCATATGGCTTTGGGGAATATGTTTTTCAAAAATAGACTTTTCTTTTGAAAATACTTTTTTTTAACCTTTTGAAAACAATTTTCAAAACCTTTTATCTGATCTTGTAACCTTTAGCTCTGATACCAAATGTGACACCCCACGTCCGTTAGTGTCACTCTTTATCAGAATGCACTAAGTTTCATGAAGCGTTATAGGTAAACAGAAATAGAAACATCACAAGACATATATAAAATAGCAGCGGAAATTTAAAAATTTATTTTCCAACAGAAAACATTGTTGTCCAAAAATACAGTTACAACATCAGTTTGAAATACTGAAAACCAACTACATCAAATAAAAATATCCTCCTTGTACTAAAACCATCAGATTACATAAATATAAAATCATGGTCTAAAAAATAGCCATAACATAGTAGACAAGTAGTAAAAGTGGTACATCTAAGCAGCTCCAAGCAGAAACAAAAGAGATAGATTCCTAATCAAGCCTAAGCGTTCCCACCTTGAGAACCTGGGGGAAAGGAAGAGAGAGAAAAGGAAACAAAATGGGTCAGACATAAAGTCTAGAGAGTCCAGTGACTTTTAGCATATAAATAAGTAAAAGCATCATGACAGGCATATAAACTGGATGAGAGATAACATCATCATGCAATAGGTAAACAGACTGAACAGGATAAGCAGGATGAACTTAACAGATTACGCTTCTCAAATGCTTTTCTCTGCACCAACACTAGTACAACAGATATGATCCTAACAGAACATAATGGTAGACTTAGGTGTACTTCTAGTAATGGGTTTTACCCCCAAACATTAATAACAGGTACCCCAACAAAAATAATGGGTGTTACCCCCAAACAGTAATAAAGGGCACCTAAACAGGCAGGACTAGATGTACCCTAATTATTACCCCCATATCGATCGTCTCCCTATCCCGTAAATACCCTATGCCGGCCCCACAATAGGATGTATCACTCCCTAAAGTGGCATCCCCCAGAAATACACAACCATATCTACTGTTGCTATAACATCTTATTTTCCCGAGCAAGCCGGACCCATGCACGCACATAACTCTGTTGGAACGCTCCATCAGAACACCTCCGCCCATATGAACCTCTTATTATCATCTTAGTAAGCGTGCCATGACCCCTACCTAGTGCGAGGTTGTAACAACCCGTAAAATGCGAGCCAGTTTGAAAATTTTATTTTGGCAATTATAGCGAGTTTTGATTATTTAAAATGAATCATTTTAAATAATATCGACGTGAAATTTATTTTCAATATAGAATTCGACGTATATATTATATACGTCGTCGTTAGAATATAAATATTTATATATAATTATAAATAGAATTGAAAATGGCGCGGTAGTTCGATAATTCGATTTCAAACTTCAATTGAATGTACCGGGTGCAAAACAATCCGGATTTTAGTGAAACCAAAAATGTTGGGATCTAATTGATGATATCTTTCCAACGAATCCGAATAATCGAAATTTGATAGCGGGAATCAAAAGATATGTCCAGTTGAAAATTCTGAATAGTCGCTATGGAATTCAGGCCCTTAAAAATGGAAATTTTGCAAATGACCTCGGATCTCGACGAAACCAGTTTTGTTGCGTCCGTGATGTTAAACTATTGCTAGGTTTCAAGTTTCATAATTTTTCGAATCAATATGTGAGCGTGGCAAAGGAAAACGCGTTTTGACCATTTCAGTTGATTTTAATCAACTGGAAATTGGCCATTTTTCATACGGTCTCAGAATTCGACGAAACTAGTTTTGTTAGGACCGCATCGTCAATACGAAGCTAGAAAATATTTTTATGAAATTTATAGAGTTAGTATGTGACCCCGGCAATTTGAAATGTACGTTTAAAATTCAATATATAGAGTTAAATGTAAATTTAAATGAAACTGATCGAAACGATCAAATCAGCTTGCGATACATATCCCATTGTGCTCGGAATGGGGGTATTACGCTAGGGACGACAGTCGGCGGGTTCAAATCTGAGTTGAAACGGAAAGTCAACTTTAAATTGAGATAAATAAATAAATAATTAAAAAAAAAATAAAATATCCCTTCCCTTAAAACCTAGGCCCCCCCCCCCCCCCGTTCGTTTATCTCAGAAAAAAAAAAAAAAGAGACGAGATCCCAAATCGGGATCGGAGGAGGCCGCTCCCCAACGCGCGCCACCGCAGGTGGAGGCGCCGACCATCGCTAGGAGCCCCCCCCTCATAAATCGACGACGCGACACCACATCTCCCCACCCCCTGCCCTCCTCGACGAAGACGAGACGCCCCCCAGATCCGAATAGAACGCCGCCGTGACACCCGACCTTCCCCTCCTTCGCCTGAGTGATGGCGCACCCCACCCCCTCTGTAAGTCCCCTTTTTTTTATATATATATAACTGTTTTTTTTTATTTAAATATAGAAAACTGATTTTTATAAAATTTAAAAACTGAAATTTTTAGAAAAGATTTTTAAACTGAATTTTAATTAGATTAGAAAACTGATTTTTTTTAATGATTTTTTTAACTGATTTAAAAAGGAATTTTAAAATTGATTTTATTTTAAAGGTTTGAAAAAAAGGGTTTAAACTTTAAAATAGAAAAGGCGGAATTTTTATTGAGTAGAAGAAGTAAAAATATGATTTTTATATTTTTAAAGTATTAAAAATATAGTCTTTACTATATAGAAATATTAAAAATAGGATTTTTATATTTTTAAAGTATTAAAAATATAATCTTTATAGGATAGAGAATATAAAAATATCATCTTTGTATGTGTAGCAAAATAAAAATCTGATTTTTATTTTCTATACGTCGAAATAAAATGGTAATTTTTATAATGATGAAGTCTTTATTTTTATAAAGGCGAAAACTTTATTTTTATAAAGGCGAAAACTTTATAGTTTAAAGGGAGAGATCTTTATATATAGAATAACGATGTAAAAATAGAATTTTTATCTATATAATAACGGTGTGAAAATAGAAATTTTATCCATATAGCGTCAAAGTAAAAATGTGATTTTTATATATTGAACTTCGAACTAAAAATTCGATTTTTATATATTGAACTTTGAAATAAAAATTCGATTTTTATATATTGAACTTTGAAATAAAAATTCGATTTTTATATACTGAATAGCGAAGTAAAAATTCGATTTTTACATATGTAGTGGCTACGGGCAACGAAGATGACGAAGATGCGATAGCGATGAAGTTTTCTATCAGTGAAGTGCCGTGGAGCTAGGATAGCTATAGGTGAGAATTTCTCACCTTTCAAATTTATTTTCTAGTTATATATATATACTAGGATGCAGACGGTGTTTAGTAGCACCCGACACAATCGTCCACAGACCATGGACTTGTTTGTTTGGCTGTTTGGTTATTGATTGTGATATTGGTTTGAATGTGGTTTGTGGTGTGAAAGATCGAATCGATAAATTGGTTAGGATTAGACGCGCGCCGTTATAAGGCGAAGGAGTAAGGCTAGGTTAGACTCTTACTCCAAATTTTGTGGTTTGCATAATAAAATTGATATGATTGATGTGTGAATGGCGTGGGCCTTCACTAGACCGGGGATAAGGCTAGGCCTCGTCCCGTTTCTAGTATCGTGCCGTTATGCCGCCGAAATTTTCTAAAATATGTTAGAAAAATAAAAATATCATTTTATCGAATGAAATGAATTGAATAGAAATTCATGTTGAAATAAAATGTTTTATCGTTAAAAATATAATTTTTAACGTGAAAGTGAATAAATAAATATTTATAAACAAATCGGCCGATTTGTTTATATACACTGATTTGACTGGTATTGATTGGGACGATATATTTTACACATCGCCCAACTGCACGAATAAAATATTTGTTTGATTGTTTGAAACCCCACACGGGTGTCGGGATGAAACTTGCAGTTCACTCATCCTGATTGATTAAATATGTCGATCGATTGATTGACAAGCTGCTATAAGCGTTAAATGTCTATATTTGATGCTTATACAGTGTAGTGCACTTTGGTTGATGGTTGATTATTCATCGTTGTTGATATATACGTGTGTTGTAGAAAATCCATATAATTAACATTATATGGTAATTGATTGGGCCTCATTCCAGTTTCGAAAAAAGAAATATTTGAAATAGAAATATTTGAAATAGAAATATTTGAAATAGAATATTTGAATATTGAAATATGTGAAGCCGTGAGGATTAGATTGACGCCATTTTGACGTGAACGATATTTATATCGATTTTATTTATTTTAAAATGAATATTGAAAAACA
Organism: Allium sativum; assembly: GCA_030737875.1. Classification (NCBI taxonomy): domain Eukaryota; kingdom Viridiplantae; phylum Streptophyta; class Magnoliopsida; order Asparagales; family Amaryllidaceae; genus Allium; species Allium sativum. The sequence goes on along the minus strand of CM060916.1, from coordinate 705,535,583 downwards.
ATTTCGAAATCGAATATTTTGAAATGAATTGAATTGAAAACAATCTCGAAATCGAATATTTTGAAATGAATTGAATTGAAAACGATTTCGAACTGAATTGAATTGAAAACGAATTCAAAGTGAATTGGAAACGATTTCGAAATGAATTGAATTGAAAACGATTTCGAAATGAATTGAATTGAAAACGAATTCAAAGTGAATTGAAAACGAATTCAAATTGAATTGAAATTTGAATTGAATAGAAATGAATTTTAAAACGAATCTATAAAGAAGAATTCAATTGTGATTTGAATTGAAAAGGAAGTTGAAAATGTTTTTGAAACGAATTCAAAACTATTTATATAATTCGTTTTAAATAGAAATCGACGAAGTATATATTATATATATTATATATATAATATAATGGCCTGAATAGAACGCGCCGCGCCGCGGCAGTTCGTGAATTTCGACCATTTATTTCAAACGGACATTGCGGGAGATCCGACCGTCGGATTCTCCTAAAACCGGAACCGTTGGGTTCGTATCGAAAAGAGCTTTCTAATGAATGTTAGAAATTTGAAATCTAATGGTTGGATTTGGAGATACGTCCAAATCAAATTCGAAAAAGGTCGCTGTAAGTGCAGTTCGATGGCCATTGTTGGAAATCGACTGTACGGGCCTTGATAAAATTATTAAAAATAGTAATAATTTGTGTAAAATCATAAGAAATGATTTGTGAAGATTTGGGATGAAAAACTCCATATTTGAAAAGATAAAAATAGATTTTTATCGAAATGAACTAGTTTTGAACTAGAAATATAATTCTATTTATTTTTAAATAAATAAATTGAATTCGAAAAGGGTTTTAAGAATAACCAAAATTTCCAATGATTGCATTGGAATGGATTTGAATCGAAATTGTCTTCGGAATATTTCGATGTTGGGATTCGTGATTATACAGATGTTGATATGGAAATTTGAAAGATATATATTTGTATCGTTATTTCAAATACGACATTTGTTAGTCGTAGAATTCGATATTGAATATAAGCCGATATATTTTCTATTCAGAGCCTTGTATTGAATATCGAATGTGATTTGGGTTTGTCGTGAATGGTGTCTTCACTAACACTGTTCTTGAACCCAGTTGAGAAAAGATTAAATCTTTTTATTTAGATTTAATGAAGTGTACCAATTAAAAATGATAGTTAATTGGAATTGAATTAGTATTGATTTTTGGGTTTATCGTGAACAGTGTTTTAAATAACACTTGTTCTTTAACCTGATAATTAATGTATTGATTTTTGGGTTTATCGTGAACCGTGTTTTAAATGACACTGATTCTTTAACCCAGTTAATGATTAAAACTAAGTGGAGTTTTAATGAATCTTTAATTAGATTGAAATAATCGAAATGGAGTATCACCAGTTTTGCTCCAGGCGATAGTTAAATCTTTAATCAGATTTGAACGTGAAATGGTAATTGAATTTACCAATAACACCGTGGTGTTAGATATGAAGTATAACCAGTTTTACTTCATGGGATGAATAGGTTGGGGTTGGGAAATTAAAACAAGTGATTACTTCGGTAAGGTTCGCTAATCCCGACTAGTTTGAATTGATATTCAAAAGTTGATTAAAGAATAAATTCAAGGAATTTATCTTTGATAAAATTAATGGGAATCTTTCCCTATGAATGTGAAATTTAGAAACTAACTGACGGTTAGCCAAGCAGAATGGTTTTCTGGATATTGATCTGATGTTGGTTTCGGCCTTCGGGGTTAATACTTGGGGAATTATTCTCTTGATTAATTTACGGTTAGTGACTAATGAATTGGAATGAGGCGTATGTTGTGTTTGTGTAACACTTTTATAAAATATACGCGAGTTATTCGGGAAGACCGGGTTTATCCCATTCTGAATAACTGATACGACGATAAGTCGAAGATGAAGACGATGGTCGAAGACCGGAAGTCTTCACGTCGTTTGGGTGATAACTGATGATCTTGATTGGGCTGTACACCCAAGAAGATGGAAACAGTTAGTGATCGTCCAGACGTACTTGGAGATCGATGGATATGCGGGGTACTAGGTGCCTCCGGTTTCGTTCAGGCCCAGAACGGACTTGTAAATGGACTGTGTGTCTGACATCGGATTTCATTCTGTGTGACTGAGATCGGTTGCATAGAGTGGTTTGCCTGTGTGGCATGCTAAGATGCAAATGATCAAGGCTTCTGTTGAAAAGCAAAGTCTTGTGGTGATGATCAAAGCACGGCCTTTGTGGCGTAGCTTTGTGTAACGTTTCCTTCGCGAGTTTCGCACCCGGTATGAACCAAAAACGGGAGAGGACATCAGGGAGGGCATGCGTTTCCTCCTAGCTAGAAGTGGCGTCAGTGGTTTTACACGCCCTGACGAGTTTGACTTATGTGGTTGTTGCTGTTGCGAGGCGCCTCGGTTAGATCGGACGATCCGGGTCCGATGGAGTCATTCGTTGGCTCGCTTACGCCCCAAAGGGCGGCGAAACGTAGTGCTCAGGCATTTTAATCCACTCCGTGTGGACCGGCCCTGACGATCCAAGGCTTGCCTGCGCGCTTGCCTGAGACTCGGGTTAGGCAGTCTCGAATCGGTTGAGGATCTTGACCCTTGCCTCGGTTCATAGACGGAAATCCAATTTCCAAATACGTGACTTTGCGATTTTGATTGTATAACCTATATATGGCGACATAGTGGTATGGGGCATTCATGCCGCCTATGATTGATACTTATGATTTGAAGTTGTTTTATACACTATGCACTTATAATAGTATCAAATGATTTGTTTTAAACGTATCAAGCATTCTTTAGCTGTTATAAGGGAAAACCCTATCCCCCGGCTTGCGTTGCATTGTGTGATAGGACCTGGGTCTTATAACAGCTTCATTTTTCTTTATTTAGCATTGCGCTGTTGTTTTATGCACTGGTATTCTTGGGAGGAAACCCGTTCCGTGTTATACGGCGTGGTCCCTTGATTTACCTAACTTTAAAATAAAGAATTAATAACTGTTTTAGTTCTCACACCAGTCACATGACTGACCTGGAGTTTATTGTTTTAACCTAAACTCTGGGTGCCCTTATTTTGACACGGGCAGCTAGTAGTTTTGGTTTTGCAGATTTATATTCACAGGATCCTGGTTTACAGCTGGAACGATATCCGGAAAGCTTTGTATCCGTATATCTCATTCTAGTTGTGTATTGTATTATTTTTCCGCTGCTATATATTTAAATGTAATTTAAATCTCTGATATTTCTGTGTAATATTCTTTTATACTCTGTATATTCTTGTAATCTGATGCATTGTTGTAATATACAATGGAATGTTCTTCTGTATGCGTTCTGTTGTGGTTTGTTCTCGAACTATCCGACGCTTTCCTTTACGGGGAAGTTGCGGGTCTTCACAGTTGGTATCAGAGCTTTGGTTTACAAAGCTAGAGAACAAGACACATTAGAAACATACGAAAGAATTCATCAGATATTGGATTAGTAATATCCAATTAGAATGACTCGTTAGAGATGGGATCAGTAGTATCCTAGAACGAGTGTGAAGAGTATATTTTTAAAGTGAAAACAAATTTTGTTTTGAAAATTTAAAATCAATTATTCGTATTTGATTATCTATTTATATTGAGTTGGACAGTCCAGTATATATAGATTTTGCGTATGCGTCTGATCCGCGTGTATTCGAAGTTTTAATATACTGGATAGATATAGAATCATACTCTAGTGGCCCGAAGATGATTCTGATGATTGACTAGTCGTCATTAGTATTCATGTTCGAGTAACGAAGGTGTGATATCTATATATTTCCATTAGACTGGTGTGAGAACCAAAAATTAGATAGGGCCTATTGTTGTGATTTGGCATCAAGAACATGATTTTTGACTATGTATCAAAATTATGAATTTGAAACTCTAATTCACTAATTGATTGATGTTTGTGTTGTTTGTTTAATTGTTTGGTAATTTTGAACCATTATGCCTAATTTGATCAAATATTGAACTGTATTGAAAATTGGTCGCGTTTGCTTGCATATACATATATATCATTGAACAGGTCATAGCAAGGAGGCTAGAGCCGAGAATAAAATTTGTTTGCCCGACAAATAGGTACATGTTTACTACATAATTTCCTGTTTTGTTTGGGTGATGATGATTTTGTGAGCCTATTGGCTAGCCGCTTGGCTTTTTCTTTTTCTTTTTGAGATCTGAAGGACCGGGGAAGCTATTTGAAATTCCCCGATGCTCCCGGTGCAGGGGAGGTTATGGCGAAATTTTTCAAAAATTTAGGGTGTTAGCCAAATTTTTGAAGTTTTGAAAATTCTCAGAAACTAAAGAGTTGGAGAATGGAAGCCAGATCGAGCGTAGAGTTAAATAATCAAACCACTTTCGACTTTATTCCTTTTCGGGGACGAAAAGTTTTAAGTGGGGGAGATTGTAACAACCCGTAAAATGCGAGCCAGTTTGAAAATTTTATTTTGGCAATTATAGCGAGTTTTGATTATTTAAAATGAATCATTTTAAATAATATCGACGTGAAATTTATTTTCAATATAGAATTCGACGTATATATTATATACGTCGTCGTTAGAATATAAATATTTATATATAATTATAAATAGAATTGAAAATGGCGCGGTAGTTCGATAATTCGATTTCAAACTTCAATTGAATGTACCGGGTGCAAAACAATCCGGATTTTAGTGAAACCAAAAATGTTGGGATCTAATTGATGATATCTTTCCAACGAATCCGAATAATCGAAATTTGATAGCGGGAATCAAAAGATATGTCCAGTTGAAAATTCTGAATAGTCGCTATGGAATTCAGGCCCTTAAAAATGGAAATTTTGCAAATGACCTCGGATCTCGACGAAACCAGTTTTGTTGGGTCCGTGATGTTAAACTATTGCTAGGTTTCAAGTTTCATAATTTTTCGAATCAATATGTGAGCGTGGCAAAGGAAAACGCGTTTTGACCATTTCAGTTGATTTTAATCAACTGGAAATTGGCCATTTTTCATACGGTCTCAGAATTCGACGAAACTAGTTTTGTTAGGACCGCATCGTCAATACGAAGCTAGAAAATATTTTTATGAAATTTATAGAGTTAGTATGTGACCCCGGCAATTTGAAATGTACGTTTAAAATTCAATATATAGAGTTAAATGTAAATTTAAATGAAACTGATCGAAACGATCAAATCAGCTTGCGATACATATTCCATTGTGCTCGGAATGGGGGTATTACGCTAGGGACGACAGTCGGCGGGTTCAAATCTGAGTTGAAACGGAAAGTCAACTTTAAATTGAGATAAATAAATAAATAATTAAAAAAAAAATAAAAAAAAAATATCCCTTCCCTTAAAACCTAGGCCCCCCCCCCCCCCCCGTTCGTTTATCTCAGAAAAAAAAAAAAAAAGAGACGAGATCCCAAATCGGGATCGGAGGAGGCCGCTCCCCAACGCGCGCCACCGCAGGTGGAGGCGCCGACCATCGCCAGGAGCCCCCCCTCATAAATCGACGACGCGACACCACATCTCCCCACCCCCTGCCCTCCTCGACGAAGACGAGACGCCCCCCAGATCCGAATAGAACGCCGCCGTGACACCCGACCTTCCCCTCCTTCGCCTGAGTGATGGCGCACCCCACCCCCTCTGTAAGTCCCCTTTTTTTTTATATATATATATATAACTGTTTTTTTTATTTAAATATAGAAAACTGATTTTTATAAAATTTAAAAACTGAAATTTTTAGAAAAGATTTTTAAACTGAATTTTAATTAGATTAGAAAACTGATTTTTTTTAATGATTTTTTTAACTGATTTAAAAAGGAATTTTAAAATTGATTTTATTTTAAAGGTTTGAAAAAAAAGGGTTTAAACTTTAAAATAGAAAAGGCGGAATTTTTATTGAGTAGAAGAAGTAAAAATATGATTTTTATATTTTTAAAGTATTAAAAATATAGTCTTTACTATATAGAAATATTAAAAATAGGATTTTTATATTTTTAAAGTATTAAAAATATAATCTTTATAGGATAGAGAATATAAAAATATCATCTTTGTATGTGTAGCAAAATAAAAATCTAATTTTTATTTTCTATACGTCGAAATAAAATGGTAATTTTTATAATGATGAAGTCTTTATTTTTATTAAGGCGAAAACTTTATTTTTATAAAGGCGAAAACTTTATTTTTATAAAGGCGAAAACTTTATAGTTTAAAGGGCGAGATCTTTATATATAGAATAACGATGTAAAAATAGAATTTTTATCTATATAATAACGGTGTGAAAATAGAAATTTTATCCATATAGCGTCAAAGTAAAAATGTGATTTTTATATATTGAACTTCGAACTAAAAATTCGATTTTTATATATTGAACTTTGAAATAAAAATTCGATTTTTATATATTGAACTTTGAAATAAAAATTCGATTTTTATATACTGAATAGCGAAGTAAAAATTCGATTTTTACATATGTAGTGGCTACGGGCAACGAAGATGACGAAGATGCGATAACGATGAAGTTTTCTATCAGTGAAGTGCCGTGGAGCTAGGATAGCTATAGGTGAGAATTTCTCACCTTTCAAATTTATTTTCTAGTTATATATATATACTAGGATGCAGACGGTGTTTAGTAGCACCCGACACAATCGTCCACAGACCATGGACTTGTTTGTTTGGCTGTTTGGTTATTGATTGTGATATTGGTTTGAATGTGGTTTGTGGTGTGAAAGATCGAATCGATAAATTGGTTAGGATTAGACGTGCGCCGTTATAAGGCGAAGGAGTAAGGCTAGGTTAGACTCTTACTCCAAATTTTGTGGTTTGCATAATAAAATTGATATGATTGATGTGTGAATGGCGTGGGCCTTCACTAGACCGGGGATAAGGCTAGGCCTCGTCCCGTTTCTAGTATCGTGCCGTTATGCCGCCGAAATTTTCTAAAATATGTTAGAAAAATAAAAATATCATTTTATCGAATGAAATGAATTGAATAGAAATTCATGTTGAAATAAAATGTTTTATCGTTAAAAATATAATTTTTAACGTGAAAGTGAATAAATAAATATTTATAAACAAATCGGCCGATTTGTTTATATACACTGATTTGACTGGTATTGATTGGGACGATATATTTTACACATCGCCCAACTGCACGAATAAAATATTTGTTTGATTGTTTGAAACCCCACACGGGTGTCGGGATGAAACTTGCAGTTCACTCATCCTGATTGATTAAATATGTCGATCGATTGATTGACAAGCTGCTATAAGCGTTAAATGTCTATATTTGATGCTTATACAGTGTAGTGCACTTTGGTTGATGGTTGATTATTCATCGTTGTTGATATATACGTGTGTTGTAGAAAATCCATATAATTAACATTATATGGTAATTGATTGGGCCTCATTCCAGTTTCGAAAAAAGAAATATTTGAAATAGAAATATTTGAAATAGAAATATTTGAAATAGAATATTTGAATATTGAAATATGTGAAGCCGTGAGGATTAGATTGACGCCATTTTGACGTGAACGATATTTATATCGATTTTATTTATTTTAAAATGAATATTGAAAAACAATTTCGAAATCGAATATTTTGAAATGAATTGAATTGAAAACAATCTCGAAATCGAATATTTTGAAATGAATTGAATTGAAAACGATTTCGAACTGAATTGAATTGAAAACGAATTCAAAGTGAATTGAAAACGATTTCGAAATGAATTGAATTGAAAACGATTTCGAAATGAATTGAATTGAAAACGAATTCAAAGTGAATTGAAAACGAATTCAAATTGAATTGAAATTTGAATTGAATAGAAATGAATTTTAAAACGAATCTATAAAGAAGAATTCAATTGTGATTTGAATTGAAAAGGAAGTTGAAAATGTTTTTGAAACGAATTCAAAACTATTTATATAATTCGTTTTAAATAGAAATCGACGAAGTATATATTATATATATTATATATATAATATAATGGCCTGAATAGAACGCGCCGCGCCGCGGCAGTTCGTGAATTTCGACCATTTATTTCAAACGGACATTGCGGGAGATCCGACCGTCGGATTCTCCTAAAACCGGAACCGTTGGGTTCGTATCGAAAAGAGCTTTCTAATGAATGTTAGAAATTTGAAATCTAACGGTTGGATTTGGAGATACGTCCAAATCAAATTCGAAAAAGGTCGCTGTAAGTGCAGTTCGATGGCCATTGTTGGAAATCGACTGTACGGGCCTTGATAAAATTATTAAAAATAGTAATAATTTGTGTAAAATCATAAGAAATGATTTGTGAAGATTTGGGATGAAAAACTCCATATTTGAAAAGATAAAAATAGATTTTTATCGAAATGAACTAGTTTTGAACTAGAAATATAATTCTATTTATTTTTAAATAAATAAATTGAATTCGAAAAGGGTTTTAAGAATAACCAAAATTTCCAATGATTGCATTGGAATGGATTTGAATCGAAATTGTCTTCGGAATATTTCGATGTTGGGATTCGTGATTATACAGATGTTGATATGGAAATTTGAAAGATATATATTTGTATCGTTATTTCAAATACGACATTTGTTAGTCGTAGAATTCGATATTGAATATAAGCCGATATATTTTCTATTCAGAGCCTTGTATTGAATATCGAATGTGATTTGGGTTTGTCGTGAATGGTGTCTTCACTAACACTGTTCTTGAACCCAGTTGAGAAAAGATTAAATCTTTTTATTTAGATTTAATGAAGTGTACCAATTAAAAATGATAGTTAATTGGAATTGAATTAGTATTGATTTTTGGGTTTATCGTGAACAGTGTTTTAAATAACACTTGTTCTTTAACCTGATAATTAATGTATTGATTTTTGGGTTTATCGTGAACCGTGTTTTAAATGACACTGATTCTTTAACCCAGTTAATGATTAAAACTAAGTGGAGTTTTAATGAATCTTTAATTAGATTGAAATAATCGAAATGGAGTATCACCAGTTTTGCTCCAGGCGATAGTTAAATCTTTAATCAGATTTGAACGTGAAATGGTAATTGAATTTACCAATAACACCGTGGTGTTAGATATGAAGTATAACCAGTTTTACTTCATGGGATGAATAGGTTGGGGTTGGGAAATTAAAACAAGTGATTACTTCGGTAAGGTTCGCTAATCCCGACTAGTTTGAATTGATATTCAAAAGTTGATTAAAGAATAAATTCAAGGAATTTATCTTTGATAAAATTAATGGGAATCTTTCCCTATGAATGTGAAATTTAGAAACTAACTGACGGTTAGCCAAGCAGAATGGTTTTCTGGATATTGATCTGATGTTGGTTTCGGCCTTCGGGGTTAATATTTGGGGAATTATTCTCTTGATTAATTTACGGTTAGTGACTAATGAATTGGAATGAGGTTTATGTTGTGTTTGTGTAACACTTTTATAAAATATACGCGAGTTATTCGGGAAGACCGGGTTTATCCCATTCTGAATAACTGATACGACGATAAGTCGAAGATGAAGACGATGGTCGAAGACCGGAAGTCTTCACGTCGTTTGGGTGATAACTGATGATCTTGATTGGGCTGTACACCCAAGAAGATGGAAACAGTTAGTGATCGTCCAGACGTACTTGGAGATCGATGGATATGCGGGGTACTAGGTGCCTCCGGTTTCGTTCAGGCCCAGAACGGACTTGTAAATGGACTGTGTGTCTGACATCGGATTTCATTCTGTGTGACTGAGATCGGTTGCATAGAGTGGTTTGCCTGTGTGGCATGCTAAGATGCAAATGATCAAGGCTTCTGTTGAAAAGCAAAGTCTTGTGGTGATGATCAAAGCACGGCCTTTGTGGCGTAGCTTTGTGTAACGTTTCCTTCGCGAGTTTCGCACCCGGTATGAACCAAAAACGGGAGAGGACATCAGGGAGGGCATGCGTTTCCTCCTAGCTAGAAGTGGCGTCAGTGGTTTTACACGCCCTGACGAGTTTGACTTATGTGGTTGTTGCTGTTGCGAGGCGCCTCGGTTAGATCGGACGATCCGGGTCCGATGGAGTCATTCGTTGGCTCGCTTACGCCCCAAAGGGCGGCGAAACGTAGTGCTCAGGCATTTTAATCCACTCCGTGTGGACCGGCCCTGACGATCCAAGGCTTGCCTGCGCGCTTGCCTGAGACTCGGGTTAGGCAGTCTCGAATCGGTTGAGGATCTTGACCCTTGCCTCGGTTCATAGACGGAAATCCAATTTCCAAATACGTGACTTTGCGATTTTGATTGTATAACCTATATATGGCGACATAGTGGTATGGGGCATTCATGCCGCCTATGATTGATACTTATGATTTGAAGTTGTTTTATACACTATGCACTTATAATAGTATCAAATGATTTGTTTTAAACGTATCAAGCATTCTTTAGCTGTTATAAGGGAAAACCCTATCCCCCGGCTTGCGTTGCATTGTGTGATAGGACCTGGGTCTTATAACAGCTTCATTTTTCTTTATTTAGCATTGCGCTGTTGTTTTATGCACTGGTATTCTTGGGAGGAAACCCGTTCCGTGTTATACGGCGTGGTCCCTTGATTTACCTAACTTTAAAATAAAGAATTAATAACTGTTTTAGTTCTCACACCAGTCACATGACTGACCTGGAGTTTATTGTTTTAACCTAAACTCTGGGTGCCCTTATTTTGACACGGGCAGCTAGTAGTTTTGGTTTTGCAGATTTATATTCACAGGATCCTGGTTTACAGCTGGAACGATATCCGGAAAGCTTTGTATCCGTATATCTCATTCTAGTTGTGTATTGTATTATTTTTCCGCTGCTATATATTTAAATGTAATTTAAATCTCTGATATTTCTGTGTAATATTCTTTTATACTCTGTATATTCTTGTAATCTGATGCATTGTTGTAATATACAATGGAATGTTCTTCTGTATGCGTTCTGTTGTGGTTTGTTCTCGAACTATCCGACGCTTTCCTTTACGGGGAAGTTGCGGGTCTTCACAGAGGTCCCCCTTTGATACCAGATTGGGTTACTGACTGATTCGGGTCCCACACCACAGTTGATACAAGCTACCCCCTTGGCTCGTATCCCCACTACTAGGATTTTGACAGGTTATGCCTACCAGATTAACAAGCCTGCATAACCCCAACAGATATAACAGGTTAAGTTTATCTTGTTTATGTAACCCCTCCCCCACAGATTTTACAGATTTGCTTAACCACCACTGATTCAAACAAGTTTACTTAACCCGCACTATTCAATTGGTTCATATAAACCCCCACAGATTTAAACAGGTTAAGTACAGTTTCATTACATGTTCCGCTTAATCCATAAATTAAGCCTATAGATTTACATGCCCCAACCCTCAAGTCATAATTCACAGTATAAGATATGCTCTAAATTTTAGTCTTACATCACATATAGATTGTGCCCCCAAATCCCAGTCATGATTCATAATACAAGTTATGCCCCAATTTATCATTCCCAACCTTTCCCAATTTCGTTCATTCGCATATTTCAGCGGTAGGCCTAGGCTCGAAGGTAGCCTGGCTATAAAAATAGAAAGGGAAAGAGGGAGAGAAGAGAATAGAAATAGGCATAATAACGGAATAGGCACATGACAACAGAAATAGGCATATACAAAAATAAGCATATAAAAACTGAACATTAGATCAGGTGTACAGAGGAATACATGTAATGACAAATCTGTGTATGTATGAATCAGATTCCTAACAGGCATTGGTTTAGATCCCGATTTATAAATATGTTTGGATTACTTGTTAAATGTTTATATCTAAAAGTAATATGAACTCACAAAGACTGGATCTAAAGAACAGAGAATAATAAGCAGATGTTGCAAAAGAAATTCTTGTATGCGTATAACCTGTTGTTGAAGAAAAATAAGCTAACTCAATCCAAGCAAGGGCAGCATCTCGGTGTCTCTATTGTTTTTGATGTGTAAAAAAATAGAAATGAGGTCCTATTTTTAGCCTACCGCTAAAGAATCTCGTTCAGAAACAAGTCCAGGTTCAGAAATGAACCTGGATGGATCCAGGGTGGGTCGACTCTAGGATCGACAACCCCTTGAGTGGGTCAACCCCCTTAGGGCCTGGGTCGACCCCCAATGGATCAGATTCCCGCATCGTTTCCCGCTATCATTTTTCGAATTGTTTTTAATTTCTATACTTTATTTGTTTATATATATTTCTCTTATACATATACAAACTTCTAAGCTTAATTACTTCTTCATACGATGTCCGTTTTATGCAAACTCGGAGTCTATATTAAGAAGAATTCCGAGACGAACGCAATGGTGCATTCCATTTTACTTAATTCCTAATATTTAATTAAGTATTCTTTAGTTTATCATTATAGTCTTATTCAAAATTACGGGGTGTTACATTTTCCCCTACTTAAAGGATTTCGTCCCCGAAATCTCCAAGTTAAGAAGAATGTATATTCTAACATCCATCAGCCATCTACTCATCCATCTATCACATGCATCCATTGTCCTTAAAAGATTTCTATTGATTATATGAACTTATGCAAAGGTGTGTGTATATGTCCAGGTGGACTACTGATTCAGTTGACCTCCTTAATGCAATGTATGTCAGTGCCATGAATCCAACATGTATGCAAATAGTCCTAGTATATAATGTAAACTTTATATGTGTGCACAATCATTCATCCAAATGCAGCATCTATATGATGATACATCCATTTTCATCCATAAAAAGAAAACAAAATACACACACATCCATATGTAGTATGAGAGTGATTAACCCGATCTAGTGCTTAGTGTGTGTGTGTGTGTATGCATCCACGAGCAACCACTAGAAAACACTTGCATCAACTTGCATCCATCAAACATAACATGTCTCAAACACATGTTACATCCATTGGTTCCCTACCTAAAGGTCGAAGATTCGATCGATAGGATATTCTTAAGTGACAGAAGCAAGTACGAATAAAAGCTCTGGAAAAAGAAGTTAAGAACATACCGTTGAAAAGAAAAGGGCACGAAGCTCGAATCTTGCCTTCAGTCTCCCAAGTTGCATCCTCGCGGTCTTCTCCCCATTGAACTTTCATCAACTTGACCTCTCATTGCGAAGCTTCTTAACTTTTGATCCAAGGATACGGGTAGAAACTTGTCTTACTGTCGCCTCCCGTTCTATCTCGACTTCCTTAAGCATACTCGGCTCAACTACTTCTGCGGTATCATGCAGACATTTCTGCAAATGAGAAACGTGGAAAGCATCATGAACACCCGCCAATCTTTCTGGCAGCTTTACCCTATAGGCCATTTGGCCTATCCTTTCCACTATGGGAAATGGCCCTACAAACCTTGGTGCCAATTTCCCTATAGATCCAAAACGAACCACATTCCTCAGAGGTGATACTTTGATGAAAACCATGTCTCCCACCTCAAACTCAATATCGGTCCTTCTCTTATCTGCATATGACTTCTGCCAGTTCTGAGTTGTCTTCATGCATTTGCGGATAAGATCAATCTTTTCTGAAGTTTCTCTAATCATCTCAGGTCCAAGTAGAAGTCTATCTGTAGACTCCCACCAACAAGTCGGTGATCTACAAGGTCGTTCGTACAATGCCTCGAAGGGTGCCATGTCATTACTAGCCTGATAACTGTTGTTGTAGATGGACTCAACCAAAGGAAGATGCTCCTCCCAAGTCCCTCCGAAGTCTAGGACACAAAGCCTTAAAAGATCCTCAAGAACTCTACTCACCCTCTCAATCTGCCCATCGGTCTGAGGGTGATATGCGGTGCTCAAATTTAACTGTGTAACTAAAGCCTCTTGCAGGCTCTTCCAGAACTCACTAGTGAAGATGAGGTCACGATCACTCACTATTCTAGAAGGTACTCCATGTAGATGGACTATCGCATGAAGATAAACTGATGCCAACCATACTGTCGTTCTCTTACTCTTATCAGGAATGAAATGATCGCTTTTAGTAAGCCTGTCAACTATAACCCAGATGTTGGTGTTCCCTTTCCTCGATCTAGGCAAACTATCAATGAAATCCATAGAGACGCTCTCCCAATTCCATTGTGGGACCTCCAAAGGATGAAGTGAACCGCCGGGCTTCCTTTGCTTAGCTTTAACCTGCTGGCAAACTAAACATCGAGAGACAAACTCTGCTACATCTTTCTTCATCCTAGCCCAAAAGAAAATCATCTTCATATCTCTATACATCTTATCACCGTCTAGATGGATAGTCATCCTAGAATGATGGGCTTCCTCAAGGACTATCTTCAACAAACTCCCAACTCGGGGAATACAAAGCCTTCCATCCCGTTGCAGCCACCCTCTACCATCCGTGGAATATCTACTAAGGTGACTAGAAGTCTCTGCTCTGCTGAGCTTATCCAAGATGTCTGCTATCTGTGGGTCCTCTCAATGCGAAGATCCTATGTAATCCATAAGAGTAGGTCGCACCTCTAAGGATGTCAACAAACCAGATATAAAATCCGTAGATGCCCTAAAATCGAAGGTCGATGTGTACTCCACGTTCTGCCTTTCTTCGTATAGAAGACTCAAAGTCATCCTCTACCTACTCAATGCGTCCGCCACCAAGTTACCCTTGCCAGGAGTATAAGCAATCTCAAAATCATAAGATGCTAGGAACTCCATCTATCTGTGCTATCTCAAATTGAGATCCCTCTGCGAGAATGAATACTTGAGCGACTTATGGTCCATGTACAACTCGAACTTCTCTCCAAGTAGATAATGTTGCCATATCTTAAGCGTGAATACTATAGCAGCTAACTCTAAATCATGGGTAGGGTAGTTCTTCTTAATAACTATCAACTATCTACCACCGTAACATACTACCCTTCCATCTTGCATCAAGATGGCACCAAGTCCTATACCACATGCATCAGTGGATACTGTGGACATCTTGTTCCCATCAGGCAAAGTCAAAACTGGGGTTGTTATCAGAGCCCTCGTCAATCGTTGAAAACAATCAATATCCCAAGAAAAGGTCAGATTCTTCTTCGTCAATCTGGTTATTGGGGCTGATATCTTTGCGGAGTCCTTAATAAACTTCCTGTAATAGCCCGCTAAACCAAGAAAACTCCTCACCTCTATTGCATTCTTTGGCATCATCCAAATTTGAACAACTTTCGCGGGATCCACTACTATCCCATCCTTGGAGACCACATGCCCTAGAAATCTCACTTCCTTTCTCAAAAAATGACATTTGGAGAATTTTGTCTTAAGCTAGTGCGTTCGGAGAGTCTTTAAAACCTGCCCTAAATGTAGGGCATTCTCTTTCTCGCTCATCGAGAAAATGATCCACGCGTCCACAACTATGACATTTCTTTTTGCCTTGAGCTTTGTCGTTCTTTCCGTCCTTTTTTGCCTGTTCTTCCTGGGGCCACACTTTCTTGTTTTATGTCTCATCAGTCCTAGCCTCTTTCTTTTCGCCTTTATCTTCTTCTTGCATCAATGCCATATCAACTAGCTTCTCGAAAGGTACCCTCATCAAAATATGGGATATAGCCAATCCATGGAGTGGTTCATTCAATCCTTTTACAAATGTAACAACCCAGAATTTGGGGCCAATTTAAAATTTTCATTTTAGAGATTTTAGGGGTGTTTAAATATTTAAAATAAATTATTTCAAATAAAAGTGAGTGGAAATTTATTTTGAGCAAAGTTAATGCAAATATATTCAAATAAATTGCATAAAGAATTAGAAAAAGGATGGTAGTTTGAAAAGTCAAACTTGAACTTTGACTAGCTACACAAGATGCAGAATAAATCGGATTTTGATGAAACGAAAAATATTTAAATCTGTTAAGGAATATCTTTCTAACGAATCTGAAAAATCGAAATTTCATAGCGGGAATCAAAAGTTATGGCCAAATGAATTTTCAGAAAGGTCGCTATAGAAAATATATCACCCTTGAAAATCGACATTTTGCATACGACCTCGGAATTCAACGAAACCACTTTTGTTGGATCCGGAATGTAAAATTATTTCTAGGTTTCAAATTTCATGATTTTTGAAGCTAGTATGCGAGCGTGGCAAAAGAAAATGTGTTTTGTCAATTTCGGTCAAAATTAATTGACTGAAAAATAGCCAATTTTCAAACAGTCTCAGAATTCGACGAAATAAATTTTGTTGGGATCGTATTGTCATTAGAAAGCCAAAAATAATTTTTCTGGATTTTTCTGACTTCGTATGTGACCCCGGTAAAATTAGAAAGTACGTTCGAATTTAATATAAAAGAATTAATTTGAAATTAAAAGAAAAACATACCGTAACTTCAGAATTGGACTTCGGCAATAGCGCCATTGCGTTCAGAAGACGTCAAAACCTATTGTTCGATGGTCGTTGAGCGCGAATTGGAGTTCGTACGAAAAAACCCTATTTTCCAGAATTAAATAAATTAAATAAATTAAATAAATTAAAAAATACGTGGAAATACACGTATAAATACGACTCTATACGTCGTCTTCTTCCCCGATGCGCATAACCCATAGCCGCCCCCTTCTTGAAACTTCATCTCCATTTTCCCATCAATCCGTAGAGAATTAGACCACCCCGTAGTTGAGTTTTTCGAAGATCCTTCTCTTCTCTCTCCGACAAGAACCAACCTCCCTCGTGCCCCCATTCGCCCGCACCACCTCGCCGAACCCTCCGCCGTTCGGGTCCTCCAGCCGCCGCCAGGTGCGTGCGCACCCCCTTTTTCAGGCGCAGATCCACCTCTCCAAGCCCGTCGATCTCCCGAAAACCGTTCGTAAAACCATTGATCCAATCTCCCGATTTTCTGAATTGAAGTTTTGAACAAAACTGAAATTATAAGGTATGAACAATCTCAGTTTTGCCACGCTTTTAAGCGTTACAGCTGTAGTTGTTGAAAGTTAATTTTGTTCAAATTTTGATAATTAACACATACGAAATCCAAACTGAAAAATTTCAGATTGTGCGAGACCGTGACGGCAAATAGAGGTCGCTGAAATCATGTGCGACCATTTTCTGAATTTTTGGATTTTTCTACTCGCTTTAATCAAGGTGAGAATTTATTTTTAAATAAATTTAATTAATTTGAATGTTATTCTTGCATATGAGAAGTTGAGAATCAAAAATAACTGGATCGATGATGGATGTTAATATAAGTTGCAGATCTGAATTTTTGCGATGTTATGATAGTAGATCTAAAATTTTAAGTGTTAGATGTGAAATTTCCTCATTCAAAATTAATTAATTAAATAATTACTTTGTTGTGATGCAGTAATCCCATGGTTAATCTTCAGATCTATTTTGTTTAGATATGATTGATGATGTTGTTATGTTGCTATGATAGATAATTGTAAATCTATATGTATTCATCACATGAATGTTATCACACAAAGTCGGACCTTATATTTTGTGTTATGTTATGATGTTGAAGTTGAACCGTTATGTTAATGCATTGAAATTGAACGATGAAATAAAGATGACATTTTTATATGTCATTTTAATGTAAATTAAGATGACATTTTTATATGTAAATAAAGATGACATTTTTATATGTTATTTTTATGTAAAGTATGAACTATGAAATAAAGATGACATTTTTATATGTTAACTTAATGTAAATTAGAACGATAAAGTATAAATGACATTTTTAGATGTGATTATAACGAGGGATTTCACCATATGTAAAGTATACATTTTTATTAATGTAAATATATAGGAATTTCACCATAGGTAAAGTTTACATTTTTATTAATGTAAATATATAGGAATTTCACCATATGTAAAGTTTACATTTTTATTAATGTAAATATATAGGAATTTCACCATAGGTAAGTTTACATTTTTATTAATGTAAATATATAGGAATTTCACCATAGGTAAAGTTTAAATTTTTATTAATGTAAATATATAGGAATTTCACCATAGGTAAAGTTTACATTTTTATTAATGTAAATATATAGGAATTTCACCATATGTAAAGTTTACATTTTTATTAATGTAAATATATAGGAATTTCACCATAAGTAAAGCTTACATTTTTATTAATGTAAATATATAGGAATTTCACCATATGTAAAATCTACATTTTTGTTAATGTAAAGTAGATAAAAATTTCACCCTATGAAATTTACATTATTTTCTTTTAATGTAAATAAAATAGAAATTCCATCGTATGTCAAAATTTACATTTTTATATGTAAATCATAAAGTGAAATTATATTGTATGTTAAAAATTACCTTTTTCTTTGTAATTAAAAGGTGAATTTCATCGTATGTCAAAATTTACATTTTTATATGTAAATCATAAAGTGAAATTATATTGCATGTTAAAATTACATTTTTCTTTGTAATTAAAAGGTGAATTCCATCGCATGTCAAAATTTACATTTTTATATGTAAATCATAAAGTGAAATTATATTGTATGTTAAAAATTACATTTTTCTTTGTAATTAAAATAGAAATTCCATCGTATGTCAAAATTTACATTTTTATATGTAAATTATAAAGTGAATTAACGTTGTATGTTAAAAATTACATTTTTCCTTGTAATTAACATGGAAATTTCATCATATGTCAAAATTTACATTTTTATATGTAAATTATATAGGAAATTATACCGTATGACAAAAACTACATTTTTCAATGTAGTTAAAAATTATATTTTTACAATGTGAATTAGATGTAGTGTTTGCATTGTAATTAAAAATTATATTTTTACAATGTGAATTAGATGTAGTGTTTGCATTGTAATTAAAAATTATATTTTTACAATGTGAATTAGATGTAATGTTTCCATTTAAAAGTGAGATTTTGAATGTATCAAAATTACATTTGTTTTTTCATGTAAAAGGAATATAGGAATTTGCATAGGAATTGAATTTACATTTTTTATATATATAAATAAAAAGGATGGAATTTACATTTTCAATGTAAGTGAAAGAATGAATTTAGGATGCGGTAAGATTATTTTCATTTTTAAATGAATCAAAAATATGGTAAGTATCGGCAGTTGTGTAGAGCGTTGTTTTAATCAAATGACGTTATTTCGATTCAATGATTATATATATAAATATAATTAAAATTAAACAAATAGGGCACATGGTAGTTCGCGTTTTGAAATCGTACTTTTAAACGACTATACAAGAAGATCCGACCGTCGAATTTTCTTGAAACTGAAACCGTTAGGACCTTCTTGGAAAAATCTTTCCAACGATATATATTACGTTAAGATCCAACGGTTAGATTCTGAGAAATGTGAAAATCAAAATTGTTTGAATGCAGCGCCATAGTCGCCCATGGACTTAAGGCGTCGTTATATTAAAATTTAATTATTTAAATAATTAATATAGGAATGAATCATTAATAAAAATAATTATTAATGTATAAGAAGGATTTTAAAATATATATATATATATTTATATATATATATATACGAGGATTATTTGGAAAGACCGAGTTCTCTCATTCTAAATAATCAAACGACGTTAATTGAAGTATAAAGATGGTAATGAAGACCGTAAATCCTCCCTCGGATGGACAACGATCGAGGCCTTGATTTGACTTGCTCCCAATTCAAAGGTCATGGTCATTGCCCAAACGTACGTGTTGATTTCACGGGTTTGGCTTTCGCTCAGACCCAGAGCATAAGCTACTAAATGGATTGTGTGTCTGACATCATACTCTATCAAATATCATGTTATTGATCTTTTGTCGAAGGTATGGATGTTTGGTGGTGGGGAATTTATTCTCATGCTTAACACCCGTTCATATATTTCGGCAAAGGGTTGGTAGTACGGTATAGAGTGATGATGTGGCATGCTAAGATGCATATGATCAAGGTTTTGTTGAAAAGCAGGCCTTGTGGGACGATCAAAGCATAGCCTATTTAGGCATAGCTTTGTGTACAACGTGATTTCGCGAGCCTCACACACCGGCGGAGTCTTAAACGGGAGAAGGGAACGCAGGGAGAGCACCACGTTTCTTTTTAGCTAGAAGTGGTGATTGTGTTTTGACAAGGCCCAACATTTTACTTATGTGGATGATGGAATGAGGCACCTCGGATGATAGGTCCTATAGGACTGGGAAACGTGTGTTCATGAATAACTAATCCGCAACTCGTATGGTGGACCGGCCCTGCAGATTTCCAAGGGTTCACTGCGGGGGATCCTGAGACATTAGCTAGAGTGTCTCGAATCGGTAGGAGCTCCTCCCTAGCCTTGACTCATGATGGAAACCAAAATCCAAATACGACCCTACGAATTTGATTGTATTACTAGTATGGAGGCATAGTAGTATGGGATACTATTCTTCCTAGGATTTCTACATTTACTTTGAAATGTTTTAATATATACTAATAATAATATTAAACTCGTATTTGCCGTATTTAGCATGTTTAATCTCTATAAGGTAAAACCCTATCCTCTGGTTTGTGTTGCATTGTGTGATGGGACCTGGGTCTTATGGTGATTCCATTTTTCTAAAAGCATAACGTTGTTGTACGATTTACTCATTAATTGTTCTGACACTTTTATGCACGACAATCCATTAGAGTAAACCCGTTCTGCATTAGCGGCGTGGTCTTTGGATTTGCCCTATTAATAGTGATTTATTAGTTAAGAATTCTCACACCAGTCCCACGACTGACCCGTTGTTTGTTTCCACCTTTTTGCAAACTCGGGTGCCCTCTTTTCTACACGGGCAGCCAAGTAGACAGGTTTATTCTACGCTTGGAGTCTTTTCAGTTGGAGTTGCTTACTATCTTGCTTGGATTTGGTTGTGGAGTGGTGATGGCTAGAAGCTTGAAGACACTTATCATTCGCTGCTTTTGCATTTTCCTCTTTTTATTTCAGACATTAAACTTGGTTTATTCCACGTTGTTTAAGTAGGAGTTGAAACTTATTTCTTTTCTGCAAACTTGATGTAATAAGTTGGAATTCTGTGACTGTGGATTTTCTGTGATTGATGATATTATATTTCCGCTTCTATGATGTTGTTACTCTATGAATTTCCTATGCTATTTTGTATCCATGATATGTATTATTGTATTTATGTTTTATTCCAAAAGATTATTCCTTACTTTCATACCGTGGAAGTTTGGGGTCATCACAGTTGGTATCAGAGCTTTGGTTAAACTTAGCTTTGGGATATAACATATTTATGATAATTCGTTTACATAGAATCACAATATTCTATGGTGAACATTTCATGTGAATACATAATAGTCAATCATTCTATCATTATCTTTTATCCGCCATTTTATCTTGATCAACTCTTCAAATCACCATTATATTTGTTCTGACTCTTTCCTTGATCGTACAGAACTAACTAGAAATGAGTACCGCTGCCGCTAGAGCTAGAGCAAGGAGGCAGAATGCTGCTGGAACCGAGGAGGCTATTGTTCAGCAACCACCACCACCGCAGCCCTTTGATTTAGATAAGATGGCAAAGAAGTACAAAAACTTGGGACGGGTGCCATTCAAGGGTACTGAGACTGTGACACAAGATCAAGCTTGGCTGAGGAACTGTGAAAAGATTTTTGGAGGATTAGAGCTGGAGGATCATAGGAAATGACTAATGGCTTCATGGCTGATACAGGAGGAAGCTCAAAACTGGTGGGACACTGTCACGGTTGGAGGGATTGCAGACAATATGACTTGGACGAGGTTTAAGGAGCTTTTCAATGACAAATATATTCCAAGGCAGGAGGTAGAGAAACTACATGATGAGTTCGCCAATCTGAAGCAAGGCGACAAGACCATTTCAGAATATGTACGAAGATTTGAAGACCTTTCCCGCTATGCCCTTGAATTGGTTCAAGATGAATTTCAGAAGAATAAGAGGTTCATAAATGGGCTTGCGAGGAAGTATATTGATAGAGCCACTGCCCACATTGACCTCTCTTTCAATAGGCTGGTGGAGTTCGCTTGTTGTTATGAGAAAAATGATAGGAAGAATTCTCAACAAGACAAGGAAAGGAGCTTGGCCCACAACAAGAGGAAGCAAACAGAGAAGAAGACTGAAGGAAACAATTCTGGAGCTGCTAAGGGGCACGATAAGTCGAAGGTCCAATGCTAGAACTGCCAAAAATTCGGGCACTACAGCAAGGACTGCAGGAATCCTAAGAAGGCCCGAAGCGATGACACCAAGGAATGCTACAATTGCCATAAGAAGGGTCATATCAAGCCAAACTGTCCGCTGTTGAAAGGAGCGCAGGTAGCACATGTGTATGAAGGGGCAAGTGCACTATCTTCTTCCGCTCCTACTTCATCCGAAGGTGCAGGTAAGCCTGATGTTTTAGATGGTACCATTTCTATTAAAAATATTCCTATTACTTCCTTATTTGATATGGGTGCATCGAGAAGCTTTATTTCTGGCAATGCGGTCCAGAAATTGAAGCTTAAGCAAAGAAGTCTTAAAGAACCACTAAATGTTCACAACCCTGTAGGAGGTTCTACCACTCTAGATTTATTTTGTAAAGTGCCAGTATCTTACTCCTATTTCAAATTTCCATTTAACTTGATCATTATGAATTTCTCCGAGTTTGATATCATCCTCGGTCTTGATTGGCTAACTAAATATGGCGCTGAGGTGTTATGTTCAGAAAGAGTGGTTAAGGTGAACATAGGTTTCGGAAACACTGTTGCTATACCTTGCCATGGGCCAAAATCTGACAGAAAGGCATTTTGGTCTTCCCTAGAGATCACTCCCCTTTCCTTAGAAAATATTCCCGTGGTCAAAGATTACGCGGATGTATTTGAAGAAGTAGACAGCCTACCCCCGCGAAGGGAAATCGATTTCAGGATTGATCTTGTTCCTAATGCAAGACATGCAGTTCATGCTATCAGGAGGATGACTCCTAAAGAAAAGGAAGAATTGCAAACCCAAACCAAGCAGCTTCTGTGGAAGGGACTCATCCGACCTAGCTTCTCTAATTGGGGTGCAGCTATGGTGTTTGTCCCCAAATCGGACGGTACTCTAAGACTTTGTGTCGATTACCGTGATCTTAACAAACAAACGTTGAAGAACAAATACCCCTTTCCCTGCATAGATGATTTGATGGACCAATTGAATGGAGCCAAGGTGTTTTCGAAGATGGACCTAGCCACAGGTTTCCACCAACTCCACATAGCTGAAGAATGCATACCTTTGACCGCCTTTAGAGGTCCCGATATATTCTACGAATGGTTAGTGATGCCGTTCGGTTTATGCAATGCTCCAGCCTACTTTGTTGACTTGATGAATATGGTCTTCAGGGAGGTCCTAAATAAATTCGTCCTAGTCTTCATTGATGATATTCTAATCTATTCTAAAACTAAGGAGGAGCATGAAGGGCATTTAAGGGATGTGTTGGAAATTCTACGACGAAATGTTCTAAAAGCGAAGTTTTCCAAATGCACATTTTGGCAAGAGGAAGTAAAATTATTGGGCCATGTTGTGTCAAAAGAAGGAACCGCAGTTGATCCAAGTAAAATTGCCGCCATTCGAGATTGGAAGCAGCCCAGTACACCCACTGAAGTAAGAAGCTTCCTAGGTTTGGCCGGATATTATAGGAAATTTGTCGAAGGTTTCGCCAAGCTTTCTAGCCCATTAACAAAGCTTACCAAGAAGCATGCCAAGTTCAATTGGACATCGGATTGTGAGGAGGCATTCCAAAAGCTAAAGGTAAGTTTGACTACTTCTCCCGTAATCACCATCATCGATGGCAACCAAGATTTAAAGTTATACACTGATGCTTCTCAAAGTGGTGGTCTTGGTGCGGTACTGATGCAAAGGGGCAGAGTTGTTGCATATGCAAGCCGTCAATTAAAACCGCATGAGAAAAATTATCGTGTCCATGACTTAGAGTTGTTGGCCGTAGTCTTTGCTTTAAAAATTTGGAGACATTATCTTTTGGGCGAAAAATTTGAATTATACACAAACCATCAATCTTTGAAATATCTCTTCGATCAAAAGGATCTAAATTTAAGGCAGCAACGATGGCTAGAATTCCTGGCGGCATACGATCTTGACATCTTATATACGCCAGGGAAAGCCAATGTTGTGGCAGACGCACTTAGTAGAAAGGAAGTCATTGTCGCAAGCCTCATCATCACCCCTTCTTTGATTGATAAGATCGCCTCTCTTTAGAAAAGTGATGCTTTTATTCGGAAAATGATTGAAAGAATTCAAGGAGGTGAAAACACGGACTTCCAAATAGATGGCAAGGGAGTTCTCAGATTGCACGGGCGGATTTGTGTTCCAAGTATCCCCGAGCTCATAAGAGAAGTTTTAGATGAGGGTCACAAATCAAACCTTTGCATCCACCCCGGTGTGAGAAAAATGTATCAAGACTTAAAGCGCACATTTTGGTGGAGGTCTATGAAGAGGGATATATCCATTTATGTGAGTAGATGCCCCACATGCCAACAAGTAAAAAGTGATCAACAAAAGCTGGCAGGGTTGTTGTAGCCATTAGAAGTACCAGATTTGAAGTGGGACCAAGTCTCCATGGATTTTATAGATGGTCTGCCTCGTACTACTAGGAAAGGAAATGACAACATATGGGTGATCGTGGATCGCTTCACAAAGTCCGCTCATTTCATTCCTGTCAAATCCACTAGAATTGCCCAAAGTCTGACGCAAATCTATTTCAAGGAAATCGTCAGGCTACATGGGTAATAAAACTAAATCTTTCCTTTTCATCATAATCTGAATGAAAATTTCCTTTTGCAAATTAAATATTAATCTTTTCTTTTACACAAAGTTCCTAGTAGCATCGTTAGCGACCGTGATCCTATCTTTGCTAGTAAATTTTGGGAAGCATTCCAAAATGAGTTGGGAACAAAGTTGAATCTCAGTACCGCGTATCACCCTCAGACTGACGGCCAGACTGAGCGAGTGAATCGCATTCTTGAAGATCTATTGCGAGCTTGCATACTCGATTTTGGAGGTTCTTGGGAGGATCACTTGCATTTAGTTGAATTCTCGTACAACAATAGCTATCGAGCAAGTTTGAAAATGTCTCCATTTGAAGCCTTATATGGTAGGCCGTGTAGATCGCCAGCATGTTGGGTTGAAAAAGGAAATCGGCTTGTGTTGGGTCCAGACATGATCCGAGAAGCTTCGGACAAAGTTGACTTTATTAAGAAGCGACTATTGGCTGCCCAAAGTAAACAGAAAAGCTATGCAGATGTAAGTAGGCGAGAGCTAGCTTTTGAAGTGGGTGACTATGTCTATCTGAAAGTCGCTCCAATGCGAGGTGTTATCCGTTTTGGTAAGACAGGAAAATTAGCACCTAGATTCATCGGCCCCTTCCCTATTCTAGAAAAGATTGACACCCTAGCTTATAGAATTCAGATGCCAGACTGGTTGCCTGGAGTGCACGATGTATTCCATGTATCTCAACTTCCAAGGCATGTCCATGATCCAGATCTGATTGTGGAAGAAGCAGCACAGCAAGATTTAGAGATTACCCCAAGCCTTGCAGTGAGAAGAGAACCACTGAAAATTATTGGCAAGGAGACTAGGAAGCTGAGAAATAAAAGTATCAACCTAGTCAAGGTGCAATGGAGCGGTGATCCTAGAGACTGCACTTGGGAGACCGAGGAGAGTATCAAACAAGCCCATCCCAAATGCAGAGTGGGTATCCCCGATTAGTTTTATTTTGAGGTACGCTTAAAATATTTTCTATTCTTTATGTGGGTTAATACCCTTCTATTCTTCTCTTTTTCCTTTTCGAGGACGAAAAGTTCTTAAGCGGGGGAGACTGTAACAACCCGGAATTTGGGGCCAATTTAAAATTTTTATTTTAGAGATTTTAGGGGTGTTTAAATATTTAAAATAAATTATTTCAAATATAAGTGAGTGGAAATTTATTTTGAGCAAAGTTAATGCAAATATATTCAAATAAATTGCATAAAGAATTAGAAATAGGATGGTAGTTTGAAAAGTCAAACTTGAACTTTGACTAGCTACACAGGATGCAGAATAAACCAGATTTTGATGAAACGAAAAATATTTAAATCTGTTAAGGAATATCTTTTTAACGAATCTGAAAAATCGAAATTTCATAGCGGGAATCAAAAGTTATGGCCAAATGAATTTTCAGGAAGGTCGCTATAGAAAATATATCGCCCTTGAAAATCAACATTTTGCATACGACCTCGGAATTCGACGAAACCACTTTTGTTGGATCCGGAATGTAAAATTATTGCTAGGTTTCAAATTTCATGATTTTTGAAGCTAGTATGTGAGCGTGGCAAAAGAAACTGTGTTTTGTCAATTTCGGTCAAAATTAATTGACTGAAAAATAGCCATTTTTCAAACAGTCTCAGAATTCGACGAAATAAATTTTGTTGGGATCGTATTGTCATTAGAAAGCCAAAAATAATTTTTCTGGATTTTTCTGACTTCGTATGTGACCCCGGTAAAATTAGAAAGTACGTTCGAATTTAATATAAAAGAATTAATTTGAAATTAAAAGAAAAACATACCATAACTTCAGAATTGGACTTCGGTAATAGCGCCATTGCGTTCAAAAGACGTCAAAACCTATTTTTCGACAGTCGTTGAGCGCGAATTGGAGTTCGTACGAAAAAACCCTATTTTCCAGAATTAAATAAATTAAAAAATACGTGGAAATACCTGTATAAATACGGCTCTATACGTCGTCTTCTTCCCCGATGCGCATAACCCATAGCCGCCCCCTTCTTGAAACTTCATCTCCATTTTCCCATCAATCCGTAGAGAATTAGACCACCCGTAGTTGAGTTTTTCGAAGATCCTTCTCTTCTCTCTCCGACAAGAACCAACCTCCCTCGTGCCCCCATTCGCCCGCACCACCTCGCCGAACCCGCCGCCGTTCGGGTCCTCCAGCCGCCGCCAGGTGCGTGCGCACCCCCCTTTTTCAGGCGCAGATCCACCTCTCCAAGCCCGTCGATCTCCCGAAAACCGTTCGTAAAACCATTGATCCAATCTCCCGATTTTCTGAATTGAAGTTTTGAACAAAACTGAAATTATAAGGTATAAACAATCTCAGTTTTGCCACGCTTTTAAGCGTTACAGCTGCAGTTGTTGAAAGTTAATTTTGTTCAAATTTTGATAATTAACACATACGAAATCCAAACTGAAAAATTTCAGATTGTGCGAGACCGTGACGGCAAATAGAGGTTGCTGAAATCAAGTGCGACCATTTCCTGAATTTTTGGATTTTTCTACTCGCTTTAATCAAGGTGAGAATTTATTTTTAAATAAATTAAATTAATTTGAATGTTATTCTTGCGTATGAGAAGTTGAGAATCAAAAATAATTGGATCGATGATGGATGTTAATATAAGTTGCAGATCTGAATTGTCGCGATGTTGTGATAGTAGATCTGAAATTTTAAGTGTTAGATGTGAAATTTCCTCATTCAAAATTAATTAATTAATTAATTAATTACTTTGTTGTGATGCAGTAATCCCGTGGTTAATGTTCAGATCTATTTTGTTTAGATATGATTGATGATGTTGTTTTGTTGCTATGATAGATAATTGTAAATCTATATGTATTCATCACATGAATGTTATCACACAAAGTCGGACCTTATATTTTGTGTTATGTTATGATGTTGAAGTTGAACCGTTATGTTAATGCATTGAAATTGAACGATGAAATAAAGATGACATTTTTATATGTCATTTTAATGTAAATTAAGATGACATTTTTATATGTAAATAAAGATGACATTTTTATATGTTATTTTAATGTAAAGTATGAACGATGAAATAAAGAAGACATTTTTATATGTTAACTTAATGTAAATTAGAACGATAAAGTATAAATGACATTTTTAGATGTGATTATAACGAGGGATTTCACCATATGTAAAGTTTACATTTTTATTAATGTAAATATATAGGAATTTCACCATAGGTAAAGTTTACATTTTTATTAATGTAAATATATAGGAATTTCACCATATGTAAAGTTTACATTTTATTAATGTAAATATATAGGAATTTCACCATAGGTAAAGTTTACATTTTTTATTAATGTAAATATATAGGAATTTCACCACAGGTAAAGTTTACATTTTTATTAATGTAAATATATAGGAATTTCACTATAGGTAAAGTTTACATTTTTATTAATGTAAATATATAGGAATTTCACCATAGGTAAAGTTTACATTTTTATTAATGTAAATATATAGGAATTTCACCATACGTAAAGTTTACATTTTTATTAATGTAAATATATAGGAATTTCACCATAGGTAAAGCTTACATTTTTATTAATGTAAATATATAGGAATTTCAAAATATGTAAAATCTACAATTTTGTAAATGTAAAGTAAATAAGAATTTCACCGTATGAAATTTACATTATTTTTTTTTAATGTAAATAAAATAGAAATTCCATCGTATGTCAAAATTTACATTTTTATATGTAAATCATAAAGTGAAATTATATTGTATGTTAAAAATTACATTTTTCTTTGTAATTAAAAGGTGAATTCCATCGTATGTCAAAATTTACACTTTTATATGTAAATCATAAAGTGAAATTATATTGTATGTTAAAAATTACATTTTTCTTTGTAATTAAAAGGTGAATTCCATCGTATGTCAAAATTTACATTTTTATATGTAAATCATAAAGTGAAATTATATTGTATGTTAAAAATTACATTTTTCTTTGTAATTAAAATAGAAATTCCATCGTATGTCAAAATTTACATTTTTATATGTAAATTATAAAGTGAATTAACGTTGTATGTTAAAAATTACATTTTTCTTTGTAATTAACATGGAAATTTCATCGTATGTCAAAATTTACATTTTTATATATAAATTATATAGGAAATTATACCGTATGACAAAAACTACATTTTTCAATGTAGTTAAAAATTATATTTTTACAATGTGAATTAGATGTGGTGTTTGCATTGTAATTAAAAATTATATTTTTACAATGTGAATTAGATGTAGTGTTTGCATTGTAATTAAAAATTATATTTTTACAATGTGAATTAGATGTTGTGTTTGCATTGTAATTAAAAATTATATTTTTACAATGTGAATTAGATGTAATGTTTCCATTTAAAAGTGAGATTTTGAATGTATCAAAATTACATTTGTTTTTACATGTAAAAGGAATATAGGAATTGAATTTACATTATATATATATATAAATAAAAAGGATGGAATTTACATTTTCAATGTAAGTGAAAGAATGAATTTACGATGCGGTAAGATTATTTTCATTTTCAAATGAATCAAAAATATGGTAAGTATCGGCAGTTGTGTAGAGCATTGTTTTAATCAAACGACGTTATTTCGATTCAATGATTATATATATATATATATATATATATATATATATATATATAAATATAACTAAAATTAAACGAATAGGGCGTGGTAGTTCACGTTTTGAAATCGTACTTTTAAACGACTATACAAGAAGATCCGACCGTCAGATTTTCTTGAAACTGAAACCGTTAGGACAGTCTTGGAAAAATCTTTCCAACGATATATATTACGTTAAGATCCAACGGTTAGATTCTGAGAAATGTGAAAATCAAAATTGTTTGAATGCAGCGCCATAGTCGCCCATGGACTTAAGGCGTCGTTATATTAAAATTTAATTATTTAAATAATTAATATAGGAATGAATCGTTAATAAAAATAATTATTAATGTATAAGAAGGATTTTAAAATATATATATATATATACGAGCATTATTTGGAAAGACCGAGTTCTCTCATTCTAAATAATCAAACGACGTTAATTGAAGTATAAAAATGGTAATGAAGACCGTAAATCCTCCCTCGGATGGACAACGATCGAGGCCTTGATTTGACGTGCTCCCAATTCAAAGGTCATGGTCATTGCCCAAACGTACGTGTTGATTTCACGGGTTTGGCTTTCGCTCAGACCCAGAGCATAAGCTACTAAATGGATTGTGTGTCTGACATCATACTCTATCAAATATCATGTTATTGATCTTTTGTCGAAGGTATGGATGTTTGGTGGCGGGGAATTTATTCTCTTGCTTAACACCCGTTCATATATTTCGGCAAATGGTTGGTAGTATGGTATGGAGTGATGATGTGGCATGCTAAGATGCATATGATCAAGGTTTTGTTGAAAAGCAGGCCTTGTTGGACGATCAAAGCATAGCCTGTTTAGGCATAGCTTTGTGTACAACGTGACTTCGCGAGCCTCACACACCGGCGGAGTCTTAAACGGGAGAAGGGAACGCTGGGAGAGCATCACGTTTCTTTCTAGCTAGAAGTGGTGATTGGGTTTTGACACGGCCCAACATTTTACTTATGTGGATGATGGAATGAGGTGCCTCGGATGATAGATCCTATAGGACTGGGAAACGTGTGTTCAGGAATAACTAATCCGCAACTCGTATGGTGGACCGGCCCTGCAGCTTTCCAAGGGTTCACTGCGGGGGATCCTGAGACATTAGCTAGAGTGTCTCGAATCGGTAGGAGCTCCTCCCTAGCCTTGACTCATGATGGAAACCAAAATCCAAATACGACCCTTCGAATTTAATTGTATTACTAGTATGGAGGCATAGTAGTATGGGATACTATTCTTCATAGGATTTCTACACTTACTTTGAAATGTTTTAATATATACTAATAATAATATTAAACTCGTATTTGCCATATTTAGCATGTTTAATCACTATAAGGTAAAACCCTATCCTCTGGTTTGTGTTGCATTGTGTGATGGGACTTGGGTCTTATGGTGATTCCATTTTCTAAAAGCATAACGTTGTTGTACGATTTACTCATTAATTGTTCTGACACTTTTATGCACGGCAATCCATTAGAGTAAACCCGTTCCACATTAGCGGCGTGGTCTTTGGATTTGCCCTATTAATAGTGATTTATTAGTTAAGAATTCTCACACCAGTCCCACGACTGACCCGTTGTTTGTTTCCACCTTTTTGCAAACTCAGGTGCCCTCTTTTCTACACGGGCAACCAAGTAGACAGGTTTATTCTACGCTTGGAGTCTTTTCAGTTGGAGTTGCTTACTATCTTGCTTGGATTTGGTTGTGGAGAGGTGATGGCTAGAAGCTTGAAGACACTTATCATTCGCTGCTTTTGCATTTTTCTCTTTTTATTTCAAACATTAAACTTGGTTTATTCCACGTTGTTTAAGTTGGAGTTGAAACTTATTTCATTTCTGCAAACTTGATGTAATAATTTGGAATTCTGTGACTGTGGATTTTCTGTGATTGATGACATTATATTTCCGCTGCTATGATGTTGTTACTCTATGAATTTCCTATGCTATTTTGTATCCGTGATATGTATTATTGTATTTATGTTGTATTCCAAATGATTATTCCTTACTTTCATACCGTGGAAGTTTGGGGTCATTACAACAAACCTCAAAGCTTTCTTATGTAGGGTCCAAACCAAACCTCTCCAACTGATTGAACTTATTGACATACTCTTTGACATACATGCTTCCTTGCTTAAGTGCCAGAAACCTTTCCATTTGCATACTCTCTTCTGCTTGAGAAAGAAACTTCATCTCGAATCTCTATCGGTAATCATCCCAAGTCTCAACTGGACGCCTTACTTGCGTCACTTCCAACTAGAATGAAGCCTCATCCTTCTTCTGCCAAACGCCCAACTGAATCTTCCTACGGTCGTCAATCTCAAAAGTCCCAAACAAATCCTCTGTATCTTTAAGCTAATTCCTTGTTTCCAAAAAGGTCTCAGTTCCTCGAAAATGGTTCCTCCCATAGCATAGAAATCCTTGCATATTTTGGAGAAATTATTCGCTCACGGATGAGGAGGAGGAGGAACAAAGGCTGCAGTTGGGAGAGGGGCGTCTACTAGGCCTCCGGTAGGCGCCGTAGCCTCAAGATACCTATGGAACCAAGCCGGTATCGTAACGCCCTCGGGAAGAATCGGCTCCCCAGGCATGCTGAAAAGGGAAGGAGAAAGGGATTCAAAAAGAGAATCGTAAGATATTTCATATGGCTTTGGGAAATATGTTTTTCAAAAATAGACTTTTCTTTTAAAAATGCTTTCTTTTTGAAACCTTTTGAAAAAAAATTCAAAACCTTTTATCCGATCTTGTAACCTTCAGTTCCGATACCAAATGTGACACCCCACGTCCATTAATTTCGGTCTTTATCAGAATACATTATGTTTCATGAAGTGTTTTAGGTAAACAGAAACATCACAAGACAGATATAAAATAGCAGCAGAAATTTAAAACTTTATTTTCCGATAGAAAACATCGTGGTTCGAAAAGCAGTTACAACATCAGTCTGAAATACTGAAAACCAACTACATTAAATAAAAGTATCTGCCTTGTACTAAAACAATCAGAGTACAAAATTATAAAATCATAGTCCCTAAAAATAGCCATAATAAAATAAGTAGTCAAAGCGGTACATCTATGCAACTCCAAGTAGAAACAGAAGAGAGAGATTCCTAATCAAGCCTAAGCATTCCCACCCTAGAACCTAGGGGAAAGAAAGAGAGAGAAAAGGAAACAAAATGGGTCGGACATAAATTCTGGTGAGTCCAGAGACTTTTAGCATATAAATGCATCATGACAGGCATATAAACTAGATGAGAGATAACAGTATCATGCAATAGGTAAATAGACTGAACATGATAAGCAGGATGAACTGAACAGATTACACTTCTCAAATACTTTTCTCTGCATCAATATTTCAGCGATAGGCCTTGGATCGAAGGTAGCCTGGCTATAAAAATTAAAAGGGAAAGAGTGAGAGAAGAGAACAGAAATAGGCATAATAACGGAATAGGCACAAGAAAACAGATATAGGCATATAAGAACTGAACAGTGGATTAGGTGTACAGAGGAATACATTAATGACAGATCTGTTTAGGTATGAATCAGATTCTTAACAGGCATGGGTTTAGATCCAAATTTGTAAACATGTCAGTATTACTTGTTAAATGTTTATATCTAAATGTAACATGAACTCATAAAGACTGGATCTAAAGAACAGAGAATAATAAGCAGATGTTGCTGGAAAAAAATTTGTATACATATAAGCTGTTGTTAAAGGAAAATTGGCTAACTTAATCCAAGTAGGGGCAACATATCGTTGTCTCCATTATTTTTGATGTGTAAAAATTAATATGCAAATTAATATTAATAATATATTTAATAAATAAATAGAATAATATGACTAAATAGAATTTTAATCTAATAATGTAACAGATCTAATAATGTAACAGAAAAAAAAATATCTGACTAATTTCGCGGTTGTTTTTTTTTGCAGCTTTTGTTGTTGCTGGAACTATGTGGTATGGTTCAGCAACAACCCCAATCGAGTTATTTGGTCCCACTCAATAGAAATGAGGTCCTATTTATAGCCTACCACCAGCGAATCTCGTTCAGAAGCAAGTCCAGGTTCAGAAATGAACCTGGGAAGATCCGGGGTGGGTCGACACCCTCTTGATGGGTCGACCCCCTTAGGGCCTGAGTTGACCCCCTAAGGGTCAGATTCCCTCATCGTTTCCCGCTTTGATTTTTCAAATTGTTTTGAATTTCTAGACTTGATTTGTTTATATATATTTCTCTTATACGCATACAAACTTCTAAGCTTAATAGCTTCTTCATATGATGTCCGTTTTCTGCAAACTCGAAGTCTGTCTTAAGATGGATTCCGAGATGAATACAATGGTGCAGTCCATTTTACTTAATTCTCAATATTTAATTAAGTTTTCTTTAATTTATCATTATAGTGTTATTTAAAATTATGGGATGTTACAGTAGCAATCAAAGAATGGAGGATACCTCGAAATGCTACGGAAGTAAGAAGCTTCCTTAGACTGGTCGAATATTATGAGAAATTCATAAAAGACTTTGCATAGATTTCTACTCCTTTAATCCAATTAACGAGGAAGAATTTGGTGTTATCTTGGAGTAATGAATGTGATATAGCCTTTAAGAAATTAAAGGAAGTATTAACTAGAGCATCAATCTAATTATACCCGATGGTTCAAAATTGTTTACAGTTTACAACGATGCATGTGGGACTGGTTTGGCACCGATCCTTATGCAAGAAGGAAGAGTAGTTGCATATGCTAGTAGACAACTCGAGGATCCAGAAATGAGATACCAAGTACATGACCTTGAGTTAGCTTCAGCAGTATACGCCCTTAAGATATGGAGGCATTATCTTTTAGGAGAGAAGTTTGAACTTTTTGCCGACCATAAATCCCTTAAGTATTTATTTTCTCAGCGTGACCTAAACTTGTGACAACAATGGTGGATGGAATATATTTCCTCGGTTAATTTTATGATTCGGCATACCTAGGGAAAGGGAAATGTTGCGGAGGATGCTTTAAGTAGGGAACATGCGACTATGAATGCAATCCTAGAATGGAAGCAATTAGAGTTTCTCTCTAATTTTAATTTGCAGCCCTCACCAACCACTTCTAATGGTTTTCTTGGGGCTATAATAATTAGACCTACCCTAAGATAGAGGGTCCAAAGCACGCAAGACATTGACGAGGAATTAAGAAGCATAAAGGGAAAAGTGGGAAAGAAGGAGACGTTTCCCCATTCGGTTAGATATTCGATCGGTGATGATGGAAGTTTACTTTGGGATGGACGACTTTACGTCCCCAAGTATGAAGAGTTAAGGAAAGAAATATTAGTGGAGTGTCGTAGGTCAAAATTGACCATACATCCCAGTGGGGATAAAATGTATAAAGGTATGAAGTGGAATCTCCATTGGGAGGGAATGAAGAGAGACGTAGTCGAGTCCATGGCCAAATGCTTGACGTGTCAAAAAGTCATAGTGGAGCAAGGGAAGCCCGGAGGATTGTTGTTACCTTCAGATATACCCACATGGAAGTGGGAACATATTTCCATGGACTTTGTAGATGGACTTCCTAGAAGCCAAAAGGGTAATGAGGCCATTTGGGTTGTGGTAGACCGTTTAACCAAAAGCGCCCACTTTATATTAATTAAGAAGACAAGGACTGCAACCTCGCTAGCCCAATTATACATCAAAGAAATTGTCAGATTACATGGTATACCATTGAGTATTGTAAGTGATAGAGACCCCTTGTTCACAAGAGAATTTTGGTGAAGTCTACAAGCAGCATTGGGAATGACCCTTAACTTAAGCACAACTTATCATCCGCTGACCGATGGACAGACAGAAAGAGTAAACAGAATCTTGGAAGACTTGCTTAGAGCTTGTATCATCGACTTTGGAGGAGTTTCGGAGCAGCACCTTCATAGAATTCACGTATAATAATAGTTTTCAAATGACGATTGGTATGGCCCCTTTCGAAGCGCTATACGGGAGGCCATACAAATCGCCAACTTATTGGTGGGAAACTATCGACAAGGTTCTACTCGGACCAGACTTTGTTCGTGATTCCATGGTGAAGATATCTTTGATTAGGCAAAGAATGAAGGCATCCCAAGACCGTCAGAAATCCTATGCCGATAAGCAAGGAGGGAACTTTAGTTTAATGTTGGAGACTTATTATTCGTAAAAGTATTCCCTCTTAAGAAGACTGTTCGATTCGGGAAGACTAGGAAGATGGTTCCCATATTTATTGGGCCTTTTCGTGTCATCGAGAAGATAGGACCTTTGACTTATCGAGTGGATATCCCAGAGCATTTACCGGGAATTCATAATATTTTTCATGTATCTCATCTAAGGAAATGCCTTCATGATTCTACTATCAGACTCAAGCTTGATGAAATTAGGAACATAGAAAAAATCGAGCTAGAGTCCGGGGTGCCCCGTGCTACTGCAAGGATTTTAGAGCACGGAATCAAGAGACTCCGCAACAAAACTGTTCGCCTAGTCCAAGCACAATGGGGAAATGATCCTGCGTAGAGCACATGGGAGACCGAAGATAAGATAAAACAAACTCACCCAAAGATTTTCTCAATAGTTTTTCCTTAAAATAACCTTTATGGATGCATCGTGATTGCTATATTAGATGTTTGGAAATGGATGCAACACCATTGCACAAGCACACTCATATAGAAATCTATGCATAATTAGGTTTTTGCATACATATTGCATCACTTATTACACCTACATGTTAGGGTAGAGCTCACTTTAGTGGGTCTGCAGTTCATAATCACAGCGAGTTATGGATGTTTATGGATGAATTAAAAATAACATGGATGCACAACATGGATGGGTTCGAGCGAGTTGTGTTTTTCACCCCTTAAACAGATTTCAGGACGAAATCTATTTTAGGGGGGAGAATGTAACACCACGTAGAAATACATAAATATTAATATTAAATAAATAATTAAAAATAAGCAATTAAATAATGAAGCCGGAAAATGAGATTTTGAAGCTTTAGGAATTGGCTACGAAATTATTTTATTTGGATTCGTGACGAAATTATGAATCATTTTCATATATCATATGCTAAAAACGGTCAATGTATGAAGAAGTTATGAACACTTGAATTTGGATAGTATATGCAGAATATATATATATATATATATATATATATATAATTAAATGGATAATATATATGTGTCCAAAATATATTAAAAATAAAGAGGAAGAATTTGAAATGAATATAAGATCATGGGGATAAAGGATATTTTATATAAGGAATATGATTGAGAATTTAAGCAATGTATTAATTAAATTTAACACCTCAGCAACACACGTTCATTGGGTGTTCCAGCCCCTAGGAGGTTGAATGCCCCCCAAGAAGGGTGTCGACCGCCGATCGACCACCGGTCGACTACCCGGCGGCTGAATAGCACAATGAATCTATATGGATAAGATTTTTCATATAAAAGGCCTGCATTAAAGGTCTACGCTCACAAGGGCAACTATATATAGCCACTCATATCACACATT
Source organism: Allium sativum (assembly GCA_030737875.1). Lineage (NCBI taxonomy): Eukaryota > Viridiplantae > Streptophyta > Magnoliopsida > Asparagales > Amaryllidaceae > Allium > Allium sativum. The sequence continues at coordinate 705,498,737 of CM060916.1, read as the reverse complement.
AGAACACTAGCCATTTTCTTATCCTTGCCTCCATGCTACCTCTCTGCCATTACTAAATTCAGAGAATAAAAGGTTAGCAATTTCTTTTATTCCTCCAACCTTTATCTTATCTCCTCTCTATTCTAATTCATATAGGTTTAGTATTCTAGAATTTGGTGCAAATATATATATATATATATATATATATATATATATATATATATATATATATAGAGAGAGAGAGAGAGAGAAACTCTATTTAGACACAAAATTGCACACAATAAATCTCAACTACTGGATCCTCCCATGAATTACACTCTTCACATAAAGACAAACAAATCCAACGATGAAGGCTTTGTGTTTCTCTCTTTGTGTTTAATTTTGTGTGCAACTATATCTACTTCTCATTTCTCTTTATTCTTCCCTAGATCTATGAGTGAAATATCGTTTACTTAGGTATATTCGTATTTTTATTAGATTATCATGTTGGATATGCCTAGGAGGATTTGGAAATTGACAACATCAATACCAAAAACCCCGAATCCTCTATTTTATATTTGTGTATGAATTGTCACGATTATTTGGGTTTTGTGGATTTTTGGTTTTAATATTACGTTAAAGATGAAAAGGGGTGTTGCTACCATTGTTTCTATTTTGTGTAATTCACTTTATTAAAAAGTTTGAGTAACCTAAAAGGGTTTAAATTTTGGTATTTCATGATTTGATTAGGTTTGGTTTCTATTTTGAATCCAAACATATTCATGTGCATAACACCAAAAAGGGGTGAATTAGATAAAGTGGAAATTATAAACATACATGTACAAGTGTATGTAATACTTTATTTTTAATCTAGTATTGAAATCATTCCAACACTACACACCAAATAAGCAAATTTGAAACATATGATATTATTCAATTGAAACACTTTTTTTTCTGTTGCTAGACATGAAACAGATATTTGTTGTTTCTATATCTATCCAAGTGTTTCCCTTATCTTTTATTGTTTTTAAATATTTAAATTTATATGAAAAATAAATAAATAAGCTTTTACTCGGCACCTAGTTCGCAACGAATTTAATATAAAACCAGAAACCGTCCCCATAAACCAAATCGACCCGCATTCCATAAAAATAAATCAGGCCTTCTTATTTTGTTACTCTCAAACCCTAAATGCGATTTTATCACATTCATTTTCTCATTTTCTGAAGGTAATCCAGCGCTGCCAAAAACCAATTGGGGATCATTCCCAAAACCAATCGGGGGGTGATCCCAAAACCAATCGGGGCGCGCTTCCAAAATCTCACTCCAAAGGCAATTCATCGCGAAGAAATTCAGTGAGTCGTTTTCCTCCATTCTGTTACTTTCATTTGTTGTTTGCTTAAATTAAAATTATCTATGGTGTTCCCTACTTTCTGACTATCTGAAATAAATGGTTGACTTTCATCACATTTTCTTATTGAACGTTGCCATTTGTAGCATATTCTATATTTGTATTAATTGAATCATTCAACTGAATCATTTAATTGAATAATTTAATTGAACTCAAACCAATAATGAATCAATTAACGAGTTGCTCAGAGAAAGAAAAAATCTGCTTGAATCCCAGTACAGCGAGGGAAGATCTCATAAAAACAATAAATGTCGAGTTAGTAGTTTGCAGATATGATTGCGGTCAGTTTACACATGCTAAAAATAATTTTATTGATAATTAAAAAGGAGATATTCTGCTATTAGACCAGGTATAAGTAGTTAGAGTTTTACTAATATGACAAAAATAGTTTTTTGTCGAAATGTCAGAATAGTGTAATTTAGGAGAAGGAGTGAAATTCAAGGGGTAATGTGGTAATTTAATATGTGGTCCCTCCTAAAATCATTTCTCTAGTGTATTATGTAACAATTTTTTTTTTTTTTTGTCATACTAGCATTTTTGAAGTGGTTGTGGTGATAAAGATATGCCAAGCCAGATTAGTAACGATAAAAGGTTCATAGATCACATAGATGATCATACTGTTATTATTACTACCTTTTTTTGGTTTGCCGGCAGGTGGAAGCGTGTTGATGTGGTCTGTTTATTTTGGACCTGATCAATGAGTAATTAAATATCCAACAGAAAAAAAGGATGGGATTCATGATCTGATAGCTATTTGAATGAAGTGATGCATTTCGTCCAACCAATATATGTTTTGACAAATATTCAAAAAGTAAGGTTATTGCATTTGCATATTCAAGTGAAGCCAAAAAGAAACTTATGTATCATATATTTTGATTTAACAAAGTGAAATAGTTTCTTTCTTTCTTCGGTTTTGAAAGGCACTGATTACTAAGAAATGGTTTGTCATGTTTTGCCGTTCTTTTTCAAAATCCAGGATATTTCTTATATTGGATTCTCTATATAATTCTGATGGTAGATTAAAAATGAAAAGTGCCACTGAGCATGATTTTTAATGATTTTTCATAAGTAAAGGGATCTTAAATTTTTCTAATTTTTTTACTATTTACTTTCTGAAGATTTTGCATCGGTATAAATATCAATTTTGAAATAGCGATGTTTTATATTTCTATTTCAAAACTGCTATTTATTAATGGAACCTCCCCATAATCCATTGACTGACCAACTATTCCAGGTTGGAGTTGAAATAGATCCGCTATGCCTTCTACATAAATGATCGAAAGTTGATTATGTAGGTACATCAACATCTAAGTTCATTTTTCATTTATGATTGTAATATATACAATGACCATGTAAATTGTACCGAGTAATGATTGTTTTTTATCTATTGCGATTATTTGAGCTAAATGTTTACATCGGTACAAAGTATTGAAAGCGTCCACACATGTCCTCGTCATAGTAAAGCAAGTACTTATTTAAGACAACCCTTATTGTGGACGAAATAATTTACGAGCCAAATGAATTCAAATTAGAAAGCATCTGCTATAAAGTTACACACTAAAGTGTCATGGATAATCAAGTACTGCACTACAAAGTGTTACCAGAAACACTTATTTCTTGTAGTAGTAGCAGTACTACTCATAATTTCTAAACTATCACACATACACATGCATATATATATATATATATATATATATATATATATATATAGGACATAGTAGATTTTGTCGTGTTTTGTGTATTCAACACAGAATTTGCAACAGAATATAAGCGTCTCTAATTTGTAACAGAACTAAATTAGAAACAGTACCGTAGTCCACTCAATGAACTACGAAATGATTTGCACACAAATCAAATTAGTGACAGAAGTATTATCTCTGTAAAACAGTGTTACTGTACTATAGCACACAAACTAGATATAGAATTATCCAGTATACAATTTAAAGGAAAGAATCGATGTCTAACCGAGTTCTTCTGAAGCCTGTATTTACAGTTTTCTTAAGACTTTCAGTCGAAGCCTCCCAGGATACAACAGACGAGAAACTGCTCGAGATTGTAGCGAGTATGTATTGACTGTGATGAACCAACAATGGTAGTAATTTGAGGAATCAGACAACGGAAGGAAGAAGAAAATTTTTCGGTAATGATTTGATCAGAATCATTGTATATATATAATTTTCCAGTGGATGCGTTAACGGGTCGCACCCGTTTGAAAAACCGCGTCCGTTGTCATTTGAATTCAAATGAACGCGTCCGCTCATTTGAACTGTAACGGGTCGCACCCGCATCTGTAATCGTGCCAGAAAAAAAAATTGTTCGAAAATTGCTTTGTTTTTCGAAGCAAAAAATAAGATTTCTTACTGGGCCCAAGCCCGGACCAGTTCGGTCGGACAGGCGGCGCGCGCGTGTGTGTTCATTATGTAGATTCTCTCCCTCGCACAAAATTACCTGACCCTAAGGGCCAATATAGAGAATGAGAACTTAGTATATGTACACAAATCTTATCTTTATTCTTGCCAATGTGGAACTATAGTTTATTTCATTCAATAAGTTTTTTGGAACTTCAACAGATTTTTCTCTATAACTATTATTTCGTTTGCAAGAGCATGGGTCATAGACGTAGCTGGATCTGCACTTGTAGCCACCGTCCGCTGTTTATTAGGTTCCAATTTCTGTCCCCTGTTTATCTTTACATTTTGACCAAAAGAGTTTTTTCTTATCTAGTGATCACCTATTAGTTCTACATTGACATCAGGGGCGGCTGCACACCAATCCCACCAAGGGCCAAGGCCCTATCTCATTTTTTTCCAATCCTTTTACAAATTATGCTTAGCAGACAATTATCCCCATATGAGGTAATTACTTGGCCCTATCTCATGCCACTTGCTGACTCCGCCACTGATTGACATAAACCGGTGTCAAAAAAAACATTACAGGTGAAGCTACTATAGATGATTCATATAACGTTCCCTGATATATTTGAAAAAAGTTACCGGCATAAACCATGTAACTGTAAATAATTGCTCTTAACATTAAATACTCAAAGCTTAAAATGATAAGAAAAGGTTGAGCACATTGATCCCATGTTAAGGTTACTAAATTAACTATATGATAACTTTGAATTTTATCATTGTTAAAACAATATTGATAGCACCCACACTTATTTACGACCTCCTCACAAATATGTGAATAAAATATATTTAAAAATATTTGGATTTTAAATTCTTTAAAGTCAATATAGTTACAACGAGCCACCAAATCGTTTTGCCTCAGTGTTGCACTACGAGGGAAACATTTGTTAGGATTGTCTCGCATGTTCTTAAGGAGGAATGATGGTTTGGATACAATAGTCCCACATCACGTAATATATTGAAGGAATTGTGTACAAATATGAGCTGACATGTACGTAATATTAGGGATTTCTTTTGTTATATGGAAGTTGTGTGCCAGCTCATATTATTTTTCGTCATTAAAATATTATTTTTCGATGTCATTGATCCGTTCCTCAGATGTTGCATTGCACTTTCACATCCTTTGCGATAAATTCACAAGGGCTTAGTGTAAACATAATCTTCACCGGTTCTGACATATTTAGACTAGACATCCAATCTACAGAATTTCAGGAAAACTATTTTTGGTCATTTCGATGGAGCTGTCCATTATTATATTACTTATGATATTTTTGGCAGACCACATATATTTGTCTGTAGAAAATAAGTGATGGAACTACATGCATGTAGTCCTAACCTGGAAATAGACTAATATGTAACACTGAAAAGCAGTAACAAAAATATAATTATGCCTCTATTGTCAAGATGGGTTGCATGAATGAATGCATTCTGCAAAAACTCCTTTTCATAGTATAATCAACCAGTAATTCTCTTTTTTTTTTTTTTTCTTCATACAGCATGGAAGATATTTTCCTTTCAGAATTATAGTATTTTCACTATTGGGTATATTTTGCTCACAAACATGAATATCATCAAAAGCTTAGGCAAGCAAAAGAATCTCATCAAAGTTTATCTGAGGTTATTATTGACAAAAGAAGATTAACGCAAGGTGAAGAAAGAGAAAAGGAAGCATAGGCAAAGTTGTGTACTGGACATACTTAACTTTGATCAAAGGCGGAGTTTTGATCCCGACTATAGTTTCAGCGCAATCTATGTTCCAAATATTACAGGTGGCAAGTAACTATTGGATGGCATGGGCTTCTCCTGCAACCTCCGAATTGAAACCTGTGGTAGAAATGAGTTTGTTATTTGTGGTGTATATATGTTTATCAGTTGGAAGTGCAATATGCGTATTGATAAGATCTATGCTGGTGGCAATAACTGATCTGCTGACTGCAGAAAAATGTTCAAAAATATGTTGCACTGTATACTTCTTGCATCTATGTCATTCTTCGATTCTACGCCCACTGGAAGAATCTTTAATAGGGCATGTATTTTAATCTCATTACAATCTCTGTGATATACTAGTGCTAATACCGCTTTTCTGTCTTTGAACAGGCTTCTACAGACCAAAGTGTTCTAGATTAGGAGATAGCAGGAAAATTAGTTTTCGGTAAATTAGGAGAAAGTTCGGAAAACATAGTTAAGCGGATTATATGAATATTCTGGTATACAAAAACACTTCTGAAATTCTTATCTTTACAGGCATTGCTGGACTGGCTGTAACTTACGGAGTAAACGTGAACTCACAGTTAGCATCAATCATGTGGAATGTTTGTAATGCAGAGAATAAGATGATCTCAGTTGAAAGAATTTTGCAGTATTCAAGAATCAAAAGCGACATAGTACTTATAAATCCCTTTAACATATAATCATACTTGAAAAAATAATGACATACTGGTTTATGACTCATTTTAGTTTTTATAACTAAATTTCACTGCGAGTTTAACTTATCCAAATACTTCTTCATTTGCGTATTCATTTAACCATTTAAAGGCTATTATTTGAGTTCAAGTCTAATTTTTAAGTGGCAAACAAGCTTCCTTGTGTTTTAGGTTCTTGACAAGTGTCAACTTGGAGAGCTAATACAACGAAATGAAAAGAAACTATACTCCTCAGGTAAATGTTAAAGCATAATCTTTTGTTGTGTCAAGTAGAGCAGCAAAAAGAATTCCTCAATCATATTATTGCTCCATGGTATAATCAATCTGAAAGTTACTTCAACAGTGGTTGAAGATGGAGAGAATTGGAGTGTGGGACAAAGGTAGCTATTTTGCCTAGGAAGAGCCTTACTGAAAAGAAGCAGCATTCTAGTTCTTGATGAAACAACTGCATCTGTAGATTCTGCAACTGATGGTATTATACAGGAAACATTAGTTCAGTTTACATCACTGTAATATCTCATAATTCAAGATTTTTGTTGATTTTAATTTATTCATAAACTGACATTTTCATATTATTATACTTCTTTTCAAAATTTGTAACATTATACTAGGTTGAGACAAATGCTGGTCGTATTGCGGTGGCTTGGATGGGTTCCACTTTTAGCCTTTGATTTTCTACAGCTTCACCTGTTAGAGATGTAAAGCTATTAACTTTTTCCCTTTTGGTAACTTCTTTAAATTTAAAAAAAAATCTGTATATTCTAAATTATTACCAATGTTTACTTTGCTAGGTATGAGTTGTACTATTATCTAATCATGTTCGACAAGGTAATTCCACGATCTTAAAGGATATATACACATGTGTGTACTTATAAGTTATACCTACATATATACATATGTTTACCTACAAAGTGATGATTGATGAATGCTCACGTTACATATTTTATATTGAAATATCCATTTCAAAGTCTTCTGACATTTGTTTTATGGTTGCTAATTTATGGTGTCAAAATTTTCATTTGCATATAGTTTTAGATAATTTAATTTCACAATTTTCTACTTTCCTTTATTTATCTAAAGTTTTTTACCATCGGTTATTACTTTTGATCCATAGGATAAGATGACTGCCTTAGCTAAAAGACAAAAAAGTTGCATGTGGTGGCATGTTAAATGTTGGCTTAGTAGAATTTGGAATGTGGTGACAGGTCCCTGGTTTGCAGATTTAGGGAGTGTGAAATGTTTCATGATGGTAAGAAGGGAATTTTGGTCAAGTTGATTGGGTAGCTGGATTGAGCTGATTGTTAATTTGTGATCCGAAATTCTCATTGAAATTGGTCCAGCTGACGCCACCTAAAGGATCTCATCTGGATCATAGTTTTACTCTCACGTTGAGATATTTTCAGCCACCTAAAGGATCTCATCTAGATCCTATTTTTACTCTCACATTGAGATATTTTTAGCCACCTCATCTAAAGGATAATGTAGATCCTTATTTTACTCCTTCTCTCCTTTTTTGGTTGCATGAAAGTAGAAGATAATTTTATTGCTATTGTTTGTATGCAAGCAGCTTGTAAAAATCCATCAATTAATTAATAAAGTTTGCCTTTCTCCCGTGGTTTTTTCCCGCAAAGAGTTTTTCCACGTTAAATCTTGTGTGTGATTCTATTTTTGCTTGCTTCTTTGATCATTTATTTATTAACAAGTGGTATTAGAGCGCTGGTTCATTCAACATGGCGTCGTTAAAGTACGATCTTCCGCTATTGGATTGGAACACTCGATTCTAATTATGGTAAGTGAAGATGCGGGCGTTGCTCGCACAAGCTGATTATGATGTTGTATTGGATTGATTCGGAAACAAGAGATTTCAAATATGGGCCGATGATGAGAAGAGAAGGGATCGGAAGGCTTTGTCTCAAATTCAGCTCCATCTACATAGTAATATTTTGCAAGAAGTTTTGAACAAGAAGACAGTTGCTTCTCTTTGGCTGAAATTGGAGTCAATTTGCATGACCAAGGATCTCACAAGTAAGATGCATCTCAAACAAAAATTATTCCTGCACAAATTGCAAGAAGGAGGTAATTTGATAGACCATATTTTTGATTTTAAAGAGATTGTTTCTGACTTGGCTGCAATAAAAGTCAAATATAACGATGAAGATTTGGGTTTAATCCTGTTATGTTCTCTGCCCAACTCTTACTCAAATTTTAGAGATACCATATTATATAGTCATGATACTCTCACTCTAAATGACGTTTATGAAGCCTTGCACGCCAAAGAGAAAATGAAACAACTGGTGTCTTCAAATGGATCAAGCCGAAAGACGAAAGCTTGTCCGTTCGTGGCAGGACAAAGGAGAAAAATTCAAATAATGGATCTCGAGGTAAAGGTTCAATGCCTATAAAGGTCGATCTAAATCTAAAGGAAAATACAAGTCTTGCAAATATTGTAAGAGGGATGGACATGAAATATCCGAATGTTATAAGCTGCAGAACAAGGAAAAGAGAAATGGCACATACAAACCAAAAGATTACAAAGAAGATGAAGTTAATGCCAATTATGCTCGTAATGATAGTTCTGATAATGAGGTGCTTGTTGTTACCGTGTTTGCTGGATGTGCTAAGATTAAGGATGAATGGATACTTGACACTGCTTGCACTTTCTATATGTGTCCTAATAGAGATTGGTTTACAACCTTAGAACCCACAAATGATGCTGGCTCAGTTTTGATGGGTGATGATTCGGCATGTAAAGTAGCAGGAATTGGTTCTATTCAGATCAAGATGTTTGTTGGTGCAATTAGAACTTTAACAGATGTTCGGTTCATTCCCAACATGAAGAGAACTCTGATTTCTTTAAGTGCTCTTGATGACAAAGGGTACAAATATTCAGGTGGAGGTGGTATCCTGAAAGTCACAAATGGTTCTCTTATTGTAATAAAGGGTAATCTTAGGCCGTGGCCTTTATTATCATCAAGGCACTACTGTTTCAGGTAATGCTTCCCCTGTTATCTCAAATAATATTTCTGATTGTGATACTGCTAATCTTTGGCATATGCGTCTTGGGCATATGAGCGAATTAGGTCTATCAGAGTTGAACAAGAGAGAACTTCTTGACGGGTACAACGCAGGCAAGCTGAAGTTCTGTAAGCATTGCATTTTTGGCAAGCATAAGAGGGTGAAGTTCAACACTTCAGTTCATACAACAGAAGGCATTCTAGATTATGTGCATTCGGATTTACGGGGACCGTCTAGGAAAGCATCCATGGGCGGTGCTTGTTACAGATGACAATTATTGATGATTATTCCAAAAGAGTTTGGCCATATTTTTTGAAGCATAAATCTGAAGCTTTTTCAGCTTTCAAAGAGTGGAAGACTATGGTTGAGAGACAAACTGAAAGGAAGGTAAAGAAGCTTCGGACTGATAATGGGATGGAGTTTTGTTCAGATAAATTTAATTCATTTTGCAAGGCTGAAGGCATTGTTAGGCACTACACCATACCTCACACTCCTCAGCAAAATGGGGTTGTCGAGCGTATGAACAGGACTATCATTTCTAAGGCTCGTTGCATGTTGTCAAACGCAGGTTTGGATAGGCGTTTGTGGACTGAAGCTGCTTCCACAGCCTGTTATCTCATCAACTGCTCTCCCTCTGTTACTATTGGTAAGAAAACTCCGATTGTGGTAAGGTCTGATTCTCCAGCAAATTATTCTGAATTGAAAGATCTTGGATGCATTGCTTATGCTCATGTTGATAATGGAAAGCTAGAGCCAAGAGCTGTTAAGTGCATTTCTCTTGGTTATAAGTCTGGTGTTAAAGGCTATAAATTGTCTAATCTTGAAACAAGTAAGTCTGTAATTAGCAGAAATGTTGTGTTTAATGAATCTGCTATGTTACATGATATTCCATCTACTAATGATCTTGTTGAGAGTAAGCAAAAATCAAATGTCCAGGTGGAGCATATTATTGATTCAGATGCTACATCGAACACAGAAATTGAGGGACAGGATGAAGCACCCATTGTTGAGGATCCTCCAGCAGTTATGCAACCACCGCAGCAATCTATTGCAACAAGCAGACCTAGAAGGAATCCAAAACCAGTAAGAAGGTTTATTGAGGAAGCAAATGTCATTGCTTATGCATGTGCTGTAGCAGAAGAAATAGAAGGTATTGTCGAGCCTTCTACATATTCTGAGGCTGTTATCTCTAGTGATTCTGATAAGTGGATGGATGTTATACATGATGAGATGAAGTCACTTGAAAGAAATGACACTTGGGACTTAATCAAGTTGCCTAAAGAGAAGAAACCTATTCATTGCAAATGGGTTTTCAAGAGAAAAGAAGGTGTTTCGCCAAACGATAAAACAAGGTATAAAGCAAGATTAGTTGCAAAAGGTTACAGTCAGATTCCAAACAGGGCAGAAATTGAAAATTTGAAAAGGCAGTTGAGTAGAGAGTTTGAAATGAAAGATTTGGGGGAATGCTAAGAAGATTCTTGGCATGGAGATATCAAGAGATAGAACTTCTGGAAAATTATACCTAAGTCAGAGTGAGTATGTTAGAAAAGTGCTTCATCATTTTAATATGCTTGATGTCAAGCCTGTAAGTACTCCTCTTGCTACACAATTCAAATTGTCATCAGCCATGTGTCCACAATCAGATGAGGATATTGAGTACATGTCTAGAGTTCCTTATTCTAGTGCAGTTGGTTCACTTATGTATGTCATGGTTTGTTCGCGTCTTGATTTATCACATGCTTTGAGTGTTGTCAGTAGATTCATGGCCAATCCTGGAAGAGAGCATTGGAAAGCAATTCAATGGATTTTCAGTTACCTTTATGGGACTGCAAATGTTTGTTTGCAGTTTGGTAAATCTAAAGATGAACTTGTTGGTTATGTGGACTCTGACTTTGCCGGTGATTTGGATAAAAGGAGATCATTAACAGGTTATGTTTTCACAATTGGTGGTTGTGCTGTGAGTTGGAAAGCAACCTTGCAAACTACCGTAGCATTATCTACTACTGAGGTCGAGTATATGGCTATTTCTGAAGCATGTAAAGAAGCTACTTGGCTGAGAGGTTTATACTTTGAGCTTTGTAGAGATATATCTTGCATTACTATATTTTCTGATAGCCAAAGTGTTATATGTCTTACAAAGGATCAAATGTTTCATGAGAGAACTAAACATATAGATGTTAGGTATCACTACATCTGAGATATTATTGCTAAAGGTGGTGTTAAATTTTGCAAGATAAGTACTCATGACAATCCCGCTGATATGATGACAAAGCCAGTTCCAATTACTAAGTTTGAGCTTTGCTCAAGCTTGGTTGGTGCTACAGTATAGTCTTTAGGGACTATTGGAGCAAGACAGATATTTATTTGTTGAAGGAGTTCGTTTTTTATAGTTCATCTTTCTACTTCAAGATGAGAATTCGTATCAAGGTGGAGATTGTTAATTTGTGATCCGAAATTATCATTAGAATTGGTCCAGCTGATGCCACCTAAAGGATCTCATCTTGATCCTAGTTTTACTCTCACGTTGAGATATTTTCAACCACCTAAACGATCTCATCTAGATCCTAGTTTTACTCTCACATTGAGATATTTTCAGCCACCTAAAGGATCTCATCTAGATCCTATTTTTACTCTCACATTGAGATATTTTCAGCCACCTAAAGGATCTCATCTAGATCCTATTTTTACTCTCACATTGAGATATTTTCAGCCACCTCATCTAAAGGATAATGTAGATCCTTATATTACTTCTTCTCTCCTTTTTTGGCTGCATGAAAGTAGAAGATAATTTCGTTGCTATTGTTTGTATGCAAGAAGCTTGTAAAACTCCAACAATTAATTAGTAAAGTTTTCTTTTCTCCCGTGGTTTTTTCCCACAAAGAGTTTTTCCACGTTAAATCTTGTGTGATTCTATTTTTGCTTGCTTCTTTGAACATTTATTTATTAACACTGATAATGGCGGGTGATATGTATGTGGTTATGCTGAAAATGATTATTGGTGCATTTTGTTGCTAAATGATGAAGGAGCGCGATAGGTGATCGAGGGAACGAGAGTTATGGATTGCAATCACCTTGATGTTGGAAGAAAAGTTGCTATTTACAGTGACAGTGTTGATGATAATGATCGTTGTGTGCATGCAGGAAGTGAGTAATGTGATGGAGTAGAGGAGCAGTTTGGTTTTAGAGGTAATGGTTGGCTGTGAAGGAAGTTCAAGTTGGAGGAGGGAAATGTGTGGCAGTTTTTGTGTAGTCGGGTTATGGCTGATTGAATTTCAGGTCAAGTGAATTTGTAATTGCAATTGAAGACAGAAGAGGTCACGAGTGATTGGGTGACAGGATTGTGAATGGCGGCAAGTTGTAGTATTTGAAGAAACTGGTATTTTATTTTGTAGCGACTTTAGGGATGTAGAAGACTGATGTGATTAGTTGCAGGTGCTTGAGGAGTAGGATTGGAGATGTGGAAATGGTGAATTGATGGTGGAAGGTTAATGACAAACAAACATATATTTATGCATGTTTGTTAACATCGTATAATTTATCCATGGTGACAAATAGTTAGCTGCTTGTTACTAAACCAATTTATTCCTTGCAAATAAATTAATCCCCTTCGCTTACATTTGTTAAAGGGCACATATAGTATGTGAATAGGCAAAGAGCTGCATGAGGCAAATGTTCTCTGATTTAAACAACCATTGCAGATCCCCAATGAGTTTATCTTTGAGAAAAAAAACTGTATATACTTTATTATGCCAACTGTAGACTGAAATGTGTAGAAACTAATCCAGACTTCGTTTTACTTGTCAATGACCAAAGGTCATTAACCTAGTAACCTTCGTCATCAACCTAGTGACCCAAAAGGTAAGCACTTAAGAATGATTTTTACTTATTACTGTCGTGCTGATATTGAAAACTTCATATACTTTTTTAATATTTATTCATTGATATTGTACTCCATAGAACATTGGTGTAAAGAGATTTACTTCATGTTACTTATGTGGCGCTTCTTTTCAATGCTGCATGATTGCTTTTTTTTCTATCAAAAAGTATATTAGTTTGTCTTTTACTATGATTTTTTAACCAAATTGTCAACTTATGTTGGCTGTTATATTTATTGGTTATTATTCCATACAACACATGCATGCATAGTATTCCTTCCTTCTTGCAGTCATGCAGCATGTACATTCAGGCATGGACATGAAACACACAATATATCAATGGTTTCTTATGGTGATACGAAAAATGTAAGGTATGTTGTCAATTTTGGTTTATTTGCTTCCAATTTTCAGTGCACACTAGCAACAATTAGATCAACTTTCAGAAGTTCTTCACGCATAGGCCTCAGAATATAATCACCGTTCCAAATTTAAATGGCTTAACATCTTAGTTCTTTGCCTAATTCTCGAAATTACAAATTATCAATATACTTGTAATAACATAGAGGATGATGTTCTGCAAGACATGCTATGAATACGTCAATCAAGTAAGATTATCAAAGAAATAAATCATCTTTTTCTTTGCCTAATTCCCGAAATTTTAAACCCATGGTCTCTCTCAGATTTCAGGCCAATTTCTCTACTTGATGAAATTTATAAGATCTTGGCAATTATACCAAGTAACATAATGAAGACAAATCTGCATGATCTTAATCACCAAATCAAAATGCATTTATTCCAAAAATATTTCATGCATTTTACCGTTTAGTTCGTATATAGCTATTTGAACATAATGATCTTATACAAGTTTCTTTTAGGAAAAACAAGAAAAGTAAAATGAACTAAAGAAGAATAGATTTGTAATAACAATGATGGAAGCTGTTTAATAACATACCAGTGTTACACAAGTGTTGCATGCAGCTATGAAGATTTAGTAAATTGGTGCCCCATCAGACATTGAGTGTAGCTCGAAAATGCAACAACGATGTGGTCTTTAATCCTCATGTGTCATTCTTTCTTCACTTGTGTATTTTACATAGTCTGAGATTGCAGGATGGCCTGATATAGAAGTAGCAGAGAGTAACCATGAGCAATTAAAGGAAATGCACTAAACTTGAGTGCGTAATTAATTTGCAGTAACTCTCTTTAGTAATTTTTTCTAGTCATTCTGGAACAAATAACCCAAACTACCAAATGAACATTAGAACATGAGATATCAATAGTATCCCCTTCATTTAATTAATAACGGCACGCAGCTTTTGCGAAATAAAGCTCACTTTCGTTTGTTACATGGTTTGAAGCGACTATTGAACTTTGCTATCAATTTATGTTCAAGTTATAACTCTAACTATATTTTAACTATTAGGGAGGAAAGCTTCATGTTAGCAACTTTCTACATCATTGCCTTTGATGTACATCAATGCCTTTGAATTGTTGGCCGCTTTGTAAAACTTTGTTGCCTTCTTTGTTGCCATTTGATTTTCATTTTTTGCGTGTTCTCTATTGCCATTTTTCTATTATGATTAGACAGCTGCTCAACAACTAAGTTATACTTCTTGATGGATGCAACATCTATAAGGTTACAAATCAATAGTTTATATAAATTATTTGCCACGTCCCTTAGAGTGATCACACTGAGCCTGGCTATTCTGTGAGTGTTCTTAGTTTCCTTTAATCTGCAAATCAGAATACATAAATGATTACCTTTCAAATGAATGTAAAGGGAACTCTCTATTATACTATGATATATAGGATATAAATGCTAGGAATTATTATATTTGAACGGGATTTTTGCATTAAACCTATGAGATTCTTGAACTTTTATTTATCCACATTTGATTCACAAATACCCTGTCAATTTTGTTGTGGATTGAGAAATTAGGACCTCCTCGCCATATAAAATGGTTTCCACAGAGTTTGGGTTTAGTCAATTTGGCATAATATATGAAGTTTAAAAAGTTTGGGCCCCCAAAAGAATTATGTATTCCTTGATTCATTCTGTCTTGGCTAAAAAGAATGGCGTTGAAATCACCCTTGATGATCCATGGAAGGTTTATTCGATTTGCATGTTCACTTTAACACTGCCTAAGCTCATCCCTACTATCAAACAAATTAAATTTTGAGAATGAATCGCAGTATATAATAAACCCATACATGACGTTTTATGTAAAATGCAAGTAATGTATTGTTCATTAGTGTGAAGAATGATGTTAAAATTGAACCTAAAATGGAAACCGAGCCCAGACAAGGCTCAATATCGAAACTGCAACCCAACTCAGTACTCAGCTTCAATTTCAAAACAGGAACCAAAACTAAAGCTGATACTGTACTTAGTTTTAGTTTTGAAATTGACTCTAGACTCGATTTTGAAATCGAGTTTTGATTTAGTTTAATGCGTTAGTTGTTTTTTCTTTTATGTATTAACGTTCATGGTTGTTGTAATTGCTTTATAAATTATATGGAGAATATATTACATAATATTTTTGTTTTGTGCAAATATGGATTTCAAAAGGATAATTTGATAAATCAGGGTGTGTAGAAAGCATTTACAAGCAAGTTTGGTTATCATTAAGTATTTTGTTATATTATCAAGCTCATGATTGTTGTGTAACTTGGACCTTTTGTGGTATATTTGTATCTTTTTGTTCCTTTGAAGATATGGTTTATCTTTATCTTATAGTAATTTGCTTACAGTAAATTTGCCTATGGAATTTCTTTTCAATATTTTTAGCTTCTAGTTAGGAGAATGATTGAATCTATTTATGTTACTGAAGGTATCAATTGCATATTTTAAAATGATTTATATATCTCGAATTCGCAGCACATTAGTCGTGTGACAAATTATCAGTTTGAAACATATAATATGTGTTTTTGATTGTCAATTTGAAACTCATAGTAATCGTTGCAGATTATCATCTTGAAACAATTATTAAGTGTTGCAGATTATCAATTCGAAACACTCAGCAAGTGTTGTTGATTATCAGCTTGAAACACTCAGCAAGTGTTGTTGATTATCAGCTTGAAACACTCAACAAGTGTTGCTGATTATCAACTTGAAACACTCACCAAGTGTCGCTAATTATCAAGTTGAAACACTCACTAAGTGTTGCTGATTATCAGCTTGAAACACTCACTAAGTTTTGCAGGTTATCAATTTGAAACACTCAATAAGTGTTTCAATTTGACAATCTGAAACATGATATAGGTGTTTCAAAAATCTGCAACATACTAATCTGCAACACCTAAAACGTGTTTCTAAAATTTTTAGCAACATTTTATTACCGTTTCAAATTGGGTATTTTGGGTTTTGTGGATTTTTTATTTTAATATTAGATTAAAGATGAAAAGGGGTGTTGCTACTATGTTTCTATTTTGTGTAATTCACCTTATTTAAAATTTGAGTAACCCAAAAGGGTTTAAATTTGGGTATTTGATTTGATTAGGTTAGAGTTCTATTTTGAATCCAAACGTATTCGTACTTGAAATATGTCAAATGTAAACATTTTCTGCCTTTTTGACCGCTTCAAATTGGTAATTAAACCCACTTAAAATGTTCAAATCGACGGATCGTTTATTAATTTTAAATTCCAAATTATTTCTATGTTTAAACAATTTCAAATTTTCATATTTGTGTGAAAATTTTCAAATATCCATATTTAGGACCATCGATCATATTCAATTAACTCGGACAATCAGATTTCATTTCTTTCATCTATGACTTCTTTATCCTCCGAATCGGTGTTTTATTTATTTCCATGCACTTTGAAACTCTACTCAATTTTCTCAGACCAATTTCTATCTCAAATTATTTTGAGATATTTCCCAATTTCTTTGTAAACCTCATCTGTCAACATTTACTTATCCATCCTTGCAATTACAATCCCAGTTCAACCAAAAATCCTTAAACCTACTAAATTTTCTCAACACTTATTGAAGAGTGTAAATAACACCTCTTCTTCAGGTTACAAATT
Organism: Allium sativum; assembly: GCA_030737875.1. Classification (NCBI taxonomy): domain Eukaryota; kingdom Viridiplantae; phylum Streptophyta; class Magnoliopsida; order Asparagales; family Amaryllidaceae; genus Allium; species Allium sativum. Next base: position 705,481,616 of record CM060916.1, on the reverse strand, counting down.
ATCGACTTGAAAATTTCCAAAATCAATTTCTTTTTATAACTTTTATGCATAACCCAAATTTAAGCAGAAAATATTTGTGTAACACCAAAAAAGGGTGAATTAGATAAAGTGGAAATTATAAACATACATGTATAAGTGTATGTAATACTTTATTTTTAATCTAGTATTGGAATCATTCCAACACACAACACCAAAATGATCAATTTGAAACGGTAATAAGATGTTGCTAAAAATTTTAGAAACACTTTTTAGGTGTTGCAGATTTGTATGTTGCAGATTTTTGAAACACCTATATTATTTTTCAAATTGACAAACTGAAACATTTATCAGGTTTTTCAGTTCGATAATCTACAACACTCAGTGAGTGTTTCAACTTGACTATCTACAACACTCGATGAGTGTTTCAGTTTGATAATCTGCAACACTCGATGAGTGTTTCAAGTTCATAATCTGCCACACTCGGTGAGTGTTTCAAGTTCATAATTTGCAACACTTATCGAGTGTTTTAACCATAAATATACAATTGGTACTTTTTGTAACACAAATACGAGTATTAATTACCAATTGTAGCTAATTTTCAATAATCATAACCATAAATTTGCGATAAAGATATAATTTATTCAAATCTCCTTTGTCAAAACAGGAAATTAATCAATCTCAACACAATATGAATACTACAGATTCCATGCATGTGGATACAACAAATAATGGTGATGCATACAGTATCAACTAGGAGGCCGGATCATTTTGAATGGAAAAGGGACTAGTTGAGTTCAAGCTAAGCTAGTTAATATTAATACACAACAAAGAGTTACACATAAAGTGGTGTCTGCTATTAAAAAACGACCTAAATCTAATCTAATAAGTTCAAGAACTTTGAAAAAACGTGCAGATAAATTGAATATAAATTATAATCGAATGATTGTCTTTACACCCACAAGTCAAGGAAATAATAAAAAGTTATTAAAGAGTAGATTATCTAAAGCAGATAAAGTAGATTAATAAGAAATTTTGAATTAAAAACTGTGTAGGGAAAATATCTTTGAACTTCCTTATCCAAATCTTAACATATGCAATAATTAGAATAATTATATTCTCATGATTACAAAATACTAGACATTTATTTAAACTTTAGAGTTGTTTGAATCTTAACCTCATTTGTTTCCTCAGTCATGTTTTTCAATGCTTCTTTTATTGTTTCTTCTTAGACCATTATTTCTCGTAGAAACTGTAGTTTTTTCTTTTGCCAATACACCAAAAAAACAACAACAAATCAAGCTTTTTTTATTGGGCGGTCAGAAGGAAATTGAAAGAAAACGCAAATATATTAGGGTAGATATGAAAGAAAGGTAAGAAAAGGAGTCATTTGTTATTATATCACAGTTTCATATATATGCTCACATTTTTTCAGATATGTTGTCATGTAAGACTAATTGTAAAAATATACTTATGCATATACAAAGAATGAACAAAATAAAATAATAATTCCTAAAAGTTATGAATCATCAATAATCTATAAATGTGTAAATTAGATTTAGTCCAAACGTTAAGTGATAAGGCACATGATCGACGCTTTCTAATGAACTAAAAAATCATGAATTTTGTAATAATAACTGCAAGCGCACAGATCGTGTAATATGCAGGTCGAACACAAGGAGAAATTTTAAATTTTATTATTTATATATTTCTTGGGCGAATTAGACAAATCATGGAGGTTGGTTTTGAAAACAATAATAATTGAAACTGTAATTTGATTCAGAACAAATCTAATTGAACTGATGATCAAATCACAATTTTCAATTAAAAAGCAAATAAAACTATCAATCAGATCTGAATCTAATCAAATCCAATTTAACCTAGGAAGGCAATTAAAAAGCAGAAACTAAAATTGAAGAAATTAAATAACAAGCAGAAAGTAAAATTAGGATTACCACTGAATCTAATCAGACGGTCAATCACTAATGAAAAAGAAAAATAGTGCTCTACCAAATCTAATTGTGTAGATAACACTAATTGCTAAGAAAATAAAAATGTAGAAAAGAGAAAAGAAGACTTTCAATTTATGGATCATCTTTACAATGAGATTACAACGGTATTTATAGGATAGATAGCCAACTTAAACCCTAATGCAATCACACTGGGCCTTATTTAATTCTATTAAAATGGGGCCTTTCTTCTTTTATCCTTGCTTCCTTGGTAATTTTGCATTGATTTGTGATATGCATAGCCTTTCCGCCAATTATTTTCTTGTCCAAAAAGCAATTGGATGTGAGATCTTCGTTAGCAATTCTTCAAATGTAAATGTACAACAATTTGATCTCTATTTTTATATTTTCTGACTGCATGTGGTTAAGTTGGCATATCTGTGAAAGTGACAAAATAATACCCAAGTAATATTTATTAATATACAAATGATAAGATATAAGAGCATAAAATAAACACATTTTTATGTTAATCAAATACCCCCACACTTATCTTTTACTCGTCCTCGAGTAAAAAAAAACCGAAGATCTGCACTAGATAGGTCACACTTTCGTAGGAAACACGGTTGCATTGAGCGTATGCAACAAGCCGTTAAACCTCTAAGTGTTCCTAGTAGGACGAGTGGTGTCTCGTGAGGGTTTTCAGCGGATACTACCCACAAAATCCAAATGCAGTATGCTATGGTTCAAATGCAACTACATGAATGAAACAGACATATGCAAATGAAACTAAAAATGAAAACATGACTTATTTCAGGAAAGTGGTACAACAAATTAAGTTAACAATTTCTAGTTAGTTGATTTTATTTTAGATACCTCAACTTATCACAAATTTTCAACACAATTCAAGTTTTCAAATGTTAAATTCCAGTTTGGCCAGTTGGTTCGGTTGATAACAAAGTGCAGCCGTGAAATAAATTCTTAGTTTGCTTGTCACAGTTTGTGAAGTGGTATTCTAATTTCCTTGTGTATGGCTAGTTAAATCAATAAGGTCAAGAAATGTTTAGGCATCATCGCTTATTCTCTATCTCTATAAAAGTTAAAATTTATGATTAATTGCGTACGCCTAACTTAAAAGACCAAGGTATACCACTCATACACTGCCTTACAGACTGACGGAGAGTTCGGACAGAGCTTGGCGGATTGTGCAGACCGACGCTGATTTTGTCAACAATATGTCAGTAATCCTTAGGTGTCCAACTCATAAAATGAGACCAAGATATACCAACGCTGACTTTGTCAACAACATGTCGGATAGAGCTTGGCGGGTTTGCACCAACGCTAGATATACAAGCAATGTTGGATACCCTTGGATTGCTATTATTATTATTATTGAAAGTATAAGAACAAGAGAGAGTTACACGAATTCGGCTTAACACAACTTAGTTTTAAAGATTCGAAAAGCCAATATAAGTATTTTAAGTCCTCCACTTATTTAAACAAAGACTACAATATAGAATATATTTCATGGCCATCACCTAAGAATCTCTCTATGTGCTGGTTACACTATTATCCCACAAAATTCAACTTTTCATTATATTTCTTATTCGATCTAAGTTGAGAGAAAAAAATTCTATCAACTGATTAAAAATTGTAAACTTACTTTGTTGTATCAATCTAAAATGAGTCGTATTTCCAAAAAATAATAATTATGGTATGTTACTACGATCTAAAATGTATGATGGTCCTATCTGAAAGTATGAAATTGAAAAAGAAAAAGAAATTAAATAAATAAAAAATAAAAAGGTTGCAATGCAGACTCTCCCCCACCCTAGAACTAAACAGTGTCACACTGTAAACTTTCCTAAATTTGAAAGATCGAACCGAAAGATGGATTAAATGCAATATGATTTGTAAAATGAAATGCAATTTAACCACTATATGATTGTGCTAATTGTATGAAAAATTAAATCTACAATGATGTTGAATATTTTGTGATGAATGATTCCTCCTTTCCCTCCCCACACTTGCCTCCATCAAAGATGATGCCCAATGATTTCTTATTTGATTTATGAGGTGTAACAGGCATGTCAGTGAATTCTGAAATGGAAATCTTTCCTATGAAAATTGTGTCATGCCAATGATTTATACAATTCAGATGCAGATTATCCCATAAAATTTTCAAAGGTTTTTCTTCTTGGTCCTCGGTAAGATCAGAGGCCAAGATCATGGAAAAAATTCTATAGAGCCCAAGTAAGCATACTCAAGGTGTAACATCCCACATATTTCAACCATTTAAGATATTGAATTTAATTTAATTATTGAATGTAAAAATCATTTTTTAAATAAAGTTTTTTTTATTAATGAAATTTATTAATTTATGTTGTAAGATTGAATGAAATTAATGTGTGCATTCTAGATGAAATAAATACATACATGTATATATCTTTGGCCATCGTCTTTAATACATTCCTTGTTTGTTCAAAATGTAAATTTTAGGAATTCAGAACGTGGATTACATGTCCAATTAAACCTTCATTAATTAATTTAAGTTGCAATGTTAACTACGCATTCATTTCATTCCTTTGTATATTTATTTATTTCCCTTCAATCTAATAATTTCTTTCACTTCATTCCATTTTTACACATCCTATTTTATTTACGTATTTTTATTTCTTAAATTTTCATCTTATTTCTCCTTTCCTATCTTTCTTTCCCATCGTTATTTTATTCCAAAAACAAACCATCTCCATGTATATATATGTTGGCTAGCTTTTAGACCAAGCCACAAAGATCCAAACACATGTCTAATACGAATTTTGTTCGTGAAGTTGCATCCTCGAGATTCGCGATCGCCTCCATGACCACGATCCAATCCGTTCACGTCAGTTCGATCCGATCCGATCCCTGAAGCTGAGAGATGAAGGCCATGACCAAGTCATTCACGATCCTATAATATAGGATCTCACGACACCTGTCCACAAATCCATCAAGCCACGAACCAGTCCGAGATCTTCGGGATTTGTGCCATGTCTGACCACGATCCATCTGCAGATATCACCTATAAATGGCCCTAGGCTTGGCATTTTTCAGGAGCTTTTTGGCAGTTCTACTTATTGTTCCTACCATTACTGTCTCTGCATTATTTCTTACTAATATTAATTCGAAATCATTAAGTGAATCAATATTGTAAAGGGAGATTGAGAGAAAAATCATTGATTATACCCGAATCTTACGTATAATCATAGATATAAATTTGACGTAGGCTCGTTAACGCCGAACCACTATAAATCTTGTGTGTTTTCTGTGTTTCTTGCATTTCTAGATATAAATCTCTGCCAATTCAGGTAATTTGGGTGTTAGAGCCACTTTTGGATCTAACATTTTGGTTCTTTCACTGAGAACGAAGTCTCAGCATATTGGATTGTAGTTCTATTGTTTGGATAGTCAAGTCCAAAGAAAATAGTCCAAAACCCCACTGTTTCGATTTTTGAAGATTTCAGTAAAGCTCAGATATCATGGCTGGAAAGAAGTCTAAGGAAGTACGAACTTCGCAAGCGAATGAAGCTGTGAACGAAGCAATTGAAGAAAGCGTGCATGAACAGGTCGAGGAAGAGCTCTCGGATCGTGGCAATGTTGGGTCGATCCGATCCAGTGATGGAGCAATGAACCAGACAGATGAAGGGGTAACTACCCGATCGCAGGACCACGCCACGATCCCTCCTGCACCTGTCACCACGACCCGACGTCAAGGGGGTACCACCACCCACCAATCTAGTAGGACCACGATCTGAACTGACAATCAGACTACTACTCGACCTGAGAAGGAAATTATGGCTCATTCTGCTCGTGCTGGTACTTCTGCTCAACCCGGATCAAGTTCCTTGCGTATAAGAGAAGATGAAGATGACCAGTTCGACCCTTCTGCTCTAGTTACCGAAGGACATCTGACATGAATACTTGAAGCATTGGACAGGCAAACTGACGAATTGGCCGCCCAAAGGCAGGAGAGCTCGTTATTGCGTCAGAATATTACTGCCTTTAGAAGACGAATACATGATATTCAAAGGCAGGTTTCTCCACCTCCAGCTTACCCTTTATCCCCGGAACATACATCCTCATCTAAAGAACCTCGGAGAAACCGTTGATGGCCTCCATTGGAAATGGCTGAGAATATAGAAGTGCTTAATCAGGAAACCAATAACCGTAACTTAAATGAGCCCATATTGCTACCCAGGAATGGAGGCGTTATTGATCCATCTCAGAATCGACATGTTCCTCCTGCTTGTCGTGCGACTGATCGCGACAATAGGGGGCAAGGGAGTTCTGTCCAGGACCCAGACCTTGCAGCAACACGTCAAAGAAATGCTGGAGGAGTCCGCGGGCAAGAAGTGCTGATCTCGAATCCACCCTGACCCATGCGAATGTCGAAGCCATGATTAGGCAAATAATGGTGGAAAGTCGCGGACAAAGAACTGAAGATTAGGGTATAGGCCGTAGTCATTCGCCTTTTACAGACGATATTTTAGAGGTTCGATTCCCGAGGAAATTTAACATGCCATCCATGAACCGTTATGCGGGAAAGGCTGATCCAGTTCAACACCTGATGAGATATTCATGGTACATGAATGCGGCTGCCGCCTCCGATGCTGTGAAGTGTAAGGTGTTTCCGATATTCTTGGAGGACACGGCGCTAATGTGGTTCACTCGGTTGCCAGCGCGATCGATCTCTAGTTTCAGGGAATTAAGTGAACAGTTTGTAAATCAGTTCCGATTACATACCCAGAGATCTAAGAATGTCATTGAGTTGTCCCTCATTAAACAACGTCTGGACGAATCCTTGAGGTCCTATTTAGATCGCTTCAATTTAGCGGTCACAGAGGTTAGACATCCCTATGAACAAACTGTTTCGATGGCTCTGATTGACGGAGTAGATGAGGATACTGAGTTTGGAAGATACCTGGTCCGTAAACCACCATTAACCAGAGAGATATTCTACGAAAAGGCCAACATCCGCATGCGTCGGGAGGATATTTATGCTAACCGAAAGAGGAAGGCAGCTGATAAGGGGGATATCCCAACTAATGCGACCATTAAGCAAACGGGAGATAGCTCAGGAAAAGTTGAAGTTAATGTCGGGAACAAGAATCAAGGCAGTGGTCGCCAATCGGGGAATAGTAATAACAATAATCGAAAAAGAAATCGAGGAAACGACTCTCAGAGAAGATCGCGACCCAGACCGTTTGAGAGCTTCACACCGTTAAATGATACATTGAAAAACATCTTTCTGGATATATATAATGTCCTCCAATACAAAAGGCCTCCTCCAAGAGATTCTACAGAAAAAGAGCGTGAAACTGGGAAATTTTGCCTTTTTCATCAGGTCCATGGTCATTCCACAAACGAATGTCGTCATTTGAGAGATGTGATTGAAAAATTGCTCCGAGAAGGGAAGCTTGATGAATATAAGGTGCTTCCTAGGGATAGGGGGCAAGCCGTACAAGCCCCGAACCAAAGCCAACCCACTGCTAAACCGATAGCTCAACAAAAAGGAAAAAAATATTGTTATCAATACCATAGTTGGTGGGCTTCACCTGGCAGGGCACAGTTTCAGAGCTATGGATCAATAGTGAATGCAGCTAAATAGCATTTTGAAGTAGGGGAATGTAGCAACCCTGAGGATAACACTCCGGTTAAGCAGCAAAAGACGATGTCTGATGAAGTCATATTTCGCGAGCAAGAGAGTATTGAGGTTCACTCCCCAACTGAAGACCCATTAGTGATCACCGTCACCATCGGTCCAGCTATAGTTCATAAAGTCTTAGTAGATAATGGGAGTTCATTCAACATTCTGTTCAAGAAAACATTCGACCAAATGAAACTCGAACCGAAGGATTTGAAACCATGCGATGGTTGGATACGTGGATTTAATGGGGCCTCGACCGCTCCAATGGGATACGTGGAATTATCAGTAACCCTTGGGGAAGGAGAACGTCAGAGAGTGAGAATTCTCCTCTTTGTAGTCCTGGACATTGAGTCGCCGTACAATGCCTTCTTGGGCCGGCCAGCCCTAACCAAATTCAGGGCCTGCATTGCACCCTGGTGCCTGTTGTTGAAGTTCCCGACGGATGCCGGCATAGGCATAGTCAGAGGAGATCAAGTGTTGCACGAACATGCTACATTGCAGAGTTAAAATTGCTCCGCAAAGGGAAAGATGTAGAAACAAAAGGTGGTTCTTCCCCCTCCGAGGGAGGAATCGTCATAGCAACTAAAGAAAATACCTTCGGGAGGGTCGCCCAAAGAGTTTCTCGAGGATATAGATCCCAGAAGATCCTGGGGCAGAATGGCGACTCCCAATGAAGCGATTGTGGATGTACCAATCGATGATAGTGACCCAGAGAAGGTCCTGAAGATTGGATCCCAGTTGGTTCCTGTTCGAGCCAAAGAATTAACAAATTTCCTGAAAGCTAACTTGGATGTATTCGCCTGGACCCATGCGGACATGTGTGGGATATCTCCCTCGATTATGAGTCATTCGTTAAGCATCAACCCAAAACATCCTCCTGTCAAGCAGAAAAGGCGAATGCTTGGTTAAGAGAGGTCTGCCGCCTTGAAGGAAGAAGTCGAAAAACTGAGGAGTAATGGATTTACTAAAGATTCAACATACCCTGACTGGATTTCAAATCCGATTTTGGTAAAAAAAAAAAGGCCAATGGAAAGTGGCGTACATGCATCGACTTTTCAGACCTAAACAAAGCCTGCCTAAAAGACAGCTTTCCGTTACCTCGAATCGATTAGTTGGTAGATTCAACCGCGGGTCATGAACTTCTTTCTTTTATGGATGCATACTCGGGGTACAATCAAGTCCCCATGCATGTCCCAGACCAAGAGCATACCAGTTTAATTACAGATTTGGGATTATACTGCTATGTGGTGATGCCTTTCGGTTTGAAGAATGCCGGCGCTACATATCAGCGATTGGTGAATAGAATGTTCTACAACCAAATCGGGAAAACAATGGAGGTATACGTTGACAACATGTTGGTAAAGTCCAAACGATCGTCATATCATACTAATGATTTAGCAGAGATGTTTGAGATTCTCCAAAAATATGGGATGAAACTGAATCCTTTGAAATGTTCATTTGGGGTAGCATCTGGAAAATTCCTAGGATTCATCGTCAGCTCGCGTGGAATCGAAATCAATCTAGATCAAATTACAGCCATTCGAAACATCCAAGAACCAAAACAAATTAAGGACGTCCAGAGCCTCGCTGGAAAGGTGGCGGCGCTGAGTAGGTTCATCTCCAAAGCTACAGATAAATGCATCCCGTTTTTCGAGCTGATAAAGCGAGGCAAACGCAACTTTAAATGGACTCTCGATTGTATAGAAGCATTCTAGAATCTGTTGAACCATTTGGAAAGACCCCTGATACTGTCTAAGCCTGTGGATCATGAGGATTTATTTGTGTACCTGGCAGTGTCATCTCACGCAATCAGTTCGGCTTTGGTAAGAGAAGAGGATAAGGTACAAAGACCGGTGTACTATGTGAGTAAGAAATTGGCGGGTGTAGAACGGAATTATCCAAAAATAGAAAAGCTGGCGTATAGCTTACTAATTGCATCTAGAAAACTTCGCCACTACTTCCAATCTCATCCCATTACTGTGTACACCGATCAGCCTCTTAAATAGGTTCTGCAAAGGCCAGAAGCATCAGGAAGACTACTCAAGTGGAACATTGAGCTAAGTCAGTTCGATTTGAATTTCCAGCCCCAAAGGTCGATAAGGGGGCAAGGGCTTGCGTACTTCATAGCGTAGTTTACTATCCCGGATGATGATGTAGTAACTGAGGAGGACGATCCGCCAAAGCTACTCCTTGACCCTAATGCCTGGAAACTATACACAGATGGAGCTAAAAATGATAGACGATCTGGTGCGGGAGTAGTTCTCGAAACTCCAGAGAAACGGTTAATTTATTACGCTCTTAGAATGGAGTTCCACGCCACTAATAACGACTCCGAGTACGAAGCCCTAATTGCCAGGCTGGAACTCGCAAAGGAATTGGATATTACAAAGCTAGACATCTTTTGCGATTCCAAGATAGTCGTAAATCAGGTCACTGGAAAGTTTCAGGCCAAGAGTCCAAGGATGATATCGTACTTGGAAAAAGTAAATAAGTTGCTGGATGGTTTTGACAACCACAGCATATCTCATATTCCCCGAACGGAGAATCAAAAGGCAGACAAGTTAGCAAAAATGGCTAGTTCAGATAATCCTCACGATACGGAGCTGGTCCCAATTGAAGTACTACATTCTCCTGGCATAGATCAGATGGAAGTTGATCTAGTACTAGAGATTGAGCCAGAGAAAGAGTCATGGAAGACTCCTCTAAAGAAGTTTTTGATAAATGGAACGCTTCCAGCTAAGAAAAGTGAGAGGTGTGCAGTTATACAAAAAGCTTCCCGATATGTGTTGCAAGGCACTGTCCTATACAGACAAGGTTTCTCGATGCCCCTCCTCTGGTGTATCGCCTATGATGACATCAAGCGTGTGTTGAAAGAGGTCCATGAAGGAGAATGTGGCGATCACACTGGAGGGCAAATGCTGGCGAAGAAGATATTGCGATATGGCTATTTCTGGCCAAACATAAACTAGGATGCAGCCAAGTATGCACGACATTGTGATGCTTGCCAGAAATTCTCCAAGATTCCTAGGGTGCCACCTAGCCAGTTGAAGACAATGACAAGCCCGTGGTCTTTTGCTATGTGGGGAATTGACATTATTGGGGGCCTTCCCATAGCAAAGGGCGGAGCAAAGTTCGTTATTATGGCCGTTGATTATTTCACTAAATGGGTAGAAGCAGAGCCTTTGACCACGATCACAAACAAGCGAGTGATCACCTTTGTCGTTAAGAACATTATATGTCGATTTGGGATTCCAAAAGTCATCGTAACCGATAATGGGACCCAATTCGACAAGACCGAGTTTCGAGATTTCTGTTGGAAGTATCACATTGAGAAAAGATACACCTCTGTGGCACATCCGCAATCGAACGGACAAGTTGAAGCGACAAACAAGGTGATCAAATCCATTCTAAAGAAAAGATTGAAGAGGGCCAATGTAACAGCCCGCATTTTACGTATCGGAAGATCGTAAAATATTTTTATTTTATTCCCTGAGGGTTGGATCATTCTCATCTTTTGATATGTTGCTTATGGGGATGTGTGACATGTCCATAATTTTTACCGGTTTTGTGTGTGACCATTTTGCCCCGGTCAGTCTTGTACTGGGCATAACTTTTGACTCAGGTTGAATCAGAGGGTGAGACCTATGCCATTGGAAAGGAATTGATGATTCCCTTTCCGTAGAGTGGTTACATTAAGGATTTGGTTCAGCGGTTTGGGAGAAATTGCTGTTTTAAGGTTTTATAGTTGGCTATTCAGGCTTTGGAAGGCTAATGGGCTGATTTGGAGAAGGCCCATTAGAGGGTAGGTGGAGACTATAAATAGGGGGTAAGGGATATGGAGAAAGGTTGGCATTTTCCATTCTCTTATGGGGAGGCTTTGATCTCCTTCTTCCTCTAACATCTTTCCACCATTAAAATTCCAAATCCAAGGGGGAAATCGAAGATCTATACCATTCGAGGCTAGATCAACATCGTTTCAAGGGCGAATTCATCGGATTAAAGGGTTTGATTCGAAGTGTTCGCTGTCCGGATTGCTTTTTCATCGCTTTTGCTTTGTTTTGGAGAATTGGTGAGTGATTTACATCTCTCATTCGGATGCATGCAAGTATATGGGTTTTAGGTTGTTAATTTCATCATTTCCATGTTATATTCCTTAGATCGACACCATGCTAAGTTTATTTGACATGTGAATCACTTTAGGATCTGATCTAGATAATTTAAATGGTAAGTTTCATGTTATTTCATGAGTTTATACAAGTTAGATCTATATTTGTGTTCATATGTTCAATTATCATGTTTTTGGGGAAATTTATGTGTTTTGATGAAAATTGTTAGATGGATGATATTGTTGGATGCATAACATGTTTGTGGTTGCGTTTGGATGAATTGGATGAGCCGGTTTCGTTGGATTCATCGTTTGGCGAAGTTTTGGTCAAAATCGGAGTCAAATTGGAGCTATGTAGGTTTCTGGTCGGTTTTGGAGCTAGTCGGGTCGGTCGAGGCGCTCTGATGGCTCTGGTCGGTCCAGAAGGGTCTGGAATGAGGTGGACGGTCATAGTATGGCTTGGGGAGCAAGTCAGGGAGCTGATCGGTTTTCTTTTCTTTGGAAGCAAATCCTGGTCGGTCGTGCAGGGCTGGTCGGTTTTGAAGGGGCTGGTCGGTCATAACGTGGACAGTCCAGAAGTTGAAGTGTGAAGGATTGAGTCGGTCAGTCCACTCTGGTCGGGTCGGTCTGAAGCGGGTCGGTCGTGTGGAAACTATTCTAGAGTTCTGGTTCTGGAGCAGGCAGGTCGGTCCATCCCTGGTCGGTCTTTTGGATGGATCGGTCGATCTCCACATTGAAGGAGGGTCGGTCGAGTAGGTTGATTGATCCGGTCTGTATGTAGGTCGGGTCGAGCAAGGTGTGGGTCGAGCTTTGCATACGGGTCGGTCAGATGGTGGCATATCTGGTCGGTTTTGAAGGGTCGGGTCGGTCAGATGGTGGAATATCTGGTCGGTCGGTCGGATGAGTGTTGTGACTTCGAAGTGGTTCAAGTAGGAAGACTCGAAGTGATGAATGTGTTCGTTGATCAAGGTGGAACAACGAATGCGGAGACAACTCAAAGGTCGTGAGTTGGTGGATAATGGCTGCTCGAGAAAGTTGCTTGAGCTATGAAACATCGTCAAGGTTGGACAATTAGAGATGCGAAGGCCGAGAGGTCATCATTGTCGTAAGTTCTAGCAGGCTCAAAGCAGGGGTACGATGGGTATCGTTGAAAGGCCCAAAAGACCGGTTGTAGGTCAAGTACCTTGGGTATCGTTGAAAGGCCTAGTTGTCAAGGTTGGACATATGGAGTTCATGCTAGAACTGGGGTTACCATTAGCCCTTGACATATGGCAGGGTTGGCCGTCATACGGTAATGATGATTTCGAAGCGGTATTGGCGGTGATAGCCAGAGTCGGTTATGGATGATTGTTTGTTCTGTTTGTACTATCTCACATAGATTATCCAAAGTCGAGGGAGATGTTCTTTGAGTGCTTAAGTGATATTGGTTTAGGCCTCTGGCGAGGGTACTTGAGGAATGTTAAACTCGATTAGGGTTGTCTGTGTGAGACTTAAATAATCTAGATGTTATGTGTGTTCTCTATGATTGAATGGGTGTTCTGGTTTCTATGGATGAATGGTTGAAATGCTTGGTGTAAAGGCTATCACTGTCCGATGTGGGGAAGATAAGGTTGAGTTCTTCTCTGATGATGTGGGTAGATAAGTTGTTCATTTACCCATTCTCATATGCTTTCTTGTTGAAGTTTTTAAGCTGTATTATCGCTCACTAAGACTATTGTCTGACTCAAGGTTTTATGTCTCCTCTTATTACCTTGGGCTGTTCATCTGGTTGTGGATGGGCAGACTAAGTAGCAGGTTACAGGTAATGGAGCTTAGTGATACGAGGAAGCTGAGCGATGACGAGCAGGAGGCTGGCGTACCAGTTTTATTCTATCTAGTATTTCTGTTTCCGCTGTTTGAGTTGCTTGAGAGTTGTAGTGAGGCCTTATGTACAAACTTGGATATCAGTTGGATAATCTTTCTGGATGTTGAAAGAGTTTCAAAAGTTTGCTATATGATACCTCATTACTATCACCTGTTGTATATGTTCTATTATATTTTGTCCTTGCGCTGTGAGTCCTACGACAGGTTTCGATGTGTTCACTTACTATGATGATCGTCCATAGCAGCCTGGCACGCCTTTCAGCGCATTATTCCTCTTGTTTAGTGCGGGGGTTATGGGCGGTCGTCACATTTGGTATCAGAGCTCTGGTCAACGATTTTGGCCAAAATTCGAAGACGTAATTACGTATGAGAGACGTATTTGTAGATTTCAGTTGAATGTTTACTATATATATTAGTATATATAGTAGTAGCAGTTGTACCTCTTTAGCAGTTTTCTTGGAAGTGGCTAATTATTCTAAATTGCAGATTTAGAATGAGTAGACGACCATCAAGACACGCTGCTAGGGGAGCTAATACTGGAGGGGGAAATGGTGGTGAACCAGATTACCCGGCCATGTTTGAAGCCATGGCAGAAGCAATTATGCGAAGGGTACCCGCTCCAGTGGCGGCTACGGTAGATGTAGGTGTGCGAGTTCCTAGGGTAGATTTTGCAAAGATGAGCAAGGACTTTACATCTCTAGGAGGGAAACCATTCAAGGGAACTGAGCCAGCTGAGGAGGTTTAGAGGTGGATGGATTCATGTGTTCGAATCTTTGGAGACTTGGGTATTGAGGATGCAATGAAAAGAAAGCTTGCATCAAGGCAGCTGCAGAGCAGGGCCATGGAATGGTGGAATTCTGTTATACTCGAGACTCCGGAAGAGGAGATTTCATGGGAGCAATTCCAAGCTAAGTTTGAAGCAAAGTTTATCTCCACTGCTCAAAAGTCCGTTCTCTTCAAGAAGTTCGTAGAGTTGAAGCAGAATGGCAGATCAGTTCTTGACTACATTTCTGATTTTGAGGCTTTGTCTAGATATGCTCGTTCATACATTGATACACCCTATCAGAAGAACGAGAAGTTTGTCTTGGGTTTGGATGCTCATATTGGAAAGCCGCTTGTGGACCACCTTGATGATTCATTTGAAAAGATTGTGGAAAAGGCTATTCGTCATGAGAGCTTGTTTCCCAAGGAAGCAAATGTTGTTGCTGCAACCAAGGAGGTTCAGAAACCACAGCAGGGTGGTAATAATAAAAAGAGGAAGCAGCAACAACAGAAAGGAAAGGATGGCCAAAAGAAACCCAAGAGTGAGGTGCTTTGCTTTAACTGCCAACAGAAGGGTCATTATTCAAATGAGTGCAATAATCCCAAAGCTGAGAAGAAGTGCTTCAAGTGTGGAAAGCCTGGGCATGAGAAGAAAGATTGTCCAGAATCAGCTAAGGGCAAGCAGATTGTGAAGGCATATGCTTTGGAAGTCGTGCCATCTTCTTCAAGAGCTCCTACTGCAGAGGAGAAGGGAAAGGGTGTTGTGGTGCAAGGTACTTTTTCCGTTAACGGTGTTTCAGTTCGAGTTTTGTTTGATACTGGAGCATCACATTCATTCATCTGCAATGAGCTTGTGTGTCGCTTGGGTTTGGAACCCGAGATTTGTGATAGACCATTGATCGTGACTAATCCAGTTGGGGGTTCGTCCAGTTTGTGCATGGTTTGCCGTGGTTTAGTGTTATCGAGTCATGGTTGCTCTTTTATGTGTGATTGCTTTGTTCTTAACTTCGCTGGGTATGGGATCATCTTGGGCATGGATTGGCTCAAGAGATATGCGGCAAGGGTGAATTGCGAGAAGCTAGAGGTGAGGGTCGGGGATGTGGAAGGGCGAAAGGTGTTGATTAGATGTAAGCGCGAAGACGGGGTCTTCGTGAGTTATCTATATTCGCTTGGGATTCCACAGGAAGACCTATCATCAGTGCTGATCGCTAATGAGTATGTAGATGTCTTTGACGAGGACAAAGGGTTGCCGCCGCATCGCGAGATCGAGTTTAGGATCGATTTGGTCGAGGGTGCGAGACCAATTGTTATGCCACTTAGGCGGATGGCGCCTAAGGAACAGCGAGAGTTGGAGGTGCCAGTTAGAGACCTTTTGGGAAAAGGTTTCATTCGGAGGAGTGTTTCCGAGTGGGGTGCACCAGTCGTGTTTGCAACTAAAGCAGATGGCTCGTTAAGGTTGTGTGTGGACTATCGTGAGCTGAACAAGGTGACTAAGAAGAACAAGTATCCGTTGCCAAGGATTAATGACTTGTTCGATCAGCTTCACGAAGCCAAAGTGTTTTCTCAGATGAATTTGGCAACGGGATTTCACCAGTTGAGAGTAGCTAAGGATAGTGTGCCAAAGACTGCTTTTAGGACACCGTCCGGATTTTTCGAGTGGTTGGTGATGCCATTCGGGTTGACTAACGCGCCAGCGTATTTTGTGGATCTTATGAATAGAGTGTTCAGAGATCAGTTGAATAAGTTCGTGCTTGTGTTCGTGGATGATATACTGGTTTACTCCAGAAATGTGGAAGAACATAAGACGCACTTGAGAGTTGTGTTAGAGATCTTGCTAAAGCATCAGCTTAAGGCTAAGTTCTCAAAGTGTCACTTCTGGAAGGATGAAGTGAGGTTCTTAGGTCATGTTGTTTCTAGAAAAGGTATAGCGGTTGACCCTGCTAAAGTTGCAGCAATCCAGGACTGGGATAGACCTAAGAATGCAACGGATGTTCGGAGTTTCCTTGGGTTGGCTGGTTATTACCGAAGGTTTATCAAGGATTTCTCCAAGATAGCCGCACCATTAACAGGATTGACGAAGAAGAACCAAGTGTTCACATGGGATGCAAAGTGTGAACAAGCGTTCGAAATATTGAAGGAGAGATTGACGAGTGTACCTGTGTTGACCATTCCAAGTGGGAATGAAGAGATGGTGGTATATACTGATGCATGTGGTACTGGACTTGGAGCAGTGCTAATGCAGAAGGATAAAGTAGTGGCTTACGCAAGTCGACAGCTAAAGCCACATGAGAGAAACTATCCAACTCATGATTTGGAGTTGGCAGCGATTGTGTTTGCTCTAAAGATGTGGAGACATTACCTGTTGGGAGTACGATTCGAGTTGTTTACGGATCACAAGTCGTTGAAGTATCTTTTCTCCCAAAAGGATTTGAATCTTCGGCAGCAACGATGGTTAGAGTTTCTGGCATCGTATGATTTTGGGATAGCCTATACTCCTGGCAAAGGCAATGCAGTTGCAGATGCATTGAGTCGAAGACACGCATGTTTGGGAGCGATGTTTTCGGAATGGAAGGGCCTCGAGTATTTGGCAAGGTTCGATTTCAGGCCAAAGTGTGAGTTGGAACCTGAAACATTGGCAAGCTTGTCGATAAGGCCTACTCTTATCGAAAGGATTGGCGAGGGCCAAAAGAAAGATGCGAAGCTTGTTGAGTCCATTCAGAAACTGAAACCAGAGGATAAGGAGTTCGAGGTCGACCGAGAAGGCTGGCTTCGAAAGCAAGGACGATTAGTTGTTCCTGATGTCGACGGATTGAGGGATGAGGTTCTGAGAGAATGTCATCACTCGAAGCTAACGATTCATCCCGGTGGTAATAAAATGTATCAAGACATGAAGCGAGTCTACTACTGGGAAGGGATGAAAAGAGATATTGGAAAATTCATTTCCAAGTGTATGAACTGTCAGTTAGTGAAAGCTGAACAGAAGAAGCCGAGTGGTTTAGTTCAGCCATTAGAGGTTCCTACGTGGAAGTGGGAGCAGATATCGATGGATTTTGTTGATGGACTACCTAGAACTAGGGCAGGGAATGAAGGGATTTGGGTCATTGTGGATCGTTTGACCAAAAGTGCGAGATTTATTCCTGTCAAAACGACTAGGACAGCGTCAAAATTGGCTGAGCTTTATGTGAAATGGATAGTTCGATTCCATGGTGTCCCAAAGAGTATAGTAAGTGACCGGGATCCATTGTTCACGAGTGGATTTTGGAAAAGTTTGCAAGAAGCTTTGGGAACCGAATTGTGCTTAAGTACGGCATATCATCCCCAAACTGATGGTCAGACCGAGAGAGTCAACCGAGTTTTAGAAGATCTCCTGAGGGCTTGTGTGATAGACTTCGGAGGATCATCGGAAGACCATCTGCATCTGGTTGAGTTTGCGTATAATAATAGCTACCAATCGAGTATTGGGATGGCACCATACGAGGCGTTGTATGGAAGGCCGTGCAATTCTCCAGCTTGTTGGTTAGAAACTGGAGATAAGTTGGTACTTGGGCCCGAGATGATTAGAGAAACCTCGGGTTGTATCAAAATTGTTCGGCAACGAATGAAAGCGGCCCAAGATCGTCAAAAGAGTTACGCCGATAAGCGTCGTAAGGATTTAGAATTCGACGTAGGTGATATGGTTTTTGTGAAGATTTCACCGTTAAAGCATATGGTTCGATTCGGAAGTAAAGGGAAGCTGGCTCCTAGGTTTGTTGGACCATTTCCGATAGTCGAGCGAATAGGAAAGCTTGCATATAGGTTGGAGTTACCCGAGAAGATGTCGAGTATGCATAATGTTTTCCATATGTCGTTTCTACGGAAGTTTTTGCACGACTCGAATGTGGTGGTATCTCCAGAACAGTATGAAGATTTAGAAGTCGAGACCGCAGTTGCGAAACCTCGTAGGCCACTTCGTGTTGTGGGAAATGATACGAAACAACTTAGGAGGAAGACGGTTAAGCTAGTCAAGGTACAATGGAGTGAAGATGGCGACGATTGTACATGGGAGACGGAAGAGAGCATGAGGGCGACTCATCCAGAACTCTTCGTCGGTAGGACCCTTTGATATCGTATCTTCGTTGTGTCGTTGTATCTTGTTGTTGTATGGTAGAATTCCGCGTGCTAGGATAAGGCTATGGATGCATGGCTTGATGGTTGCTAGTTTGGATGATAGAATTGGCTTCACATGGATGATAGGCATGCGGAATTGTTGGGGTTGCTTTTGTTTGCTTGGAATTTCGGGGGCGAAATTCTTAAGGGGGGGGGGGGGGGAGAATGTAACAGCCCGCATGTTACGTATCGGAAGATCGTAAAATATTTTTATTTTATTCCCTGAGGGTTGGATCATTCTCATCTTTTGATATGTTGCTTATGGGGATGTGTGACATGTCCATAATTTTTACCGTTTTTTTGTGTGACCATTTTGCCCCTGTAAGTCTTGTACTGGGCATAACTTTTGACTCAGGTCGAATCAGAGGGTGAGACCTGTGCCATTGGAAAGGAATTAATGATTCCCTTTCCGTAGAGTGGTTACATTAAGGATTAGGTTCAGCGGTTTGGGAGAAATCGCTGTTTTAAGGTTTTTCAGTTGGCTGTTCAGGTTTTGGAAGGCTAATGGGCTGATTTGGAGAAGGCCCATTAGAGGGTAGGTGGAGACTATAAATAGGGGGTAAGGGATATGGAGAAAGGTTGGCATTTTCCATTCTCTTATGGGGAGTCTTTGATCTCCTTCTTCCTCTAACATCTTTCCACCATTAAAATTCCAAATCCAAGGGTGAAATCGAAGATCTATACCATTCGAGGCTAGATCAACATCGTTTCAAGGGCGAATTCATCGGATTAAAGGGTTTGATTCGAAGTGTTCGCTGTCCGGATTGCTTTTTCATCGCTTTTGCTTTGTTTTGGAGAATTGGTGAGTGATTTACATCTCTCATTCGGATGCATGCAAGTATATGGGTTTTAGGTTGTTAATTTCATCATTTCCATGTTATATTCCTTAGATCGACACCATGCTAAGTTTATTTGATATGTGAATCACTTTAGGATCTGATCTAGATAATTTAAATGGTAAGTTTCATGTTATTTCATGAGTTTATACAAGTTAGATCTATATTTGTGTTCATATGTTCAATTATCATGTTTTTGGAGAAATTTATGTGTTTTGATGAAAATTGTTAGATGGATGATATTGTTGGTTGCATAACATGTTTGTGGTTGCGTTTGGATGAATTGGATGAGCCGGTTTCATTGGATTCATCGTTTGGCGAAGTTTTGGTCGAAATCGGAGTCAAATTGGAGCTGTGCAGGTTTCTGGTCGGTTTTGGAGCTAGTCGGGTCGGTCGAGGCGGTCTGATGGCTCTGGTCGGCCCAGAAGGGTCTGGAATGAGGTGGACGGTCATAGTATGGCTTGGGGAGAAAGTCAGGGAGCTGATCGGTTTTCTTTTCTTTGGAAGCAAATCCTGGTCGGTCGTGTAGGGCTGGTCGGTTTTGAAGGGCAGGTCGGTCATAACGTGGACAGTCCAGAAGTTGAAGTGTGAAGGATTGAGTCGGTCGGTCCACTCTGGTCGGGTCGGTCTGAAGCGGGTCGGTCGTGTGGAAACTACTCTGGAGTTCTGGAGCAGGCAGGTCGGTCCATCTCTGGTCGGTCTTTTGGATGGATCGGTCGATCTCCACATTGAAGGAGGGTCGGTCGAGTAGGTTGATTGATCCGGTCTGTATGTAGGTCGGGTCGAGCAAGGTGTGGGTCAAGCTTTGCATACGGGTCGGTCAGATGGTGGCATATCTGGTCGGTCGGTCGGATGAGTGTTGTGACTTCGAAGTGGTTCAAGTAGGAAGACTCGAAGTGATGAATGTGTTCGTTGATCAAGGTGGAACAACGAATGCGGAGACAACTCAAAGGTCGTGAGTTGGTGGATAATGGCTGCTCGAGAAAGTTGCTTGAGCTATGAAACATCGTCAAGGTTGGACGATTAGAGATGCGAAGGCCGAGAGGTCATCATTGTCGTAAGTTCTAGCAGGCTCAAAGCAGGGGTACGATGGGTATCGTTGAAAGGCCCAAAAGACCGGTTGTAGGTCAAGTACCTTGGGTATCGTTGAAAGGCCTAGTTGTCAAGGTTGGACATATGGAGTTCATGCTAGAACTGGGGTTACCATTAGCCCTTGACATATGGCAAGGTTGGCCATCATACGATAATGATGATTTCGAAGCGGGATTGTCGGTGATAGCCAGAGTCGGTTATGGATGATTGTTTGTTCTGTTTGTATTATCTCACATAGATTATCCAAAGTCGAGGGAGATGTTCTTTGAGTGCTTAAGTGATATTGGTTTAGGCCTCTGGCGAGGGTACTTGAGGAATGTTAAACTCGATTAGGGTTGTCTGTGTGAGACTTATATAATCTGGATGTTATGTGTGTTCTCTATGATTGAATGGGTGTTCTGGTTTCTATGGATGAATGGTTGAAATGCTTGGTGTAAAGGCTATCACTGTCCGATGTGGGGAAGATAAGGTTGAGTTCTTCTCTGGTGATGTGGGTAGATAAGTTGTTCATTTACCCATTCTCATATGCTTTCTTGTTGTAGTTTGTTAGCTGTATTATCGCTCACTAAGACTATTGTCTGACTCAAGGTTTTATGTCTCCTCTTATTACCTTGGGCTGTTCATCTGGTTGTGGATGGGCAGACTAAGTAGCAGGTTACAGGTAATGGAGCTTAGTGATACGAGGAAGCTGAGCGATGACGAGCAGGAGGCTGGCGTACCAGTTTTATTCTATCTAGTATTTCTGTTTCCGCTGTTTGAGTTGCTTGAGAGTTGTAGTGAGGCCTTATGTACAAACTTGGATATCAGTTGGATAATCTTTCTGGATGTTGAAAGAGTTTCAAAAGTTTGCTATATGATACCTCATTACTATCACCTATTGTATATGTTCTATTATATTTTGTCCTTGCGCTGTGAGTCCTACGACAGATTTCGATGTGTTCACTTACTATGATGATCGTCCATAGCAGCCTGGCACGCCTTTCAGCGCATTATTCCTCTTGTTTAGTGTGGGGGTTATGGGCGGTCGTCACAGCCAAAGCCATTTGGGTTGATGAATTACCCCTTGTACTATGGGCCTATAGGACAACGTACAAGTCGGCGACGTGTCACACCCCGTTTTCCCTTGCTTTTGGAGCTGAAGTGGTCATTCTGGTCGAGTTGGAAGTACCATCTCATCGAACCATTTATTACGATCCGATGACCAACAATGAGCTGCTCCTTGAATCCTTGGACATGGTTGAAGAAAAAAGGGACGAAGCCGACTTACGTGCCCTGAGGCATAAACAACAAATAGCTCGGTATTACAACAAAATAGTCCGAGCTCGAACATTTGAACTCGGAGACTTGGTTCTGAAGCGCGTCTTTCCACCCCCAGTACATATGGACCCGAAATGGGAAGGACCGTACTCCATTTTACGAAGGCTTGATAATGGAACTTTCAAGCTAGCAACCGTGGATGGAGATGATATCCCCAGAGTGTGGAATGCCCAGCATTTGCGGCCTTATCTGACGTGAAATTGTCAGTTTTATTCTTTTGTTTTTTAGGACCATGTAAAAAGGCTCGACTTTCCTAGAACAGTCTGGTTACATGAACAAAAGATTATAAAGTGGACATAGGTCATGATTCGATCGAACCACTATAAAAACATCGTGTGTCATTTACCTTTACTGCACCGTTTTTTATTATTATTTATTTTTTATCTACTCTTTTATTTTGATTAATATATCATTACCATTTTGAAGTTTGTTTTAAATTATGTAGTAATCTCAAAACAGCTAGTCCAAAATGCCATCTATTAGATCGGAAAGCTAACGATAACTAAAGCTCTAAAAGGTGCGGCGAGGTAAATCACACTACTGCTTGCACTATAACTCTCAAGATTAGGGAGAGAGTATAAAGGACGCGAAGATAACGTCCCCAAGGCGTGAAGGTGCACCATGATAAAACCGCCTTAATAATACTCTAACCCGCTGAAGGATCGGGAGAGTATAAAGGCGTTAGAGACTTAGCGCCCCCAGAACTTCTGCCCCGCTAAAGGATCGGTGAGCAGACCAAGAATCGAGCTCGAACTCTAACCCGTTGAAGGAACGGGAGAGTATAAAGGTGCGAGAGACTTAGCGCCAACAGAAATCTTACCCCGTTGAAGGATCGGGAGAATATAAAGGCACAGTGACATATGCCACTCAAGGGCTCCCATCCCACTACATGAGTAGGGACAAGAATGAAAAAGGGGGCCGGAACCCCTCGTTTCCGAACGAATCAATCGCCAATAAGCCCTGGCCGGGCTATAATGACGATTGATTGGGGGCATATACGTACACCACTACACATTTACTTAGCACACGAACTTCTCAATGATTGTTACCTATAAATTTAGTATTTAATTATGAATGTTTCGGTTATGATTATTTAAACTCTGCAAACATGATGAACTTGTAGGAATGCAATGGCGCAAAAGAAATAGATTTTCATTTACTGAAAGAAGATTTACAAGAACGAGAAGCTAAACAAAAGTGAGGGCCACTCTCACAACTATATTTTTTTTGGCCAAAGGAAATCCTAAAACTAAAATATGAAATAAGTGCATTCTATTTACGCTTGGGAGACGATTTTGATTTCTTTTCCTTCTTCTGTTTCTCCAACCCCACTTTGTCAGCATCAGAGCGGTCACTTTTCTTGCTCTTCCTCTTATCAACAAGAGGCTCCGGGGGAGGACTAGAATGTTGGGAGGCAAGTTGTGAAGTTATTGATTTGGAAGAGAACCTTATAACCAACCCAGTCTTGGGGTCGATTTCAGAAATAGGGGGCACGAGTACAGGGTCATGTTCTCCCTTCTTAAGAACCAACTGCTTTTCTTTCCTAGCCTGCATGTCAGCCAAACTTTCACTATCATCATCCTTGGCCTCATCTATGATGACAACTTCCTCATCTCCGTGACCACCATCTGTGTCTTGCAAAGCCGCAATAATCTCAGCGTCTGCAGGAGCGCCAGTGCCGGATTCCACGGGTTCTACCGTGACTCTCTCACTTGTTGTATCCTCGGTTTGCTTTGGAATCTTAGAAACTTCAACACCAGTACGTGGGGGGCACATCAACTTTCTCTGCCACTACCTTCTCCTCTGCATCTTTCTTGACCAATTTGGTACCTACACCATGAGAAGCAAATGTTAGTGAATCAGGAGAAGATGTGGCCATGTCAGTTGTCTGTCCTGTGAGACGACGACAAGTTACGATCGCTTTGATGAACTGTGGAGAGAATATGGAGATACCTTCAGCCGACTCATCTCCCAGATTTGTAGTGGTGGTTTCAACAACCGGAGGGGTTGGAGCCAAGGGAATCAACAGATCATCAGGTTATATTCCTCAACTTCAGAGGTTTTGGGCTCCACCATCGAGCTCGAGCCTTCGTTAACCTTATCCTTGCCCTTGAGCTTAATCTTCTCCCTCTCAATCCCTTCATGGATTAGGCGTCTACCTTTCTCCAAAGCCTCTGGTTCTTCACCTCTGAGAAAGGTCTACATCAGCTGGTTCTCGTCAATCTCGTCGACCATCAATCGCCGCTTTTCGCCTTCGACAATTACATCTCATACATTGGCCAGAGTAACATGATAGTCCGGAATCCAAGAGATGTCTCGAGTCTTGATGACTTGACCAAAGAAGTCGAACAATAGTTCCTCAAAACCAGCTATATCTTTCTCTTTTTCAGCGAGCTTATCAGCAGTAGCCGTGGCCGATTCAAGAGCATTATTGGTGTTACTTTCAGTGAGAGCTACACGCTCCTCAGCTTGGGCAAGTTGATCATTTAAAACCTCTTTTTCCTTTTTGTCAAGAGCGAGGTCGTCTTTTAAGCTCGCCCTCTCTTTCTTCCAACTAGCTTTCTCAGCAGCAAAGCGTTCCTGTGCTGTCTTCAGTTCAGTATTAATTGCCATAAGATCTTCCACCTCCTTCCTCAAAGCCACCCGTTCCTGGCTGTTTGAGTCAAGCTCACTGCGAAAACGCTCCCTAGCACTCTCCAGCTCAGACCTGTAATTCTATGCATCTCGCCGAGCTAAAGCCAATTGGTCCTGTGCATCCTCTAGTTCTTTTTCCATTTTGCTCCTAGCCCTAGCATCATTATCAATCTTCGCTCTGGCTTCTTCCGTCGCTAACTGGCGGATGGCAGAAGAAAGTGTGGCAGCATGCTTCTTCATTACCCCGTATTATTTAGCCACATGGCATACGTACCCTATCACCTATGTGTCCCAATCCTTGGGGACTGGTTCAAGATCCGGGACGAACATCATCCTCTCAAAGAAAATATCTGGGAATTGCTTTCGCAAGCGCTCCAGCCTGGCCTGAATTTCAGAATTGGGAGCAATATTCTGCACAGCGGTGGTATCCAAGTCGTGCTCACTAGAAGAAACATGAGATGTCTTTCTCTTCTCCACGATCTTACCCTCATCTTTGTTTTTGTCCTCTGGCTTGTGGTGTTTTTTAGAAGACTAGACATGAGAAGGCGTACTCTTCGGAGGGGTCAAATCTCTAGGAAGTTGCTTGCCCCCAGCCGGTAACGATGGAAGACTGTGAGGCTTTTCAGAACCTTGCTTTGATGGAGATCGAGATCGTGTGGAATAAGGTTGATGAGAATCCCGGGGCCGACGACTATCCTTTCCCCGACTATCACTACGAGCATGCTCGGGATCTGGAAGGAGGCCTGGTGTGCCCTCACGAAGGGAACGATAAGAATAAGACCGTTTGCGAGACATTTTACATCATTCTCTCAAAGAAAATATCAGGGAATTGCTTTCGCAAGCGCTCCAGCCTGGCCTGAATTTTAGAATTGGGAGCAATATTCTACGCAGCGGTCGTATCCAAGTCGTGCTCACTAGAAGAAACATGAGATGTCTTTCTCTTCTCCACTATCTTACCCTCATCTTTGTTTTTGTCCTCTGGCTTGTGGTGTTTTTTAGAAGACTGGACATGAGAAGGCGTACTCTTCGGAGGGGTCAAATCTCTAGGAAGTTGGTTGCCCCCAGCCGGTAACGATGGACGACTGTGAGGCTTTTCAGAACCTTGCTTTGATCGAGATCGTATGGAATAAGGTTGATGAGAATCCTGGGGCCAACGACTATCCCTTCCCCGACTATCACTACGAGCATGCTCGGGATCTGGAAGGAGGATTTGTGTGCCCTCACAAAGGGAACGATAATAATAAGACCGTTTGCAAGACATTTTCCCTGCAAAAGAAACAAGTGCATGTTAAAACTATGAATGACAGTGGTAAAAGAGTGTTATGGTAAATGGTGCATGTGATTTGTGCATCCCATGAAATCCCCTTTTTAACGGACCAGGGCCCAGAGTTAGGCTCATTTGGATGACTTCTTTTTCTTCAATGGGGCACTCGTCTCTTTAGAGATGGGAAAAATTGGTTCCTCTCTGAAATCTTCCTGAGTATAAATATTGTCTGGTAAAGGAATCTTATTTAATTCCCCGAGTATCTGTTCTTCCGTTGACTCATCCTGAGAAATAGACTCAACCGATGATGAAGTTTTTAAGGGAGACTGCCCCCAGAGGTCGGGACCTCCTTTGATTCGTCAGCTTGTCCCTCGTCTCCTTTGTATACGTTTAAATTCTCTTCATCCTGATTAATCATTGGAGAAGGACTCTTGCGAAGGGTAGTTGTCTTTACATCTTGAGAAGTTCCTTCTCCCTCAGTCGGAGGTATATACTTGTAAGGTTTGCCGCCTGCTCCAAGTCCGAATCTTATATCTAAAAGGCGGGGTTTGTGAAGGTTCTTGTCGGTGATACATTTCTTAATCCTTAAGAAATCCGAGTTACTCTTGAGAAGGAGGGACATTCGGTCTTCATATATCGACCCTTCCGTTCTCTCAAAGTTGTGATCTGTAAGGAACAAAATGATTCATTAGCACTGAAATTATGCATTCAAATTAAACGCGGGAAAGTTGAAAACATACTCGCTTGTAGCCATTTCCTCGCACATCCAACTTGGTGTTTTATATAAAACCAGTCAGATTTGATATACCCTATATTACTGTAACCATCCGTCACAACTTTTCGGTTGGCAACTGATTCGAAGAAAGAAAAATTGGGAGCCCCTGCGAACGATGCTTGAAGTGGTAATAGAACTTCAGATCTTTAAGGGTAAGTTCTATCTGTAGAATCTCCATATAAGCAACATACAGAGTATACAGAGCCGCATAGGCATTCAGATGGAGTTGCACGGGGGCAATGTGTAACTGTCTTAAGAGATCGACAACAAGTGGAGGAAAAGGAGGAATAGCCCTACCCAGCATATGAGTCGACTAACAGTCATGTACCCCTCTAGGGCAGAATGAGGTTTATCTTCGCCTTCTGGAGTTTTCACATCGTCCCAGGGAGTTCCGTGTCTTAAACATATCTTCTTAAGTTTTATATCGTCTAACTTGGAGGGTAAAGAATCGGTGAACTTCTCTATTTCCTTAACACCCAGAATTTCATCAGTAGCTCGATCATCCTCATCTTCAAGGGATGTGCTCTCAGAAGTTATTGACTCTATATCGGTATCCGTCTCGTAATCAGGATCATATTTTTCCTCAAGTGAATCTGAGGGAAGCACATCAGGGCTGTGATGTACTGATGTCTCTGATTCGGTACTTTCATTCGGTGTCTCAGTTACTTGTTTATCCGACGTAGCTGTGTTTGCGAGTAAAAATTAGAACACAAGTTACCTGTTCCCCATGTGTGTAAGTGCAAGTGTGTGCTTGTGCGTACATATAAGAAAAGCATGAAGTTAGTTAAATGAACATGATATTGGTCGTGATATGCCATCAAGTTAAGTTGTTCAGTCCAGAAAGTTCATCTCGAAGGCTCTAACCTAACTATCCATTGGAATATCAGAATTAAATCGCATTATTTGGCCAACATGTGCATCAGATCGCTCATTGAATTGGCTCGTGGGACAGGGTTTGGATCATTATGCATTGTCGGTTCGTGAAGCGGATCGGATCATGGAGAAGCTTCAGATCGCGGAACGCTGGAATTTCGGACCCCTCATGTTTTACCTGAACGGACCGTGGTAACCCCCCACGATCCACTTTACTTCATGTCTCCACGAACTGATGCTCCTCCGTATCCACGACCCGATCCGCTAGTCAAATTAACACTTCATCTTCATCCCTTCTCCCATCATTTCTCCGTTACCACGACCTGAGCCTGACCCTCATCTACTATCCAACCTGGCTTACTCCTTCTCCTTCATTGTTGTTCAAGAAGGAATGAAATCGAACCCATCTACCACCATCGCTAAACCCAGCGCCACCACTATCTCCATAGCCACATTGGCGAAGATTCACAGGGAATAAAGAGGAGGAAAAGAAAAACCAAACAAAATAGGAAAGGAGCCTCACGCCGTTACCTTTTTTAATCGTAGAGAATTCTTAGTTTTTGGGAAAAATCAAATTAGGGTTTCGAATGGAAGTTGGTGGCGGCTGCAAAATGAAGAAGAAGAGGAATGGAAGGGGAAGATCGATTTATAAAGGAACAAGACCGACCCCTGGTCTTCCCGTTTTTGT
Organism: Allium sativum; assembly: GCA_030737875.1. Taxonomy (NCBI): domain Eukaryota; kingdom Viridiplantae; phylum Streptophyta; class Magnoliopsida; order Asparagales; family Amaryllidaceae; genus Allium; species Allium sativum. The sequence goes on along the minus strand of CM060916.1, from coordinate 705,453,653 downwards.
CGGATTCGTAAAAAGCAAATGGGCCACGGGCAGGCGGAAAGCTCACCAAAGTTCGTAAATGGGCCCCTCCAGATCAAGATCCAAAGCCCACAGGACGGCACTACTCGAGGGCACAAGATAGTCCACCGCAGTTCATGATCTAGAGTGGCGATCTGAGCTATAGCATGATCAATGAGTTGGAAAGGCAGAATTCCATGTTTATAGAAATACGAAAGCTATTAAGCGTCATTCCGCACAAAAACATTCAGAGCATACCTGACGAATTGATCGTGATGTCCTTCAGAAGTTCGAGAGATAAAAATTGCTCGTTGAACAGAGAAACGACTGATGAACTCAGTATTTATACCAGTTAAAGAACACGATTCTCTGAAGTTGTACGACATTTCAGACAGATACGACTTCTGATTTGTGTCGCTTCATGGAAAGATAAGTCTGAAATTTCGAAGCATGTTCCATCCTTGATAAAAACATATTTCGAGGGGGCGAAATGTTAGCTATCTTTTATACCAAGCCACAAAGATCCGAACACATGTCTAATACGAAGTTTTGTTCACGAAGTTGCATCCTCGAGATTCACGATCGCTCCCATGACCACGATCCGATCTGTTCACGTCAGTTCGATCCGATCCGATCCCTGAAGCTGAGAGATGAACGCCATGACCAAGTCATTCACGATCCGATAATATAGGATCTCACGACACCTGTCCACAACGGCTATATTGACTATTTCTCCATCAAGCCACGAACCAGTCCGAGATCTTAGGGATTTGTGCCACGTGTGACCATGATCCGTCTGCAGATATCATCTATAAATAGCCCCAGGCTTGGCATTTTTCAGGAGCTTTTTGGCAGTTCTGAGTGTTGTTCCTACCATTACTGTCTCTGCATTATTTCTTACCAATACTAATTCGAAATCATTAAGTGAATCAATATTGTAAAAACGAGATTGAGAGAAAAATCATTGATTTACCTGCATCTTACGTATAATCATAGATATAAAGTGGACGTAGGCTCATTAACACCAAACCACTATAAATCTTGTGTGTTTTCTTGCATTTCTAGATATAAATCTCTGCCAATTCAGATAATTTGGGTGTTAGAGCCACATTTGGATCTAGCAATGTATGTTTCCCTTATCTTTAATATCATGTTGTCTATATTTAGAAGAAAAAAAATAAACTTTGCAATAACCATGCGTGCATTGATTCTTTCCATTTATTTCCATGTATGGGTAATATGAAAAAAATGGGATTTAACCTTGCTAGCTATTCCATGGCACTGGGAATCAACATCATGAATATGTAGATTAGGTGGAAGTTGATAAATGAAACGTGTCATTCAAATTTTTGTCACCTTTGTTTGCTAATTTAGGCGTGATCTATTGTTGCTTTTATAACATATGCATAAAAAATATGGAGAAGAGGAGGGGGGTTTCAGAACAACCAAATAGGTTATGATGTATATGCATCTCATTTATTTTATGATGGATCATGTTTGAAATTTAAAACCCACCTGAAAGCAATTTATAAAATTTTGGATGTGAAACTCTGAAGTAAGAATATTTTCCTTGAGGTAGAAAATGATTTGCGGTTCACGAGTAGAATTCTATGCGGCTTTTCAACCAATTTTTATCTTGTGGACAACATTGTATGGCTATTCAACAGTTTGTACTTCCTGGTTTACATTGTAATTCAACTCTTTGCTCTCATTTGTTTAGTCACTTAATAATACTTGCTATTCATCTATTTTGACATTTTGTATTTAAATTTGTTGTTGCATTCTTGGTCTAGGTTGTTTCACCAAATGCATGTTTCAGTCTTTACAATGCATGTTTCAATCTTTATATTGCTGCATATAAAAAAAAATCGAGTCTGTAATTTTTCCCTGCCATGCATACACCCTGACCTCTATGTGCTTTTATTTGGTGGTGGCATCCCTTTTGATTTACTATGCAAAGGTTCATGTTATGTATTTGGTTCATGCATGCATACTATGTCCTTACATCCTGTGATGATCCTAAAACCCCGTACGACGGTGTTAAGGATAATCATTGGAATACAACACATTAAACATCATTAGCAGAGTACAGATAATAGCAAAAGCAGCAAATAAAATAATTTACATAAATATGACAGCGGAATCATAATATGTCACAACATCAGAGAGCACAATGTAGGATACAACTTAGTGCATAAAAGTACATGATCAGTCTACATCACCATAAGCGGTACATATACACATGAGAGTACATAAAATAAATATCAGTCTACATCGCCAGAAGCGGAATCATATACATAGATAATAAGGGCGGAAATCAATAGTCAAAACACTGAGAAGTCAAGCCTCGCCATATAAGCCAAAAGATGCACTCCCTGCTGAAGTGCCAAAGCCAAAATCTGTCCTGGTACCTGGTACTAGGCTGGCCGTGTGAAAATAAGGGCACCCGAGTTTGCAAAGTGAAACAAATTACGAGTCAGTCATGAGACTGGTATAAGAAATCTACTTAACTAATTAAACAACAATAATAAGGCAAATCATAGGACCACGCCACTTTCGCGGAACGGGTTTACTCCAGTGATTGCCAGTGCATGAAATAAAGTAAATTATTAAATCATCGCAATGCTATTTATAAAAATGAAGTCATTATAAGACTCAGGTCCCATCACACAATGCAACGCAAGCCGGAGGATAGAGTTTTACCTTTAAATGGCCAAGAAAAATTTGATACATATAAAACAGAAGTGTTTGATATTATTACTAGTGCATATATGTTCCAAAAGCAAATTCAATAATAAATATCAATCATAGACGACATAGCTACCATCTACTATGTCGCCATACTAGTAATACAATCAAATCCGTAATTTCATATTGGAAATTGGATTCCATCATGAGTCGAGCCAAGGGGCATTCTCCCCTCCGATTCGAGACACTCTAGCAAATGTCTCAGGACCACACACAGCGATCCCTGGATCCTCCAAGGTCGGTCCTCTCTTACTTTTGAGGATTAGTATTCCTGAACACACGTTTCTCGGTCCTATAGGACCTATAATCGAGGCGCCTCGCATTCCAACAACCACATAAGTAAAAAGTATATAAATGTCAGGGCTGGTAGGTCACTGACATCACCCATAGCTAGAAAGAAACGCCGTGCACTCTTCGGGTCCTTATCCCGTTTTTGACTCATACCGAGGTGTGGGGCTCGCGAATCAACACTATACACAAAGCTATGCCACTTAGGCCGTGCTTTGATCATCGACCACAAGACTTTGGTTTTCAACAGAAGCCTTGATCATCTGCCACTCAGGCGTGCCACACAAGCAATTCACTCCATGCGACTGATTTCTATCGATATATAACCTCTGAGCTCGTACGTCTCAGAGAAGGGCGTTAAGCAAGAGAATAAATTCTTTGCCGCCAAATAGATATATATTTAATAGAGACCAATCATCACAGAAAAAATCCAATGTCATACACACAGTCCATTTACAAGTTCGTTCTGGGTCTGAACGAAGCCGGAGGCACCATACTCCTCACATATCCATACAATCAACAAATACGTCCGGACGGCTACCACTTCAGCCCCTTCAAGGTAGCTACTCCAATCATGAGCATCAGTAGCGCCCATCCATCCGATGTCAAGATCGTCAGTCTTGAACCGTCTTATCTCTTCGACTTCTAATCGTCGATCAATTATTTGAAATGAGAATTAACTCGGCCTTTTCAAATAATTCACGTATATTTAGATTTCAAATCAATTCTTCCCATAGTTAAATTATTCGACATTCACATTTCAGTTCCTTAGTATAAATTTCATGTCAAACACATTCAACCATCCAATGACAAGCAAACCAAGTATAATCGGTCTATTTTCCTTCCACATCGTCTTTAATATTTTATAACGATATATCGCCATTTTTATTTATTTAAAAATGGCCCTATTTAATTAAACGACGTTTCAGGTCGTGCTGAGGCACTGACGCTGTTTTTCTCCAAATTTGTTTTATACATATCTGAAAATCTAACCGTTGGATCTCAACAAAGTTTATATCATTGGAAAGATATTCCCAAAACGAACCCAACGGTTCCAGTTTCGTCAAAATCCGATGGTTGGATCTCTCGGTATAATCGTTTAAAATTACGATTTCAAAATGCGAACTGCAGGGGCTCGATTCATTTTATTTAATTTATATATATATATATATATAATTTATTCGACGATTCCAATATCGTTTTCACTTCAAATTTTTCACTAATGCCTTTAAATTTCAGAAAATTTCTGCATAACCTCCTTTGTACGGGAAGGGGTTTGGAAATTTATTGGGCTATATTAGGTACCCAATAAATCCTAATAAACATGCACATATTTATAGTGATATATTCCGGTGTCCACAGGAGAATGTGTATAGATCATAACTCCAAAGAATAAATTCTCGTCACCCTATAAATGGTTTTTGTGCCTTAATGACCAGAGAGACGTGTTTATTGTCATCTCCGGACCCGTATGGTTTTTTTTAATTAATCTTGCAGTTTACCGTTACAATTTATATAGTCCAGATCAGTCATCAGCTCAACCTGTAATATATAGTCATCGCCATACAAGCCTCTCGCTCGTATGGTAAATCTCCAACCTCGTCACACAAGCTCCAAATGCTTATGTGGTATATGATGAAGTATGCCTATCTTCAAGAAGTATGCCATGTAGTGTAGTTAAAAATTAATTGTTACTATCCTATGGTGAGGTTTATTATTTCACACAGAATAACCAACACTCTGCATCCAATGGCATTCACAGGAGTTGATATAATAATATTGCACATCCAACTCATTAAGGTTTACCTATTTGTCGGGCACGCAAATAAAATCTTTACTCAACAGCTAATCCATTTTCCTGTTCAACACATGTATATACATATGTGCGAAGCTGAGCTAAAAATAATATTTCTAGCGAACAAAAATATATTTCAACACATGACTATTTTATTTAGTTCACATACATGTTAAAAATAATATTCATAGCAAACAAATATTTATTTCAACACTTGTGTATTTTTAGCGAGTCATATACATGATAAAAATGATATTTTTAACATCAAAAATATTTATTCAACACATGAACATTTTTAGCACTTCATATTCACAATAAAAATGTAGATTTTATTGTTCACTCCATATATTCAACACATGAATGTTTTCGACTTCACACATACGATAAAAATATGATTTTTATCATTCCAGTCCTTTATTCAACACATGAATGTTTTCTATAGTTTATATATATAATAAAAATGTTATTTTTAGTGTTAAAACTATTTATTTAAAGCATGAATATTTTATATATTCTATATATATGTGATAAAATGTTATTTTTATTTTTCAAAGAATTTTATTCATCACATGAATTTCTATTCAACACATGAATTTTGGTTTCAACACATGAATACAGTTTCAACACATGAAATAATTCTAACACATGAATATTATTGAAAATTTCAGCAGCATAAAAGCAGGGTATTTAAAACCGGCACCGTCCCGAGTACGGCTCCTCGCTCTACCTTAAAACCTCACGGTTTTTGACAATGGGGATTTCATACATCTAGTTCGCACGCAGGCGAGTATGTTTTTCTTTTCCACAACCTATTCTAATTTTGTTTCAACCACAAACGGGTATTTTTCAACCACAATCAAACAATATCAACCACAAACAATTGTATCAACCATTCGCATTATTCACTAAATTTTTCATGCCAATTCACAATCAATAATTATCGTCCATGGTTTGTGGACGAGGGCAGTATATATATATATAAGTATATTTCACTTCCATTTCAACACATATATAATTTATACAATGCATGTATAATTTATACATCGCTCATAAAACTTATACAACACATGTACACGAGGTATATAACGCGTATATAATTTATACTTCGCTTATATAACTTACACAACGCATTTCCATTCTCATTTCAGTTTAGAAATCTCACATTGATTTGTTGCTTTGCTTAAAATCATAGCAAGCTCAAAAAAAATCCACGGACACTTCTAGAGTGTAGAGAGCGTCGACACGGTCTCGATGTTTCCTGTTTCATCGAATTTCGTCAACATAGCAAAAAGATATGATTTTTATTGTAAAATCATAAACCATAGCGCTTCAAAGTGCTATAGAATAGTTTAAAATAAATTAAACCGTTACCTTCTGAAATTCTTCAAAACCAGGTTTTGATTTCTTGCTCAATCCGTAGTACTTCACGGAAATCGAAGGGTACCACGTCGTAGCGCTCCGAGAGGCGCGCCAAGAGGTAGGGTCGCGGTCAGGCTCGATCGCCTCTGGCGATGGTGGTGGCGGCGGAAAGGGTGAAACTTTGGGGAGGTGAAACTCATGAAATACGAGACGAGGGAGGGTGCAGTTGGTATTGATTTGAAGAGGAGAAAGAGGGCTTCAAAATGTTGTGAAGGGGAGGGGCTAATTTGCCGTGGTTTGATCGGAAAATGGCCGGGAAGGGAGGAAGGGGGTTTGCCGTCGATATCGGGTAACGGGGGGGGGGGGGGGGGGGTTAGATTTTTATAAAATTAAATTATGATGGAAAAATATGATTGGCCCGTGCTTTATTTAATTTTTAAAATAGTGTTTCTCCACACGAACTCCAATCCAAACCCAACGACTATCGCCCCTAGCTAAATACCCCCGTTCCGAACACAATGGGATATGTTTCGTAGGCCCATTCGACTGCTACAGCCAGTTATTCTTCAAATTAATATATAAAACATTCAATATTTGATTTGAACATACATTTCAATTTGCCGAGGCCACAAACTGATTCGAAAAATTCCAGAAAAATAAATCTAGCTATGTTTTAATGATATAGTCCCAACAAAACTAGTTTCGTCGAATTCTGAGACCGTTTGAAAAATGGTCATTTTTTGGTCGACCCAATTTAACAAAAATTGAACAAACACAATTTCTTTTGCCACCCTCACATATTAACTTCAAAAATTATAGAATTTGAAACCTAGCATAATTTGACATCCCGGATCCAACAAAAGTGGTTTCGTCAAATTCCGAGGTCGTTTGCAAAATGTCTATTTTCAAGGGCTATATATTCTCTATAGCGACCTTTCTGAAAATTCATTTGGCCATAACTTTTGATTCCCGCTATGAAACTACGATTTTTCAGATTCGTTAGAAAGATAATCATAAACTGATTTAAATATTTTTGGTTTCACTAAAATCCGTTTCGTTTTGCACCTGGTACAGTCAGTCAAAGTTTGAATTCAAATTTTCAAACTACCGCACCATTTCTAGCTCTTTATTTTATTGAAATATTCTATTTCAATTGCTTAAATTTCTTTAAAATAAACAATTAAATTTTTTTAAATTGGCTCGTATTTTTCGGGTTGTTACACATCCCACTGTCGGTTTCAGATCTCGTTGCCACATGCAGTAGCCTTGTTTAGAATGCACCTTATTGTCTTATTTAAGTACATACAATACATGTATACTGTTCCGCAAACCCATTATCTTGTCTCGACTTATGCATATGTTGTTGCCTGCTTTGTTCATAATGTTAATCTTACTAATTCATGTTGTGGATGTTCATGGGTTATATGCTGGAATTATCTAATAAATTGTTGGGATTAAACTAATTATATTTATGTGTTTATCGAAGTTTGCTAACTTGAAATAAGTTTAATCCTGACTCGGGTATTTTGTGTATTTTGCATGGAACGCTCGGTTCAGGCCCCAATGTTTCAGACTTAAATATATTCAGCTTGCAAAACTGGAGAGGAACGTGAAGACGCATATGTGTGCGCAAGGCTCGACTGAAGTGTAAATTTTATTTTAAAACTTATAATGTATTTTATTATTCAGCTGTGCAGAATGTTTTGTAAAACCCTGATATTTGAATAAATTTATTCTACTACAAACATTGTTGTTTTGTGATTTTCTGTGTATTGGTTCTGTTAAACCTCATAAGCAATAACAATTTGTCATTTCGAGCGGTTTAAGTTGGTTTAATTATCGACTTGAAGCGGTTGAAAAGGCGGGTTGTTACAAAGTGGTATCAGAGCTTTGGTTTATACAAAGCTTAACTTATGAGGTTTAACTAGAATTGTCACCAGAATCTCTAGGGACAACATATTTTGAAATTTTAAGTATTTTTTAGTGTAAATTAATTTGAAAAAAAATAATTATTTGGGAATTGAAATTAGAATTACTTTTAAAGTGCATATTAATTAAAAATATAATGTATTTATAAGTATAAATTGATTTGGAAATAGACTTTGTTCAGTAGTATAAATTGACATGAAACATAAAACATTTTGGAATATAAGTTAACTTGAAGTATGAAGTATTTCGAAATTTTGTTATCTTATGATGAGAAATAAGTTGAAATAAATTGGAGCATAAAAAAATTGAATCCAAATAAATTTCTGAATGTTAATGTGACCAAAATGAATTTATATAACAAATAAAATATCATTTGAATTGAATGTGAATCTAAATAAGCCTTCATAAGTAAGGTTATATTTGTAAATTATTTGAAAATATAAGTATAAAGTATTAACTAACTTGATTTAATCAAGTTATGTTTTGTAAATTATTTAGTAATATAGTATGAGTATGATTAACAAATTTGATATTGAATCAAGTGTTTTGAAATCTGTTAACGATTTAGAAAATGATTGTTTTTTTTCCAACAAATGAGTTTTATTATATAAATTGCGTATAGAAAATATCGATGTTAAATATAAAGAATGTTATGCATTTTCGAAGAATATATTTGTAGGGGTAAATTGACGCTTATCTTTATTGTAGCATGTTTAAGATATACTAATGGGTGATAATTGATATTTAGGTTAATATATTACAAATGTTAAACCATTGATGAAATATGAAAATTTGATTAGTTAAAATTAAGGGAATCATTTGACTAAAATTTGAAAATTTGATTCCTGAAATTGATTCGTAATGTTTTGAAGAAAAAGACTAGTAGTATATATAAGTATTTTCAAATAAAAATGTTTGAGGTAAATTTCTGAAATGTTTTCAAAAAGGAGATTATATGAATGGAGAACCCACTTTTTTCGCTAAAAAATAATTTCAATGATATATTTACTTCATTGGAATTTATTCTCGAGTCTCAAAGTGGGGGGACCACTTTGGTAGCTTTGCTACTTGTTTTTCTTATTCAAACAAAGCTTAATTTATGAAGTATGATTTGATATGCAAATATATATGTATATTTTGAATGATTGAAAGAAAATCTATAATTGATTCTTGAGTTTAGTCGAATGGTAATCGTATGTATTAGGATAGTGTAATTATACATCTTGAAGAGATATCTTGATAAGAAATGATTGAATGTAAATATTTTATTGATTAATGATATTTTCGATATGTAACCCAAGTTGAAAGTGAAGTTTTAATAATGAATTGATTGTCAATATGAAATGATACTGAATATTCAAATCAGTTGTGAAATCAAAACTAAATTGATATTGAAATGAAAATTTTGAAGATTTATCGACTTATGAATATTGTGATTTAAAATGTTTGAAACTTGTATGACTTATATGTGATAAGATTAATTCGAAAACCGCTGATTTGGAAGATAACTAATTGAATAGTAGTCTAATATTATAGAATTTATATGAGAATGATATGTTGGAAAACGTGATTTGAAAAGAAAATCTTATGCAAATTGATAGTTATGTAAGTGCGATATATGCGAAATGTGAAATGAAGTAATATATATTTAGTACGTATATTTTCCAAATGAAGATATGGAAAGTGTCTTCCACTAAGAATTGAAAATTGAAAAATGAAAATCGTAGCTACGTTGGTGCTCCGTTGATTGGAGTATCCATCGATATCGGAATCCCACTCGGTGGGATCACATTGATTATTATTACTTATTTGTTCTAGCATAATTCGAGGGGCGTGAAGCCTACAGTTATGAGCGGTTCTACGGAGATAGTGGTCGTAACCGTCGCGTAAATGCAATCTAGATGTCATAGCGAAACTCGAGGGGCGCGATGCCTACAATACAAGTGGTTCCACTGATATAGTGGTCATAATCGCTATGTAACTGCGATCTATGGCAACAACCATGGCGAAATTCGAGGGGTGTGATACCTATGGTTACAAGCGATTCTACTGGGATAGTAGCGTAACCGCCGAGTAACCGCGATCCATGGGGGAACGTACTTCCCATATCTATTTATTTTTTTTAAAGTATTTTCACTTCGAGTTGAAGCAAGTATATTAAGTACTTAGAAATTTTAGTCATGCGCCTGGCCAGCGTATGCCTAACGTTTGTAAGAACGGCAATAAACTTGTTAAACTTTGAGTTATTAAGTATTTTCAGATGTTAAATAACAAACCAATAACCAACAATTAAATATATGTAACTTCAACATAATAAATTAAGAAAGAAAAGTTTTAAACGCTTTAAGAAATACAACAGCTTTAAATCTTCAATAAAAAAAATTATTTTCTATTTTAAAAGTTGTTTTCAAACACGGGAATCATATTTTAAAATTTTATGTTTTGTTATAAATATTTTAAGTTTGTTTAAAAGCTTAATTTTATTTTGTTTAAAATAAATTTTGTAATAGTATGTATTTTGTTGTATACATATGCATATTTTTTTAACCTCTCCTTTTCGAGGATGAAAAGTTCTGAGTAGGGGAGATTGTAACATCCCACATATTTCAACCATTTAAAATATTGAATTTAATTTAATTATTGAATGTAAAAATGGTTTTTAGATAAAGTTTTTTTTGTTATTAATGAAATTTATTAATTTATGTTTAAAGATTGAATGAAATTAATGTGTGCATTCTAGATGAAATAAATACATACATGTATATATCTTTGGCCATCGTCTTTAATACATTCCCTGTTTGTTCAACATCTAAATTTTAGGAATTCAGAACGTGGACTACATGTCCAATTAAACCTTCATTAATTAATTTAATTTGCAATGTTAATTACGCATTCATTTCATTCATTTATATATTTATTTATTTCCCTTCATTCTATTAATTTCTTTCACTTCATTCCATTTTTAAACATCCTATTTTATTTACGTATTTTTATTTCTTAAATTTACATCTTATTTCTCTTTTCCTGTTTTTCTTTCCCATCGTTATTTTATTCCAAAAACAAACCATCTCCATGTATATATATGTTTCCCTTCTCTTCAATATCATGTTGTCTATATTTAAAAAAAAAACTTTGCAAATACCATGCGTGCATTCATGTCCATGCATGTGTTTTATCATTTCGAAGTAAAACGTGTAAGATTTTGTAACCTGTGTCTTCCCTTACTTATATTTTAAAGTATGCATCCATGTTACATAATTTTTGTCATTTATATAAAAAAAGTCATTTATATAAAAATAAAAAGCTATGCATTTTATTTTCAATGTCTTCCCTCTTTGTTGTTTCCTTAATGCAGCATTCATTTGTTTTTCCTTCATCCTATTTTCATACATCTTATTCCATTTATGTATTCATTCTGTAAAAAATTAATTTTGAGTTGAATTTGGTATACTTGTACTTACTTTAATTTAAGCGAATTAAAGTTGATAACAACGAAAAGTTTCCACGACTTTATTAATGTACAGCTTAAATAGCATAGTTAACGAGAATTAACGTCAAAAATTTACAGTCAAATTTAATTATATTTGGAATGCATCTAATTAAATATAGAAATGGAAGAATTTCAATAGCAATATAAGGAAGTTTATTTTGTCAATAGTGTAAATACATTTCTCCTTCTATTCTAATATTTATGTATTCTTAGCCTCTTTATTTTTGTACATTCAAAAGTTAGCCCCACTCATTTAGTTTCCTTTTGAATCAAAGCAATTAATGAATAAAGAATAGTAATAATGAAAGATATAAATGCATGCACCATGCATGTTTCAAATATGTTACAATTCCTCTTGGAATTCCCATCTAACGTTTCATTCATTTACCATCCAAGATTGTCATTTTCTTTTATAAATATGTCTTTTCAAATGAAACAGCATGTTCCTCTCTGTCCATGTACCTTTCTTTCCTCCTCTCTTCATTTTAAACCTATCATTTCTTTTATTTTCTCCAGCCAAAATAAATTTCCCAGATCCAAAATAATTGCCTCTTACCAGAATAGCCCTGTTTTTCTTCGTCCATCGCTCCCTCAATTCTCCTCTCTTCCAATCCGTCAGCGCACCCAATTCCAGCAGCGTCTTCCTCGATCGATTCTCCACTCGGTCGCCACAAATAGAAGGATGAACCTCTTCACCGTCATTGAACCTGCTTGTCACCTAGTCAAGCCATCGCGCCTCGGTTGAGCTCCGCTTCCAGTCCAGTGTGCAAATCCAGATGGAAGACCATCCGAAACCTCCGCTATTGTGACCATAGGTAAGCATGGCTTACGATTAAATCTATTTCAAGTACGCTACTTCTCTGCTAAGTGAAATTCTATGCTGTTGTCGATTTCCATGAAATTCCATTTATTTCACATGTTTAGCTTCCCTGTTTACAGTAGTGTTTGAGGTAGTTCGGGCTCATGTATGAATTTTTGTGTGATATGCCTTGTTTCAACATGTGTGGGTAATATAAAAAAAATGGGATTTAACCTTACTAGCAATTCCATGGCACTGGGAATCAACAACATGAATATGCAGTTTAGGTGGAAGTTGAGAAATGAAACATGTTATTCAAATCTTTGTCACCTTTGTTTTTTTATTTAGGTGTGATCTATTGTTACTTTTATAACATATGCATAAAAAATATGGAGAGGGGGGGGGGGGGGGGTGTTTCAGAACAACCAAATAGGTTATGATGTATATCGCATTTATTTTATAATAGATCATGTTTGAAATTTAAAATTCACCTGAAAGCAATTTATAAAATTTTGGATGTGAAACTCTGAAGTAAGAATATTTTCCTTGAGGTAGAAAATGATTTGCGGTTCACGAGTAGAACAGTACTGTGTGGCTTTTCAACCCATTTTTATCTTGCGGACAACAATGTGTGGCTATTCAACAGTTTGTACTTCCTGGTTTTCATTGTAATTCAACTCTTTGCTCTCATTTGTTTAGTCACTTAATAATACTTGCTATACATCTATTTTGACATTTTGTATTTACATTTGTTGTTGCATTTTTGGTCTAGGTTGTTTCACCAAATGCATGTTTCAGTCTTTGTATTGTTGTATAAAAAAATGCATGTTTCAATCTTTGTATTGCTGCTTATAAAAAAAAATCGAGCCTGTTATTTTTCCATGCCATGCATACATCCAGACCTCTATGTGCTTTTATTTGGTGGTGGCATCTCTTTTGATTTACTATGCAAAGGTTCATGCTATGTATTTGGTTCATGCATGCATATTATATCCTTACATCCCACTATCAGTTTCGGATCTCGTTGCCACATGCATGCAGTAGCCTTGTTTAGAATGCACCTCATTGTCTTATTTAAGTACATGCAATATATGTATACTGTTCCATGAACCCATTATCTTGTCTCGACTTATGCATATGTTGTTGCCTGCTTTGTTCATAATGTTAATCTTACTAATTCATGTTGTGGATGTTCATGGTTATATGCTGGAATTATCTAATAAATTGTTATGATTAAACTGATTATATTTATGTGTTTATCGAAGTTTGCTAACTTGAAATAAGTTTAATCCCGACTCGGGTGTTTTGTGTATTTTGCATGGAACGCTCGGGTCAGGCCCCAATGTTTCAGACTTAAATATATTCAGCTCGCAAAACTGGAGAGGAACATGAAGACGCAATATGTGCGCAAGGCTCGACTGAAGTGTAAATTTTATTTTAAAACTTATGTATGTATTTTATTATTCTGCTGTGCAGAATGTTTTGTAAAACTCTGATATTTGTATAAAAATTATTCCACTGCAAACATTTCTGTTTTGTGATTTTCTATGTATTGGTTCTGTTAAACCTCATAAGCAATAACAATTTGTCATTTCGAGCGGTTTAAGTTGGTTTAATTATCGACTGGAAGCGACTGAAAAGGCGGTTGTTACACAAGGTCTTGAGACAGGGGTTCGAGGTCTAACTTAGGAAGTTCTTGTGTGCTAACATTGGTCAACATTCCTTTGTTAGATTAAGGTGATGAGGGTTTCAAGTCAAGGAGTTCATTTAGTTCAGAAATGTATTCGAACTCATCTAAATCATAGTTGAAATGGTCAAGACACATTTTTAAGGCTTCCGAAGTGTCATTAGAGGTTTCATCAACTGCGGTTTGATCATGTCAATTTCATCGATCTCAAAATCCCTAGAAGAATTATGGTGGCTATAACTCTTTTCACTCATCGTTGTCAAATATGGAAAATCCAAAACTGAAATTTGACACAAGTAGTTGTTATTACAAAATAAATAACATACTCAGATATATTTTATTAGTTGATAATCTCGATTTGAAGAGGAAGAGGGTCTTATGGTCGTTCACGTATAGTATAAATACTTAGGGATACGACCAATGTTTTACGGGAAGTATGCATCCTCTTTTGCTAGAAGTTCAATAAATTGAACTAATATATATCTGTGATCAAACCCTTGAGATAATCAATTTCATAAAATACAATCTAGTAGTTAAATATTTTGAAAATCAAATCAGGTTTTGCAATGTCTGATCAAGTTTTATTGTTGAAAAACGATGAGAATGATGACAATAGTAATGGAAATTTCAGCCAACCACAACAATCAGACAATAATAACTGCAGAAAATTAAAATATTGTACAAACAAGCCGCTGCCCCTATAGAAGATTTTTACAAACAATTTCTATATAAAAAAATTAAGCAACCGTAGCACCTGTAGAGTTTAGAATTTTTTTTTACAGTTGGGTATGACAGTCAATCCAGAAATATTGAGTAGCACTGCTAATTCAAATCAACTATTTACCACTGCTTGTCCTCTAAATTTTGTTTTGTTTTGTTGCTTGAGCTCTTTTCTCGTCTAGGCTTTAGATTTGTTTTTTTTTTGTTTATGAAAGAGATAGAGAGATGGAGCAAATAATTAAAAACAAACAAAAGAAAAACTAGGCTCAACAAAACTAAACCAACACAAAGAAACTAACTCAACAAAAAGAAAAAAAAAACAGAAAAATAACTTTAAAAAAAAAATTAAAACTTATGCACTTGCCTCTCAGCAAATGAACAAACTATAGACCCCCCTCTCCTAATACAAACTTTCCAAAATATATATCCCTAACAATGATATAACTCACGCACCAACAAAATTTGGGCCACTCAAATTAATTAACTACTGACCCTCTCTTTCCTATACAAAGAATAACACGCCCCTTTATATAAGTAAACAAATCACGCCCCTCTTCTTAAAAAGAATCACGCTTGCTGCAAGAATTTTAGAAAACAAAATTTCAATTTCAGAAACAAATCCCCTTGTTCCTTTCATGCACGCAAGTTGTATCACGGTTTCAGAATACAAGAAACAAAGCTTCAAAACTTGGCTTTTCGAATTGGATTTGTGATTTGCGTTCAAATTTGATTCCACAGGTATTTTGAAATCATATCTCGGATCTTTAGGGTTGAATCGAGTTTGATTTTTGCGATGTGGGTATGTGATTGTTTGCGAATCGGGAATTCTAGATTAGAAATTTGGGGTTTCAGGAGTTCGAACTTGTGACTTTTCGAATTGCGATTTGGTTTTGTTCTCTGGCTTGTTGCTGTTCGAAGCTTTGAATTGTGCGATGAGGATGGTGTAGTATGGTGATCTTTCGATTCGTTGTCTGCGCGAGGAGGGAGCAATGGGAAGGTTTGAAGGGCGTACCGTGGTTGTGAATAAACAGAATTGGGTGACAGTTCGATGGGGTTTGTATACAAAATTTTGTGGCCTGAGATGCCCAGGTGATGGAGTGATGAATTGTTTGGCAATAATTGATGATCCAATAAGGTTTGCAACGACACAGGTAGTGGGTGGAGTGGTCTCGGATGTGTTATGGGGTCTGGCAGACGGGGATGGTTGCTGATGGGTGAATTATGGAATTATGTGGAGTTGTTAGCCAGAACTGCGGTTTGTTGGATTGTGGTAGCAGTTGTTTAAGGGGAAGATGGCGTTGTGGTAGGGGATATGAAGAAGATGTTGATGACTGATGGACAGTGAAATGATGTGGATGATGAACGGTGAGAGGTACAAATGATTTTGGTGCGTGGATGAGGTGTGTACGCAGGGGCTGTTTGCGTGATATGGATGGAGTATGGAGTTTTGTTGACAGAGATTGTGATGAAGAAGATGACGGTAGAAAGAAGAAATCTGAAGAAATACTGACAGAAAAAAATTAACTGAAGAAAGGAATGCAATGTACTGGAAGAAAAATAGAAAGAAATGAGAAAATTAGGAAATATATATGTATTTTTTTTCCAGAATTGGTGAAAAGAGGGAAAGAATTGTGAAAAGGAAAGAAACAAAAGATAAGGAAAAGAAATCAAAAGAAAAAGCGGAAAGGTTTTTTTTGTTTAGAAGATTATGGTATCAACTATCAATACCAAATCAAATAATTGAGATTTTTTTTCTATATACACAAGAAAACAAAAGGAAAAAATAAAATAAAATAAAACTAACATGAATCAGAAATTAAATAAATAATAAAATTTAATGTTTTACCTCCCTGGCAATGGCGCCAAAAACTTGATTGACGCTTTCTAATGAACTAAAAAGCGCGAATTTTGTAATAATAACTGTAAGCGCACAGATCGTGTAATATGCAGGTTGAACACAGATAAGAATTTTAAATTTTATTATTTATATACTTCTTGGGCGAGTTAGACAAATCTTGAAGGTTGGTTTTGAAAAACAATAAAAATTGAAACTGTAATTTGATTCAGAACAAATCTAATTGAACCGACGATCAAATCACAATTTTCAATTAAAAAGCAAATAAAACTACGAATCAGATCTGAATCTAATCAAATCCAATTTAACCTAGGAAGGCAATTAAAAAGCAGAAATTAAAATTGCAAATAACAAACAGAAAATAAAATTAGGATTATCGCTGAATCTAATCAGACGGTCAACCACTAATGAAAAATAAATGAAAAAGACAAATAGTGCTCTACCAAATCTAATTGTGTATATAACACTAATTGCTAATAAAATAAAAATGCAGAAAGGAGAAAAGAAGACTTTCGATTTATGGATCCGCTTTACAATGAGATTACAAGGGTATTTATAGGATAGATAGGCAACGTAAACCCTAATACAATCACATTGGGCCTTATTTAATTCTATTAAAATGGGGCCTTTCTTCTTTTATCCTTGCTTCCTTGGTAATTTTGCATTGGTTTGTGATATGCATAGCCTTTCTGCCAATTATTTTCTTGTCCAAAAAGCAACTGGATGTGAGATCTACATCAGCAAGTCTTCATATGTAAATTTACAACAATTTAATCTCTATTTTTATATTTTCTGACTACATGTGGCCAAGTTGGAATATCTTTAAAAGTGACAAAATAATACCCAAGTAATATTTATTTATATACAAATGATAAGATATAAGAGCATAAAATAAACACATTTTTATGTTAATCAGCACATAATTTTGTACAACTTATTTCAAAGTGCATCTCAAAGGTAAAGGATGGTGGGCTTGTACGCTGTCATATATTATTTACTATCTAGAAGTTTGTACCTTTTCCTACATAGGTTTTAGCTCAAATTTTGCTTTAGATTTAACAAAAAGAAAGTGTAGTTTTACTTATTTTTTTTCCAAAAAGAAACTGTGGTAAGCCTAAAGAAAAAATACCTTGGATGTCAACTCTTTAGTGCCAGCTTGAACTATATTAGTAGCAGATTGTGCAGCTGATGATGCAACAAAAGATAATCAATTCAAGTCCCTGCCAAAATAGAAAAATCTAATATTAGATAACTTATAAAAGAGATTAAATTTCTACTAGTCACATAAATTTTCCAATTAAAAAGGCATCTAATGCTAATAGAACTATAAAACTTGATAATTTCTACATGAATATTTACTATTTTATCCAAATAAAAACACTGAAAATCACCCAGTCTGAAACAATAAGGAATTATTGATAACACGTACATACACTAGTGGAATGACCGATATATACTATAGCCACTATCCATGTGATATATACTACAACCACTATCCATGTAAACCTGCAGTATACTACATCCGTTATCCATGTCAACTTGCAGTGTAACTTATGATCAATACACACTAGTGGATCAATGCATATATCAATATACACTACAGCCACTATCCATGTCAACCTGAAGTATACAGAATTTTATATGTTCAAGATGTAGATGTACAGATTCAAAAAAGTAAATACTTTTGTATACATCTTGTTTGCATGAATTCTCATTTTTTCATGACTTCATGCAAATTAAATTTACATGCAACTAGATTTGTTACCTTAGCAGCAATTCTTTTGATGGCGTCTTGTATCTGACTGCTAGATACAGTTCTAATTTCTCAAACCAGTATCATATAGTATTTCTACACATTTTAACCGTTTTAGTCACTATGGTGTTTATTATCTAGTTAAATTGTTCAGGTCTAAATTGTTTATTTCAGTTGCCCTACATGTACATATCTACATATGCATCAATATGGAGTCCTAACTATGTTCCAGAGCACATGATTACAACCTAATAATAGTTGTAATGTGGATCTGAACATTTTCTTATTTGATGACTATTCCATTTGGGTATTGCTTCTTATGCTTGTAGCGAGACATAATCCACTAGTGCAAATATATAACTTATGATCGATATATAAATTGATCATGAAATCAGTATATGATTCATGACTACCACTGTACTTGCACTGTTCTAATCTGAAATTTCATGACACAAAATATTAATTTGACATTTCTTTACTTGAAAGAAAGCCAGAAAGTTCAGAAATAATATTAAATAAATGAAAAAGCGGAGCATCCATTTGTGTTCTTATTATATACAGAGATGCGTTACTAGATAGGTAGGCTGTTCAAAAACCAACAATGAGTCAAAATTCAACTGAGAGCAGGTCAGATCAGTCTTATAACCAGTGTTTTAAAGAACCAACCCAACCTCGATTCGACCGCAGTTAACCTTCGACCTTGGATCGTCACGACTCTAAAAATGAAATAACCTTGCGCATGCACAGACCCACGGTTTAACCTCAAAACCCATATAAAACCTCTGATCCGACCTATTTAAACCTCAAGATTCTTCAAATTTGAGAAAATAATAATTGCTTCACTGTTCATTTTTTAACGTAATAAATTTAACAAATAATTTCATAGTAATTGTCATAAAATTTTGGATGATATAATTCATTATTATGTACATTTTACAAACTATTATTAAACTAATCCTCTTTAATTATAAAAAAAACTAGTAAATTTACGACTTTGATGTGATAAGTTGTTATATAACATACTACATTACAATAGGCTAAAAACGAAAATTAAAATCATGACTTATTGAATCATGTCAAAGTGTGCTAACCAGTATGGACATGGGTGTTTGTTATAATTGTTAAATTATATCTATATTTAATATGATTTTACGTTTAAATTGAAAAAAAGGAAATAAATTATCAGTACGGTTCTCACGGTTTAACCGGTTGAACCATGAAAATCTTAAGCCTCCTACCACCATGGTTTGACATACGGTTCGGTCTTCATAACTATGCTTATAACACTCAATGATACAGATCCAGACAAAGACTGCACATCCAACTGGGACCATGCAAACATTCAAATATAGAGAATCACATTTTATGTACTTTTACTAGAAATACAGAATGAAGTAAACATTTGGATTTTTTTCCTTACCCATGTGAAGCAATTGTATTTTGCTGCTTGTTCAAGTACCATTTGCAAAACTTTTTCCAAAACCTCCTATTAGGCTCAGGTCCCTTTGCTTTATCCTTCATTCCTTCAAAAAATTCCCTCTGTTAAAATATACGTTCATCAAAAAAACTTAACGCCACAAAAGAAATTTACCGCAAATGAATATATATGTTAGCTTACATCAAAAACATTCTTATTAGCAAGTCGATCGATAATCTCAAATAATATATCCATAGTATACGATGGA
The DNA here is from genome assembly GCA_030737875.1 of Allium sativum. NCBI lineage: Eukaryota > Viridiplantae > Streptophyta > Magnoliopsida > Asparagales > Amaryllidaceae > Allium > Allium sativum. The sequence continues at coordinate 705,433,548 of CM060916.1, read as the reverse complement.
TGACCTTGAATGCCAAGAATATGTTTTCCACCAAGAATTATTTCAATAAAGCAAAGAAAATATTAAATGATTAACCTAATATAAAACATGGCACTAGAACGAAACTACCATATAAGTAAACCCTCTCACTTCATCCTTGGTGGCACCTTATCCTTATTGGAAAACATTCTAGAACTCCAACTCCCTGCAAGTTTACGTAACATGCATAAACAAAGAAGTTAAATCATCCTTTGTTATGGTTAAACAAATATATCACTTTAGTTAGGCGATCATACCTTTCTAATCCAAAAGCTATATCAACATGAATCTTTTTTTTTTCTAATAAAACTGAGATTAATAAATGAAGACTGCGTACATAGTAAGCTTCAAGAAATGATTGTTGATTTGTTAATTATGTTTTATTAAAGTCTTTGGCATATTATATGCATACTAAAAGATTAGGAAACACCAAGAACTCAAAAACCTCTATGCATCTTGATCATCTCTTTCATATAAGACTCTAGCCTTTATACCTCTCCTTTTTTTCTTCAGTAACTGCTAGATCAAAATTTGGACCTAACACCCAAATTGTTCTGATTCGTAGAGAATAATAACTGAAAAATGAGGAAAAAGCAGAGAACACACAAGATTTATAGTGGTTCGGCATTAACGAGCCTACGTCCACTTTATATGCTATTGATTATACTTTGAATGCTAGTACAATCAATGATTTCTCTCAAGCTCACTTTACAATTATGATTTCTCTCAGTTATTTCGAAGTAAAACTGATAAGAAATGGTGGTATGACAGTAATGGTGGAATCAATACTCAGAACTGCCAAAAGATCCTGAAAAATGCCAGTCTCTGGGCTATTTATAGCTGATTCTGTTAGGCGGTTCGCGGTCACACGTGGCACAAATCTCGAGAATATCGGATCAGATCGAGCAATGAGGAAGAATTGGTCAATGTAACAGTTGTGGACACGTGTAGCTGGATCCATGTATTTCGGATCGCTGAAGACCAGTTCGTGGTTGAACAAGTCAGGAGTTTCGCCACATAGCAGGGGATCGGATCGGAGTGAGGTGGTGGCATAGGTGCGGATCGGGTCGTGCTCCCATGGGCGGATCGGGTCGTGCTCCCATGGACGGATCGGGTCGCATTCTGCGTTGGCAATCCGAAGGGTGCGATCCGCGTGTGCGATCTACTGGTGCGATCTGGCCTTTCATGAACTAGAGGAAAAAAGCTTCATACTCTCTTCTTGTGTATAAACCTTGGTGGCTTGGTCAAAAAGCTAGCCAACATTTTGCCCCCTCGAAGTATGTTTCATTGATGGAACAAGCTTCGAAGTCGTTGAGGTATCTCTTCATGAGGTGACGTTGTTTAATGGTCGTGCCTGTCTGAAAAGTCTTGCTACTTCGGAAAAGTCGCATCTTTTGACAAGTGTAAATACTAGTATAGTCTTCGATCATTTCTCGTTTGTTGAACAATTTTTTTCTGGAATTTTTTGGAGACTTCGTCATCGAGTTCACTAGGTAAATTTCTTGAATTCTTTTCTTTCGTTTCTCTTCCATTTTTTTTGGTGGTCCGGATCGCACCCTTGTTTCGCGATCCACGGGCACGACCACGGATCATGGTCTGGTGAACTGGCGGGCTTTAATGTGGATCGAGATAGGCTTCAGCTCGCGGCCCGTTCCGTTTGTATAAGACAAGAAATGGGATACGAAGAGCCAACGCTTTCCCTATATAAACCGGGACTCCTTCCTCCTTTCCTTCTTCTTTCGCCGCCAATCTTCTGTAGCAAAACCCTAGCCCTTTTAATCTTCAAAAATTCACCGGTTTCCCCAATTTTAAGAAAGGTAATCAAGTTAGAGATGTACTTTTACACCCCTATTTCCTTTTTCCTTGTGTTATTTACTGATTTGAGGGGGAGACGACGGAATTTTGTGATGTTCGTGGTTCTGGAAGATGGCAGGACGCCATGGCTGATGGGTTTAGTCCCTAGCGTTCATCGATAGAGAAGAAGGGAGGAAGGAGAAGAAGGAGAGGGAGAAAGGACTGATCAGGTCGGGTCGTGGTGAGGTTCGGTCTCGAAGGTGAGAAGGGAAGAGGAGGGAGATGAAAGAGGATGGCGAGGCACTGGGTCGTGGAAATGGAAAGAGAGCGGATCGGATCGGGGAAATGGTGAGGTAGCGGATCAGATCGGGGAAATGGTGAGGTGGCGGATCAGATCGCTGCCTTGAACGGGGCATTAGCTTGAGTGAGGACGGGTAGATGTGGGTCGCGATGATCATACCACGAACCAAGCCATGTCTCACGATCCACTTTCCGCGATCCAGTCCCTATTCTGCGATCCATTCTCTACGATCCGAACCCTTATCCATGATCCAGATGGATGAGCGATCCAACGAACTTGTATAATGAGCAATACGACTTAATCCCAGTACATCAATGGACAGTTAGGCTAGAACCCTTGAGACTTTCTGAGCTGGACAGCAGCATAATTTGACTGACTGCATATGACAACTAATACTTCGATGACCTTGCTAATTTTTATGCTTTTCTTTAAGACATGCACAGGCACACACTTGCACTAGCACACACGGGGGACGGGTAATTATATTCTAATTCCTCATGTTTACTCGCCTAAACAGTAGTGTCGGATAATCGTTCCCCTTCAAGATCTGACACAGAGACGGATCCCGAGGTGTATAAGCATCTTAACCCCGAGGTTCTTCCAATTAATCCAGAAGGTGCAGATTCTGGATCCGAATATGAGGTGGAAACAGAATCGGATTCGTCTGAGAGTACCTCGCTAGATGAAGAGTCAGAGGTAGATGGCCAAGCTCCCGACGAAGTCCCTGGTGCAATAGAAATTGAAAAATTCACAAACTCTCTAGCTTCCAAACTAGATGACATAAAGCTTAAGAGAATTTGCCTGAGACATGGGATCCCCTGGGAAGATGTGAGGACACCCGGCAGCGAAGATAAACCTCATTTGTCTCCGGAGGGGTATTTGACAGTCAGCCGACTCATGTGCTGGGTAGGAGCTATTCCTCTGTTTCCTCCAATCGTCATTGAGACCCTAAAACGATTGGGTATTGCTCCAATGCAGCTTCATCCCAATGCCTACGCAACTTTATACACTCTATATATCGCATACGCGGAAATCCTACATACCGAGCTCACATTTAAAGATTTGAAATTCTTTTACCTTTTCAAGCATCGCTCCTCGGCAACGCCAAATTTCTCTTTCTTCGAATCGGTAGCAAATAGGAAGGTTCTGTATGACGGGCACAACAACATAGGGGATCCCAAGGCCGATTGTTCCATATAAAGAGACAGGCTGGGTGTTCAAGAAGATGGCTTAAATCAAGTAATCTTTAAACTTTTGACTTAATAACTTGTTTAATAAATCGAAGCATTAACATGCCCCCCTTCTTTTTTTAAGCAGATCACGCATTTCCCAAGACGGAAGGCTCGGTATACAATAATCGACTGTCTCTTCTTCTACAAAGCAAATATGATTTTCTAAAAATCAAGAAGTGCATTACTAACGAGAACCTTCACAAGCACCGCCTTCTGGATATAAGGTTCGGACTTGGTGCGGGCGGCAAACCCTACAAATTCGTGCCCCCGACAGAGGGAGAAGGAACGTCACGGGCAGCAGAAACGATTAAATTTCGTAAGAGTCCTTCGCCGATAGTCATTCAGGACGACGAAGACCTAAACATATATAGAGGAGATGAGGCCCGTAGTGATAAGTCTAAGGAAATACCAGTTTCTCCGGGGGGTTTCCCCTCAAGGGCCTCTCTTCCGATTGAACCTGCTGCTCCTGATGATTTAACAGAAGAACAGCTATTTAAAGAGCTGAGCAAAATTCCTTTGCCTGATGATGTATATACATAGGGAGACTTCGAAGGGGAGCCATTTTTCCCTGTTTCTGAGGAAACAACCGCTCCAGTTGGGGAACGAGAAACTACTCAGATGAGCCTAACTTCGGGCCCTGGTCTGTTGGGGGGAATTATATGGGATGCATAAATCACACGCACTGCCTGACCCCACACTTTTGTATCAACAGTATTCAAGGTTTTAATATGCTCTTTTTTCTTTTGCAAGAAAGATGTCTCGCAGGCGGTCTAATTCTTATCGCTCTCTTCGTGAAGGCACGCCTAGCCTTCATCCAAATCCTGAGCGTGCTCGCGGCCTTTCTCACAAGCCTACTTCTTCACAATCTCGATCTCCATCAAAACCAACCTCTGGCAAGCTTCCCAGTTATTCGGTGCCACCTACAGGGGGAAAACAACTTCCTACAGACTTAACCCCTCCGAAGAGTGCACCCTCTCACAGCGGGTCATCAAAAAGACACTACGAGCCCAAAGATAAAAGCAAGGATCCAATCAAGGATTCTGAGAAGGAGAAAATTGACATTGTCCCTTCCAGCCAACAAGGTTTGATTGCCCCCGGGTCACGAGATTACATCCATGGTCCTGAGACTCAGGCTAAGCTGGAAAAGTTGCGAGAACAATTCCCTGACATCTTCTTCGAAATGATGATGTTTGTTCTAGCCTTGGAATCAGTCCCTAGGAACTGGGATACTGAGGTCATCGGGCACATTCTCCATGTAGCCAGGCAGTATGAAGCGATGAAGAAACATGCTGTTAATATTTCAGAGGTCATCCGAACGCTTGAGATGGAAGCACATAGATCCAAAGTGAAGATAGATAACAATGAAAGGGCCAGGGCAAAAATGGAGAAGGACTTAGAGGATGCACAATCTCTGCTTGCCTTGGCCCAACGAGACGCTAAAGCTTACAAAATAGAGCTGGAGGAGGCCAGGCAATGTTTCCATAATGAGCTTGATTCTAATAGCAAAGAGCGAGTGTTATTGAATCAAGAGGTGGAAGATCTCAGGATGGCCAACTCCGAATTGAAAACAGCACAGGATCACTTCAAGGCCGAAAGAGCTGCTTGGGAGAAAGAAAACGCAAGTTTGAAGGAGAGTTTAGCTTTCGCCGAAGGAGAGAAAGTAATTCTGAATGAGCAAGTCGCGGATGCAGAGAGGCGCGCGGCTCTCGCCGAAAAGAATGTAGAAAGTGCCATTGAAAAGGCTACTGCTTCTAACGACAAGCTCATCGAGAGAGAAAAGGATATCGAAGGGTTTGAAGAAACGATATTTGACTTCCTCGGCCGCGTCCTCAAAACCCGTAACATCTCATGGATCCCGGACTACCATGTCACTTTAGCCAACATATGGGATGCCATCGTCGAGGGTGAGAAGCGAAGATTAGGAGTTGAAGAGATTGACGAAGATGAGCTGATGAGGACCATTCTGAGGGATAACGAGCCCGAGGATTTGGCAGAAGGCCAGCGCCTAATTCAAGAAGAGATGGAGAAGGAGAGGACTCTGGCTAAGGGCAAAAATAAGACCGACGAAGGTTCGAGCTCAGCTGTAGAGCCCAAGGCCTCCGGAGTTGAGGAATCAATCCTGATGATCCATTAATTCCTTTGGGCCCGACTCCTTTGGTTGTCGGAGCTTCTGCAGCTAGCTTGGATGGAGGATCAGCGGATGGTATCTCCATTTTCCCCCCACAATTTGTCAAAGCAATTGTGAGTTGTCGTCGTCTGGCGGAGCAGCCAATCGAATTAATAATACATGTTCCTCATAATACAGGTGGCGGGCCCGTCGATAAGGTTGTCGAGAAGAAGACAGAGGCGGAGAAGATTGACGTCTCGCCTAGCGCCGGTGTTGATGCACCAAAGCAAGCTGAAGGTACAACAGCGGAGAAGGGCATCCTGGCACCCAGTGTTGATGCTCCCAAGGATGACGAAACCATTGATGCCTTGAAAGATATGGACGGGCGCCATGTAGATGATGAGGAGTATGTCATTATCACTAAAGAAGTCAAAGGCGATGACGACGAAACATTGGCTAAAAGAAAGGCTAGGCAGGAAAAGGAGCTGGCTTTAAAGAAGGAGGAACAAGAGCCTTTGAACGTAGCTCCTATCTCGGAGTTTGATCCCAAAACTGGGATGGTTCTGAAACTCCAGCCCAAATCGATCACTAAACAGCTTCATTTTGAGAATCCCGATGATTTCCCAGCTTCCCTTACTGATAAAAGAAAGAGAAAGAAGGAGGAGGAGTCTTCGGATGAACCTTCAGCTCCTCTTATAGACAAAAGGAAGAGAAAGAAGGGTGATCAATCTGATATTAACAAGGCGGAGCTGGAAAAGCAGAAGAAGGAGAAAAAGTCCAAATGTAAATAGGATACTGCCGCTTGTCTATGTTTTGTCTTTAAGATTCCCCACTGGCCATGAAATGTAGTTGTGAGACTGGCCCTCACTTTTGTTTTAGGTTGCTTTTCACATTGTAGGCTTGCAGTTTAAGAATGAAAGTTTATTTCTTTTGCATCATCGTGTACCTGCATTTAATAAACTTTTCATGCTTAGTCATAAATTATTTGCTTATAACTACAAATCATTCAAGCAACAAAAAGACTTTAACAGTATTGTACTGCATCAATATACATGTATGCATATATCTGCCCCCAATTAATCGTTAAAGATTGATTTGAGTTGTATGCATGTTGCCCCCTGTTTCTGAACATGGAAGACTTGGAAATTTTTGTAGAATTAGAGTTCTTGCGGTGCCAGGCTTTTGGCACTTCGATACTCTCCCGATCCATCTGCGGTCAAAGTTCGAACTCGTGTCATAATCTATTCACCGATCCTTCAGCGGAGTAGAGATCCTGTGGGCGCTGAGTCTCCAGCACCGTTCTCAGCGCTTAATCATAGATGCTTTTATACTCTCCTAGCAGTCGCCGAGGTTAGAGTTCGAGCTCAGCAGTTATGTCGCTCCCCGATCCTTCAGCGGGGTAAGAGCTCTTTCTCAGCGCTCAGTCGGAGACGCTTTTATACTCTCCTGGCAGTCGTCGAGGTTAGAGTTCGAGCTCAGCAGTTATGTCGCTCCCCGATCCCTCAGCGGGGTAAGAGCTCTTTCTCAGCGCTCAGTCAGAGACGCTTTTATATTCTCCTGGCAGTCGCCGAGGTTAGAGTTCGAGCTCAGCAGTTCTGTCGCTCCCCGATCCTTCAGCGGGGTAAGAGCTCTTTCTCAGCGCTCAGTCGGAGACGCTTTTATACTCTCCTGGCAGTCGTCGAGGTCAGAGTTCGAGCTCAGCAGTTCTGTCGCTCCCCGATCCTTCAACGGGGTAAGAGCTCTTTCTCAGCGCTCAGTCGGAGACACTTTTATACTCTCCTGGCAGTCGCTGAGGTTAGAGTTCCGTCAAGGCGGTTCCGATCATGGTACACCGCCATGACATATGGACATCGCCTTCATGTCCGTTATGCTCTCTCTCAGCTCTGGAGAGTTAGAGCGCTATCAATGATATGATTTACTTTATCGCACCCTCAGAGTTTTGACTGTTGATTGCATTCCATTCTGATGGAAGGCACCTATAATTATATGCTTCTGTGATCGTTGCATGGTTCACAGCAATTTCCATAAAAATAGAAAAGCAGATAAATAATAGTGCAATAAAGGTAAACGACACACAATATTTTTATAGTGGTTCGGTCGAATAATGACCTACGTCCACTTTATAATTTTTTGCTTAAGAAATCGAACTATTCTAGGCAAGTCGTGCCTTGTACATGGTCCTTAATAAAGCAAAAGAACAGATCTGACATCTTTACATTAGATACGACCGTAAATGTTGGGCATTCCACACTCTGGGGATTTCCTTTCCATCTATGGTTGCTAGCTTGAAGGTTCCATTATCAAGCTTGCACAGAATGGAGTACGGTCCTTCCCACTTCGCACCCATATGAGTTGGGGGTGGAAAGACACGCTTCAGAAAGTCTCCGGGTTCAAAGGTTCGGGCTCGAACCTTTTTGTTGTAGTATCGGGCGACCTGTTGCTTGCATCTCAAGGCACGCAGGTCTGCTTCGTCCCTCTTCTCTTCGATCATATCCAGGGATTCAAGGAGCAATTCGTTATTAGTCATCGGATCGTAATAAGTCACTCGGTGAGAAGGTACTTTTATTTCAACCGGGATGACTGCTTCTGCTCCAAAAGCAAGAGAGAAGGGGGTATGGCATGTTGCCGATTTATACGTTGTCCTATAGGCCCATAGTGCTAAGGGTAATTCATCAACCCACATGGCTCTGGCCCGCTTCAGTCTTCTTTTCAGAATGGACTTAATCAATTTATTCGCCGCTTCGACCTGTCCGTTCGACTGCGGATGCGCCACAGAGGTGTACCGTTTCTCAATGTGGTATTTCTGGCAGAAGTCTCTGAATTCAGTGCTATCGAACTGAGTTCCGTTGTCAGTTATAACGATCTTTGGAATCCCAAATCGATAGATGATGTTCCTAACGACGAAGTTGATCACTCGTTTGGTTGTGATTGTAGTCAGTGGCTCAGCCTCGACCCACTTAGTGAAGTAGTCTACAGCTACAATAGCGAACTTCGCTCCGCCCTTAGCTATGGGGAGACTTCCGATGATATAAATTCCCCACATAGCGAAAGGCCATGGGCTTGTCATCGTTTTTAACTGACTAGGAGGTGCCCTAGGTATCTTTGAAAATCTCTGGCATGCATCACACCGTCGTGCGTACTTCGCCGCATCTTTGTTTTTGGTAGGCCAGAAATAACCATGCCGCAACACCTTTTTTGCCAATGTTTGCCCTCCAGTGTGATCGCCGCATTCACCCTCATGTACCTCCTGCAGTACACGCTTGATGTCGTCATGAGCTATACACCGTAGAAGGGGCATCGAAAATCCCTATCTGTAAAGGACTCCGCCTTGCAGAATGTATCAGGAAGCTTTACGAATTACTTTATGCCTCTCGCTCTTCTTGGTCGGAAGCGTTCCATTCATCAAGAAATTCTTTAGAGGGGACATCCATGACTCCCTTTCTGGTTCCGTCTCTAGTACCGGATCAATTTCCATCTGATCTATACTAGGAGACCGAAGTACTTCAACTGGGGCTAGCCCGGTCTCTTCAGGATCGTCGGAACTAGCCATCTTTGCCAACTTATCCGCCTGTTGGTTCTCTGACCGCGGAATATGAGATATGCTGTAGTGATCGAAGCCGTTCAGCAACTCCTTCACTTTCTCCAAGTATAAAATCAATCTTGGGCTTTTGACTTGGAATTTTCCAGTGACCTGGTTTACAACTAACTTGGAGTCGCAAAATATGTCCAGCTTTGTGATTTCCAACTCCTTTGCGATTCTTAGCCCGGATATCAGGGCATCATATTCAGAGTCGTTGTTAGTGGCGTGAAACTCCATCCGGATAGCATAGGATATCAGCCGTTTCTCAGGAGTTTCAAGCACTACTCCAGCGCCGGATCTCTTATCATTCCTAGCGCCATCAGTATACAATCTCCAGGCACTAGGGTCGAGAAGTAATTTTGGGGGGTCAGCTTCTTCGTTCGCTATATCTTCCTCCGGGACAGTAAACTCTGCTATGAAATCGGCTATCACTTGCCCCCGTATTGACCGCCGGGGCTGAAAGTTCAGATCAAATTGACTCAACTCAATGTTCCATTTGAGTAGTCTTCCAGACGCTTCTGGTCTCTGTAGAACTTGCTTGAGTGGATGATCAGTGTACACGGTGATGGGATGAGCCTGAAAATAATGTCGAAGCTTTCTAGAGGCAATCAGCAAACTGTACGCCAACTTTTCTATCCTTGGATAATTACGCTCTGTTGCCGCCAACTTTTTGGTCACGTAATACACTAGTCTTTGAACTTTATCTTCTTCTCTCACCAATGCTGAGCTGATCGTGTGGGACGACACTACCAAGTACACGAATAAGTCCTCATGATCCACCGGCTTAGATAATATCGGAGGTTTCTCCAGGTGACTCAACAGGTTCTGAAATGCTTTTATGCAGTCAGGCGTCCATTTGAAATGGCGTTTTCCTCGCTTTATCAATTCGAAGAATGGGATGCATTTGTCCGTAGCCCTGGAGATGAATCTGCTTAGTGCTGCTACTTTCCCTGCAAGGCTTTGCACATCTTTAATTTGCCTAGGCTCCTGAATGCCTCTGATTGCTGCGATCTAGTCTGGATTAATCTCAATCCCGCGAGAACTGACGATGAATCCCAAGAATTTTCCGGAGGCGACCCCGAATGAACATTTTGTTGGGTTGAGTTTCATCCCGTACTTTCGAAGAATGCCAAACATCTCTGCCAAGTCTGTAGTGTGATTGGAGAATTGCCTGGACTTAACCAACATGTCGTCGACGTATACTTCCATTGTTTTCCCAATCTGGTTATAGAACATTCTGTTCACTAACCATTGATATGTAGCACCTGCGTTCTTCAAGCCAAAGGGCATTACCATGTAGCAATATAATCCCAGATCCGTAATGAAGCTAGTGTGTTCTTGATCTGGAACATGCATTGGAATCTGGTTATATCCTGAATAAGCATCCATAAAGGAGAGAAGTTCATGACCCGCCGTTGAGTTCACCAACTGATCGATCCTGGGTAACGGAAAACTATCTTTTGGGCAGGCTTTATTCAAATCCGAGAAATCGATGCACATTCGCCACTTCCCGTTGGCCTTCTTTACCAGAACTGGAATTGAAATCCAGTCTGGATAGGTTGAGTCTCTGATAAATCCATTACTCTTTAGCTTTCCAACTTCTTCTTTCAAGGCAGCGGACCTCTCTGGGCCCAGCATTCGCCTTTTTTGTTTTACTGGAGGATGCTTAGGGTTAATGCTTAATGAATGGCTCATGATTGATGGAGATCCCACACATGTCTGCGTGGGTCCAAGAAAATACATCTAAGTTATCTTTCAAGAAATCCGTCAGTTCTTTAGCTAAATTCGGATTTAACTGGGATCCAATCTTAAGGACCTTCTCTGGGTCACTATCATCGATCGGTACATCCACAGTTGGCTCGTTGGGAGTCGCCATTCTGCCCCCAGGTTCTTTGTCCTCCCTGGGATCTATATCCTCAGGCAAATCTCTAGGCGACTCACCTACGGTTATCCTCTTTAATTGCTATGAGGTCTCCGCCCTTGTGGGGGGGGGGGGGGGAGCGCCCTTGGTTTCTATGTCTCCTCCGTTGCGGAGTAGCTTTAGCTCTGCAATATAACATGCTCGTGCGGCAACCTGATCTCCTCTGACAATACCAACACCAGCTTCTGTAGGAAACTTCAATAACAAGCTCCAGGGGGCTATACAGGCTCTGAACTTTGCTAGGGCCGGTCGGCCCAAGAAGGCATTATAGGGCGATTCAATACCCAAAACCACGAAGGGAAGAATTCTCACTCTCTGGCGTTCTCCTTCCCCAAGTGTAACTGGTAGCTCTACATATCCCATTGGAGCGGTGGATGCTCCGTTAAATCCACGGATCCATCCCTCACAGGGCTTCAAGTCTTTTATCTCGAGATTCATCTGGTCGAATGTCTTTTTGAAAAGAATGTTGACGGAACTCCCGTTATCCACCAAGACTTTATGAACAGTGGCCGGGCCAATAGGAACTGTGATTACAAATGGATCTTCGGTCGGAGCATGGACTCCAATGCTTTCTCGTTCGCGGAAAACGACGTCGTCGGACATCATCTTTTGTTGCTTTACCGGGACATTGTCCTCAGGGTTGCTACACTCTCCTACCCCGATGTGCTGCTTAGTTGCATTGACATACTGATCCAATGCCTTGGAACCGTGCCCGGCAAGATAAAGCCCTCCGATTATGGTATTGATAACAAGGTCCTTTCCCTTTTGCTGGGCAGTTGGCCTGACAGCAGGTTGATTCTGGTTCTGATTTGGGGCCTATACGGCTTGCCCCCTGTCTCTGGGTGTCACTCTGTATTCATCCAATTTTCCTTCTCGGAGAAGCTTCTCGACCACATCTCTTAGGTGACGGCATTCATTTGTTGAGTGGCCGTGGATCTGATGGAAGAGACAGAACTTCCCCGTTTCACGTTCTTTCTCCGTCGACTCTCTGGGAGGAGGCCTTTTATTTTGGAGGACGTTGTACGAATCCATGAAGATATTCTCCAAATTATCGTTTATTGGCGTATAACTTTCAAAAGACCTAGGATGAGTCCTTCTCTGAGAGTCGTTCCCTCGATTCCTCTTCCAGTTATTGCCATTACTGTTATTATCATTGTTTCCTGACTGGCGACGACCCTGGTTCCGGTTTCCGACATTAACTTCGACCTTCCCCGAGCTGTCTCCTGTCTGCTTAATGGCAACATTGCTCTGAATTTCCTCTTTATCGGCCATTTTTTCCTTTCGGTTAGCATATACCTCCTCCCGGCGTAAGTGCACGTTAGCTTTTTCGTAGAATAACTCTCTAGTATGAGGTGGCTTGCCGACCAGGTATCTCCCAAATTCAGTGTCTTTATCTACCCCATCAATCAGGGCTGCCACAACAGTTGGCTCATGAGGATCTTTGACTTCAGTAGCGGCTAGGTTGAAACGGTCTAGATACACCCTCAAACTCTCGCCTGGTCGTTGCTTGACAAGGAACAAGTCAATCACACTCTTCGTCCTTTGTGCATAGATGCTGAACTGTTCCACAAACCTTTCACTCAACTCCCTGAAGCTGGAAATTGATCTTGCTGGTAAGCGAGTAAACCATAATAACGCTACATCCTCCAGGAATATAGGAAATGCTTTGCACTTGACAGCGTCGGAAGCTACGGCAGCGGTCATTGACCAAGAGTATCTCATCAGATGTTGGATGGGACCAGATCTACCCGCGTAACGGTTCATCCGCGGCATGTTGAAGCGCCTAGGGAACGTCGCATCTAAAATGTCATCAGTGAAAGGGGTGTGACTGCAGTCAATTCCCCAATCTTCATCCCGTTGTCCACGACTACCTGCCAGAATTTGATGGATCATAGCTGCAACATTTGCACTGGTCAGCGGAGGCTCGGGATCAGCGCTTCTTGCTCGGTGGAATTCTCTAATCTCCCTTCCAGGAGCAGCCACGAAATCCGGGGCTCGGATTGGGCTTCGCTGTCCCCTGTTACCATGAGAATTTGTATGGCGAAGGGGCTGAGGTAGTCTATTCTCAACAGGGTTGTCCACGCCTCGAGCTCTGGGAGTTGCGGCATGATTATTCACACTGCGGTTTGAGGGCCCTGCACCCAGTACCTCTTCTTCCCCTGATGGCAGGGTTCCAAATCGGAGTTGCTCTATGTTTTCAGGCCTCTCATACGGTCGCCGCGGAGGTCTTGGCGATTCCTTTGACGAAGAAGAGTACTCTGGGGTGAGCGGACGAACTGGGGGCCTCGTTTGCCTTGCAAGATCATTGAGCCTTCTATCCATAGCAGTCAAGTTCTGTCGCAGTACGGAGCTCTCCTGCCTTTGAGCAGCCAATTCATTAAACAGCCTCTCCCACATTTCAGAAAAGCGAGAAAGATCTCCCTCAGTAACGGGAGCAGAAGGGTCATATTGATCATCAACATTTTCTCTTATGCGCAGAGAACTTGAACTAGGTCGAGCAGAGGTACCGGGACGGGAAGTGTGAGCCATAACCTCCTTTCCAGGTCGAGTTGTAGTCTGGTCATCATTTCGGATCGCTGTGGATCGATGTCGGTGGCTCGTTGCGCCCCCTTGGTTGGGTTCGTGGTGACGCTGGGTAGAGGGTTCAGTGCATTGTCATGGGATCGTGTGACAACCCCTTCAGCAGTCCAGTTCGCTCCGCCCTCATCAGCCTGGATCGTGGCGCCTTCATCTGCTCGGATCGTGCCTTGGTCCCCGCGATCCGCGAGACCCACCTCGACCTACTCGTGAACACTTTCTTCAATTGCCTCATTCGCTTGCGAAGCTCGTACTTCCTTAGACTTCTTTCCAGCCATGATATCAGATGTCGCTGGAATCTTCAGAAATCTGAACAGTGAAGTTTTAGGGACTATTTTCTTCGGACTTTCAAATCCAAATAGTAGAATAGCAATCCGGTAGGCTGAGAACTGAATTCTCAGTGAAAGCACCAAAATGTTAGATCAAAATTTGGACCTAACACCCAAATTGTTCTGATTCGTAGAGAATAATAACTGAAAAATAAGGAAAAAGCAGATAACACACAAGATTTATAGTGGTTCGGCGTTAACGAGCCTACGTCCACTTTATATGCTATTGATTATACTTTGAATGCTAGTACAATCAATGATTTCTCTCAAGTTCACTTTACAATTGTGATTTCTCTCAGTTATTTCGAAGTAAAACTGATAAGAAATGGTGGTATGACAGTAATGGTGGAATCAATACTCAGAACTGCCAAAAGATCCTGAAAATGCCAGTCTCTGGGCTATTTATAGCTGATTCTGTCAGGCGGTTCGCGGTCACATGTGGCGCAAATCCCGAGAATATCGGATCGGATCGAGCAATGAGGAAGAATTGGTCAATGTGACAATTGTGGACACATGTAGCTGGATCCATGTATTTCGGACCGCTGAAGACCAGTTCGTGGTTGAACAAGTCAGGAGTTTCGCCACGTAGCAGGGGATCGGATCGGAGTGAGGTGGTGGCATAGGTGCGGATCGGGTCTTGCTCCCATGGACGGATCGGGTCGTGCTCCCATGGACGGATCGGGTCGCGTTCTGCGCTGGCGATCCGAAGGGTGCGATCCGCGTGTGCGATCTACTGGTGCGATCTGGTCTTTCATGAACTAGAGGAAAAAAGCTTCATACTCTCTTCTTGTGTGTAAACCTTGGTGGCTTGGTCAAAAAGGTAGCCAACAGTAACTTAAGTCAAAATTGACATTGCTGCTTAACTTCATGATTCAAGAACCTATCGGTCTTTATAATACTATATATGCTTTTGCCCTAGTTAGGGACAACTCTTTTTTTAACCTAATGACAAAATTTTTGAAGGATATAAGGTAAAAAAATAATATGGAAGAATATATACCATCAGTGTAATAAGGTCATAGAGAGAACTGCAAGTAGCAAAAAGAAGCAACCAGTAGTCCTGCAATTTGGTAAATTTTAACTCATGATCAGTAATAAATAATAATCATTGACTAATTTGTAATATAAGAACCTAAAAATCCTCCAGCAAAAACATCTTGCCGATGATGATAGTAATCGTTAACACAAGAAACTGCTATAAGCGATGCATAGAGTAAAGGAAGGAAGATAATGCCAAGTTTTGCTATATAACCTCTTATATGGAATGCTCTGATTTTTCCTGATAGGTACCGTGACAGAAATCCCAATGCAGCAAAAGAGCCTGCGCAGTTTGCAACATAAAATCACTTGTCATGCCTTATGCAGACCTTTCTCTTCCCTAAAAGTGATCAGAACTCCACAGTCATGTTAATCATGGATTAGAACTGTGAAACAACCAACATATATTACAAAAAATAATATGTTGAAATTTCATGATGTGAATATACAATATAATTGAAGTAATTGAGAAATTACTAAACATGAATGGTTAAGAAAAAAGATCACGGAAAACAAGGAGGAAATCATATCATTATTATCACCAATATCAACTTTTTAGTATACAATAAAAAGACATTCCAGGCACTAACTCCAATATGTCCAAACCCACCAAGGTCAACTGAACTACAAATAAGAACAGTAAAAAACCTAAAATAAAGGTTCTTGCTTATAAATTACTGGAAAATTGAGAAATGTGTGACGTGAATATAATATGTTTAAACTGGCGTTAGCTTATAAGATACTATCTAACATCGGACACGTCTAACTAAAATATTCTATACCTTGTACTTATATAGTGCTGCAAATTTGTTCTTTTAAAAAACAAAGAAGAGGAAGCTTGGAAATAACTTCCACTAAAAACTAACTGGATTACAATGACCTCTAGCATAAAAGATGGAAACTACTCATTGCACGCACATGCAAGAAACTTGAAGTTATGCATTGTATAGCTAATAACTAATAGGAATATAATATAATATAAAATGAACCCACCTTTACAACAAACTTATAATGTGTAGATGGCCATGCTCCAATTCACCAAAACACATGATTGACGTGGGAAGTTCTATCATCTAGTCTAGTGTAAGAATTTTTTTTATACAAGTGAATCAAATTAATTATGCTTCAATAATTTTTTGTATGTTGGTAACAACATGTAACACGGATTGACCACCTGCATTCAGCTCCCATAGAGCTTAGGAAAATGTATAAATTTTGATGGAGCAGCATCAAATAGGATTCTGTAAACCTACAAAATATAAGGCAGCCCGAACATATATTCCTACAAATTAGCTAATAGAACTATTATCTGTCGGAATACATCACAAACAGACTACTTGTTTTATGCTTAGATCAAGGTTGGCCCATACAAATACCATCTCTAGTAAATTACATTTCAAGCTGTGCTAGAATGCCCGGGTGATTTTTCACCCGAAATATACCCCCCACGTTGAATTCAAGGGGGTATATTTGTCTTTTATCTCTCTGATCACTGTGACTTTCTCTCTCTGCCGCATTTTTCCCCAATATCTGCTCTCCATGTTGGCCGCATTTCAGAACGAAAAGTTCTTTCCAGGCATAGTAGCATTTTTGTTACATTTCAGTTAACCTTGGTTTACATAAGTTATGTTCAAATCATATTGGCTTAGTTAATAGTTAAGATAGAAAAAGTCAAGGAAAATTGATATACAATGAGATTTTTAGCAAAAAACACCAGAGTAACAAAGTATAGGCCTGACTTGAAATGTGATTTAACGGTGGAAATCGTGGTTTTCTTCGGCTCCAATGACTGAGAACAAAAGATGGAACACACCAGGCTCATCATGCAATTTCAAAATATATCATAACTGAATAAAAATCATGGTTAGGTAATCTTAAAATGAATATCGACCATACTGTACTTCTAGAAAGAAAACTCTAGTCTATCATACTTAGCAGCAAAAAAATTAAATATAAGGAGCAAAATTTATATAAATTGTTAAATCAGCCACAACAATCTGTGAGTTGCAAGAAAATAATTAATATTCAAGTAAACAAAATCAAACCATGTAGTTAACGAATCAATTAAAAAAGGATCTTATAAAATAAAATGAAGTCGACGTAATTAGCCAAGTTAAAATTAAAATTCTACTTCCAGTTGCCTTATGTGCTTCTGTTTAGGAGCCATTGGGAAAGGTTAATCAGAGTTGACCTGCTGCGTCAAATCCTCATCCTAGATCTGAATACAGAAGCAATCAAATTCAACTTCAATGTGTGCAAATACTACCTTCAGTGTTTTGACTAGATCGATGATGGACGATGAATGGAAGAAGTTCATTGTGACGGGGAAGCAGATGGGTACTCGGTACCGAATACTAATGAATGATTCGATATGGAGTTTGAGTGATTTTGGTGAATGGATTTCTATTACATCATACAGTGTAATTAATGGATAAAAATTAATGGTTTTAAGGAAGAAAAAATTAAAGGTACCATCACAGTATGTGGAGTGTTTAAGAGAGGCTTTGTAGTGACTTGTCGTGCCTTTTCTTCATTTCGGAATACAACACGCAAGCCTTGCATTGCCCATTTATGAAGCTGCATGCATTCACTTACGCAAATGATGGGAACACTATAAGTTACTGTTACATAGCCATGACAGTTTTTGCAATAGACAAAAAATAATTGAAATACTAACGTTAATAGTAGGGAAATCCATTGGAATACTGGATTAATACCTTGAAATAAAAATATAGAGCAAGACAAGAAGTTTAACAAAAATGCAAATTTCATGTACTGACACACAGAAAACAAGAAAGCCAAGAGCAATGCAATGAATGGTTATCCAATACGTGACAGCCCAGGCACACAAATAAATGGAAAGGAATAGCGTCATACGTACGCACGCAAGAAAAAGAATGCAAGCTCATGCTCATACCCATCTACGATTTCGTAAACACAGCATGTTTACAAAAATGCAAATCTCAACTATTTGCTCCCTTAAAATCGTACATACATTGATGAATCAAAACACTAACAAAAGCTAGAAAGGCACTATAGTTCAATTCATAACCGTTCAGTCAGATAATGTACGTACCGATCGGTGGAATTCGCCCCCAAAGATCCCTGACTCAACTCGCATCCAACACCACTGATCGATTAGGACAAAGAGACACCGATCAGTTATATCAACGGGGGCACCGATCGGTAGGAGAACAGGTGCGCATCGTGGCTAGCTGGATTGAGAGACGTCGATCGGTTATATCAACGGGGGCACTGATTGGTAGGAGAGTAGGTGTACATCGTGGTTGGCTGGATCGATGGATACCGATTGGCTATGTTTAGGAGATACCGATCGGTAGAGGATGATGGATATTGACAGCTGGAGACAACTGGCCAGTGGCAAACTTGTAAATACCCGTTTATACCGATTGGTGGCCCTGGATGATATATCTCCACATTCTCCAAACCTATAAATAGAGGACCAACCCCACATTAATGGAGACTGAATTTTATGATCCCGAAGGGCTGCCCAAATGCATTCTCTATCAATTCATGTCATTCTAACATCAAATCATGTTCATTCAACGAAGATCATTCATTCAATTCATTATGGAATTCATCAGAATCTCTTTACTTCACAAAAGCTCATAGATCTACCATCATATTTCTACTTTCAGGCTTTTCCTCTATTTCTCCTATTAATCCTTAGAGATCTAGTTGGACAATTTGAGAGATTGAAGAGGATGATGTAATTGAAATGATTGTATGCATTGTAACCATTGTGAAAGTAATGAGAATGAATTCCAAAGTGGATGTAGATCAAGTTTGATCGAATCACTATAAAATTTTGTGTCGTTTACTTACTTTTCTATTATTTTGTGGCTCCACTTTTCCTGTTTAGTATTTTGAGAAGTACATTTTAGTATCTTTGGTGTTGAGATCTAATTTGGATATTAACATTTGGCGTCCACCGTGGGGACGAATTCGCATTACCCTCTCTCACTTTCTCTCACAAGGTTGAAGGCCTTTCATTAAGGTTCTAAGCCTACTCCAGCCATAGATCCCACGGATCTACGATCTAAGCCAATCAGTGAACTTGCTTCCAAATTCAAGTCCTTGTTTGAAGTCATTGGTAGACCATCTAAGAAGATTGCTAGCAAAGCTGTCGAAGAGATTGACAACACCGCCAACAACGAAAATGCCCCGCTCACCAACCAATTCGAAGTTAGAGAAACTTCTAAGACTGGAATAGCCGTAACGAGAAGAGATTTAGATGAAGTTGTTGCAGGTTTAACGAGCCAAATGGACATTGTAAACAATGCCATAATAAATAACCTTGAGTCTATGTTCGCCATGAAGGTTGCTACTGCAAAAGTTACTGTCACTACAACAAAACAGATCTATTACAACGAGCAAAAGTTACCGTCACTACAACAAAACAGATCGATTACAACAAAACAGATCTTCACCATATTTTGTCTTGTAAACCAATTCAGGCCAATGACTTCTTTATCTTTTGGCAAGATGTCAACACATGAGCTAATGAGTTCACTTCAAGCTCATGAACAAAGAATTAATAGAACATCAGCAAATTCATAATGCAATAAGTGGCAGAATTACCTAATCATTCCCAAAGATCTTAGTTTATATCCAGGATCATAGTTGCATATTTTCCGATGTGGGACTATTATTTTCATCAAAATGCACCTAATATTTGAGCACCCAACGTAATTTTTCTTTAAACAATGTAACTAAGACACCGAATATCTTTGGTAAGATGTGTATTGGTGTGATGTGTTCTGCATTCAAATATTGTCTATATCGGTAATTTAGTCATGCAGTATGACCCGATGTTGTATAAAATGCAAGTAATCAATTTCATCCTATATTTGTATCCCTATAAATGCCATATTATCTAGTATGTCATACATATGCAGAAGAAGAGTCAAATTGAATAATTCGGTAAATAAAGATTTATGGCCATATATTATTTGCTAAAACAAAAACGGAAATATATAAGTTTCAAACAAAAATTTTTAAAATGTAGATATTTTTGGGAGAAATATGCTTATGATGTGCGAAAAGTGTAATTAATTTATACTTGTGAAAAACCTCAATATTTTTTTTGGTCAAACAATCAGATTTAAATTTGAAACAAGTAAATCTATTTTTTAAAAGGTTTGAAAACACATACATTGTAAAGATATCGCTATATAATGAAAGAATATACAGCTTCAACTTTTGATAAGACATACACTTTTGATGAGGGTAGAAAGCATCTAGCAGCACATCATTAAAAAATGGTACATATGCAAATATTATAGTTACGTTGTACCTCAGGTAAACTCATTAGGTAAGCTATCTTCCCAATAACATGAAAAGAAATATGTAAATTTGTGTTTTAAGTTCTCAGTGTAGCACATTAAATTCGTACAAGGCGTATTAAACATTTATAACTTATTCTACAACGTTAGACACAAAGGAAGTGAGTTTTTTTCCTATGGTGTGAAGTCATGGAAATTTGTTAAGTAAATTACTGTTTTAATTAATTCTAACATTTATTGTGTAAATGTTTAAGAAAAAAGCTAAATTAAAGAGTTCAGTATACGGTCAAATCAGGAAGATGATTTTCGTGGAAGTATGTTTTTCAAACAATAAGAAGTTGTTGCATGAGGAAATAAATATCACATTGAATCAATAAAAGGGTAAATAGATGAACTGTAATTTTGATTAAACTACAGCTGAAAATACTGACTTC
This sequence comes from Allium sativum, assembly GCA_030737875.1. NCBI lineage: Eukaryota > Viridiplantae > Streptophyta > Magnoliopsida > Asparagales > Amaryllidaceae > Allium > Allium sativum. The sequence goes on along the minus strand of CM060916.1, from coordinate 705,412,911 downwards.
TAAAGACTCCGAAACTCCTCAAAACATCCCATATTTCCAATTTCAAAGATTAACTACTAACTCTAAATCCTAACATGATTGTTTAAAAAAATCGACAATATAGTGAAAATCTCATACCTTATTTTCTTATAATTTGTAGGATATCCTTTGATTTTCTCAAATGAAAAGCAGGGCTGAACAGGTTTGCTTGACTCTTTCATTTCCTTAGTTTCTTGGAGAAGGTCCATAAATGAGGAAGCAGTTGTTGGATTACAGTTTGGTTATTGAATAGGCTAATGGACTTGAATTACTAAAGCCCAAATTCAATTAGAAATGTTTGTTATAATGTTTAGTTTACTTGCTCTTTTAATTTAAAATTTATCTAACTATGCCTATCATAAATGAATTATAGGATACAATTAATATTGACAACCTAGCAACAAATATTCAGGAAGAAATAGAAGTTATGAGACTCTAGATGTAAAGTACATAACGGAACACAATGAAGACTATCAGAAAGAAAATGTTGTGAGGAGTAAAGCAACAACTATTGATGAACAGATTAATATTGCTCCTCCTAAACAACCCAAAAGGGTATAATCTAACTTCTAAAAGCTATGAAAGCTATATTAACAAAATTTGAGACCATGCAAAGTGAACTACATTTGAACAAAGCTCAGCTCATTCAGAAATCTCACCAGTAAAACACATACATGTTACCTATTACCGATAAAGTAAACAAACGTACTTGACGTCTGCTTGTTCTTCCTTTATTATTATTATTCAATATAACTAACCTGTTTAAGATCCATATGGATATTAAAAGTTAGACTTCAGTTTAAGATCCATAACCAAATTTGAAAGCTAAAATCCTGAAATTGAAGTATAACTTATGCAAAACTCAATCGTTAGTAGGAACTCAATGGGCTAAGAAAAAAAACAGTAACTCAAATCCTATAATTTAACGAACTGCAAGATTCTTACCATAGTAGATCAATTCTGAACTTGAATGATCGCAAATACAATTCGTTGCAAGGATAGAATGCCAAATTTGTCTACCGTTATGAATCTTGACTTGTAATCCTAAAATCAGATTGCCATTGAAGCTTTTGTCAATGACATATTCAGAATTGGGAATAAAAGTGAGGTTTACCGAAGATTAAAGGGGATATGACCCTGTATTGTAATCGGAAAAATAATTTATTACCTAAGAGTTTCCATAGGGAGAAGCTTAATAGGGATTTGGAGAAAGGGAATAATATAGTTTTGAAACGAAAAAAGGTGGTCGGTGAAAAAATTTCGCTAGCCCGCTCCAAATTTATTCAAGCGTCCAAAATTTTGCAAATAGTTGTAATATTAATATAATTAATTAATTCTTAATTAGAGAGAACTTTACGAATCGTTATATTGGGTCTATCATAAAGAACTTTGTTAGATCATTATGTAAGTTATTGAAAACTAGCATCTACTACAATAAATATTATTAATATGATTAATTATTAATTATTAATTATTAAATAATATTAATATAATTAATTAATAATGAATAATATTATATCATTAAGGATTAGTAACTAGTAATTAGTAATATAATATTATGATTAATAATTAATAACATATGATTAATACAATATTAATAAATATTATATGTTAATTTTAAGAAAGTAGTGTAATTATTAATTATTGATTGTCAAAAATTAGCAATAGACGTTTATTACAACAGGGATTTTATGGTTATTGTGTAATCAGTAAAGTTAATTATCATATGTTACTTTATAGTTATTAATTACAATTTAATGTTAATTATAAATTATTATATATTTAATATTAATTACTCGATATTACTTACTAATAACTGAAAAGCAATTAAAATTAAACCTGGCGGGATATTGATTATATATATTAATTAGTCATTATTTGTCAATAATCATTAATTAATATAAGTTATAATTGATTAATATAATATTATTAAATATTAAATATTTATAAATAATATAATATTACTAATGATTAGTAATTAGTAACTGGTAATATAATATTACAATTAGTAATATTATAATTAGTAATTCATAATATAGTATTATAATAAGTAATTAGTAACATATGATTAATATAATATTATTAAGAATTAATTATGAAATATTAATAAATAATAAGTATTAGTTTTAGGAAGGCACTGTAATTCGCAATTATTGATTGTCACCTATTATAATGGGCATCTTTAGCTTGTTGTACAATTGACACATATTACAACGGGCGTCTTTAACCTGTTGTAAAATCATCACATATTATAACGGGCTTAAAAGGAACGTTGTAAAAGATATCTATTACAACAGGCAGTCATTTCCCGTTGTAAAAAAGGACGTTGTACAGAGCATCTATTGCAATGGTCCTGGATTGACCGTTGTAATATCCAACTATTACAACGGGCATATTGTGCTTGTTGTAAAAATGACGTTGTAATAGGGTACTTTTGTTGTAGTGCATGGATGCCGCCTGTGCTAAATCTGGTCAAACAAATTATACGGAAAATGCGGGTTCTTCCTCCTTAAGTCCAAGTCGAGGAAATTTTGTCCAAGAGGTTGCAAATCCTAATGATCCTCAACATAAAGAAGCTAAACCACCTATGCGCGACCGCTCCGATAAAGCGACCTCTCAACAAGCGCTTGGAACCACCAAAGGGGCACCTACCCAAGCGGGAGGCCTAGGGATTAACTCTGTTAAAACACAGTTCAAAGCACCGGGTCAGTCATTAATACAGATCGGGCTCAACAATGCAGATCAGACAGTATCAAGGAACCGGGTCGGTCGATATCAATGGACCAGGTCGGTCAGTTGCAAGGCACCGGGTCGGTCAGTTGCGAAGCACCGGGTCGGTCGCAAATATGGATCGGCCTTAACAATACGGGTCGGTCAATATCAATGGACTGGGTCGGTACTAACCGGGTCGGTCATAATGAGATGAACGTTAACAGTAACATAATTCAAACATGGATCGACCTTAAATGATACTGCGGACCAGTAGCGCATAACGTGAGGCACTCAACATACATGCGAATGACATTGATGAAAAGGGATGGACCAAGTGTATGTATTAAATCATGAATCAGGAAACATACATACACGTTAAAATCGTAATTACGTGATATAGTTGTTTGGACTAGTAAAGGAGCATGCAGCAGGGTATGGCATGGCACATGGAACGTTTATTGCATGCATGAAACACTTGAATGATTTGGCTAGCTTCATACACTAAAGAGTTGGTCACGTGATAACACAAACATGATTACAAGAAATGGCAAAGTATAAGCACACGTGAATGCATGAGGAGCTAGTATTACACATCAGTTCCTTCTTGAATATCAAACTGGGTCAGCACCCCCTTTCTCATATGTGAAACAATTCTTGTAACGTCCCGTATTTTTATGGTAAAATAATTAATTTATTTAATTATTTAAAATAGTGATTTAGAGATTTAAATGGTTATTTAATTAAATAATATTGAATATTTAATTAATATAAATAATAGAATAATATATTTAATTCTGAAATAGTCGGAAATAGTGGAATTCAAAATATTGTATGAATTGGAACATTTATAATATATAATTCCGTTTAGAGTTGAATTATAATAAAGAATATATTTAAATAACGACAGTTGAACGTATAATTATAATATAATTATAATCGAGCCCGTAATGGTGTGGTAGTTCGTAATTTGGCGATTCTTACTTTAATTGAATATAAAGAATCCGTTTTAAGCCGGATTTTTATGAAACAAGAAACATTCGGAGCTGGTGAAGTATATTTTTCTAATGAAAGAGAAAAATCGGGATTTAATTGTGTAGATTTTGAGTTACGTTCAAATCAAATTTTAAAATAGTCGCCATGGAATTCCTTTAGAATTTATAATGATTTATTTATATTTTAAATGGATTTTCAATATAAATTGAATATTGATTTAATCTGGATTTGAAATATCGAGTTATAAATTCAGATAGGAATATTCTGGAGCTGTATGATATTCTATGTGAATATATACGATAATATTTATTTATTGATATTTAATTTAATTATTTTTAAATATATTTATATTTAAATTGATTTATTTAGGGCTTTAAAAATAGCCACTTTTGCAAACGAGCTCCGAATTCGACGAAACCAATTTTGTTAGATCCGGAATATTAAATTATTGTTAGATTTCAATTTTCGTGATTTTTGAAGTCAGTATGTGGTCGTACGGATTTTTAATGTGAAAAACAGTCGATATTTTGATGGTTAAAAATACGCTGCATGAGTAAACGGAGTCGAAATATGACGAAACTAGTTTCGTTAGGTCCGTAATGTCAAAATGTAGCTGCATGTCCATTTTCGTGATTTTTGGGTATCATATGTGACCATAGGGATTTTTAAAAGACGAATGCAAATAGCGATGAGAATATAAATCAATATAAAAATACACCAAGCTTCTTAAGCAAGCCAACTGACCCTATAAATACCCTATCACCCTCTAAAACCAAAATTACATTTTCTCGAGTCAAACACCTTTCTAGCCGCCGATATTCATCCTCAAGCCCAAAATCTTGTATTCAAAAATCCATATAAATTTCCATAAAATCTTATAAATACCAAGACTCGTATATTTGAACTCCTGTTTAATTACCGTTCAAGCTCATACCAATTTCAATAGGTTCGAAGTGTGTTTGCTCGCATCAAAAGGTACAACGCCAAGTTTTTGTGTTTTAGGGTTAATCGATTTGGAGAATACAAGCATTGTTTGAGATATTGGGTATTCATTTTGGAGTCTGGGCATGAATTAACATCTCCGTGAATTTTTGGAATGGATTGAGGCAAGTTAATGTCGCAAGTTTTCACTAGCAACGATGAGGTACTGTTCGACGTGATTTAATTGAGAAAGCCGGGTTCGGTGAAATTCATATTGTATGGAAGAGCTGTGCAGGAGAAGATTTAAGGTGATTTTTGTGAATTTTTTTATGGAATGGAAAGAGAGAGATGATCAGGAAAAAAATTGCGTGACTTTCACTATTACTGGGGGGAACGCAAACTAGGTAAGGGCATCGGGTTCCATTCTGCGGTGATGAGGGTGGAGTAGGGGCGAAGAGAGTATCAGGAGTGAAGAGTTTATGAAGTTTAGTGGAGAAACCAGCGAAAGGGGGATCCGAAATTGGAAAATGGTTGAAAAGAAGTTGCTTGCGTCGGAACATATGGCATGATTTTGAGAAGAAAGGAAAGCGGGTTCATGGGTTTATACGATGGTATTGGGATGATTTGAACAGTGATGCCCGTACTTTAAATCGACAAATTTAAAGTTTGATTCAAATTAATTGTGTATTAACTTATATTATGCATAACTTTATCATACAGTATTAGAATTTAGCGAAACAAGATCCCTCAGGACCGTATGGAAGAGCATGATGCAATAGAACTGACTGGGAGTGAATTGGAGCTCGTTACAATTTATAACGAAATAAGTTGTCCGATCTGAATCAACCGATAGTTATCGTTATTTAACGATGATCGTCCAATGTAAGTAAAATTCACTAACTCTATCAGTTCATATTTTTATAACGTATATTTGGAATTGATAAATGATAATTGATCGCTGTGTGATGATTGTCTGGATGAACTGCTAATTGATTGGTTGAAATTATAGATAACGATATATATATGTATATATCGTTAATCAAATATTGATTCTGTTTATCAGAATATTTCATATTGAAATGAAGTTGATGTTAATTATATTGTTTAACATCTGTGGATGCAGGGAAACAGGTTGGAGGGATCCAACTGGATTCCTCAATATATATAATACTGTTCTTTTCATATATTGTAATATATGATGTGATATATAATCGGCTGTTGATTATTTGTGTTTAAATGATATCGATCATTGTTATTTGGTATTTTTAATACCATATTTAACACTAGTGTTATAAAGGGAATTTTCAATGTGTATATTGAAAATAAAATATATTTATATAAAATCAAATGATTTTATAAAAAGGAATTTCAAAGTGGATATTGAATAAAAGGATTATTTATTTTAAAAAATAAATAGACTATAAAAAGGGATATTTATTTAGAAAATAAATAGGATTATAAAAGGAATATTTATTTAGAAAATAAATAGAATTATAAAATGAAATATTTAATTGGGAAATAAATAGAATTATAAAATGAAATATTTAATTGGGAAATAAATAGAATTATAAAATGAAATATTTAATTGGGAAATAAATAGAATGTTATAAAGGAAATATTTATATGAAATAGATAGGGTATTATAAAAGGAAGTATTTAATAAAATAAATAGAGTTAATCGATTAGAGTTAATCAAATAGAGTTAATCAAATAGAGTTAATCGATTAGAGTTAATCAAATATAGTTAATCGATTAGAGCTAATCGAATAGAGTTAATCAAATAGAGTTAATCATTTAGAGTTAATCAAAAAGTGTTAATCATTAGAGTTAATCAAATAGAGTTAATCGAATAGAGTTAATTGATTAGAGTTAACCGAATATAGTTTATTCGAAGAGAGTTAATCGAATATAGTTTATTCGAAAGGAGTTAATCGAATATAGTTTATTCGAAGAGAGTTAATCGACTATAGTTTATTCGAAGAGAGTTAATCGAATATAGTTTATTCGAAAGGAGTTAATCAAATATAGTTTATTCGAAGGAGTCAATCGAATATAGTTTATCCGAAAGGAGTTAATCGAATATAGTTTATTCGAAAAGGAGTTATCGAATAAAGATTATTCGAAAGAGAGTTGTACGTTGAAATTCGATTATATCGATTTCGAGAAAGTACTATTTACTTTCTGATTTTTAATCAAGATTTATTTATTTAGTTATAAATTGTCTATTTAGTTGTTTAGTTAAATTAAGGAGTAAATGTTATATTTTGAATTTAGATATTTCAGAAGTAGGGATTATTACACTATTGTTATAATCAAATGATTTCTGTAAAAGAAGTGGATTCATAAATAGAATCCGAGAGTTTCGTAAGGAAGTTTGTTAAAGATTTAAAAGGTGAACTTTGTCTATTTCGGGGTTAGAAATGTCGTTCAGTTAAGGTCTGAGAGGTAGTTATACCCCAACTTGATTGACTCCATTTATAACTAAGGAATGGTTAAGGTTAGATTGTGAAGATTGGTTAAGTGAATTTAGTTAATGAGTGTAATGGTTTGAGTTGGCATAGCGATGTCTTATTTAAACATCTGTTTAAATCCAATAAAGGAGTTTTGGAAATATTTTCAAAATAAGAATCAAAAATGTTTTCAAATATAAAATAACCTATATTTTGAAATGGATAATTGAATGACAAATAAATTTAATAGATAATTGATGATTGATCGATAGAATTTCCATCTGGAAATAATATCGTTGTTTGTACACATGTTTAAATAACCGACTATCGAAGTTTTTTTGACATTTCCGTTGTCAATACGGAGAGACCAAGACCAGATTCATTATCTGAAAACCACTCTGTATGGGCATTAGCGTTGCGATCAAATATGATGAAGATGGACTTATGCAAGGGTTGTCCTGTTTACAGAATAGTGCCTTCGGTCTGTCCAGTCCCAGGACGACCTGTATGGAAGAATGTCTGACAGAGTATATTTAATAGATCGCGTAAGTTGATCTCTTCAAACGTATTTACGTTTGGTGGTGGAGGAATTCGTTTCTCTTAGCTGTTTACCCGTGATATGTTTGGAGAAATCAAATTTGTGATTTAGCGGGTATGACCATGTGACATTCAAAGTGAATGAAGATGTGGTTTGTAAATGATACGTTATGGCCTCTAGCCTCACAACCGGAAAAGGTATAAAATCGGGTAGGTCGCATGGCTAAGTTCGTGGCTGCCAATTAGGGTGTATTATCACCTGATCTAGAGAAATTCCATTTACTTCTATAATCTATTTCGATGCTGTCCCTTTTGGGAAACGGTTGCTGATCCTAACTGTTGGTGATAATACATTCGATACACTCAAGCGAAATGAGTGACCGACCATGTTTGGCCTGGGTTGCAAGATGTTCTTGTTGAACCCGGTGTATTCCTCTCTAGATATACACAGTCGGAAGGTGGTCCATACCTTGCCAGTTGGAATTCATTACCCAATAAGAGCCCGCGGTTTTTGATTGTATATTATATATGTAGAGTGTGAGATGAAAGCTTTCTACTAGATTGCTATCTACTTGATTTAAACTTTATTATAATATCAGAAAATATTGATCTTAAGAAATATTTTGGGTTATCGTAAGGTAAAAACCACCGTATTTATGTGTGGATCCGTCTTACGATTATCATTGCTTTTGAAAAGAATTTGGAAAAGTTAAACCAAGTGTTTGGAGTTTACTCACACCAGTCCCAGGACTGACCCGGAGATTATTTTGTTTTGTTTTTCCCTAAACTCTTGGGTGCCCAATTTTGTACGGGCAGTCAAGTAGTCGGGACTTTACAGATATACTGAAAGCTTAGAGCAAGAGGCTTCAGGATTATATAACTATTGTTATTTCCGCTGTGTTGTAAGTGTTGTACTCTGATTATGTTACTGTATACATGTACTAGTTTTATTTCAAAGTTATGTATCTATTCTATATATTGTTCGTTCCGCTGTGAGTTTCGTGTTACTCTGATGATGTTGTATGTTCTTCTTCTTCTATTCTAGGTTTCTATCTTATCTATTCTCACCCTCTAATTTCTTTCATGGACTATCCAGTGTTTCCGATACTTGGATGTTCGACATTGAGTTTATGTCGGTTAATTAAGATCGCGAAAAACCCGGGTCGTTACAGTTGTATCAGAGCTGAAGGTTAAATAATTACCTTGGCTCTGTGGCGTTACTCAGTAGAGATGGGGTTAGTAATACCCTAGATTGAGTTGAGTGTATACATACGAGTGAACGTATTTGTAGATTTTATAAAAATGATTTTATATTGTGTAGATTCATTGGTTGAGTAATTTATGAATTTTGGTCGATCAGTTTGATCCACTGTATCGGTACGGGTTTATAAACACTCGAGTACGATGAACTGACGTGGTATGTTTTGAAAAGAGGGTAAACAAAATAATATTACCCAAATTATATTTTGATATAAAAGAAAAAAATTATATTGAAATGATTATAATATATTGGATATATTGGTTGTTATTATAATCGAGTAAGATTATAAATTAAATGGTTATGTAAATAACCAATTGGAATTCATATAAGGGTAATATGTGAAATCAGATGAATTAAATCTGAATTTAAATCAGAATTGGAATTAAAATTTCGAAAACATGAAGGGTGTTTGTAAATGGAATTGGATTAAATATATGAGAATTTTTAAATTCTGGGAGATTTTAAATTGTTTACGAAGCATTGTGAATAGTATTTTGAAATAAATTTCAAAATGGAAGTGTTTAGAAATGATTTTAAAAGTGATATAGTATTGAACTCATTTCGGTCGCTGAGAAATAATTCCGATGATGACTGCGCAGCATCGTCGGTGTGATTTTCGAGTTTCTAAGTGACATATTACTACCAAAAATGTTTTGTTTTCGAATGGTTTTGAGGAAATGAGTTGTTTAGAAATTCAAATGTTTTGAATTGTTGTTACCATATATGATTTCGAATTCGGTTTGAAATAAAACCCAGGAAATTGAAATTCTAAAATTTGAAATTTAAATTTAACTTATGAAGTTAAATAGATTCAAATAGAAAAGGTGAATATATGAACTAGAATTTAACTTAAAATAATTTCAATAGAATCTGTATTTGATTAAAGAATAATCTGATGGAATTGAGTGATAAGTAAAGAGGTTGGAATTTGTGATTGGGTTTGAAATGAAATTTGACTTTGGTTTAAGCAAATAATTGTGCTGAGGATGAACTGATTGGAGTTTGATTGGGTTGACATTGGTATATGCTGAACTGACAGCAGATGAAAGGATATAATGATATGCCCAACAAAAAAGTACAAGTTTATAATTTATATGGGTTTGAGATTTTGATGAGCTGAATTGGCAAGCCGCTTGGCTGTTTTATTTTCTTTTGGGTTGGAAAAGGCCTAGAGAGGCGAGTTGGAGTTTGAGCTATTGACCAGTACAAAGGAGGTGCTGGCGATTTTTTTTGAAAAGTTAAGGTTTTATAAAATTTTCATTAATCGGAATAAATAAATATTTAATTGAAAATAAATTGGTTCAGTTGAAACTGAAGTAAGAAGTGAACAAATAAGTTCTAATCAGTCAATGGGGTTTGTTTTCTACCTTAGCAATTTCGAGGACGAAATTATTTTAAGGGGGAAAGAATGTAACGTCCCGTATTTTTACGGTATAATAATTAATTTATTTAATTATTTAAAATAGTGATTTAGAGATTTAAATGGTTATTTAATTAAATAATATTGAATATTTAATTAATATAAATAATAGAATAATATATTTAATTCTGAAATAGTCGGAAATAGTGGAATTCACAATATTCTGTGAATTGGATCATTTATAATATATAATTCAATTTAGAGTTGAATTATAATAAAGAATATATTTAAATAATGACAGTTGAACATATAATTATAATATAATTATAATCAAGCCCATAATGGCGCGACAGTTCGTAATTTGGCGATTCGAATTTTAATTGAATATACAGAATCCGTTTTAAGCCGGATTTCTGTGAAACAAGAAATGTTCGGAGCTGATGAAGTATATTTTTCTAATGAAAGAGGAAAATCGGGATTTCATTGTGTAGATTTTGAGTTACGTTCATATCAAATTTTAAAATAGTCGCTATGGAATTCCTTTATAATATATAATGATTTATTTATATTTTAAATGGATTTTCAATATAAATTGAATACTGATTTAATCTGGATTTAAAATATTGAGTTATAAATTCAGATAGGAATATTCTGGAGCTGTATGATATTCTATGTGAATATATACGATAATATTTATTTATTGATATTTAATTTAATTATTTTTAAATATATTTATATTTAAATTGATTTATTTAGGGCTTTAAAAATAGCCACTTTTGCAAACGAGCTCCGAATTCGACGAAACCAGTTTTGTTAGATCCGGAATATTAAATTATTATTAGATTTCAATTTCTGTAATTTTTGAAGTCAGTATGTGGCCGTGTAGATTTTTAATGTGAAAAACAGTTTGGAATTCGACGAAACCAGTTTCGTTAGGTCCTAATATCAGACTGTAGCTTCGTGTCCATTTTCTTGATTTTTGGGTATCATATGTGACCATAGGGATTTTTAAAAGATGAATGCAAATAGCGATGAGAATATAAATCAATATAAAAATACACCAAGCTTCTTAAGCAAGCCAACTGACCCTATAAATACCCACCACAATCTAAAACCTAAATTACATTTTCTCGGGTCAAACACCTTTCTAGCCGCCGATATTCATCTTCAAGCCCAAAATCTTGTATTCAAAAATCCATATAAATTTCCACAAAATCTTATAAATACCATGACTCGTATATTTGAACTCCTGTTTAATTATCGTTCAAGCTCATACCAATTTCAATAGGTTCGAAGTGTGTTTGCTCGCATCGAAAGGTACAGCGCCAAGTTTTTGTGTTGTAGGGTTAATCAATTTGAAGAATACAAGCATTGTTTGAGAAATTGGGTATTCGTTTTGGAGTCTGGACATGAATTAATATATGCCGTGAATTTTTTGAAGGGATTGAGGCAAGTTGATGTCGCAAGTTTCCACCAGCGACGACGATGAGGTACTGTTCGATGCACTTTTAATCGAGAAAGCCGGGTTCAGTGAAATTCATATGGGGTGGAAGAGCTGTGCAGGAGAAGATTTAAGGTATTTTTGTGGATTTTTGTATGGAATGGAAAGATAGAGATGATCAGAAAAAAAGTTGCATGACTTTCACAGTTACTGGGGAGAACTCAAACTAGGTGAGGGCATCGGGTTCCATACTGCGGTGATGAGGGTGGAGTAGGGGCGAAGAGAGGATCAGGAGTGAAGAGTTTACGAAGTTTAGTGGAGAAACCAGCGAAGGGGGGATCCGAAATTGGGAAATGGTGGAAAAGAAGTTGCCTGCGTTGGAACATATGGCACGATTTTGAGAAGAAAGGAAAGCGGGTTCATAGGTTTATACGATGGTATTGGGATGATTTGAACAGTGAGGCCTATACTTTAAAAAGACAAATTTAAAGTTTGATTCAAATTAATTGTGTATTAACGTATATTATGCATAACTTTATCATACGGTATAAGAATTTAGCAAAAAAGTTCCGTCAGGATCGTATGGACGAGCGCGACGCAATGTAACCGACTAGGAGTGAATTGGAGCTCGCTACAATTTATAAAGAAATAAATTGTCCGATCTGAATCAACCGACAGTTATCATTATTTAACGATGATCGTCCAATGTGAGTAAAACTCACCAACTCTACCAGTTCATATTTTTATAACGTATATTTAGAATTGATAAATGATGATTGATTGTTGTGTGATGATTATTTGGATGAACTGCTCATTGATTGGTTGAAATTATAGATAGCGATATATATATATATATATATATATATATATCGTTAATCGAATATTGATTCTGTATATCAAAATATTTTATATTGAAATGAAGTTGATGTTAATTATATTGTTTAACATCTGTGGATGCAGGGAAACAGGTTGGATGGATCCAACTGGATTCCTCAATATTTATAATACTCTTCTTTTCATATATTGTAATATATGATGTGATATATAATCGGCTGCTAATTATGTGTGTTTAAATGATATCGATCATTGTTATTTGGTATTTTAAATACCATATTTAATACTGGAGTTATAAAGGGAATTTTCAATGTGTATATTGAAAATAAAATATATTTATATAAAATCAAATGATTTTGTAAAAAGGATATTTATTTAGAAAATAAATAGGATTAAAAAGGAATATTTATTTAGAAAATAAATAGAATTATAAAATGAAATATTTAATTGGGAAATAAATGGAATTATAAAATGAAATATTTAATTGAGAAATAAATAGAATTATAAAATGAAATATTTAATTGGGAAATAAATAGAATGTTATAAAGGAAATATTTATATGAAATAAATAGGATATTATAAAAGGAAGTATTTTATAAAATAAATAGAGTTAATCGATTAGAGTTAATCAAATAGAGTTAATCGATTAGAGTTAATGAAATAGAGTTAATCGATTAGAGTTAATCAAATAGAGTCAATCGAATAGAGTTAATCGAATAGAGTTAATCAATTTGAGTTAATCAAAAAGAGTTAATCGATTAGAGTTAATCAAATAGAGTTAATTGATTAGAGTTAATCGATTAGAGTTAATTGAATATAGTTTATTCGAAGAGAGTTAATCGAATATAGTTTATTCGAAAGGAGTTAATCGAATATAGTTTATTCGAAGAGAGTTAATCGAAAATAGTTTATTCGAAGAGAGTTAATCGAATATAGTTTATTTGAAAGGAGTTAATCGAATATAGTTTATTCGAAGGAGTTAATCGAATATAGTTTATCCGAAAGGAGTTAATCGAATATAGTTTATTCGAAAAGGAGTTATCGAATAAAGATTATTCGAAAGAGAGTTATACGTTGAAATTCGATTATATCGATTTCGAGAAAGTACTGTTTACTTTCTGATTTTTAATCAAGATTTATTTATTTTGTTATAAATTGTCTATTTAGTTATTTAGTTAAATTAAGGAATAAATGTTATATTTTGAATTTAGATATTTCAGAAGTAGGGACTATTACACTATTGTTATAATCAAATGATTTCTGTAAAAGAAGTGGATTCGTAAATAGAATCCGAGAGTTTCGTAAGGAAGTTTGTTGAAGATTTAAAAGGTGAACTTTGTCTATTTCGAGGTTAGAAATATCGTTCATTTAAGTTCTGAGAGGTAGTTATACCCCAACTTGATTGACTCCATTTTTAACTAAGGAATGGTTAAGGTTCGATAGTGAAGATTGGTTAAGTGAATTTAGTTAATGAGTGTAATGGTTTGAGTTGGCATAGCGATGTCTTATTTAAACATCTGTTTAAATCCAATGAAGGTGTTTTGGAAATATTTTCAAAATAAGAATCAGAAATGTTTTCAAATATAAAATAACGTATATTTCTAAATTTAGAAAATAATAATTTCCGAATATATGGAAACGAGAATAGGGAAATGGATAATTGAATGACAAATAAATTTAAGAGATAAATGATGATTGATCGATAGAATTTCCATCTGGAAATAATATCGTTGTTTGTACACATGTTTTTCTTTGATAGTTAAATCATCGACTATCGAAGTTTTTTTGACCATTTCCGTTGTCAATACGGAGAGACCGGGATCAGATTCATTATCTGAAAACCGCTCTCTATGGGCGTTAGCATTGCGATCAAATATGATTAAGATAATTGAAGACAGAGTTATGCAAGGGCTGTCCTGTTTACAGAATAGTGCCTTCGGTTTGTCCGGTCCCAAGACAACCCGTATGGAAGAATGTCTGTTAGAGTATATTTAATAGATTGTGTAAGTTGATCTCTTCAAACGTATTTACGTTTGGTGGCGGAGGAATTCGTTTCTCTTAGCTATTTACCCGTGATATGTTTGGAGAAATCAAATTTGTGATTTAGCAGGTATGATGATGCGACATTCAAAGTGAATGAAGATGTGGTTTGTAAATGATACGTTATGGCCTTTAGCCTCACAACCGGAAAAGGTATAAAATCGGGTAGGTCGCATGGATAAGTGGTTGGCTGCCAATTAGGGTGTATTGTCACCTGATCTACAGAAATTCCATTTACTTCTATAATTTATTTCGATGCTGTCCCTTTTGGGAAACGGTTGTTGATCCCTACCGTTGGTTATAATACATTCGGTACACTCAAGCGAAATGAGTGACCGGTCGTGTTTAGCCTGAGTTGCAAGATGTTCTTGTTGAACCCGGTGTATTCCTCTCTAGATATACACTGTCGGAAGGTGGTCCCATACCTTGCCAATTGGAATTCATTACCCAATAAGAGCCCGCGGTTTTTTATTGTATATTATATATGTCGAACGTGAGATGAAAGCGTTCTACTAGATTGTTATCTACTTGATTTAGACATTATTATAATATCATAAAATATTGATCTTAAGAAATATTTTGGGTTATCGTAAGGTAAAAACCATCTATATTTATGTGTGGATCGGTCTTACGATTATCATTGATTTTGAAAAGGATTTGGAAAAGTTAAACCAAGTGTTTGGAGTTTACTCACACCGATCCCAAGAGTGACCCGGAGTTTATTTTGTTTTGTTTTACCCTAAACTCTTGGGTGCCCAATTTTGTACGGGCAGTCAAGTTGTCGGGATTTTACATATATAATGAGAGCTTGGAGCAGGAGGCTTCAGGATTATATAGCTATTGTTATTTCCGTTGTGTTGTACTCTGATAATGTTACTGTATACATATACTAGTTTTATTTCAAAGTTATGTATCTATTATATATATCGTTCGTTCCGTTGTGAGTTTCGTGTTACTCTGATGATGTTATATGTTCTTCTTCTTCTTCTATTCTAAGTTTCTATCTTATCCATTCTCACCCTCTAATTTCTTTCATGGACTATCCGGTGTTTCCGATACTTGGATGTTCGACATTGAGTTTATGTCGGTTAATCAGGATTGCGAAAACCCCGGGTCATTACAATTCTGCAGAACATAATGCAAAGTATTGTGTTTGTGGTCCAACATTTGTGTGAATAACATGGAGTAATAAGCAACGTACGTGCAGAAGTATATGGCAAATGGAAAATGCTGCTGCTAATTTGCATGGATCAATTGTGGTTAAAACATGCGTATGTGATAGGATGAAGTATGTACACATGTAATGGATCGGTACCAGAAGTTGTGAAGGGTAGGTTATGAAGTAAACGCGTGGCAGCTCAAGAATGGATTAGCACAAAAGTAACAAAAACACACGGGTCGGCATATTGGTAAACGATTGGGTCGGTCCTATAATAATGAAATGGGTTGGTGTATTAGAATAAGGCGGTTAGCTGCTACAAATAAAGAACTGGATCGGTACATTAAAAGAGAGGTGGATTGGTACATTGTGAGAAGTGGATCGGTACAGTAATACAAAGCACAAAGCTGGGTCGGTACATAAGTAAAAGCGGTGGCAAAACTGTAAATATGGGACATGACAGCTGTTGACAACTGTAAAGTGGACCAGTGGCGTTTCTGTAAATAAGTTTTAGGCCGATCCAAGTTTATGGCCGACCCAAATTCTACACTCCATAATTACGAGACTGCCACTACCCCTAAACTACACCTATAAATAGTCCCTTTCTCCACACTTCAAGGGACCGATTCCACGACCCCGAAGGGCTGCCAAAATCATTCCTCAACCCTTCTAAAGCTTCTAAAAACTCCATTAATGGCCGCCAAAATTCTCTCCTTCTTCCTCCTACATGAAATGGATCTCATCTTCTCCTAGCAACATTAATTCACACTCCGATCCACTCCAAGTGATCTCCAAATCGCCTTTGCGCCTCTTCAAAGCACGGATCTAACAACATTTTCATGATGGAACCAAGGAAAAGTAGGTAATTACATGATCTAACCCGTTCCTTCTTGAATCCAAGTGAGATCTAAAGCGGAAAGAGAGCAAAAAGTATAGAATCATTGTAAAAGTGATCAAGTGTAATAAATGCGATGTATGAGATGATGTTATATGTAGTTCTCCCCATGATAGTAAAAAATACTTCAAAAGTGGACGTAGATCTTTGCTAACATTGAACCACTATAAAAAACCCTTTGTCTTTCGCTTACCCTTCCCCGTTTATTTTTCGATTGTGGATCTTTTAATTTAGAACCATAATTGGTGAAGTGTGATTTCACATCATTGTTGTTTGAGTCATATTTAATTCAAAACCAAGGCCCCGAAAACCGAACTGAGAACGTTTGCTTAGGCAAACATCCGGCAAGGATAACGACGCCTGCTTTGTGGACCAGCTCAATGAAGAGGAGCACATATCGGAAATGGTCCGCAAAATCATGGAATAAATCTTGAGAAAGCAAGACGATGAGAAGGAGTGGGGATTCACTCCTACCAAAACCCCACTCACGGAATAGATCAAGATAGCTCCATATCCAAATAAGTTCAAACCCCCGACGGTGCAAGCTTACAAAGGGACTAGTGATCCCAATGTGTTCCTTTTCAAATATGATCAACATATGGATGGAGCACGCGCCACAAACGAGTTGAAATGCTTGTACTTTCCAACTTACCTTGAAGGGGTGGCCTCACTTTGGTTCACAAAGCTACCACCCAAGTCTGTAAATGATTTTGCTACCTTGGCCAAGCTATTCAGAGAGAAATTCAGACTCCAAGCTACGAAAGTGCGGGATGTCATGGAGTTGAATGAACTTGAGCAAAGGCCAGGAGAGCCCATCAGAGATTTTCTAACCTGCTTCAACACTGTCGCAGCGGAGGTTGGGAATTATGAGCCTCGTTTGGTTTTAATGGATTTAAAGGGAGCAATAAATAAAAAGGCTAAGCTTGGACGATGGATTAAAAAGAAGAAGCCAAGTACGCTTGAGGAACTATTCGAAAAAGCTGAAGAATACATAAGTATGGATGAAGATCCAGCCTAAGCCATGAATGTTCCTGAAAGCAGTGCATAGCCCGAAAAGAAAAGTAATGATGTAGAAGGCAGCCAGAAGAATACGGGTGGTCGGTAAAGGGGCAATGATGGAAAAGATAACCGAGCCAATAAGAAATTCTGCTTCTTTAAAAATTCAGAACTGACTCCTTTGAACGACACCATAGAGAACATCTTCATGGAAACTAAAGATAGTGAAGAGTATCCAACACCGAAGCTAGCAAAGGTCAGTGATGCCGCGATAAAATCAGAAAGGTTCTGCCGATTTCATAACCAATCGGGCCACAATACAAATGAGTGTAGACATCTGAAAAACCTTATTGAGGAATTAATAAGAAAGAACATACTTCAGCAATATGCAACGAACCCGTAAAACACTCAGACCGTTCAAGGACAAGGGACATATGTGGGACAACTCAAACAGAATGAAAACGCTCCGGTCGAAGTCATTCCAAGACTAATCATCAATACCATTTCAGATGGGCCTCATCCAGTCAGAAGAAGTTAGGGAGACATTGTGAAGTACACTAATGAGATGAAGAGCCTTCCTAAAGGAGAAGAACTCATGATCATGCATGAAGCTTTTCTGGCAAAGGTTCCAAAGACTCCATGGGATGATATTGTGTTCAAGGAAAGAGACTCGGACGGATTGCTAACACCAACAGTAGATCCAATGGTGATTACCATTGGTTTGAGTCCGGCCATAGTCAGAAGAGTTTTGGTTGACAGCGGGGCTTCTGTCAACGTCCTTTTTCATTAATGCATTCAATAGGATGAACCGTTCCATGGATGATGTGAAGGCTTGCCAAAACAAGATCCACGGGTTCACGGGGTAACCCACTCTACCAATTGGCATCATCAACTTGCTCGTTGAGCTTGGAGAAGGAGAAAAGAAGATTGCCATAAAATAAGATTTCGTCATAGTCGATGAGTTTTCGGCATATAATGCCTTCCTTGGATGACCAACCCTCGCAGCCTTTAGGATAACAATGGGTCCGTGGTGCCTAACAATGAAATTCCCTACTGAAAATGGAGTTGGTGCAATTAAAGGCGACCAACAGGTAGCGAGAGAATGTTATATGGCAGAACTTGTTATAGCTAGGAAGAAAGAAGTGAAGAAGGATGTAGAGCCTCCGATCCACATTCATCCCCTCCCCTTATAGCAATTAGGGCGGGCCCCACACACTGGCGAGCACAGTGGAGCTCAGAAGGAGATCGATCCAAGAAAAGCTAGTGTGGGGGAGGATAGAGCAGCACCAGCTGAAGCCACAATCTCCATTCCAGTACATGATAAAGATCCCGATTGAGTCATAAAAATTGGCTCCCAGCTAGGCCTAAAGCCGCAGAAAGATTTAATCTTGTTTTTAAAGGCAAATTTAGATGTTTTCGCTTGAACGCATTCCGATATATGCGGGATATCACCTGATGTAATTGTGCATAAGTTGAATATTAATCCCAGTTTAAATCCTGTAAAACAAAGAAGACGAATTCAAGGACTTGAAAGATCTATAACATTAAAAGAGGAGGTAGATAGGTTATTCAAGAGTAACTAATATGAGAATCTACATATCCCGATTCGGTTTCTAATCCAGTTCTTGTTAAAAAATCCAACGACAAGTGGAGAGTGTGCATAGACTATTCGGACCTCAACAAGGCATGCCCCCAAAGACAGTTTCCCGCTACCTGGAATTGATTAACTTTTTGATGCGACGGCGGGGCATGAGCTGTTATCTTTTATGGATGCATACTCTGGGTATAATTAGATTATAATGCACCAGCTAGATGAGGAAAACACAAGTTTCATAATGGATAAAGGCTTGTATTGTTATACAGTAATGCCTTTCGGACTAAAAAATCCAGCAGCGACATACTGCGCCTTGTGAATTCCATGTTCAAATCCCAAATTGGAAACACAATGGAAGTCTACGTGGATGATATCCTGGAAAAGTTAAAGAAAGCTAAGGACCATCTTGAAATTTTGGCTGAAATGTTTCGAATTCTCAGAAAATATAGAATGAAGCTCAATCCGCTCAAATGTTCATTTGGAGTTGCATCAGGAAAGTTTCTCGGATTCATGGTCAATGCCAGAGGCATAGAGGCTAATCCTTCTTAAGTCACAGCCTTACGGGAAATGCAAGCTCCAAGGACAAAGAAAGAACTTCAAAGCCTGAATGGGAAAGTAGCAGCACTTAACTGATTCATTTCCAAGGCAACGGATTGGTGCATTCCACTCTTCAATGCTTCGAAGAAAGGGAAGAAAGATTTCCAATGGACTTCTTAGTGTCAAACGACTTTCGAAGAGTTGATTAAGCACATGGAGTCACCACCAATGCTTTCTAAGCCCAAAGATGGAGAAGAGCTGTTCTTATATTTGGCTGTCTCATCACATGCCTTAAGCGCCACGCTTGTCCGGGAAAATGCCAAGGTTCAATGGCCAGTCTACTACATTAGTAAGAGGCTCGCTGGGGTAGAACTACCCAAATTTAGAAAAGCTTGCGTATTGTTTGCTCATCGCCTCAAAGAAGCTAAGGCCGTATTTCCAATCCCATCCTATAAGGGTTCTCACCGAACAACCGCTAAGACAAATTCTCTTTCGTCTAGAAACTTCAGGGAGGTTATTGAAGCGGAACATTGACCTCAGTCAATATGACATCACTTATCATCCTCAAAGGGCCATTAATGGGCAGGCTTTAGCGGATTTCGTTGCCGAGTTCATGGATAGGGGAGAGGAAATAGAGGAACCAGCAAAGACGGTGTCTGGCTGGAAGCTATACATAGATGGATGCAGAAATGATTACTGTTCAGGGGCCAGAATTGTCCTAGAAACTCCAGAAGGCCATTCTTTATGCTACGCTTTAAGATTGGAATTGCCATCAACTAACAGTGAAGCTGAATATGAAGCATTAATCGCAGGTCTAAAGCTGGCAAAGGAATTGAATCTACAAACCCTGCAAATCCTTAGTGACTCACAGATGGTGGTATGTCAAGTCGTAAAGGAATTCCAAACAAAACTTGGAAACCTTCCTGCCTATCTTACCAAAGCTTTGGAACTTCTTAACGACCTTGACTACTACACAATATCTCACATTTATAGGGAGGAAAATTCAAAGGCAGATTCTCTTACCAAGTATGATAGTTCCTCAGATGCGCAGTTGCTGAGATTGATACCCGTTGAAGTCCTTTTAACTCCCACCATTGAAAAAGCAGATATAGACTAGATAATGGAGACTTTCGAGGAACCTGTGTCCTGGTTGACTCCGATTAAGGAATATATCCTCAACAGAACACATCTAGAAGAGCCGAAAAAGCGAAGAAAGATATTGCGCAAAGCTCCATTATACCTTATCCAGGACAGAAGGTTGTATAGTCCAGGATTCCCCATGTCACTGCTGCGATGTGTAACTAAGGAGGATTCCAAAGCAATCTTGTCAGAATTGCATGAGGGTGAATGCGGTGGTCACATAGGTGATCAAAAACTGGCCAAGAAAATTATGAGATATGGCTACTTTTGGCCCGATGTGAACCTTGATGCAATGACTTACGCCAAGAAATGTGACAGATGCCAAAGGTTTGCAAAGATTCCAAGAGCACCTCCCACTGAATTGACTCAGATGGTTAGTACATGGCCATTCGCCACCTAGGGCATAGATTTGATTGGAGCATTGCCTACAAGTAAGTCAAATATGAAATATGCAGTCGTGGCAGTGGACTACTTCACTAAATGGGCCGAAGCTGAACCGGTAGCAACTATTACTTTAAAAAAGGTGATCAACTTTGTTTTAAAGAACATTATCTGCCGATTTGGGATACCATGGAAAATAATCACCAAAAATAGAACTCAATTCGAGAGCAGTGACTTCCTTGATTTCTGTGCTAAATATAAGATTAAAAATAGTTTTGCAGCCGTCGTTCACCCGTAGGCCAATGGGCAAGTCGATGCAATCAATAAAATTTTGAAGTCAATCATCAAGAAACGTCTTGAAAAGGCTAAAGGTGGTTGGGTAGACGAGCTTCCTATTGCACTATTGGCATATCCTACAACTCATAAAACTGCATCTAGGCACACTCCATTCTCACTCGCGTTTGGATCCGAGGCTATGATTCCGGTGGAACTAGAAGTTCCCATTCACCGAAGAATCTACTTCAACCAAGAGGAGAATGAGAGATTGCAGCTCGAAGCACTTGATTTGCTTGAAGAAAAAAGAAAATAAGCAGAGCTCAGAGTCGTTGCAAATCACAGAAGGATAGCTCGCTACTTTAATACTAAAGTTAAATGGAGAACCTTCCAAGTTGGGGACCTTGTTCTAAAAAGAATTATGACAGGAACTGGAGTATTTGGACCCAACTGGGAAGGGCCATATATGATAAGCCAAAAATTCTCAAATGGCACATTCGAGTTGAAGATGATGGATGGGATCCAACTTCCGAGAGCAAGGAATAACATACATCTTCGTCATTATTTCATTTAATTTTTCTTTCATTTTACAAGTTGTAAACATCATGCATTGTAAATACTGTGCAACATTGTTACAAGTTCTGTACATACTAATGAAAGAAATTGCTTTACTTGCCTAAATCGTACATTTGCAAACTATTGTTTACAAGTTGCTTAAATTCAGTTTTGATTGCAGGTCCCCTAAAAGAATGCCAACGCATTTATGACCTAATGAACCTTAGTGACCATTACAGCACGTCCCCATGGGGACAGCTCAAATGCCCGTTGCTCAATACTTAAAACATCACTCGCAGCAAATACGAAGGTGTGAAGCACAACATTGTAAATAAGGGGCACCAAGAATTGAACAGTCAAATGATGCAGCGTTCAAACTATAAATGAGGTTGTGAATTTCACCAAAGGGGCACCTTCTTAATTGCAAGGTCCAGGACCTTAGTCCTGACAAATCGTGGCAAAACCCGATAAATGAACTAACGTCCGCCCCGTGAAACGATACAACTCTAAACCAAAGACCTACCAGAGGGGCACCCAGTTAATTGTCGGTGCCATTGTTACATGGTCTAACACTGGGCCTTTGAACCAAAGACCTCCCCGAGAGGCACCTAGCCGATTGCCGGTGCCATTGATACATGGCCTGACTGCGAAAAACACTGGGTCTTTAAACCAAAGACCTCCCAGAGGGGCACCCAGTTAATTGTCGGTGCCATTGTTACATGGTCTGGCACTGGGCCTTTGAACCAAAGACCTCCCCGAGGGGACCCTAGTAGATCACTAGTGCCGTTGATACATGGCCCGACTGCGACAAACACTGGGTTTTTAAATCAAAGACCTCCCTTGAAGGGCACCTAGTCAACCGTTAGATCCATTCATACATGGCTCAATCACGACACACCCAGGGATTCTAAAGACCCCCTCCGGGGCATCCGACCATAAGCCAGATCCTTTAAATTCGGTTAATGACGGACCCAAAGACCTTTCTGAAGGCGCCATACAAATTTTATGAGTGACTGGATCATTCAACTACAACGAATAAAGGGTTCATAAATGATCTTTATAAAGGCATCAAAACCAAGAACTCTCTGGGGGAATATGTTTCTCCGAAGGGTCTGGACTTCCAGGTTAGCGAGAAAAATGATTGAATATAAGACCTCTCAAGCAGGGGCATAGTGACAAAGACTCCTCTCCACTAAAAGTACAAGCTTGCTCGATTAAACCAGAAACCTTTGGCTCATAAGCAAGTCAGGAGATTTCAAACATAATCGATTGCAAGTATCATGCCTAACCCTTAAAGTTCGTGGCGAATTTTGGTATGGGCGCATTACCACCGCATCAAGAAAATCAATAATGCTTACTTAAACATACTATAAACTCGTCACAACTTCATATTGAAGGTCTGGTACCTAAAGGATTATTTTGACTAACAAAGTTGAACCTTGAAATGGCTAAGGCAAACTCAGAAACATCGATACCGTGGTAAGCACAAAAGTGACTAGTGAAGAAAGAAGTCTCGGGTATCGCTCCAAATAGAACTGAGGAAATTTAACAAAATTGGTCAAATAAATCCAGCTAGTAATGATTCGTGGCTACAACTAAAAAACCAAGTTACAATAACAAATGACTTGTAGTATAAAAATTCTATGTTGTGAGCATGAAAAGAAAATAGGTGTGGAATGCAAAACTAGTAAGTACGACAAAACCTAAAGTAAAAGCTTAAAGTACAACAAGCAGAACATATTTTCATTACATCAATACAAGATTAGATCATAGAATCACAAGTCAAGTCAAATAACCATGAATCCAGTACAGAAGTTTCAAACATATAGTAACATAAAGCGGTAAGCGGGGATCGGCACCCGCATATACAACCGGTCTGAACACAGCTTGCAAAAGGGAATAGTCAAGAAGCAAAATAAGTTGGTACCAAGCACTACTTCTTCATGTCACCTGACCTTAGAGCTAGTTTGTTAGGAGGAGGAGGAAGGGGGTTTCAGACACATCGCTTGGATTTTCTTGAGAAGACAGAGCGATGGCTTCTGTATCCTTAATAACATGCTTCTTCTTCTTCTTCTTCTACTACTTCTTAGATGATGAAGACTTGGCAACTTTCTTTCCTTTACCCTTAGCAACATCTTTTGGGCTTTCATATGTTCCCGTAGCTTCAGGATCACCACTGAGAATGTAATCAACATCTTATAAGTCGGAGAGCGCACGAATTTTAGCATCCTGTAATCTGGGAGCTGTAATGACAAGTAAGGATGTGTCACTAGGTGGAGGGGGAGTGATAACGGAAGCAAAGTGAATGCTCATCATGGGTGAATCAGTTATAGCGGCTTCAAATGTTGTCGTCGTGCCTATGATGGGAGAAGGTAAAGGTGAATTAAACCTAGATTATGGAAGCAATGAGCATGATAGGAAAGAGACCCAGGTGAATCAAAAAAGGATTCTAAGTAAGATACGGTATAGTCAATTTTGATTTTACCTGCATCTAGAAGATTTTCCTGAACATCTTTAGGCTCAGTTCTCCAATTCTCTATATTTTCAACATCACCTTCATCATCTCCATCATGTTCCTCTTCAACATTCTCCGTTACAATATTCCTTTCGGTGTCTACGTCTTCCTCTATTAAAGTAACAGGAGCGTCCACATGAACCCATGAACTAGAAGCTTCAATTGTTGCAGGATTGAAGGGAGGATCGATGTTGATTTGACTTTGAACCTTATCTCCAGAATTAACAGCCCTATCATTCGCCAACTGGGCTTTTCCCTCAGCCAGAGCCTTCTTGGACCTATCATCTAAAAGTTCATTAATAAGATCATCCTTGCTGCGATCGCCACTGTTGATTTCAAGTACTTGTTCCTAAACAAGTGCTAAAGTGGTTGAGAAAGTGTCTCCTAAGCAATGCAAATTCCCACGACTCATGACACTGTAGACATAAAACCAAAATATGTCGGCATCGGCTTCGTCCATAGTCTTCTTGTGAATTTCTTCAACGGCTTTTTTTATCCTTCTCCAAAGTCTCAACCTTAGCCGTTAATATGTGATTAGAAGCTTTCAGGGAATTGATAGTTTCCCTGAGTTGGGCAGCTTCGTCCCGATATTGTTTAGAGAATTCCTTTTCCACAGACAATGTAACTTCAACATTACGTTTGGCGGTTAGGGCTTCTTTTGCTCTCTGCTTAGTAGTTTCAAGTTCTTCCTATAGCTTCTTGTTCTCACTGTCTAGTACTTCTAACTCTGCAAATCTTTTATTGAGTGATGCAATAGTGGCATCGCGAGAATCTAAAACTTCCTCCCACTTAGCTTTATCACTCTCTGAAGCTGTGATCTTATCAAGCATAATATCATTGCGCTTTTGAAGACCGTCGCCAAATTTGTTCCATCTACGCAGCTTCTTCCTAACATTGTCCCTGACGATACTTAGCTTCTTGTCAAGTTGGCTCTTAGCATTGTCGAGCTAGGTATGTATTTGCCTTATCACGACATCTACTTCATCTGCTATGTCGTCAGCATCAGTCGGATTTACACCACGATCAAACATAAGCCCTTTCAAATTCCAATCTGGAGATCGTTCAGAAAGAGGAACATTTGCTGGTTCAGGTTCGTAACGAGGCTTATGAATGATCAAATGGATTTCAGCAGAAGGACCAAGGGGCCAGAAGGTGGAACCGATCGGGGTATAATAGGAAGCTTCTCAAATCGAGGATATTTATGTGAGCCACCTTGCTCTTGATCATCCTTTCCTTGCTTCTCCCCGCGACCCTCTTCATCGGGAGTATCTTCCCTAAGCCAGGCACGTCTTCTTCTTTCCTCATCCTCTTCCTCACGTATCTTCCGCCTTTGTTCATCAGTCAAATCCGGTTCTAAAACATGCGAAGGCTTGTGAGAAGACTTCGGAGGAGGAGGAGGGTGAGGTTGTTTGGAATGATGCGATGTTCGCAAAGGATCAGATTGTAACAGATACTTTGGATTGAATGCTTTTCTTTTCCTCCTGAAATCTAATCTAAAATCTGACGAACGTTTCCTATGCATATCTAGACCTGAAATAAAATAAAAATGAATTTTCAGTACTTAGTCTGTAAGTATTGGGGAAAATTGTGAAAATTGTGAAGGAATTTTAGAACATATGCGTATTAAACACGTTTTCTAAGGCATTTCTATTTAACAAACCGGTTCCTTTGGTTGGGTCTAAGGAGATTCCTAGAGATGCGAGATATTTTCCTGGCCGAGTAGTGACAACATCCTTTATTTCGGTTTCTATGGTTTGAGGATTAAGAGGTTGGGAAACGATATCACCCTGGTAGAGGTACTTAGCAGAGTTCAGATCACCTAAATTGTCAATTGTACCTACAGAACCTTCCTCTGTTACATTTTGGATAGGACGATCCTCAGTCATCGTTTCAGTGTTTGGATCAATTTCTAGTGCGGCTTCACTATCCCCAACATGTTCGGGTTCACATGCAAAGACTGAAACATCATCCTCTCTTCCACCTTCCTTACTCAGCCTAGTTTCTGATACAGGGTTCAGGGAATCTCTTTCTTTCTCAACTTGATCAGATAAAGTCATGAGACTCTTACCCTCACGTTGCTTAGGCACTCCTTCAATAGAAACCAATTTGGGTTTGGATTTAGGAAGAGTTCCACTGCTAACTATGGTATCAGATCATCTCTTTAAGGAAGCCTTCTTAGTAGGCGACTTTCTGGTAACCTTTTCTGAAAGGCTGGATCCAATATTAGAGTACGAGAAGGGTCAAGCAGATGATATTCTCGAAGGAACGGTTCTGTAATTAAGAATCTCCTATTCCTTTTATTCTCATTAACAGTTGTCAAGGAACTAAGAAAATTTTCATCAACAGTATCACCCGAGTCAGCAGATGGAATTTCTGAAAGGATAGGGAAGGAATTTAGAATGTGAATTTTTAAAATATGAAAAAAGAATAAAGAATTTTTGAATAAGCAGAATCCTCACGTCCTTCCATCCATCTACCAAAGAAGCTATCTGAACATCAGATAAAGCAGTAATGGTCCACATATACCTTAATGCTTTCTACCAAATCAGTTATGATTTTGGAGTGTTTTACCTCCATAAAGATGATAAATGGTTTATCGCTCCTTTTAAAAGCGTATAATAAACAAATTTCTTGAAAATAAGGTGCTTGCTGTTTAACCCTCATGAATAGTACATATAAGTCTGTTAAGATGGCATAGCTATTAGGATGTAACCGCATGGGGGCAATAGCCAGATGTCTTAAAATCATCTCTAGAAAGGGGTTGAAAGGAAGAACAACTCCCATCATCAACATATACCGACTAACTGCCGCATACCCCAAAGGAGAGGAATCAGCAAATTCATCTTGCCCAGGGAGTTTGGCATCAGCCTCGCGGATTCTAAATTGAAGACACAAACTCATATATGACTGCAAACTGAGTTTGGTCGGAGTTCTTTCATAAGGTATCCCAACAATAGGACGTGGTATAGAGAACTCTGGATTAACTTCAGGTTTTGGGGCATTAGCCATCTCAATGTTTAAAGGTTGGCCAAAAATTCCAACTTAGGTAGAATCAGATGTTTCTGCGGGTTGTCCATGTGATTGTTTGCGAGTCATCATTCCTATATTTATGCTCTAAAAACGAACTACATAATTCATATGGAAAAAGTGTGTCATCATAAACACTACCATGAAAGTAAGCCATTCAAATGTTTGATGATAGCTAAAAGAAGAATTGCACTTAGACTAATGATTAGGAAAAGTTACAGGAATATTATATAGTGTATTGGGATGATCAGTGTTCAACACCGACCGGTCGGAATAGCCAAATCCCTAACAGACTGACATTAACCAATCGATCCTTGGGGTGACTAATCGTATGATTAGCCTCCCATAAGGATAATAGTAATCGATCGGTGTCATCAAACTACTAAGTGAGCAGAACTAACTGATCGGTGCAATCAACTCTTGAAAGACTTGCATTAACCCTCGGTGTCCAAGAATCAACCGACCGATGTCGGAGATCTGACCGATCGGTGCAGGATGTTTCCCAAAGGGTTAGTGACATCTGATCGACCCCAATATATTACTGAATTCCTAGAGGCCATAGTTCAGTACAGTTCCAACCAGTGTCACTGCAATTCCTAAGGTCTTGCAACACCCAAATCATCACAATTCATCAACAAACAAAATGGTAGAAATAGTGTACACAAGACTCACAAGTTCGAGACAAGTGAGCACATTCAAGTTAAGCACGTATGATGTTACAGCTATGCAAAGTAAAGCATATGAAGCTAGAAATCCCTAGATCAAGCAAATCAACAAACATTTCATAGTCATAAAATGATGAACAGTTTTGAGAAGACCAAAACATCAAAAATTCCTCAAACACAATCTCAGTCCTATTTCAATCCATTCCAACACAAGGGATTATCATTCAAGGCCCCAATTCAAATCTTAAAATAAAAATTTCAATAGATATATTCCAATTTTAAATGCAAATCGTTTCATTACGAATTCAAACCTAAGCATTCCAAAATAAAATCGCAAATTCCAGAAGAAATTGATACCTGTGTGCGGTAGAATTTGAGTAATGATGCTTGATAAGGAGTTGAGAGTGCTGGCAGGGGTTTGTAGTCGGGATGCAATGTTGAAACAACGGAGCGATGCCTGAAACACTAGGCGTTCAAGATCTAGATGAGCACGAGGTGGAAGCTTGAAAAGGATTTGAATGGTTCGCAGGAAGTTTTAAGCCACCATTAAGGTTTCCTGATCAGTCAAAAGATATGAAGAAGAAAGGGAAGAGAGTAAAAGCCATGAGAGTAATATATAGGCAGCGGCCAGATGGGCCGACCGGTCCATAGAAGCCCATTGCACCCGACCGATCGGTCATCTTCCAGGCTAGTTCAACCAAACCGACCGATCACTCAATTTGTTGAGGTGAATGACTGTACGCGTTGGCCCGACGCAATGTTCATGTAGATGATCCATCAATTTGTAATAAAAATGTTTATATCAGAGCTTACAATTTTTTGCAAACAAGAAATTATAATCTTCGAGGGGAAAATGTTTACTCCCTTAAAATCGTATGTACATTGATGAATCAAAACACTAATGAAAGCCAGAAGGGGACTATAGTTCAATTAATAACCGTTCGGTCAGATAAGGTAGGTACCAATTGGTGGAATTCACCCCCAAAGATCCCTGAATCAACCCACATCCAACACCACCGATCGGTTAGGACAAAGAGACACCGATCAGTTATATCAATGGGGACATCGATCGGTAGGAGAACAGGTGCGCATCGCGGCTAGCTGGATTGAGAGACACTGATCGGTTATATCAACGGGGGCACCGATTGGTAGGAGACTACGTGCGCATCGTGGTTAGCTGGATCGATGGATACCGATCGGCTATGTTTAGGAGATACCAATCGGTAGAGGATGATGGATATTGACAGCTGGAGACAACTGGCTAGTGGCAAACTTGTAAATACCCGTTTATACCGGTTTGTCGCCCTGGATGATATATCTCCACATTTTCCGAACCTATAAATAGAGGACCAACCCCACATTAATGGGGACTGAATTTTATGACCCCGAAGGGCTGCCCAAGTGCATTCTCTATCGATTCAAGCCATTCTAACATCTAATCATGTTTATTCGATGAAGACCATTCATTCAATTCACCATGGAATTCATCAGAATCTCTTTATTTCACAAAAGCTCATAGATCTACCTTCATATTTCTACTCTCCAAAGGCTTTTCCTCTATTTCTTCTATTAATCCTTAGAGATCTAGTTGGAAAATTTGAGAGATTGAAGAGATGGCTGTAATTGAAATGATTGTATGGATTGTAACCATTGTGAAAGTAATGAGAATGAATTCCAAAGTGAATATAGATCAAGTTTGATCGATCCACTATAAAGTTTTTTGTCGTTTACTTACTTTTCTATTATTTTATGGCTCCACTTTTCCTATTTAGGATTTTGAGAAGTACATTTTAGTACCTTTGGTGTTGAGATCTAATTTGGATTTTAACATCAACTATACATTATATAGTCAAAAATCAACACATCTAACTTTGATTCCTTCTCCGGAGGCACCTGAATCACCCGTTGCTATATTCTTAATTATCCTGGTAAACTCTCAAGGTCCCTGCTCTTTGATTTAACCTTTTAAACCACGTTCACTTCCCTCTACCATTAAGGTTGTTCTCCTTGTTTTCCTTAGGAATATTTCTAAACCACCTATAAGATGATTTCAAATAAATATGCATGCTTTCTTTTGACAACTATAATTCCACAAGGCTCCCCTCAATTTATTTCTCTGTTTTATCAATTTTATTGATATCCTTTATATCACTTGAGTCTTTAACATGCTTCGTGTGGTCCAATTCATTTAAGTCATTGCCCTTTTTCCCCTTGCTATGTCACATAGTCTTCTTTACATTATGATTCCCATTATCATGTTCTGCTTGCTAAATCAGTCCTTTTTCTCTAAAGGAGTCCAAACTTTAATCGTTGGGCACTGATTCTTATTATATCCAAAAAATATATGAAGTTGTCAAACTTAGAGGTGGGTTCTCATACTCTGCATTTTATTTATATGTACTACCATCCTCAAACACTCCTTTACGGTCTTTAGAAATCTAATCAGGTACAGTAATAGCAATCTAAAATGATTAACCATATATTTTCAACCTATTTACTCTTCACATGAAGTATTAGCAGTCATCTATCATATATTTAATGTGGGGAGCATTTTCAATAAAAAAAGTAACATGTCATAAACATACATAATAATATTGTATCATGCTAACAGTTAAGACAATCATAATAATAACAAATCGTCAAACCAAAAATGAACAAGGAAAACATAATAGTTTAAATTACAACCTGAACAACCAAGCTAAAAATAATGATCAGTATCAATATTTTTAATGTCTACCAATAAGCGAATTTTTTTTTCCGAATTGTAAATGTTCAAACTAAAAAAAATACTCAACCTGTACTGTACATAATGATTTTTATGAGTACAAATGTTCAAAAATTCACAAACAGAATCAAATACTCAACCCGATACAAAATCAAGCATGATAAAGGTCAAATTAAACAAACGTAAAGTAACGCATGCTGTCATTACCCAAACCCAATTCGGTTTGGGACAAATCAGATTCATAAAAGGGGTATTTGAGCCAATACAATCAAATTAGACAACACCTAATAATAGACCGAACAAGCAAAAACACGACAAAGTTACATTTAGAAACCCTTTTTGTATGCTACATCACATCTACTCAATCAAATTAACAATGTTAAGAATAAAATGCCAACGATGCTGATACAAATTCAATATTTAATAGTTTTAAATTCCCCTAACAAAATGTAAAAGCTGATCTATTTCAAAAATAACAAGCCAACGATAATAGCATGGCCCAGAGAGGTTACCAGAAGCAAACTCATTCTCATTCCCCATGCCAGCCGAAGTGAGCACTTGATCATAAGAAACAATATGCTTAGGCAGAGACGCTGTTTCATATGGTGTAATAGACTGAATTGAAGAAATTTCGTCCAATATTATAACATATTTTAAAAAATCCTCAGTCATACCAAAAATAATGCTAATGACATCCAAATTCAAAACAGTGCCAACATATTGATCCAAAGAAACAGTACTCGAGAATCAACAAACATCATACTAATAACTTTCTTCAAGTGACATGCAAATCCACTGAAAGGTTGCCAATAATTCATGCTAAGAGTAATAGTAATCTTTAATGCAATAAGATCTTTAATGCATAGCTATTCAGGTACAATAATAACAATCTAAAATGTACTAATCATTACCGCACCAACACACAGAAGAGTAAATAGGTCAAATTATCCATTAAGGCAATCAACTGGAAGAAACATAAGCACATACCTTCTTCTTCGTTAGACAAGTGCCAGATTTTGCAAGGGATTCACATATAACCTAGCCTATTTCTCAAAGAATATTACACTATTCACCACCTAAAACCTGCATAATAATAACTACAAAAGAAAAAAGAGAGGAATCAATTCGGATTTAGATATATCGTGCGGGGCTCGAATGGAGGATTTGATAAAATCGCAGGAAGTAGGGCTTGAAAAAAAAAAGAAATCGCGGCTAGATTTTTGTTCTGGGAACGCAGGCTGATTTGGTTTTGGGAACGGTACTCGGTTAAATGGAATTTACTAGGAAATTGTAAGTGCAAAGGCAAAGAGTAACCTATTTTCACGTAAAATTAAAGTATTTAAAATATATAAAAACAACTGAAACGCCAAGTGAAAGATAGAAACATTACATGGCCATTTCTAGGCTTGAAACTGAAAAAGATGGTTTCAAATAAAAAATATCATATGTTTCAAATTTGCTTATTTGGTGTAGTGACAAGCCTAAGATGCAATTTGAAATTTGTATGTACATATATTTTCCATTTACTGCTATCTGTTATTTTGCTATTATGTCATCATGCCTAAATCGCAGTGGTAAAGATATGGAAAATTAACTTGTATACCTTGATTTGAACAAATTGACAATTGTCACCTCATTTCTACGAATATTTATAGTTGTTATGCATTATTATTATACTATTAATATAGCGTAATTAATGAAATATTAACGTAATAAATGTGATTAGGACAAGATTTGAATTTGAAATGTCCTCATATATAAATATATAGTGATTGCTTGTGAGTGCGTATATTGTGACACCCCACATCCGTTAATGTCACTCACAAAGGGAATGCATTAAGTTCCGTGAGGCGTTATAGGTAAACAAACACAGAATAATTACAAGATAGATATAAATAAGATAGCAGCGGAAATTCAAATTTTTATTTCATACATAAATCATAACATCGTGGTCCAAAATACCATAAGTCACAAAAACCATTACAATAATACAACTTCTGTCTTCTACCATCAGAGTGCATAAATATAAAAAGCATAACATAATTCCCCAAGAAAAAGAGCTAAGCCATAGTAGATATAAGAACTTGAGCCATACTTTGGAATCAGCTCCTAGCAAGATGATAACTGATTCTTGACTAAGCCTGAGTAATCCTGCCCTGAGGTAGACAAGATAAGGTGTATACACTACTCTAATGATTACTCTTCACTATTACGAGTATAACCAGCATGAGATAATCCCTTCCACTAGGTGGTAGACTTAGGCATACGTACAAATGTACCCTAACTATTACCCTAATCGATCAGCTCCCTACTCCATAGATACTCTGTGCCGGTCCCACAGTAGGATGTATCACATCCTAAAGTGGCAACACCTCGCTGATATGCACAGCCCTATATCTACAGGTGTCACGGTCGTCTTATCTCCTTCGGCCCGGCTCATGCACGCACATGGCCCGATCAGTTTGCGCCGCCAACACCACCTCCACGTTTGGATCTCTTACAATCAGTTAGTAAGCGTGCCCCTTCTCCAACCGGGTTCAGATTTCTCTACTTGATACATACTCTGGGTTATTGAATGAAACATGTCCCACACAATATGATACAAGATCTCCCCTTTGTCTTGCCCCACTAGGTTTTCCACAGGTTATATTTACCCAAAAGGTGTCTTTAATTATATAACCCTAATCTTTCTACCGGTTATGCTTACCACTAGGTGTCTTTAACTACATAACTGTAACAACCCAGATTCCGATGGACCGATTTTTTTTTTCAAAAATCCAATCCACTGAAACCCGAGTTGGTTTCTCTGTTATCCTGCAGAAAAGATAGAGAAAAGAGATATGTCAGAGTTCAGAAAACTGTAACGACCCAGTAAATCTGAACCAATTTAAAATTTTGAAATTGGCTAAAATAATGGAATTTAAATATTTTAAATAATAGCAATGAAAACTGAGTTTGAATCGACAATTGAAAATGAATATAATTAATTATAATTATAAACAAGGCCTGAAATGGCACTGCAGTTTCAAAAATTGAATTCAAACTTTGTCGGACTGTACCGGGTGCAAATCAAAATGGATTTTAGTGAAACCAAAAATATTTAAATCTGTTAGTGAATACCTTTCTAACGAATCTGAAAAATCGAATTTTCATAACGGAAAGCAAAAGTTATGGCCAAATGAATTTTCAGAAAGGTCGCTATGGAATTTATATGGCCCGTGAAATTGGCCATTTTGCATACGACCTCGGAATTCGACGAAACCACTTTTGTTGGATCCGAGATGTGAAGTTATCGCTAGGTTTCAAATTTCATAATTTTTGAAGCTAGTATGTGAGCGTGGCAAAGGAAAATGTGTTTTGGTCAATTACAGTTAAATTAGATCGACCAGAAATGGGCCTTTTTTGCAAACGGTCTCAGAATTCGACGAAACTAGTTTTGTTGGGACTGTATCGTCAAAACATAGCTAGATTTATTTTTTGGGAATTTTTCGAATCAGTTTGTGGCCCTGGCAAATTGAAATGTACATTCAAATTAAATATTGAATGTTTTATATTTTAAATTGAAGGAAAACTGACTGAAACATTCGAATGGGCCTTCGAAACATATCCCATTGTGTTCGGAATGGGGGTGAAACGCTAGGGACGACAGTCGTTGGGTTTGGATTGGTGGTCGCGTCAGAAAACCCCTTATAAAATCTACCGACCAATCAGAATTTAAATAAAAAAATAGAAAAATCCTTTTTCTCTCTCCCCGTAACAGCGGATCGACGGCGAAAACCCTCCTCGCCGTTCCCATCCAATTTTCGACCAAACCAGGCAAAATTAGCCCCTCCTCCAGTTGAAGATTTTGAAGAGCTCAAGAAGATCTTCAAATCCATATATAGTTTGTATTTTTTCGTGCATCATTCAAAGAGATATCGAGCTCGAAAGTTCCGAGCTTCCAACCGCCGTCGCCGCTTCCTGCCAGCGTCGAACTGGTCATCTCCCCCCGGTGCCTGAGCGCCTCTCCTCCCTCTTCGACACGGCGTAGCCCGATCGAGCTATCGATTCACGGATTGCACGAAAACTTCAAACCTAGTTTTGAAGATTTCAGAAAGGTAACGACTGTTTAAATTAAAAACTGATTTTAACAGTTTAAAACAGTTGCAAACTTCGAAAAATCATATCTTTTTCGTTCGTTAATGAAATTCGATGAAACAGGAAACATCGTGACCGTGAGGACGTCTTCTACATTCTAGAAGAGACCGCATATTTTTCTGAGCCTTCTGCTATTTTTGGTGGAGTGGAACCCAATGTGAGATTTCTAATTTATAAACAATATGGAAAACGACGATGTATAAATTATATAGTCGATGTATGAGTTATATAAGCGTTGTACACCTCTTGTATAAGCGTTGTATAAGTTGTACGTTCGATGTATAAGTTATATATGCGTTGTAAAAATTATATATGTGTTGAAATAGAAGTAAATTGCTATATATATATATATATATATATATATATATATATACGCCCCTCGTCCACAAACCATGGACGATATTTATTGGTTGTGATTGGTGTGAAAATTGATTGATAACGAATGGTTGTTTGGGATTGTTTGTGGTTGATATTGATTGATTGTGGTTGAAAAATACCCGTTTGTGGTTGAGAAATATTTGGTTGAAACCACATAGGATTAGTTTGTGGAAATGAAATAAATATATACATGCCGCCTGCGTGCGAACTAGATGCATGATCCCAATTGTCAAAAACCGCGAGGTTTTAACGTAGAGCGAGGAGCCGTACTAGGGACGGTCCCGGTTTTAACTACCCTGCCGTTATGCTGCCGAAATTTTGAATAATATTCATGTGTTTGAATGATTTTCATTTGCTGAAACTATATTTATTCGTTGAATAGAAAACCTTCATGTGTTGAAACGATATTCATTCGTTGATTAGAAATTCATGTGTTGAATGGTATTCGTGTTTTAAATACAAAAATCACATTTTTTTTCTATATATAGATACTATAGAAAACCTTCATGTGTTGAATCGATATTCATTCGTTGAATTGGAATTCATGTGTTGAATGGTATTCATATTTTGAAATAAATCGTTTCATAATAAAAATCACCTTTTATTAACTATATGGACTATGTAAAATAATCTCGTTTTAAAAGAAATTGTTTTATAATAAAAATCCTATTTTCATCACCTATATAAACTATATAAAATAATAGTGTTTTGAAATGAATTGTTTTACAATAAAAAATCACATTTTTATTATGTACATGAATTGTTGAAATGTGGAGTGTTAAAAATAGCAACTCGTTCAAATAAATATGCATGAGTCGAAATATTCATTAATTAGCTAATGATATGATTTTTGCTTATGCATGCAACATTAGAATGAATGGTGTTTTTAAACCAAATGGAATCAAACATGAAGTTGAATGGAAAATGATAAGTGATAAGAACTGTATACCTGTACATGCATATTTATTTGAACAGGTTATAACAAAGGGGCTAGAGAAGAAGAATAAAATTTTGTGCCCGACAAATAGGTACACATTTACTGTTTTGTTTGGGTGATGATTTTATGAGCCTGTTGGCTTTTCCTTTTTCTTTTTGACATGAGACGCCCGTGTGGCTATTTGGGAATTTTCCCAGCCCCTCCCGTACAAAGGAGGTTATGGCAAAATTTTCCAAAATTCAAAGGCGTTAGTGAAATATTTGAAGTGGAATCAATGTAGGAATTTTTGAATGAACTATAATTATATAAATATAAAAATATAAATAAAATTAAAACGAAACGTGGCCGTGTAGTTTGTGTTTTGAAACCGTGATTTCAAACGATTATACCGGGAGGACCGACCATCGGATTTTCCTAAGATCGCAACCATTGGGTTCGCTTTGGAAAAATCTTTCCAACGGCACCAACTTTGTAAAAATCCAACGGTTGGATTGTCTGGAATGTTTAATTCAAATCTGAAGAAAAACAGCGCCAGAATCGATTATATATATATATATATATATATATATATATATACATATAAATATAATTATATTTAATTGAATAACGACGCTGCAGTTCGTATTTTGAAATCGAAACTTCAAACGATTGTACCGGGAGATCCGACCGTTGGATTTTCCCGAAACTGGAACCGTTGGATTCGTTTTGAAAAGACCTTTCTAATGATGTAAATTGTGTGAAGATCCAACGGTTAGATTTTCAGATATGTGTAAATCAAATCTGAAGAAAAACAGCGCCACGGCCGCGTTATGGCCCGAAGCGTCGTTTTGAATAAATTGGCTATTTTAAAATAAATAAAAATAGCGATAAATCGTTATAAAATATCATAAACAATATGGAATGGAAGTAAACTGAATTTTCTCAATTTATGTGGTAATTGATGGTTGGATGTGTTTGGTGTGAAAATTACATTAAAGAAAAAAATTGGTGTTGTCGAATGATTTAACCATTGAAATAAATTGATTTGAAATTCTAAATATACGTGAATTATTTGAAAAGGTCGAGTTAATTATCATTTCAAATAACTGACCGACGATTGAAATTCGAAGATGAAGACGGTGGTCGAAGACCGGAGATCTTCACCTCGTTTGGATGGTATCTGATGTCCTGATTGGGAGGCATCCCGAAATATGGATAATGAGTGGTGATCGTCCAGACGTACGTGGTGATCGATGGGTTTGCGAGGTATTTAGTGCCTCCCGTTTCGTTCAGACCCAGAACGGACTTGTAAATGGGCTGTGTGTCTGACATTGGATTTTATTCTGTGTTGGCGGCGGAGAATTTATTCTTTTGCTTAACGCCCTTCTCTGAAACGCACGAGCTCAGAGGTTGTATATCGATGGACATCAGTCACATGGAATGAATTGCTAGTGTGGCATGCCTAAGTGGCAAATGATCAAGGCTTCTGTTGAAAAGCAAAGTCTTGTGGTGATGATCAAAGCCTCGCCTGTGTGGCGTAGCTTTGTGTATAATGTGAATTCGCGAGCCTCACACCCCGGTATGAACCAGAAACGGGAGAAGGACCTCAGGGAGGGCATGCGTTTCTTTCTAGCTAGGGTGGTGTCAGTTACCTCCCAGCCCTGACATTTATATACTTTTCACCTGTGTGGTTGTTGCTGTTGCGAGGCGCCTCGGTTTGATCGGACGATCCGGGTCCGATGGAGTCATTCGTTGGCTCATTTACGCCCCAAAGGGCGGAGAAACGTATTGTTCAGGCACTATAATCCACTCCGTGTGGACCGGCCCTGTCGCTCCAAGGGGCAGTTGCGGCTGTTCCGGAGACATGGGCTAGATTGTCTCGAAGTCGGTAAGGACTATCTTTTGCCTTGGTTCATGACGGAAATCCAATTTCCAAATACGTGACTGTGCGGTTTCGATTGTATATATATATTTGGCGACATAGTGGCATGGGACGCTCATGTCGTCTATGATTGATAGTTATGATTCAAAGTGTTTTTGAAACATATAAATACTAGCAATAATATCAAATGCCTTTGTTTTATTCGTATCAATCATATTTTGGCCATTATAAGGTAAAACTCTATCCTCCGGTTTGCGTTGCATTGTGTGATGGGAATTGAGTCTTATAATGGCTTCATTTTTATAAAAAGCATTGCGATTTTTAAAAGAAAGATTTGTTTTAAAGCACTGACAATCCGATGGAGTAAACTCGTACCACGAAAGTGGCGTGGTCTTGTGATTAGCCATATATTAAATGTGTTGAATAGGTTTCTCATACCAGTCCCATGACTGACTCGTAGTTTGTTTCACTTTCAAACTCGGGTGCCCATTTTTCTACACGGGCAGCCTTGTATTCAGGTTTAGCTGGCTTTATCCGGATAGCTGGAGCCAAAGATGGATTCTATCATTTATCTCTTTTTATGTTGTTCAGCTCCTATTGTACATATTTTGTTTGTTTCCGCTGTAGACATATATGTATAGTTGAACTGTATTTGTACTAAGTATGATCCTGTATACTGTGTAACTCTGATGATTACTTTTATCCAGTATATTCTATTGTTCATTATCTGGTGTATTTAATTATTCTATTCTGTTATTATCTGTTTCTGTGTTATATTCCACGGATTACCCTTGCCGCCGTCAGTACGGGGTTTGGGGTCGTCTCATTTGGTATTGGAGCTTTGGTTAAGCTTAGTTCTGGAATATAACATATTAACGAACTCGTCAGAAATAGAACCAGTAGTGTTCTAGGACGAGTAACTCATTACAGATAGGATCAGTAATATCCTAGTATGAGTAGCAGAATGAAATAACACCTAGATAGACACAGTTACATTCAAGTATTTGTCTCTATATTTTGAAATATCTTTTCTGTTGACCTGACACTTGATCTGCTATTTGCAGAAGAACTAGAAAATGAGTGCCAGAAACAGAAGAAGTGATAAAGACCCGGATATTGAATCCCTATATATGAAATATAGAAATCTGGGTGGAAAGCCATTCTCGAGCGAAGAATCTATTATGAGAACACAAGCATGGATTCGTTCGGCTAAGAAAATCTTCGAAGGATTAAAGCTGAGGGATGACCAGAAAAGATTACTGGCCTCCTGGGCACTCAAAGATGAAGCTTTGTTCTGGTGGGATTCAGTTATTGAGAATAATCCAGAAGGTGATATCACCTGGGATAAATTCAAAGTGATTTTCCTAGAAAGATTTACTCCTCCAGAAGCGACTGAGCGATTATGCGACGAATTTTCTTATCTGATACAAGGTGATATGACCATCCCAGAATATCATAAGAAATTCAACGAACTTTCTCACTTTGCTCCTCATCTGATTAAAGACCCAAAGAGGAAAAATCTGAGATTTATTCACGGGCTTCAAAGAAAATATCAGAACAGTGTGATGAGGAACGTGAAGCTCCTCTTTTCTGAAATGATATACATGGATTATCAGTAAGAAGATCTAGACAAGAAAGATATGCTACAATACGAAGAGGAAGTCAGCTCTAGTAATAAAATTGAGTCTGAAACGGATCGCCCTGAGGCCAGCACGATATCAGAGGTCAGCAAGAAGCCCAAAGCGAATCGAAAAAGGGCCAGATCAGAGAAAGAACTAGTAACGACCGTCGTATGCAATAACTGCCATAAGCAAGGGCATTTGCAAGGAAAATGCAGATCTTTAAAGAAACTAAAGAAGAGTGAACCGAAGTCAAAGAACAAGTTTCAAGAGACCAGAGAATGCATCATTTGCCATCGGTTTGGCCATATAAAGCAGGATTGCCGGCTGTTAAGGGCAACCAAGGAGGCTCAGGTAAATGAAGTAGCAGAAACCTCAGCACCCTCAGATAGTCAGGGAAGGTCTGATGTTTTAGAAGGCACGCTTAATGTCAAAAATATTCCAGTTAAAGTACTGTTTGACACCGGCGCGTCACGAAGCTTTATTGCAAAAAGTGCAGTCAAGAAGTTGGATTTGAGGTTGAAGAAGCTCAAAGAACCAATGACGGTCCAAAAGCCAGTTGGGGGTTCCATCAATCTCAGTTGGATCTGTGCAGTACCTGTCTCTTTTTCTTGCTATAAATTCCCTATTATCTCTACCGTCATGAATTTTAATGAATTCGATCTTATTCTGGGATTGGATTGGCTAACCAAATATGAAGCAGAGGTTAGATGCGCCGAGAGAGTTGTAAAGGCAAAGGCACAATCGGGGAATTATATAACCATACCTTGTGAAGGCCCGACATCAAATAGAAAGGACTTCTGGGCAGCTTTGGATGTTTCTCTAGCCCAAATAGAAAATATCCCTGAAGTCGCAGAGAATATTCCTGACCTCATCAAAGATATTCATGTCGTCAAAGATTATGCAGATGTGTTCGAAGAAGTTGTTCGCTTACCCCCGCAAAGAGAAATAGATTTCAAAATTGCGTTAATTCCGAATGCAAGGCCGGTAGTTCACGCTATCCGAAGAATGTCCTTAAAAGAGAAAGAGGAATTAGACAATCAAACACGACAGTTAGTATGGAAGGGTCTGATCAGGCCTAGTTTCTCTGATTGGGGAGCAGCAGTGGTGTTTGTCCCAAAATCTGACGGTACTCTACGTCTATGTGTGGATTATCGAGATCTGAACAAACAGACAATAAAGAACAAATATCCATTGCCGCGGATTGATAATTTGTTGGATCGATTAAATGGCGCACAAGTATTCTCAAGGATGGACCTAGCTACAGACTTCCATCAACTTCGAATTGCCGAAGAGTGTGTACTAATGACAACATTCAAAGGTCCCGACTTATTCTACGAGTGGTTAGTAATGCCGTTCGGCTTATGTAACGCTCCAACTTACTTCGTCGATCTGATGAATAGAGTGTTCAGAGGAGTTTTGAATAAATTTGTTCTGGTTTTTATTGACGATATTCTAATCTTCTCTAAATCAAAGGCCGAACATGAAAAGCCTCTGGAACAGGTTCTAGAAATTCTAAGATGGAATGTATTAAAAGCCAAATTTTCCAAATGTATCTTCTGGCAAGATGAAGTAAAATTTCTAGGCCACGTAGTATCGAAAGAAGGAATTGCTATGGATCCAAGCAAAATCACAGCTATTCAGAATTGGAAACAGCCCAGTACCCCCACTGAAGTCCGCAGTTTTCTCGGATTGGCTAGCTATTACCGGAAGTTCGTTAAAAACTTTTCGAAGATATCTGGTCATTTAACGAAGCTTACGAAGAAGCACTCTAAGTTCAAATGGACTCCAGAAAGTGAGGAGGCTTTTGAAGAGCTAAAATTAAGACTAACGACTGCTCCAGTGTTAACCATTATCGATGGCAACCAGGATTTGAAAGTCTGGACTGATGCTTCTAGAGAAGGCCTTGGCGCAGTGTTAATGCAAAGAGGCCATGTGATTGCTTATGCTAGCCGTCAACTGAAGCCGCACGAGAAGAACTACGTAACTCATGATCTTGAGTTATTGGCTATTGTGTTCACTTTGAAAATCTGGAGACACTATCTTTTGGGTGAGAAATTTGAACTGTTTACAGATCACCAGTCGTTAAAGTATCTGTTCACTCAGAAAGACCTGAATCTGAGGCAGCAACGTTGGCTGGAGTTTCTTGCAGCATATGATTTTGAAATTCTATACACTCCAGGGAAAGCCAATACCGTGGCCGATGCGTTAAGCCGAAAGAATGAAATGATCGCCAGTTTCATCATTGCGACTTCGTTGATTGACAAGATATCGGCTCTCCAAGAAGACGACCAATTTATCAAAGGAATGAGTCAGCGAATTCGT
The DNA here is from genome assembly GCA_030737875.1 of Allium sativum. NCBI lineage: Eukaryota > Viridiplantae > Streptophyta > Magnoliopsida > Asparagales > Amaryllidaceae > Allium > Allium sativum. The sequence continues at coordinate 705,370,625 of CM060916.1, read as the reverse complement.
GAAGGCAATGCTTCGGATTTCCAGCTAGACAGCGAAGGGATTCTGAGGTTAGAAGGACGAATTTGCGTTCCAGAAATTCCTGAACTCAGAAGAGATGTGCTTGACGAATGCCACAAATCTAAGCTCAGTATCCATCCGGGGGTGAGTAAAATGTATAACTATATCAAGCTCACATTCTGGTGGAAGTCGTTAAAGAGAGACATCTCGATATATGTTAGTCGATGCCCTACTTGCCAACTAGTCAAGAGCAACCAACAGAAGCTTGCTGGGCTGTTACAACCGCTAGACGTTCCTAGGTGGAAGTGGGAACATATTTTTATGGATTTCATTGATGGTCTGACCAGAACCAGAAAAAGGAATGACAGTATTTGGGTGATCGTAGATCGCTTCACGAAGACCGCCCACTTCATACCTGTCAGATCAAACAGAACTGCTCAGAGTCTGGCGCAGATATACTTCAGGGAAATAGTTAGACTACATGGAGTGCCGCTCAGTATAGTCAGTGTTAGAGATATAATATTCACTAGCAAATTCTGGGAGGCGTTTCAAGTCGAGCTGGGAACGAAGTTGAACTTAAGCACCGCTTATCATCCTCAGACAGACGGTCAGACTGAGAGGGTGAATCGTATTTTAGAAGATCTATTGCGGGCTTGTGTTATAGATTTTGGTGGATCATGGGAAGACCATCTGCATTTGGCTGAATTCTCTTATAACAACAGCTACCAGGCGAGTCTGACGATGTCGCCATTCGAAGCATTGTATGGTAGACCGTGCCGATCTCCTGCTTGCTGGGTCGAACCCGGTAATAGACTTGTATTGGGCCCTGATATGATCCGAGAAGCTGCCGACAAAGTCGATTTTATTAAGAAGCGATTACTGGCCGCTCAAAGCCGACAAAAGAGCTATGCCGATAGAAGAAGAAGAGATATATCCTTTGCTGTTGGCGACTACGTATATTTGAAAGTATCGCCGATGAGAGGAGTTATCCGGTTCGGTAAAACTGGAAAGTTGGCGCCCAAATTCATTGGTCCGTTTCCTTTTCTGGAACGGATCGGAACTCTCGCTTATAGGATCAAACTGACTGACTGGTTGCCTGGAGTTCATGATGTATTTCATATATCTCAACTTCGAAAGCACGTTCATGATCAAGACTTGATCGTGGAAGAAGCAGCTCAGCAGGATATTGAAATTACTCCAGAATTGGCTGTGAGAAGAGAGCCGCTAAAGATTATCGGCAAAGAACTGAGGAACAAGAAGGTTCACTTAGTCAAAGTGCAATGGAGTGGAGATCCGCGAGATTGTACTTGGGAAACTGAGGAGAGCATTAAGAAAGCCTATCCTAGATGCCGAGTAGATATCTCTGATTGACTTCGGTGCAAGGTATATTTACCATACTTTGCATTACCAATTAGTTCTCTATTCTGTTGTTATTTTCTTTCCATGAATGTGCACTTTTAATTATATAGTCTGAATGATTTTAAAGGAGAATAGGAGTTAATTTGTATAGTTCTGAAAAGTTGAAAACAATTGGATTAGTTGTTTGTGTTGTGTGATAGTAAATTAGATTAATTAGATTATTGAAACGATAGCTAATTTAATTAATAAGAATAATGGTAGAGTTTATTCATTTAAATCACACATTTAACTGATCAGGAAATAGATAGAAATATATACATGTGCATTTTATATATTTGAGCAGGTAAATGGATTAGCTGTTGAGTAAAGATTTTATTTGCGTGCCCGACAAATAGGTAAACCTTAATGAGTTGGATGCGAAATATTATTATATCAACTCCTGTGAATGCCATTGGATGCGGAGTGCTGGTTTTTCTGTGTGAAATAATAAACGTCGCCATAGGATAGTAACAATTAATTTTGAACTACATTACATGGCATACTTTAGAAGATAGGCATACTTCATTATATACCACATAAGCATTTGGAGCTTGTGTGACGAGGTAGAAGATTTACCATACGAGCTAGAGGCTTGTATGGCGATGACTATATTTTTCAAGTTGAACTGATGACTGATATGGACTATTTAAATTGTAACGATTAAATTGCCAGATTAATAAAAACCCCACACGAGTCTGGAGTTGACAATAACCACGTCTCTCTAGTTATTAGATACGGCACATGGACTATTTATTTCCCACACGGGGCAGGGTGACGAGAATTTATTCTCTGGAGTTATTATCAGTACATGCTCCCCTGTAAACAGCAGAATATATCACTATAAATATGTGTATGCTTATTAGGATTTATTGGGTACCTAATACGGCCCAATAAATTTCCAAACCTCTCTCCGTACAAAGGAGGTTATGGCGAATTTTTTCGAAAATTCTGGGTGTTAGCCAAATTTTTGAAGAATTTGAAATTTCTTAGAAACTGAAAAGTTGGAGAATTGAAGCCAGATTGAACGTAGAGTTGATTAATCAAACCACTTTCGACTTTGTTCCTTTTCGGGGATGAAACGTTTTAAGTGGGGGAGATTGTAACGACCCAGAAAATCTGAACCAATTTAAAATTTAGAAATTGGCTAAAATAATGGATTTTAAATATTTTAAATAAATATTTTAAATAATAGCAATGAAAACTGAGTTTGAATCGACAATTGAAAACGAATATAATTAATTATAATTATAAACAAGGCCTGAAATGGCGCTGTAGTTTCAAAAATTGAATTCAAACTTTGTCGGACTATACCGGGTGCAAAACAAAACGGATTTTAGTGAAACCAAAAATATTTAAATCTGTTAGTGAATACCTTTCTAACGAATCTGAAAAATCGAATTTTCATAACGGAAAGCAAAAGTTATGGCCAAATGAATTTTCAGAAAGGTCGCTATGGAATTTATATAGCCCGTGAAATTGGCCATTTTGCATACGACCTCGGAATTCGACGAAACCACTTTTGTTGGATCCGGGATGTGAAGTTATCGCTAGGTTTCAAATTTCATAATTTTTGAAGCTAGTATGTGAGCGTGGCAAAGGAAAATGTGTTTTGGTCAATTACAGTTAAATTGGATCGACAAATGGGCCTTTTTTGCAAACGGTCTCAGAATTCGACGAAACTAGTTTTGTTGCGACCGTATCGTCAAAACATAGCTAGATTTATTTTTCTGGAATTTTTCGAATCAGTTTGTAGCCCTGGCAAATTGAAATGTACGTTCAAATTAAATATTGAATGTTTTATATTTTAAATTGAAGGAAAACTGACTGAAACATTCGAATGGGCCTTCGAAACATATCCCATTGTGTTCGGAATGGGGGTAAAACGCTAGGGATGACAGTCGTTGGGTTAGGATTGGTGGTCGCGTCAGAAAACCCCTTATAAAATCTAACGACCAATCAGAATTTAAATAAAAAATAGAAAAATCCTTTTTCTCTCTCCCCGTAACAGCGGATCGACGGCGAAAACCCTCCTCGCTGTTCCAATCCAATTTCCGACCAAACCAGGCAAAATTAGCCCCTGCTCTAGTTGAAGATTTTGAAGAGCTCAAGAAGATCTTCAAATCCATATATAGTTTGTATTTTTTCGTGCATCATTCAAAGAGATATCGAGCTCGAAAGTTCCGAGCTTCCAACCGCCACCGCCGCTTCCTGCCAGCGTCGAACTGGCCATCTCCCCCCGGCGCCTGAGCGCCTCTCCTCCCTCTTCGACACGGCGTAGCCCGATCGAGCTATCGATTCACGGATTGCACGAAAACTTCAAACCTAGTTTTGAAGATTTCAGAAAGGTAACGGCTGTTTAAATTAAAAACTGATTTTAACAGTTTAAAACCATTGCAAACTTCGAAAAATCATATCTTTTTCGTTCGTTAACGAAATTCGATGAAACAGGAAACATCGTGACCGTGAGGACGTCTTCTACATTCTAGAAGAGACCGCAAATTTTTCTGAGCCTTCTGCTATTTTTGGTGGAGTGGTGTGACGACCCGCCCCGCACCAACCGACACTTACTCCAAAGGTGCGCTGTACACATGTCCAGTTAGCACGGAACGGGTCGTCGGAAGGAAAGGAAAGAAGGAAATGAACATACAAAGAACCTGTAGAATGTCTCACAGCGCATAGAATAAAATATAATAATAACATACTTGACATAAAACAGGAGAGACAGTGCATAAGCTAAAAACCAGAACTAAGCATCATAGCAACAGAAATCCAAAATATAGCTTATTACAACTTTCAAACTGTCTCAAAGCAAAAGTAAGATAAATGAGGTACACTACTAATGCCCAAGTAGTGACCACCAACGACACAGGGAGAATGTATATACTTACGATAATATCCAGCTAATCCCAAGAAACTTCTCACATCTGTTGCATTCTTGGGCGTAGGCCAATCCTGTACCGTAGCCACCTTCGCAGGGTCCACGGCAATACCACTCTCTGAAACAACATGACCCAAGAATCTTACATCCCTTCTCCAAAAATGACACTTAGAGAATTTCGCTTTCAATTGGTGTTTCCTCAACACCTCCATCACTATCCTCAAGTGCCCCTTGTGTTCCTCCTCAGTCCTTGAATAAACAAGGATATTATCCACGAACACAAGAACAAACTTATTCAACTGATCTCTGAATACTCGATTCATGAGATCTACAAAATAGGCTGGTGCATTGGTCAACCCAAATGGCATGACCAACCACTCATAAAATCCAGACGGCGTCCTAAATGCCGTTTTCGGAACACTCTTATCTGCTACTCGAAGCTGATGAAATCCTGTTGCGAGGTCCAACCGGGAGAACACTCTTGCTCCTTCCAGCTGATCAAACAAATCATCTATCCGCGGTAGAGGATACTTATTCTTCCTCGTCACCTTATTCAACTCGCGATAGTCCACACACAAACGAAGGGAACCATCTGCCTTAGTGGCAAACACAACTGGTGCTCCCCACTCGGAGACACTCCTTCTAATAAATCCCTTCTTCAAAAGATTGTTGACTTGCACCCCGAGCTCTCGCTTCTCCCTTGGTGCCATACGACGAAGTGGCATCACTATAGGTCTGGCATCTTTCACTAAATCAATACGGAACTCAATCTCTCGGTGTGGTGGAAGCCCGGTCACCTCCTCGAAGACGTCCGAATACTGGCCAACCACGAGCACATCTGACAACTCATCCTGCGGGATGTCGAGGGAATTTACAAAACTAGCCATAACCCCATCACTAGGTAGACTACCAAACACTACCCTCCGCCCATCATCCGCCCTCACTGTCACCAAAAAGCCCTCACAGTCTACCACCACCCTGTATCTTTGGAGCCAATCGACTCCCAATATAATGCCATACCCAGTAAAGCCCAAAACAAAGCAATCACATACAAACATACATCCATGTCTCGATAAGACCAAATTCCTGCAAATCATACTAAGGCTAGTCGAACCACCAATCGGGTTCGTCACAACCAATGGTCTATCGACTATCTCGGGTTCTAGTCCCAACCTATCTACCAGGTCACTAGATATGAAGGAACGGGAAGCCCCAGTATCAAACAAAACTCAAACTGGTACATCATAAATAGAAAGCTTACCTTGAATAACAACATTCTTTCCTTTCTCCGCCGCAGTTGGGGCATTCGACGAAGAAGGAACAACATCAATAGCATATGCTTTCACAATCTGCTTCTCCTTAAGAGGTTGCGGACACTTATCCTTCTGATATCCCATTTGACCACAGTTGTAGCACTTCCTTTCCGCTGGCTTGGCCCGACATTCTTTAGCAAAGTGGCCCTTCTTTCCACAGGTGAAGCACTCAACATCCTTCTTGCTCTTTTTCTGGCCACCTTTAGATTGGTCCTGCTTCCTCTTATTCTGAGAGTTATTCTTGCCTCCACCGCCTGCTTGCGGCTTTGGCCCTTCTGCAGATGCAGCCTCAGTCTTTGACTTAGGGTAAAGACTCTCGGATCTCAAAGCTTTCCCCACGATCGATTCAAAAGTCTCATCGATGTGGTTAATAAGCCTTTCCCCCAAGTATCCATCCAAACCAGTAATGAACTTCTCATTCTTCTTCTCAGGAGTGTCAATAAGAGACAGTCCATACTTCGACAAGGTGTCGAACTCAGCAATATAATCAGAAACTGCCCTTCCGTTCTGCTTGAGTTCCAAGAACCTCTTGAATAGCACTGATTTCTGGGCAGCTGGAATGAACTTCTTGCTAAAGCGAGCCTTGAACTGAACCCAAGTAATCTGGTCCTCTGGAGTAGCTGTTCTAATGGCATTCCACCAATTCATCGCTCGCCCTTGCAGCTGACGAGACGCTAGCCTTCTCTTCATCGCATCCTCAAGACCCAAGTCATCAAAATACGATCACAGCTATCCATCCAATCTTGAACATCTATGGCCGACTCCGTTCCGTGGAACGGCTTTCCACCAAGATTAGTGTAATCCTTGCAAAACTTGGCGAAATCGACCCTAGGCGCCTGCACTACTGGGCCAACACCAACTCCGGGATTGGGAACTGCCCCTTGAACTTCTCTAAGCATGTCCCTCATGAGGTTAGTAAACATCGACCTCATGTCAGCGGCATTCCCTTGGTTGGTCCCTCTACCAGCACCCCTCGTATCTCGGCTCATCGTCAATCTGAAAAAGGGAAACGATTAACGACCCCATAGTGGTGCTAGTTGTAACACCCCGCCTCCGCTAGGGTCACTCGCAAAGGAATGCACTAGCTTTAGAGGGGCATTATTGGTAAACATGCACAGAAATATCACAAGACAGAACATATAACATAGCGGAAGTAAAATCGAACTTTTATAAACATTAATAATTAAGGTCCAAAGCCTTTTACACCAGAGTACATCAAAACTTGTCTTGCAATAGTAAAGAAGCATAAAGACATTTTCATAAATTATTCCCCAAGTAAAAACAGTAAAGTAGCCATTAGCCAAGAAAAGTCCAAGCCATCCATGATGACCTTCAAGCAGAAGAAGTCCGAACTAAACAACAGTATTTCCTCCCTGTAACCTGGGGGGGAAACGGAAGAAAAGAGGCGAAACAAAACGGGTCAGTCAAAAATACTGAGTAAGCCCTATCTACTATTAGCATAAAAACTAGTAAAGTTAACTAACATGAGAAACTGAGATGAACATAAGCATCATGACAAGATAGATAAGCTAAATCAAAATAACAGGATGAACTACTGAACTCGGATAAACTAAGGTGTCATGATAAATTACGATGTCAAGATAAAAAAAGGTATCACATCGTCAGGTTTCTATCAAGTATAATATTCCAAGATATCTATTACGTATAACGTCCCATGGTATCTATCCTGTATATCTGCTCTGCACCTACCGTACTAGTATCCCAACTGTATTACGTGTTATCCGTGAATGACCCTTACTCAGAAGTCGTGTAATGGTCCCTGTCAACCTAATATGCCGCATATATAGGTTACTCAACTCATATGTTTCTTTCCATGTATAAGTTCAGTTCTTTGCCGTAGGTTGTACGGGCTTTCCCATGTAAACGGTTTATCCTTGAAGTTGTTTTGGACTGCAACCCTTGATCTAGTTGTGTTTCCTTACCATGAACTATCGCGCGTCCACTTAGGATTTTTGCCACCTAGGACCGCTAGGGATTATGCTACCTAATGAACGTTTCCGTGTCTCGGTTTGGGTTTTGGCCACCTAGGACCACTATGGATTACGCCACCCGTCAACCGCGCCCTTGATCCCACGTATGTATCGTGAATCGTTTTCCATGTCTAGATGCACATGTTCCCCAATGTGCCATCCGAGTTCCGTGCCAGGGCAAATCAAGAAATACATAACTCGGTCGGGAGCTTTAAATCGTCTGCCGATGCAGATATCAAGGTCTGTTTTTGTACCCGTGGCTATGGTCCCACGTGACCCCTCCCTCAACTACTGAAAGGCAATCCAAGAAAAATCATGTATAAGAACCACTCCCCGGCCCCACTATAGCCCACTTTCCTACGGGCCAACCTCACCCATGACTCGATAGCAAGCACATGGTCTGTTGGGGGTTCCCTGCCTTTCCGCACATAAACGATTGACTAAAGATGGTAGGTAGTCGGCGATGTGCTATCCAGGGCAAAAACAAGAATCGTCGACTCCACGCTAATCCATCCCAGTCTTTAGGTTGCTCGCATAGCAACCAAGGCATACTCTTGGTCCTTCTAACGCAGACCTTAACCTCTCATGGGCTTAGTATAATTACCTGGCAGCCCACAGAGGGATCCCAAGAATATCCTCACGTCCCCCGAAGCTTCCACTTCGGCACCCAGTGCGCTGGAGCTTTTATCCAAGTCAGATAACTTGCTCCCCCTCGTATACTAAGCGATGACCTACCGTATCAGGTTACTCATCGTTTTTAGAATTAGTCATATGTCCTTAGCTAAGAATTATTACTTAGTTACCCTTAACTAAGGTTTACCACTTAGCTTCCTTTCCCGTTATCCTTGATTAACCACGGTTTTCTACCTAGTTCTTCTAGCTAGGGTTTGTCTGTTGGGTTAAGTGTTATCATTCAAGTCCATGACTTAACCCGCCCACGAATCACGTCAAAGATTGGCTAAGTATTTAAGTTCAAGACTTAGTCCCACAAGTTGGTTAAGTGCACCCAGAGGCTCATGACTTAACCTTATCAAGTCAAATTGGTCAAGTACTAGCTTACCTTAATCCTATCGGATTATCTTGCAAGATCGATTAAGCATAAATTATCTTAATCCCATCAAATTATCGAGTCGGATTGGTTAAGTATAGGTTGGCTTAACCCCATCCTCTAATCGTACTACAATGGTTAAGTATATTCTAAAAAGGTCTTATGACTTAACCTTATCAGGTCCGCGTATTAGATTGGTTAAGTGTAAGTTACTTAACCCCATCAAATCATCATGTATAATTGGTTAAGTATAAGTTGCTTAACCCCATTAAATTATCACGTTAAGTTGGTTAAGTATTGGTTACTTAACCTCATTGAATTACCGAGTTTAAATTGGTTAAGTGTTTAACTTAACCCCATCGAATTACCGTTTTTAGATTAGTTAAGTGTGGATTACTTAACCCCATCTAATTACCGTGTCGGATTAGTTAAGTGTAAATTACTTAACCCCATCCCCTAATCATCTTGTATGGTTAAGTGTCATTAAGAAAACTTACTTAACCTTGCCAAATTATCATGTTGGATTGATTAAGTGTTGGTTAACTTAATCCCCGTCCACTAGTCGTATAAAAATGGTTAAGCGTCATTAGGCAAATCAAATCACTTAACCTACCCAACCTTGTCATGTTTTGTTAAGTATCATTAGCCTAACCAATTTACTTAACCCATTTACCCATGTCATATTTGGTTAAGAGTCATTAATCAAATTAACTTAACCCTATCATGTGGCATTAATTACTTAATGCACCCCAACCTCTCACATTAGACTTTGTTGTGGTTACTAGTAAAGCCGGTCGGTTCCGGGTAGCTTTACACCACAACTTGGTCTAACCTCGGGTTCAAGCACAACATGACCAACTTCTCACATTGGGTCTTATTGTTTGCAACTACTAGTTAGGCCGGTCGGTTCCGGGTAGTTTTACGTTGCAAACTCAACCCAACCTCGAGTTGGCCACTTTCATGTTTAGTCTAGTGTCATGTTCATAGTCAAGTTTTCAAGCAATTGGGTAGACCTAACTTAATAGGTAAATTCCCAATGGGTAGATCTAACTTAATAGGTAAATTCCCAAGCTTATGTTTTTATGCATACTTACATGTCAACTTCCATGTTATATTTCAAGTCATGTTTTCAAGTATAAACACATGTCATATTTAACGTTACATGTTGTCATGTTTATACCCATTTACCCAAGTCATATTCATGTCATTATGTTTCCCCATAATGTGACCCCAACGCTTTTTAAACTAGCATATACGTTCGCAACAACGTGATGGATTAAAAGAAGAGACTTGGCAAAGGAATGACAAAAATGGGTATTAAGCCACAAGTTAATCATGGTGGCAAATGAGGCACAAATGTGTTCATTAGCTTGCATGTTACATTCTTAAGCCTCAAAAACATGCATAAACCCAAACTTGGTACATAAGCGAATCATGGTGACAAAAGACATGGAATGATGACTAGTAACTCGCATATATCATCATATAAGGGTTATGACTTCATATGCAAGTTGACATAAAGGTTATGAGGGTTCTCATGTTGCCTAATGCAACATTTCAACATAAAGGTTGTAGCTTTTAGCTCACAAGATCAAGATAATGACTTCATAAACTTGCATGACATGATAGCATGTATCACACTCAATGATCAAACCCAAACTTGCAACATGAACATTTAACTTCATAGTTAATATCTAAGAGTAGGGAAAGGGCTTACATTGCTATGAAGGCCTAAATCGACTAATCTAAAGCATGTGATGAAGCCTATGCATGCCATCACCCAAAAACCCAAAGATGAACACTCCAAATCAACAAAAATACCATCTTTATGAACAAAGATCAAAGCTTTTGCCTTGGAATCAACTTGAGAAGCTCTCATACTAACATAGGGACTCTCTAATACTCTCATGATCATGAAACCTCTCATAGAAATGAAGTGGAGGCTAGGATAGTTGAGTGGAGGCCATGAGAGTAGCAATTTTTCCATAGTTTAGTTGCATGAATGAATAATGAGGATTTAGGATAGGTTAGGGTCTTATTTATAGATTAGGCAAGTGTTTTAGGCCATAGGATTAAACCTAAATTCAATCCAAGCCATCAAAGCATGTCTTGGGGAAGAAGTCAAGTGTAGGAACCATCTAGGGCCTTTAGATTAAAGATGAACCATGAGAACCATCCAAATGCAAAATCTGCATTTGAGCGAATCGGCCCACGGGTTGACAGCCAAACACCCTGGATTAACCCCTAGTCGACCCAGCGGGCTTGGGTCGACCTCAAAAATCGGCCGGTTCGGTTATTCCCCTCTCCCAATTCGCTGTTTTGAACATTTTTGCATATTTATTTATTTAATTTTCAATTATATATATATATATATCAATATATATATATATATTTTTCTGCGCAACCCATTTCACTTAATTAAGTATACTTTAATTTGGGAATTTTTCGTGAAACTTCGCGAGGCCATATCTTGGTCATACGGACTCCGATTTTCGAAAACTCAGACTCTGTTTCGCGTATTTTTCCGAGACGAACGCAATGGTATAGCCCGTTTTACTTGATTCAGAATTTAAAATTAAATTCTGCCTTGATTCTCGTCTTAACACGTTATCGAAAAATACGGGTTGTTACACTAGTGCAGTGCGACTTCATTCTTATACTACTAATAATATATATATATACATAGCTTTTGAAAACCAAAGTAATCACAAATACGCGCTCTCATATACGTATTTTCCACCCTAGTTTCTTTCCCTAGGTTAACTACGAAACCTAGAGCTCTGATACCAAGTGTGACGGCCCGCCCCGCACCAACCGACACTTACTCCAAAGGTGCGCTGTACACATGTCCAGTTAGCACGGAACGGGTCGTCAGAAGGAAAGGAAAGAAGGAAATGAACATACAAAGAACCTGTAGAATGTCTCACAGCGCATAGAATAAAATATAATAATAACATACTTGACATAAAACAGGAGAGACAGTGCATAAGCTAAAAACCAGAACTAAGCATCATAGCAGCGGAAATCCAAAATATAGCTTATTACAACTTTTAAACTGTCTCAAAGCAAAAGTAAGATAAATGAGGTACACTACTAATGCCCAAGTAGTGACCACCAACTACACAGGGAGAATGTGTATATATATATATATATATATATCATACGTGGAATCCTCCTGCCCGCCTCCGAATCAGCTACTCGCGCATCACCAGCTAACCTGTCTCTAGTCTGCTCGTGTGAGCACCCAGAGTAATAAGAAGAGACATAAAACTCTGGGTCAGACATAAAGCCTGGTATGAGCGATAAGCATCTAAAGTGAACAATAGCAGGTAGACTAAAACATACCTGAACCTGGACCTGCAACCAAAGAGTTAGCACTACATACTGTACAACACTCTAAGGTACCATATCAAACAGTGTAAAGATACGAAGGTGGGGGAGGTGTGCATGTCATAGAGATGGCAAACAATCAAACATAACATCCATCCTCACATCCCTCACTCAGTGCGTAAAGCATACGATATTCACCACTTCGATCACCCAACATACCTTGCTACGATCACTCTGCCCCATGAAGTCATAAATGGCTTCACTGCACTGATAACGTAGCCACTAATCCTTTGCTATGTCCACTTTGCCCCATGGAGTCACAAGTACACCACTACACTGGCTCATAGCCTTACTAATCCTTACTATGTCCACTCTGCCCCATGGAGTCGTAATGACCCCACTGCACTGGCTCATAGTCTTACTACGCATCACCTTGCCCCTCAGGTCATATTGACCCTACTGCACTGATAACGTAGTCTTGCTACCATCACCTTGCCCTTCAGGTCATAATGACCCTACTACACTGATAAGTAGCCCATCATCCGTTTTTAGTGGTGAATCGAAGTTATGAACGTCGACAACTTCTTAGCACGCGTCCCGTAGCAAAGTCCAACTCATGAAGTCCACTCATTGGTTCCTATCTGGATCCTGAGTCAATACCCTTCATTTGGACTACCTTTGCATCTCGGGTTATCAGTCTTCATCGGTTCAGTTCGGATCAGAATTCTCCTTCTTCACTGGATCGGGTCGGATCGCCATCACCCCTGGCGGATCGGGTCGGGTCTCCAGCTTGCCACGGTTCGGATCGTCATCGCGGTCCTCTTTCTCTTTGCTTCGGGTCGTGGTCCTCTCCTCGGTTCGGATCGGAATACCCCATATGGGTCGGATCGCGCTCCTCCAGCTCGTGGCTCCCCCTGGTTCGGATCGGCGTCTCGTAGTGCATCGATTCGTGGATGCTGCTTTCCTCTGGTCGGATCGTGATACGAAGCACGAGTGGATCGGATCGGGTACGCGAAGCAGTTCACGGTTGAGGCTCGTGGACCTTGCGCAGATGGTTCGGCTCGGAGGAGATGACTTGACTCATGGTGATGTCCCACGATCCCATAGGGCGATCCAATCGACCCTCAATCCCCTATACGATCCAAATTCCTGCACCTTGTCCAGCGAGTTGTTTACGCCTCTCGACGGCGTTTTCGACCATTCCAACTATTCTAATCAGCCACAAAGCATACCATGCAGTCATAGAAGCATGTATAATCAACCACAAACATCAAAACAACAATATGGTAGGTTAAAATGGATCTAACATAGCCAAAACCCCCTTATTTTCCCTTAAGCATGTTGGGTGAAACTAATGATAGGATTAGCAAAACTTAACCAAATTAACCCAAATTCATATCAGAGGTCTAAAACATCATTCCGAATTTTATAAACATTTTTCCAGAATTTTATCATGTTTAAATTCGCTAATTAACACTAATCACCCCTAATTAGCCATAATTAGTGCAAAACTATGCAAATCACTCACCTTAGCCACAAAATAAACTAAGATCTGAAATAAATCTCTGATTTGATGTGAATCCCAATGCTAAATAGCAGCTCCAATGTTGCTTTGGTGTAGATCTTCCTTGATTAGGGGTTGCTAAGCCAAATCCTTGACCAAAAGGTGATTTAGAGGTTGGAGGCCATTTTTAGGGTTTCTTGGTGATAAGTGGAGGCTAGAAAACTGAAATGGAATGATCCTCTATTTCATTTCAGCCTCCCCATAACCCTAATCCCGAAATTAGTTATGGGCCTACTCACTAATCACCCGATTTGGCCCGGTTAAGCAGTTTTTCACCCTCCAAACCTTATTTCAGCCATATCTCCCAAACGGTAAGTCCGTTTGGCTGTTATGACCACTCTACGGAAAGGTAAACCATCAAACGAATCCAATGGGAGTGGTTTCAGGTCAAAATTCCTTTCCAATCAAAAGTTATGGCCAAAACAGTACTAACTAAGGGCAAAATGGTCATTTAAAAATCGACAAAAATCATGAACATGGGAAATGACTCTAATAGGTGTTTCCCAAAGTTACATGACCATACGACTTCATACGGGAAAGAAATAAATATTCTACAATCCTATGATGTGTAGAATACGGGTCGTTACAAGTGGAACCCAATGTGAGATTTCTAATTTATAAACGATATGGAAAACGACGATGTATAAATTATATAGTCGATGTATGAGTTATATAATCGTTGTACACCTCTTGTATAAGCGTTGTATAAGTTGTATGTTCGATGTATAAGTTATATATGCGTTGTAAAAATTATATATGTGTTGAAATAGAAGTAAATTGCTATATATATATATATATACGCCCCTCGTCCACAAACCATGGACGATATTTATTGGTTGTGATTGGTGTGAAAATTGATTGATAGCGAATGGTTGTTTGGGATTGTTTGTGGTTGATACTGATTGATTGTGGTTGAAAAATACCCGTTTGTGGTTGAGAAATATTTGGTTGAAACCACATAGGATTAGTTTGTGGAAATGAAATAAATATATACATGCCGCCTGCGTGAGAACTAGATGCATGATCCCCATTGTCAAAAACCGCGAGGTTTTAAGGTAGAGCGAGGAGCCGTACTAGGGACGGTCCCGGTTTTAACTACCCTGCCGTTATGCTGCCGAAATTTTGAATAATATTCATGTGTTTGAATGATTTTCATTTGCTGAAACTATATTTATTCGTTGAATAAAAAACCTTCATGTGTTGAATCGATATTCATTCATTGATTAGAAATTCATGTGTTGAATGGTATTCGTGTTTTAAATATAAAAATCACATTTTTTTTTCTATATATAGAAACTATAGAAAACCTTCATGTGTTGAATCGATATTCATTCGTTGAATTGGAATTCATGTGTTGAATGGTATTCATATTTTGAAATAAATTGTTTCATAATAAAAATCACCTTTTATCAACTATATGGACTATGTAAAATAATCTCGTTTTAAAAGAAATTGTTTTATAATAAAAATCCTATTTTCATCACCTATATAAACTATATAAAATAATAGTGTTTTGAAATGAATTGTTTTACAATAAAAAATCACATTTTTATTATGTACATGAATTGTTGAAATGTGGAGTGTTAAAAATAGCAACTCGTTCAAATAAATATGCATGAGTCGAAATATTCATTAATTAGCTAATGATATGATTTTTGCCTATGCATGCAACATTAGAATGAATGGTGTTTTTAAACCAAATGGAATCAAACATGAAGTTGATTGGAAAATGATAAGTGATAAGAACTGTATATCTGTACATGCATATTTATTTGAACAGGTTATAACAAAGGGGCTAGAGAAGAGGAATAAAATTTTGTGTCCGACAAATAGGTACACATTTACTGTTTTGTTTGGGTGATGTTTTTATGAGCCTGTTGGCTTTTCCTTTTTCTTTTTGACATGAGACGCCCGTGTGGCTATTTGGGAATTTTCCCAGCCCCTCCCGTACAAAGGAGGTTATGGCGAAATTTTCCAAAATTTAAAGGCGTTAGTGAAATATTTGAAGTGGAATCAATGTAGGAATTTTTGAATGAACTATATTTATATAAATATATAAATATAAATAAAATTAAAACGAAACGTGGCCGTGCAGTTCGTGTTTTGAAACCGTGATTTCAAACGATTATACCGGGAGATCCGACCATCGGATTTTCCTGAGATTGCAACCTTTGGGTTCGCTTTGGAAAAATCTTTCCAACGACGCCAACTTTGTAAAAATCCAACGGTTGGATTGTCTGGAATGTTTAATTCAAATCTGAAGAAAAACAGCGCCAGAATCAATTATATATATATAATTATATTTAATCGAATAACGACGCTGTAGTTCGTATTTTGAAATCGAAACTTCAAACGATTGTACCGGGAGATCCGACCGTCGGATTTTCCCGAATCTGGAACCGTTGGATTCGTTTTGAAAAGACCTTTCTAATGATGTAAATTTTGTGAAGATCCAACGGTTAGATTTTCAGATATGTGTAAATCAAATCTGAAGAAAAACAGCGCCACGGCCGCGTTATGGCCCGAAGCGTCGTTTTGAATAAATTGGCTATTTTAAAATAAATAAAAATAGCAATAAATCGTTATAAAATATCATAAACGATATGGAATGGAAGTAAATTGAATTTGCTCGATTTATGTGGTAATTGATGGTAGGATGTGTTTGGTGTGAAAATTACATTAAAGAACAAAATTGGTGTTGTCGAATGATTTAACCATTGAAATAAATTGATTTGAAATTCTAAATATACGTGAATTATTTGAAAAGACCGAGTTAATTCTCATTTCAAATAATTGACCGACGATTGAAATTCGAAGATGAAGACGGTGGTCGAAGACCGGAGATCTTCACCTCGTTTGGATGGTAACCGAGGTCCTGATTGGGAGGCATCCCGAAATATGGATAATGAGTGGTGATCGTCCAGACGTACGTGGTGATCGATGGGTTTGCGAGGTATTTAGTGCATCCGGTTTCATTCAGACCCAGAACGGACTTGTAAATGGACTATGTGTCTGACATTGGATTTTATTCTGTGTTGGTTGATCTCTATTAAATATACATCTGTTTGGCGGCGGAGAATTTATTCTTTTGCTTAACGCCCTTCTCTGAAACGCACAAGCTCAGAGGTTGTATATCGATGGACATCAGTCGCATGGCATGAATTGCTAGTGTGGCATGCCTAAGTGGCAAATGATCAAGGCTTCTGTTGAAAAGCAAAGTCTTATGGTAATGATCAAAGCCCCGCCTGTGTGGCGTAGCTTTGTGTATAATGTGAATTCGCGAGCCTCACACCCCGGTATGAACCAGAAACGGGAGAAGGACCTCAGGGAGGGCATGCGTTTCTTTCTAGCTAGGGTGGTGTCAGTGACCTCCCAGCCCTGACATTTATATACTTTTCACCTGTGTGGTTGTTGTTGTTGCGAGGCGCCTCGGTTTGATCGGACGATCCGGGTCCGATGGAGTCATTCGTTGGCTCATTTACGCCCTAAAGGGCGGAGAAACGTATTGTTCAGGCACTATAATCCACTCCGTGTGGACCGGCCCTGTCGCTCCAAGGGGCAGTTGCAGATGTTCCGGAGACATGGGCTAGATAGTCTCGAAGTCGGTAAGGACTATCTTTTGCCTTGGTTCATGACGGAAATCCAATTTCCAAATACGTGACTGTGCGGTTTCGATTGTATATATATATTTGGCGACATAGTGGCATGGGACGCTCATGTCGTCTATGATTGATAGTTATGATTCAAATTGTTTTTGAAACATATAAACACTAGCAATAATATCAAATGCCTTTGTTTTATTCGTATCAATCATATTTTGGCCATTATAAGGTAAAACTCTATCATCCGGTTTGCGTTGCATTGTGTGATGGGAACTGAGCCTTATAATGGCTTCATTTTTATAAAAAGCATTGCGATTTTTAAAAGAAAAATTTGTTTTAAATCACTGGCAATCCGATGGAGTAAACCCGTTCCACGAAAGTGGCGTGGTCCTGTGATTAGCCATATATTAAATGTGTTGAATAGATTTCTCATACCAGTCCCATGACTGACTCGTAGTTTGTTTCACTTTCAAACTCGGGTGCCCCTTTTTCTACACGGGCAGCCTTGTATTCAGGTTTAGCTGGTTTATCCGGATAGCTGGAGCTGAAGATGGATTCTATCATTTATCTCTTTTTATGCTGTTCAGCTCCTATTGTACATATTTTGTTTGTTTCCGCTGTAGACATATATGTATAGTTGAACTGTATTTGTACTAAGTATGATCCTGTATACTGTGTAACTCTGATGATTACTTTTATCCAGTATATTTTATTGTTCATTATCTAGTGTATTTAATTATTCTATTCTGCTATTATCTGTTTCTGTGTTATATTCCATGGATTACCCTTGCCGCCGTCAGTACGGGGTTTGGGGTCGTCTCAAAAACACCTCACAGCGGAAGGAGCAAAATATAATATATTTAAAACATAGCTTTACCTTAATCACAATACTGCTAAATCAACATCCCCAAAGCTATAAGTCTCTGTCTAACCTGCGAATGTTATGAGGAGGGGGTCAGAACATAAGTTCTGTGTGAACGAATTTAAACTACACTTCTTGAATAATCCTACATATACCGTTCGGTTACATTTTTCTTATTTATTAGGTTACACGTGTCATTAGCACTCAAAGTTTGCACACACGTCGTACCCATCTACTCCTTAGTAGATTAACCTAATATAATGTATTATGTAGCTACCCCCACATGGAGGTACACCCATGGTACCCCACTTGCACGGTCTCCACTGTATCATCACAGTGATATACGCAGTCCCCCATCCTATGTCATAGTAACACATATATTCCTCTTATTTATAATACAGGACTACACCCGCATAGGATTACTATAATTATATTATGTGAACATAACGATTGCTATTATCAAATAGTGCCCTCTAGTCTACGATAAACCACCATAACAGACATGGTTGTATCTAGACTTTCCCACGTACGTATCGTCAAGCGTGTTTGATGCCTAACCTGCAGACCCATCCTGTGTACGTACCCGAGTTCCGTGGTAGGGCTATACAAGAAACACGGAACTCGGTCGAGAGCTTTCCTCATATCTATGCAAGGCCCGCCTCTAAGAGCCTCTAACACAAATATCCCTAAGGGTCTATTTTCTATGGTGGCTATGGCCCCACCTCAGCCCCTCCGTTAACTAGTAAAGACCACACGAGCTAAGCGACCACCCCTAACAAGCAAACAATCTAAACATCCATGTGGAGTCTCCCCGCACCCGTCCCTTGATAGCAAAGGTTAACGATCTCTAGGGGTTAGCTCTTGTCTTTTCGCATTTCTTAGGCTGCTGGTGAAAGGCGTTCGACGATCTTGCTACCGTTTGGTCTTGACCCTCCACCTCCGCCTGAGGCAACCGCCGAACCACCCTTAATGCCACCGCGTACAGCATTCTGACTGCCCCCTACTTATGCAGCCAAGGCCCACCCACCTGGTAGTTCCGCGCAGACCCAACCTCTGTAATCCTAGCCCGAAGCTAAACCACCACAGAGGACTACCAGGAGCACCTTTAACATCTCAGGAAGCCGCCTACCTCCCTTTCTAGTCCGTTGGAGCCACCAGAATAATGAACGTGCGCTCCCCTCGTGCCTTATGACACTGTGATAATCTACCTCGTTGGGCTATTCATCCTATAACGTACGGACTGCTTTAAGCGCCTTAGTTTTATCTGTCATTAGATCCTACGTCTAATCATTAATTACTCGCTTGCGTCACCTCATAAATTTTCTCATTTAACTTGGTTATTCACATTAGCTTCCTTTTTCGTACCTACCAAGTTACCCATGCTTATTAACTCAATTTATACTTAACCCACTTAAGTCCATTAATAAGCCCACAACATGTTATTTTCCAATTTCATAAATTATTCACTTTTTGGTGTTACAACAATATGTTATACTTAATTCATAGTTAAGTATGCCTTATCCCACATATATACTAATTAGGAGAATAACCCCCTAAACACCAGCCCCGAAGACCGAAATCAACATCAGACTGGCACCCAGAGAACTACTCAACCCAACCAACACATATGATTCTAATTTACTTCCTTTCCATTCATATAACTTATATCATTCTTAATTTCACATTTCTCCTTCCCAAACCATTTAATTTAAGTATATCTTTACATATAAGTTACCTTATCTTCCTTATCGTTTCCTATAACTTATCTTGTCCCATAAGTTATAATTTCCACCTATTATCCTTTCTTGCCTTATTCAGGTTTATTCATAATAGGTTATTTATCATTCCCCATTTATTGTCATTAATCTTAGATTTGACTTAACCTTTTCGCTTACTTAACCCGTTACTTAACTTTGGCCAATTCAATTAATTTATAATACCATTGCGGGTCCCATTTGGTTAAGCATATCTAAATTTTTGTTTCTCATGTCACCCGTGTCCCACATAACCCCCTTTACTATAGTTTCCATGTCTTACACATGTTTTTACTACTGTTAAGTCTACCTTAGTCATGTTTTACATCACATGTCTTACAACGGTTAAGTCCACCTTAGCCATGCTTTACATGTCATTTATATCATCCACTTAACCCTCTAAACATACCTATGTCACCGACATGTCTTATTATGGTTAGCGTTTTTTATTTTAATTTATTTATTACGTTGTAATGATGTATGACCTCTCACATTAGACGTCCGCTTATGGTTGCTGGATTTACCGGGCGGTTCCGGGCAGTCTTACACCACAAACGCGTCTAACCTCGTGTCATAAACCATCACGCCTCTAGTTCTTGCCGATGACCTCTCACATTAGGCGTCCGCTTGGGGTTGCTGGATTTGTCGGGCGGTTCCGGGCAGTGTTACACCACAAACGCGCCTAACCTCGTGTCATAGGCGTTCATTAACAATCGTCTTTCACCCAAACCCCAAAGTCATGTAATGCGTTCCAAATTCAACTTAATTACAATTCATTTTTCTATGTCTATTTCCAATTTATCATTAACTACACTAATTACATAATAGTTAGCCCAATTTCATATTACCCAAATCATCCAATTATAGCTAAATTCACCAATTCCATGTTATTCATACCCAAACATGCCAATTTCCAATATTCAATTATACCCAAATTTCATATAATCAGTACTTTCCCAATATATATATATATATATATATATATATATATCCCAACATTCCCACATTCATACATATAATCTAATTCACCCTCTAGACTTGTCTTGCAAGTCACAAATAAGTTTTACCAATCCATGCTATCCAATTACATGTTGTTAATATTAAGTTTATACCAATTCCATATCCAATTACAATTAGACAATTTTCATAAATCCAACATTACAGTGTAATTATGCCCATATTTCTATACAAAACCTTCCATTCACAATATTATACTCAAACCAACCCCTTTTCCCTTTTTTAATTTCTCGTTCCTCTTTTAAACGCATAGATCCATGATAGACGTAGGCTCGAGATAGCCTAGTTATAAAAATAAAGAGGAATAAAAAACTGATCTTGTTGAATTATCATCATATTCATTATGGGGAATGGTAAACGATAGAGGCAATATTATACAACAAATATAGTTCAAATCCACTCACATTGACTGGATTGGAGAAATAAACGATTTGTTGTTGATGTAGAAAGCTGATTAAATCTTCTTTTCTGATTATTGGTGAAGAGCTTGAATTGTTGATGAAGAATACATAATTTGATTTAGGTTTTAGAGGCAGTGGCTAAGAGAATTGAAAGTTCAGCAGCACGGAGGCATCTTGAGGAATTGTTATGAATTAGGGTTAGGTCTTGCTATGTATTTATAGTGTTAGAGAGTGTTTTGGAGCCCTTAGATTGAACTGGAAGCCACCAGATTCGTACAGCACATTAAAACACGTCACAGGAATAGAACTGCTCAGATCGGGGGGGGGGGGGGGGGAGGGTAGGTCGACCTCCGTAGGGGTAGGTCGACCCCTTGGTCGACCTGACCCCCAGGTCGACCTTAGGATCGACCTGCTTAGTTGATGGGTGGGAAATTTCTCGCGCAGCTGCCTGGGTCGAATTTCGAACTGTTTTGAATTTTTATCTGAACCTTCTAAAGACTATAACTCCTCCATACAGAGTTCGTTTTACTCAAACTTGGACTCTATTCCAAGTAGAATTCCGAGACGAACACAATGATGATGTCTGTTTTATCTAATCCCTAAAATTTAAATTTAGTATTCTTATTTTATTATCATTTCTATTACATAGACATTGTACACCACCATTATTATCCTATTTATGCATATATATATACACACACATTTTTAATTATATTAAAAATGTGGGGTGTTACAAACTCCAATCCTTAAAGAATTTCGTCCCCAAAATTCGATAAGAGTAAAATAGATAATCCCTTGCAATATTCATCCATCAAGTGTGCATTCAATTGCTGTAAACATTGTGCACATGTGCAAAGTGAAACACATCGTAATAAAGCATGTATGCCTAATTGGTACCACCTATATGTATGCAAACTTTTTTAAAATGCTTTCTCAAATCATGATGCTCACATCCTAAATATACTTGCAGTTCTATATGAATGAAAAATTGTTTTTGAAAAATTCTAAAATATTTTTCGTCCAAATTTTCCCATACCCTTATAAAATAAGAGTGTAGTTCATCCAATTGCCACGCCCAAAATCCTATCAATCACTTTTAAATTTCAAAATTCAGAAAAATCTAATTTTTCAAATTTTTAATCCTTATGCATTTAACGAAAAAACCTATATTTTCCCGTTTTCTTTTAGCATTCCACTTTAATTAATTTAAATTTCTCGTTTTTCTCTGCTTCATGTTTATATGTTTTTATTTTACATGCCCAGCAAATTATAATAGAAAATTTTCTAATTAAACATTCGTAGATTACGTCAAAGCAAGTTCTAGTACATTACTACAACTAGATAAAAGAGAGACAGTTATACACTACATAATAAGATACTACCCTACTGATACAGCAATAGAGGTCAGGTCCCTATTGGAAGAAACTACGAATGAGATCCTCTATACCACCAATCTTACTATCCAGATGCTCCGTAAGCTGTCTAGTCCCCTCCCTGACCTCTAACTGCAAGGCCTGTAGCCCAACCCCTAACTGATCATAGGAGGTGCCTATCTCATATAGCATTTGGTGTTGAGTCTGTCCCAACTCAACCTGTGTATGGAGCATCTCATGATGTGTCCTCAGGATGTCCTGGTGATCTCTAACTAACCGAGTTTGTTGCTCAGAAACTATTCTCAATTCCGCCCTCCAGTCCGACTCTCTGGAAATCCAAGGGTCCCACCCAGATGTACCGGAAGTACCCCATCCTGGAGCCTGGGAAGTCCAAGCACCTCCCCAAGCCTGCTCTGCCTGATATGGGTCTAATCCTGCTGGCGGTACATATTGGGGCTCTCCATCATGTCTAGGCTGATAGTCACCACCCTGTGGTTCCTGCACATGCTCCGCCTGTACATGTTCCTCCTCCTCCTCCTCATCTCCTTCATCATGCTCCATGGGCTGAGGCTCTAATAAATCGTGTAGGTGCATATGCATCCTCGTCAGTGCGGCCAAATCTAAAATACTGGAGGGATGAGAAGGAGGTGATATATAACCTTCCTTTCGCAGAGGAACATTGCTTCGTGTAAAAACTACGGTCCATAAATTTCCAAAAGAAATGTTTGACTGCCTCGCCTCTCTAGTAGAGTCATAATACTGTAGGATAGTGCGAGTCCAATTTATCTAAATACCCCCAAAAATAGCATACGTGGCTCGTTAAAGGGTTTGTGTTATCCTGTCAAATCCACCAGTCTATCCAACAATATTATACAGTAAAATCCGAATAACAAATCTAGCTAACGGACGTAGATGGGTATAATCCCAAATCCTCTCGTACTCATCGTAGAAAATCTGATGCCATACAGCCAAACCAGTCATCTCAAGATCCCCTAACTCGTGGCCCGTAGTACGGATATTCAACATTTCCCTAAACTGTATTTCATTGAAACTAATGATGGTTCCCTTTACATCCGAATTATATGTAATCAAACCCTCATTGTCTACCCCAACTTCTAAATTAGCATCAAAAAGTCTTACTAACCTCTTGTAGCCCTTTTGCTCGATGGTATTAACATCCAAAATTGCGATTAAACCCGCCTCCACAAATAAATACTCCAAAAGTGTTCCAACAAAATCACCAAACTTAACCAGATGGCCTAACAACAACTTCAAACCCGCGGTGTTGACGTACGCTTCGACTATATCTCTCCGAGTGTTGCACCAAGCAATTTCTTGAGGCGTAAGTTGGGGAAAAGAGACAAGAAGGGAAGGTTTGTCCGCCATGGCGAATTAAGCTCGAAATGAGAGGGGAAAGGTATAGATCTGGATATAGGAGATTTCTAGCTTCAATTTGGAGGTAATTTTGCGCGAAAGAGTGGAGATTTGAAGTGGTGGGAGGTGAAAAACGTGGTGGTGGAGGTGGGTTTCGTGCTCCCTGTAATGGAGCACATGGAATGATGGAATGAGATGAAGGCCTTTGGCCTTTTATTTTTTTTCTAGCACTAGGAAGGTCGACACTAAGGTCAACCTCCCTATAGGCTGGTCGACCTCCCTATGGGCAGGTCGACAAAAGCGTCGACCAATTTCTTTTTCGCTTCGCTTATTTTTCGTTCCGCTTTTCTCCATCTTCTCCCCTTGATGGTTACTGGTGGCTGTCTATTCTTCTTGCACATGTTCCAATTCCATAAAATAGAAACTTAAGTGGAACATGAAGACTTAAATATACATTTTGATGTACACCTTTTTGCTATTTCTTAAAAGTTCAAATTTTTTCCTGATCTCCATTTTTAGTGTACGGGGTAAAATCTCATTTTTTTTCCAAATCTATTTCTCAAGC
Organism: Allium sativum; assembly: GCA_030737875.1. Taxonomy (NCBI): domain Eukaryota; kingdom Viridiplantae; phylum Streptophyta; class Magnoliopsida; order Asparagales; family Amaryllidaceae; genus Allium; species Allium sativum. The sequence continues at coordinate 705,346,158 of CM060916.1, read as the reverse complement.
GGGCTCCTATACTAACCTAGGCTTATATATTTATATATATAATATTTATATTTTTCTCAAAAATACAAATACGCTCACTCATAATTTTTCCCTAGGAAAACTAAACTTAGGCTCTGATACCAAATGTAACAACCCAAATTCCGACGGACCGATTTTTTTTCAAAAATCCAATCCACCGAAACCCGAGTTGGTTGCTCTGGTATCCTGCATAAAAAGACAGAGAAAAGAGATATGTCACAGTTCGGAAAACACCTTACAGCGGAAGGAGCAAAATATAATATATTTAAAACATAGCTTTACCTTAATAACAATATTGCTAAATCAGCATCCCCAAAGCTATAAGTCTCTGTCTAACCTGCGAATGTTATGAGGAGGGGGTCTAAACATAAGTTCTGTGCGAATGAATTTAAACTACACTTCTTGAATAATCCTACATATACCGTTCGGTTACATTTTCTTATTTATTAGGTTACACGTGTCATTAGCACTCAAAGCTTACACACACGTCGCACCCATCTACTCCCTAGTAGATTAACCTAATATAATATATTATGTAGCTACCCCCACACGGAGGTACACCCCATGGTACCCCACTTGCACGGTCTCCACCGTGTCATCGCAGTGATATACGCAGTCCCCTTTCCTATGTCATAGTAACACATATATTCTTCTTACTTATAATACAGGACTACACCCGCATAGGATTACTATAATTATATTATGTGAACATAACGACTGCTATTATCGAATAGTGCCCTCTAGTCTACGATACACCACCAGAGCAGACATGGTTGTATCTAGACTTTCCCACGTACGTATCGTCAAGCGTATTTGATGCCTAACCCGCACACCCATCCTGTGTGCTTACCCGAGTTCCGTGGTAGGGCTATACAAGAAACACGGAACTCGGTCTGGAGCTTTCCTCATATCTATGCAAGGCCCGCCTCTAAGAGCCTCTAGCACAAATTTCCCATAGGGTCTGTTTTCTATGGTGGCTATGGCCCCACCACAGCCCCTCCCTTAACTAGTAAAGACCACACGAGCTAAGAGACCACCTATAACAAGCAAACAATCTAAATATCCATGTGGGGTCTCCCTGCACTCGTCCCTTGATAGCAAAGGTTAACGATATCTAGGGGTTAGCTCTTGTCTTTTCGCATTTCTTAGGCTGCTGGTGACAGGCGTCCGACGATCTTGCTATCGTTTGGTCTTGACCCTCCACCTCCGCCTGAGGCAACCGCCGAACCACCCTTAATGCCACCGTGTACAACATTCTGACTGCCCCCTACTTATGCAGTCAAGGCCCACCCACCTGGCAGTTCCGTGCAGACCCAACCTCTGTAATCCTAGCCCGAAGCTAAACCACCACAGAGGACTACCAGGAGCACCTTTAATGTCTCAGGAAGTCGCCTTCCTCCCTTTACAGTCCGTTGGAGCCGCCAGAATAATGAATGTGCGCTCCTCTCGTGCCTTATGACACCATAATGATCTACCTCGTTGGGTTGTTCATCCTATAATGTACAGACTGCTTCAAGCGCCTTAGTTTTATCTACCATTAGACCCTACGTCTAATCATTAATTACTCGCTTGCGCCACCTCATAAATTTTCTCATTTAACTTGGTTATTCACATTAGCTTCCTTTTTCATACCTTCCAAGTTACCCATGCTTATTAACTCAATTTATACTTAACCCACTTAAGTCCATTAATAAGCCCACAACATGTTATTTTCCAATTTCATAAATTATTCCCTTTTTGGGGTTGCAACAATATGTTATACTTAATTCATAGTTAAGTATGCCTTATCCCACATATGTACTGATTAGGAGAATAACCCCCTAAACACCAGCCCCGAAGACCGAAATCAACATCAGACTGGCACCCAGGGAACTACTCAACCCAAACAACACATTTGATTCTAATTTACTTCCTTTCCAATCAAATAACTTATATCATTCTTCATTTCACATTTCTCCTTCCCAAACCATTTAATTTAAGTATATCTTTACATATAAGTTACCTCATCTTCCTTATAGTTTCCTATAACTTATCTTGTCCCATAAATTATATTTTCCACCTATTATCCTTTCTTGCCTTATTCAGGTTTATTCATAATATGTTATTTATCATTCCCCATTTCTTGTCATTAATCTTAGATTTGACTTAACCTTTTCGCTTACTTAACCTGTTACTTAACTTTAACCAATTCAATTAATTTATAATACCGTTGCGGGTCCCATTTGGTTAAGCTTATCTAAATTTTTGTTTCTCATGTCACCCGTGTCCCACTTAACCCCTTTACTATAGTTTCCATGTCTTACACATGTTTTTACTACTATTAAGTCTACCTTAGTCATGTTTTACATCACACGTCTTACAACGGTTAAGTCCACCTTAGCCATGCTTTACATGTCATTTATATCATCCACTTAACCCTCTAATCATACCAATGTCACCGACATGTCTTATTATGGTTAGTGTTTTTATTTTAATTTATTTATTACGTTGTAATGATGTATGACCTCTCACATTAGACGTTCGCTTATGGTTGCTGGATTTGCGGAATGGTTCCGGGCAGTCTTACACCATAAACGCGTCTAACCTCGTGTCATAAACCCTTACGCCTCTAGTTCTTGCCGTTGACTTCTCACATTAGGCGTCCGCTTGTGGTTGCTGGATTTGCCGGGCGGTTCCGGGCAGTCTTACACCACAAACGCGCCTAATCTTGTGTCATAGGCGTTCATTAACAATCGTCTTTCACCCAAACCCCAAATTCATGTTATGCGTTCCGAATTCAACTTAATTACGATTCATTTTTCTATGCCTATTTCCAATTTATCATTAACTACACCAATTACATAATAGTTAGCCCAATTTCATATTACACAAATCATCCAATTATAGCTAAATTCACCAATTCCATGTTATTCATACCCAAACATGCCAATTTCCACTATTCAATTATACCCAATTTCATATAATCAGTACTTTCCCAATATATATATATATATATATATATATATATATATATCCCAACATTCCCACGTTCATACATATAATCTAATTCACCCTCTAGACTTATCTTTCAAGTCACAAATAAGTTTTACCAATCCATGCTATCCAATTACATGTTGTTAATATTAAGTTTATACCAATTCCATATCCAATTACAATTATGACAATTTTCATAAATCCAACATCAGTATAAATATGCCCATATTTCTATACAAAACCTTCCATTCACAATATTACACTCAAACCAACCCCTTTTCCCTTTTTTAATTTCTCGTTCCTCTTTTAAACGCATAGATCCATGATAGACGTAGGCTCGAGATAGCCTAGTTATAAAAATAAAGAGGAATAAAATAACTGATCTTATTGAATTACCATCATATTCATTATGGGGAATGGTAAACGATAGAGGCAATATTATACAACAAATATAGTTCAAATCCACTCAAATTGACTGGATTGGAGAAATAAACGATTTGTTGTTGATGTAGAATGCTGATTAAATCTTCTTTTCTGATTGTTGGTGAAGAGCTTGAATTGTTGATGAAGAATACCTAATTTGATTTAGGTTTTAGAGGCTGTGGCTAAGAGAATTGAAAGTTCAGCAGCACGGAGGCGTCTTGAGGAATTGTTATGAATTAGGGTTAGGTCTTTCTATGTATTTATAGGTGTAGAGAGTGTTTTAGATCCCTTAGATTGACTGGAAGCCACCAGATTCGTACAGCACATTAAAACACGTCACAGGAACAGAACTGCTCAGATCGAGGGGAGGTAGGTCGACCCCCAGGTCGACCTCCTGGTTGTCCTAACCCCCAGGTCGACCTTAGGGTCGACCTGCCTAGTTGATGGGCGTGAAATTTCCAGCCCAGCTGCCTGGGTCAAATTTCGAATTGTTTTGAATTTTTAGTTGAACCTTCTAAAGGCTATAACTCCTCCATACGGAGTCTGATTTACTTAAACTTGGACTCTATTCCAAGCAGAATTCCGAGACGAACGCAATGGTGATGTCCGTTTTACCTAATCCCTGAAATTTAAATTAAGTATTCTTATTTTATTATCATTTCTATTACATAGACATTGTACACCACCATTATTATCCTATTTATGCATATATATATACACATTTTTAATTATATTAAAAATGCGGGGTGTTACAATAACCTTTTCGGGCTAAGTTTGTGGGCCTATATCTAAATATTACCCATCACCTCAGATTTACTTGACTCACCCATTGTCCAACCAATTTTACTTAACCCTAACTTTAGTTCATAATCATACATCCCTATGGATTAGATTAGGTTAAGTAGTCCAATTCATTACCATGTCCATTTATGGTTTATAATGGGCTAGACCTCCCACATTAGTCCTACAACTTGTAGATGCTGGATATGTCGGTCGGGTCCGGTCAGACTTCTTCCACAAGTTGGGTCTAATCTCGTGTCATAGCCCGATTCGTATTTGCGCACTTAGACCTCTCACATTAGGCTCGACATTAGTGGCTGCTGGATATGCCGGTTGGGTCCGGGCAGACTTCCACCACTAATGCATCCTAACCTCGTGTCATAAGTGCAATTACGGTTCCTAATTGTAATTACTAGACATTTCATTCTTATCCAATTCTTACCTATGTCTTTATAGGTGATTATGTCCCTAACTTCCCCTTTTTGAATTAAATGTCCAATGATGTTTATATTCTAATTATGCCAATATTAACCTTTTTTCCCCCATCCCTAACTAGCGCACTCACAAAACTGGCGGCATGCCTAGCCTAGATAATAGCCTAGTCATAAACGATAAAAGGAAAAATAATAGAAATATGACAAAAAGTGAATGTTTTAACAGAACTTGGCATAAACATAAACTGGCATGGTGATAAGGTGGACCTATGAGCATAAATCTGATGAACTTGTAATGATTATTAGTTCTAACATAACTATGATGTCATAGTGAGCATAATAAGATCTAAATTAACCATTTAGATGTTCAACTATTCAGATCTAACATAATAGGCACAAGATGATAAACTAGATCTGATTAACAATTTAAATGTCCACATAATTTAGATCCAATGGTTTAAAAGTAGATCTACACATATAAGGTTTTAGATTCACATCATGGCATGTCACAGAAGTTAAAATAGATCCAACAAGATAAAGATATAGATCCAAATTCTAACCAATTCATAATGTCATATGTTCATACTTTACAATGGATCTGATATAATCTAGGCATAAGAACAAATCCAAGTGATATTCATGTTGTATTTACTTTTAAATATTCAAATCTAAAAGCAACTAGGAACTCACAGCGTTAGGATTAGAAAATAGAGAAAGAATGGATGTTGAATCTCTAGATTTGATTTGCAAAACTGATAGCTGTAGAAGATAACGGATTCAGTTCAGACACCGGTAGAGTTTGGCCACCATGAATTCTCAATGAAGAAAACAAGAGAAATGACCACATATATATATCTAGCAAACCATCTGAAACCGACTGCCACCTCAGCCTTAGGGGTGTCGATACCCCTGTGGAGGGGGGGGGGGTCGACCCCGGTGTCTACACCCCTTTAGAGGGGTCGACCCCGGTGTTTACACCCCTTTAGAGGGGTCGACCCCGGTGTCTACACCCCTTTAGGGGGGTCGACCCCCTAGAGCGGGAAATTTGCCGCCTTTTGCCATTTTGATTTTTGAACGATACTGGATAAGGTGCTGACTTATATCTGACTCCTATATGACTCATATGTATATATATATTTCTTCTGCGCGTATACAAACTTAAAACCCACATAACTTCTTCATACGATGTCCGATTTTCGCAAACCAAATGTCTATCTTGACTAGAATTTCGAGACGGACGCAATGGCGCAGTCCATTTTCCTTAGTTCCGAATATTAAATTAATTATTATTTAATTTATCCTCCTTTGGTGTCACTAAAATTTCGGGGTGTTACATTCTCCCCTACTTAATGGATTTTGTCCCCAAAATATCTAAGTTAAGAAGAATGTATATCCTACCATCCATCATCCATCAATCAATGGCATCCATTATCCTTAAAGACTTCTAATGCTTATATGAATATATGAAAAGGTGTTAGTATATGTCCCATACTAATGCAAGGATCAGGCGGTCTACTGATTCAGTTGACCTCCTTAATGCAATGTATGTTAGTGTCATGAATCCAACATGTATGCAAATAATCCTATTATAACATGTAAGTTCTATATGTGTGCACACTCATTCGTCCAAATGCAACATCCATATGCTAATACATCCATTTCCATTCATAAAAGAAAAGAAAATGCACACACATCCGTATGCAGTATGAGAGTGATTGAGCCGATCTAGTGCCTAATGTGTGTATATGCATCCACAGACAACCACTAGCAAACACTTGCATCCACTTACATCCATCAAACATAACATGTTTCAAACACATGTTTACATCCATTGGATTCTTATCTAATGGTCAAAGTACTATGGATAGGATATATTCAATTGATAGAGATAAGCATTGATAAAACTTTGGAAAAAGGATTTAAGAACATACCCTCGAAAAGGAAAGGGTACAAAGCACGAATCTTGTCTTTGGTCTCCCAAGTCGCATCCTCTGGGTTATCCCCCGATTGAACCTTTAGCAACTTGATCTCTTTATTGCGTAGATTCTTAACTTCTAATCCAAGGATACGGGAAGGAACTCGCCACTTCTACCTCTTCCAATACACTAGGCTCAACTACTTCCACGGTGTCATGAAAGCACTTCCACGGATGAGAGACACGGAAAACATTATGAATACCGAATAGATTTTCTGGGAGCTTTATTCTGTAGGACATCTGGCCAATCCTCTTAGTTATGGGAAATGGTCCCATAAACCTAGGTGCCAACTTCCCTACTGATCCGACGCGAACCACATTCCTCAGTGGTGATACTTTGATAAAAACTAAGTCTCCCACTTCAAATTCGATGTCAGTCCTTCTCTTGTTTGCATAGGAATTCTGCCTATCTTGAGCTGTCTTCATCCGCCGTCGAATAAGGTCAATCTTTTCGGACGTTTCTCTAACCATATCTGGTCCAAGGAATAATCTTTCTATAGATTCCCACCAACAAGTTGGTGATCTACAGGGTCGTCCATACAATGCTTCGAAGGGTGCTATGCCAATGCTAGATTGATAGCTGTTGTTATAGGCAAACTTTATTAAAGGAAGTTGCTCTTCCCAAGTCCCTCCGAAGTCTAGGATACACAGCCTCAAAAGATCCTCTAGAATTATGTTCACCCTCTCTGTCTTCCCATCGGTCTGAGGATGATAAGCGGTGCTTAAACACAATTGTGTACCTAATGCTTCTTGCAAGCTCCTCCAAAATTCGCTAGTGAATATGGGGTCACAATCTCTTATGATGCTGGAAGGTACTCCATGAAGACGAACTACCTCCCGAACATAAATTGCTGCTAACTATGGTGCCATCCTCTTACTCTTGACTGGAATAAAGTGGAGTGCTCTTAGTGAGTCTATCAACCACAACCCTGATACTGGTGTTGCCTTTCTTCGATCTAGGCAAACCATCCATGAAATCCATAGAGACGCTCTCCCATTTCCACTGACGAACCTCCAAAGGATGAAGTAAACCACCAGGCTTCTTTTGCTCAGCTTTAACTTGCTGGCAAACTAGACATTGAGAAACAAACTCTGCCACATCTTTCTTCATCCCAACCCAAAAGAAAACCCTTTTCATGTCTCTATACATCTTATCACCGCCTAGATGAATAGTCATCTTAGAATGGTGGGCTTCTTCTAGGACTGCCTTTATCAAACTTCCAATTTGAGGAACACAAAGCCTTCCATCTCGTCACAACCACTCCTTTTCATCTATGACATATCTATTGAGGTGTCTAGAAGTATCCCCTTTTCTGAGCTTTTCCATGATGTCTAAAATCTGTGGGTCATCTTGCTGCGAAGCTCCTATTTGATCCATAAGAGTTGGTCATATTTCCAAGGATGCAAACAAATCAGGCAAAATCTCGATGGAGGGTCTAAAGTCAAATGTCAATATGAACTCCAAGCTCTTCCTTTCCACAAACAAAGGACTTATGGCCATCCTCTGCCTACTTAGTGCGTAAGCCACTACATTACCCATGCCAGGGGTATAAGCAATCTCAAAATCATATGAAGCTAGGAACTCCATCCACCGTTGTTGCCTTAAATTGAGATCCTTCTACGAGAACGAATACTTGAGAGATTTATGGTCGGTGTTGTAACACCCCACCTCTGTTAAGGTCACTCACAAAGGGAATGCCTTAACTTTGGTGGAGCATTTTAGTAAACAGAACAGAAACTTACAAGACAGATAAAATAGTACTTGAAAAATTTATAACTTTATTTCAACAGAAACCGAAATAAACTTGGTTACATCCTTTCAAATCACATTATCCGAATTCAAGTACAAAATACCAGTCTTGTACAAAAGCCTTCAGAATGCATAGTTTAAAATCATAATCCCCATAGAACGGAAGCTATACAGAGCCAAGCCATACTTTAAGCACTTCAATCAGAAGAAATCTGGATCAAGCTAAAGCATTCCCTCCTTGGATAACCTGGGGGGGAAACGGAAGAAAGGAGGCGAAACAACCAGGGTCAGACAAAAAGTCTGGCAAGTCCAGTGAATTTCAGTTATGAACAGATAATAATAACATGACATGAAAATAAAACTGGATGAGAGATAACTATAACAGGTGTAACAGATATAACAGAAGAACAGAATGATATAAGCTATTGTTTTACACTTCTCTGCACTAATACTAGTATAACAGAATTAGGTGTCACCCTAATGTCTAAACGGGTACAGAATAATTTAACAGAAACAGAATGCTAATAATGGGCCTTTACTACCCAATCAGAAACAGACAGAAGCAGAAACAGATTAATCCCTACGGAAACAGAATGTAGAATTAGGTGTACACTAGTAATGGGCCTTTACCACCCGAACAGACGGTACCACGCAGAAACAGACAGGTGTTACCACCCAACAGAAATAGACGGTACCAACAGAAACAGACAGAACTAAGTGTACCCTAAAACCCTACCCCAAGCGATCAGCTCCCTAATACATAAATACTGTGTCGGCCCCACAGTAGGGTGTATCACTCCCTAAAGTGACAACCAATTGGCACAGACCTATTTACAGATGTCACGGCATCTTACATCCTCAGAGGCAAACCGGGATCCATGCACGCACATGACCCGGTTGGAACGCACCATCAACACCCCTCGCCTTTATCAGAATGAACCGCTTATAATTAGTTCAGTAAGCGTGCCCGGACCCTACTTACTGTTGGGTCAAAGTTTTGATACCAGAAAGGGTTACTGACTAATATGGGTCCCAAACAATAGATGACACAAGTAATTCCCCTCCTAACCTTGTGTCCCCAGACTAACAGATTTCAGCTTAACTTGTCTACAAGTTTCAGACATACAAAATTTAGATTAACTAGTTCACAGATCAGACAATCAAGTTAACAGGTTTTCAGACTAACGGATCAGATGTTCGGATTAACAGGCTTACAGATTAACTGGTTACAGATTAACAGACTTACAGATTAACTGGTTACAGATTATCTTACTTTGTATTGGGTCTACGGATTCACGAAACGGGTTTATCAGATTCATTGGTCCAATTGGTTTAACCATACCCAACATGTTTTAGACATCATAATTATCTCAGATTTTCATTAATTAAATATTAATGCCCAAACCTCTCACATTAGACTGACAGTTTGCGGCTACTGGTTAGGCCGGTTGGTTCCGGGCAGGTTTCTGTCGCAAACTGAGTCTAACCTCGGGTTTCAAGCACGTTATGACTAACTTCTCACATTAGAACCTATTGTTTGCGACCACTGGAATATGCAGGGCGGTTCCGGGCAGAATTACGCCGCAAACTCATTCTAACCTCGAGTTAGCCATGTTTATCTTTGCGGCCAATTAATTAATGATTTACCATTTATACCCACGCCTAATATACATGTCAATTATTCATAACTATAGCCAATTCAGATTATGTCAATAACGGACTAATTATATCAACTCAACAGATATTGCAGATAATAGATTTTTCAGATTAGGTGACTTAACGGATTTAGCAGATTAAGCAAACTAGCAGATCTAGCATTTTCAACAGACTTAGCAGATGACAGATTTGGCAGATGAACAAATCTAGCAGACTAGGCAGTAGAGCATAACTAGCAGATTAAGCAATATAACAGAACTAGCAGAACTAGCAGATTAGGCAAATATAACAGATTTAATCATTCCTTAAAGTTTAACAAACATATCTTGCCTAATTTTAAATTTGGCCCAAGCATGCCTAAATAATTGTCATGATTCACACTATGATCATATACCAAATATAACCATCGATTACTATGCATGTCATATATCCCTATGATCCCTTACTTAGGTGTTTATTTACATTTAATAGATGTCCTACCTTAATGTAAATCTTTATACCTAAGCCATATTTTCTTTGTCTCAAGTCATATGTTAACATACCATGGTTCCTCTTCTTCCAATTCACAGAATATGCATAGATCTAAATCTAGTTTACAACCTATGTCCTTTTTCTTAAATCAGTCACAAATTAACCATGTCCAATTATTCCACATTCATTATTTGTCCCAAACATTTTAGCGTTCGTGCGTTAATCTCTTAGGAAATTGGCGCAGGCTCGTAGTAGCCTGGCTATAGAACAGAAAGAAGAAGAGATACAGAATAAAATAGATCAGAACATACATAACCTCAAATTCAGATTTACAATCATGTCACAATTATGATTAAAGTTTATATCGGAAAATAACTGCACTTGCCTTGGTTGGATTAAAGAAAGAACTTTAATTGTTGTAGAATCGTTGCAGAAGCTCTAATCTCTAATTTGAGTTGAGTTGCTTAGGTTGATGTTGATTAGCTTCTAGTTTTGATTCCAGCAGAGTAGCGACGCCATTTTTATTTTTATTTAGAACAGAGGCAGAGAAGAAGAATAGAATTGTGTGTAGGGAAGGCTAGGTCTTAGGTTGTTTTTATAGGTGTAGCAATTCATTTCAGCCATCAGATTAACCCTAAAACCAATCCGGACCATCAAAAATCGTCCCTGGGCTTCAAAAACGTGTTCTGGACCGAAACAGGCCGACCAGGTCGACCTGTAGGGGGGGAGGTCGACACTATAGTCGACCCCCATGGGGGAGGTCGACTCCCAGGTCGACCCCCTGGTCGACCTGGCCCCCAGGTCGACCCCCAGGTCGACCTGCCCAGTTCTGTGCTGACCGAAACCTTCTGAATCTTCTACAAGCCATAACTTCTTCATCCGGACTCCGATTTTCGAAAACTCGGACTCTATTTCATGTAAAATTTCGAGAGGAACGCAATGGTGATGTCCTTTTTTACCTAATTCCTGATTCTTAAATTAATTATCCTCATTTTACTATCTTTTCCGTTACACACACCGTTATCGAACTAATTTTTCTTCTCTTTCATGTATTAATTAACTCTTCTTATGCATCACCATTATTTACCTATCATAAGCATATTTTCATATATTTTATTTCATTTTTAATTATACTTAAAAATGCGGGGTGTTACAGGTGTATAACTCAAACTTCTCTCCAATTAAATAATGATGCCACGTCTTTAAAGTGAACACTATGGCAGCAAGCTCTAGATCATGGGTGGGGTAGTTCTTCTCATGAACTCTCAACTGTCTACCCCCATAACACGCTACTTTTCCTTTTTGCATCAGAACCACACCAAACCCTATACCACATGCATTGGTGTAAACCGTAAACACTTTGATCCCATCGGGCAAAGTCAAGACTGGGGTTGTTGTCAGAGCCCTCTTTAAACATTGGAAAGCAACATCACAGTCTATGTCCCATGAAAATACAAAGTTCTTCTTTGTCAGCCTGGTGAGTGGGGCTGATATCTTTGCGAAGTCCTTAATGAACTTCCTATAATAACCTGCCAACCCAAGAAAGCTTCTCACCTCGATTGCATTTTTAGGAATCTGCTAATCTTGCACTGCTACCACCTTTGCGGGATCTACAGCTATCCCCTCTTTGAAGACCACATGCCCTAAGAATCTCACCTCTTTTCTCCAAAAATGTCATTTGGAGAACTTCACCTTAAGATGATGTGCACGGAGAGTTTTCAAGCCTTCTCTCAAATGTTGGGCATGCTCTTCTTCGCTTTTGGAGAAAATCAAAATATAATCCACAAATACTACAACGAATTTATTTAGAAACTCCTGAAACACCCTACTCATCAAATCAACAAAATAGGTGGGTGCATTCGTCAACCCAAAAGGCATAACTAGTCATTCAAAGAAGCAATCTGGAGTTCTAAAAGCAATGTTATCTATGCTGTCCTTAGCCACCCTCAACTGATGAAACCCCATGGCTAAGTCTAACTGAGAAAATACCGAGGCACCAACAAGTTAATCAAATAAATCATCAATCCTCGGGAGTGGGTGCCTATTCTTCTTAGTGAGTTTATTAAACTCTCTATAGTCAACACACAAATGAAGCGAACCATCTGCCTTAGTTTCTAATACAACTAGAGAACCCCATTCAGATATGCTTCTTCTAACAAACCCTTTCTCAAGTAGCTCCCCTACTTGCTTACTCAGCTTTCTCCTTTCCCTCGGAGCCATATGGCGCACTGGTAATGCAACTGGCTTTGCATTGTCCACCAGATATATACGAAAATCGATCTCGCGCCTCGGAGGTAAACCCTGTACCTCATCAAAAACATTGGAATAATCTCAGACTACTGGAACAGATTGCAAGTCATCGATAGATGCATCAAGAGACTCTAGAAAACTAAGCATAACCGACCCTTGTGGTCCACAAAGAATCTCGAGGGTCCTCCCATGACAAGTCAGAAGCCTAACGACCCTCCTTTCACAATCCAGAATGGCACCGTATGTGGTAAGCCAATCCATTCCTAGAATCAACCCATAGCCCATAAACTCGAGCACATACGCGTCGCATTCAAACTCGAAGCCTAAGAGAGATATTTTCAAACCCCAAAAAATCATAGATAAATGAGCCGAACTACCAATGGGGTTTGAAACAACTACGGGATCCACTACCATACTAGTAATTAAGTGCAGAGATTCAACTATAGAACTTGATATAAATGAATGTGAAGCGCCATAATCAAAAAATGTTCTAATAGACTGATTAGAAAGAGAAATTAAACCTTCCATAGAAATTTTTCTACCTCTATCGAGAGCACTGATCTCGAGAGCATGCACCTGCCCTCCAGAAGTCCTTGTCCTTTGACACTGTCCATGTGATCCCTGTTTCTTCGGACACTCTCTAGCAAAGTGTCCGACCTCTCCGCAATTAAAGCAAGTGTTCTTCCTTCTCTTACAGCCTTGTTTCCTACAACTGTGACATTTCCTCTTGTCCTTGGCCTTGTCATTTTTGCCACCTTTCTTTTGTTGTTGTCCCTTCTTGGCCCACACCTTCTTATTTTGCGATGTTTCCTCGGCCTTTACTTCCTTCTTTGCTCCCTTGTCTTCCACATGGATTAGGGCCATATCGACAAGATTTTTAAAAGTGGCCCTCATTAGAATATGGGACATGGCTAACCCATGAAGGGGTTCATTCATCCCTTTAGCAAATGGCAAAGCCTTTTTGTGCAGCGTATCCACCAACTCTAACCCGAACTTTGTTAGCTGGTTGAATTTGTTCATATATTCTTTCACCGTCAAGTTCCCTTGCTTGAGTATTAAGAACCTCTCCATCTGCATGCTTCTCTCGGCTTGGGAAAGAAATTTTATTTTGAACATCTGTCTAAAATCTTCCCAAGTTTCCACCATATGTCCAGCTTGGGTGACTTCCCACTAAAATGAGGCTTCGTCTTTCAGTAGCCAAACAACTATCTGAATCTTCCTTCTATCCTCTACTTCAAAGATTGCGAACAAGTACTCGGTCTCCTTGAGCCAATTCCGTGCTTCTACGAATGTCTCATTTCCATGGAATGGCTTCCCTCCCATAGCACGGAAGTCTTTGCAGATCTTAGCGAAATTATCTGCTCATGGAGGGGGAGGAGGAGGAATGACTAGTGCAGCTGGGGGAGGAACGTTTCCTTGGCCCTCGGTAGGTGCTTTGGCCTCCAAATACTTACGGAACCATCCGGGTATCGTGACGCCCTCTGGGATAGTAGGAATGTTTTGTTCCCCAGACATGCTGAAAAAGGAAAAGGAAGAGATTTAGACAAAAGATCGAATGATATTACATATGACTTTTTGGGGAATATTTTTCAAAACAGACTTTTCTTTATGAAAATGCTTTCTTTTAAAACTCATTTTGAAAATAATTTCAAATTTTTTTATCCAATCTGGTAACCTTCATCTCTAATACCAAGTGTGAAACCCCACGTCCGTTAATGTCACTCACAAAGGGAATGCATTAAGTTCCGTGAAGCGTATAGGTAAACATACACAGAATAATTACAAGACAGATATAAATAAGATAGTAGCGGAAATTCAAATTTTTACTTCAAACATAAATCATAATATCGTGGTCCAAAATACCAAAAGTCACAAAAACCATTACAATAATACAACTTCTGTCTTGTACCATCAGAGAACATAAATATAAAAAGCATAACATAATTCCACAAGAAAAAGAGCTAAGCCATTGTAGATATAAGAACTTGAGCCATACTTCGAAAGCAACTCCTAACAAGATGATAACTGAGTCCTGACTAAGCCTGAGTATTCCCGCCCTGAGAACCTTAGGGGGGAGGAGGGGAAACGGAAGAAAGAAGACGAAACAAAAAGGGTCAGACATAAAGACTGGTGAGTCTAGTTACTTTTAGCAAGTAAACAAATAAAAGTAGTATGACAGGCATATAAAGTGGACAAAAGAGATTGCTACAAAAAGGCAGGTGTGACAAGGTAAGTAGGATAAGGTGTATGCGCTTCACTAATGATTACTCTGCACTATTACTAGTATAACCAGTATGAGATAATCCCTTCCACTAGGTGGTAGACTTAGGCATACGTCCAAATGTGCCCTAACTACTACCCTAATTGATCGGCTCCCTACTCCGTAGATACTCTGTGCCGATCCCACAGTAGGATGTATCACGTCCTAAAGTGGCAACCCCTCGCTGATATGCATAGCCCCATATCTACAGGTGTCACGATCGTCTTATCCCCTTCGGCTTGGCTCATGCACGCACATGGCCCGATTGGTTTGCGCCGCCAACACCACCTCCACGTTTGGATCTCTTACAATCAGTCAGTAAGCATGCCCCTTCTCCGACCTAGTTCGGAGTTCTCTACTTGATACATACTCTGGGTTACTGACTGAAACGGGTCCCACACAATATGATACAAGCTCTCCCATTTGTCTTGTATCCCCCATTAGGTTTTCCACAGGTTATATTTACCCTAAAGGTATCTTTAATTATATAACCCCAATCTTTCTACCAGTTATGCTTACCACTAGGTATCTTTAATTACATAACCTTATCGGGATAAGTTTGTGTGCCTATATGTAAATATTACCCACCCCCTCAGATTTACTTAACCCACCCACTGTCCAACCAATTTTACTTAACCCTAACTTTAGTTCATAATCATACAATCCCTATGGATTAGATTAGGTTAAGTATTCCAATTCATTACCATGTCCATTTATTGTTTATAATGGGCTAGACTTCCCACATTAGGCCCACAACTTGTGGATGCTGGATATGCTAGTCGGGTCTGGGCAGACTTCTTCCACAAGTTGGGTCTAACCTCGTGACATAGCCCGATTCGTACTTGCGCACTTAGATCTCTCACATTAGATTCGACATTAGTGGTTGTTATATATGCCGGCCGGGTCCGGGCAGACTTCCACCACTAATGCAACCTAACCTTGTGTCGTATGTGTAATTACAATTCCTAATTATAATTACTAGACATTTCATTCTTATCCAATTATTACCTATGCCTTTATAGGTGATTATGTCCCTAACTTCCCCTTTTTGAATTATATGTCCAATGATGTTTATATTCAAATTATGCCAATAATAACCTTTTTCCCCCATTCCCTAACTAGCGCACTCACAAAATTGGCGGCATGTCTAGGCTAGATAATAGCCTAGTCATAAACGATAAAAAGGAAAAATAATAGGAATGTGACAAAAGTGAATGTTTTAATATAACTTGGCATAAACATAAACTAGCATGGTCATAAGGTGGACATGTGAGCGTAAATCTGATGAACTTGTAACGATTACTAGTTCTAACATAATTATGATTTCACATAAGATCTAAATTAACCATTTAGATGTTCAACTATTCAGATTTAACATAATAGGAAAAAGATGATAAACTAGATCTGATTAACAATTTAAATGTCCACATAATTTAGATCCAATGGTTTAAAAGTGGATCTACACAAATAAGGTTTTAGATTCACATCATGGCATGTCATAGAAGTTACAATAGATCCAACAAGATAGAGATTTAGATCCAAATCCTAACCAATTTAGAATGTCATGTGTTCATAATTTACAATGGATCTGATATAATCTAGGCATATGAACAAATCCAAGTCATAGTCGTGTCATATTTACTTTTAAATATTCAAATCTAAAAGCAACGAGGAACTCACAGCGTTAGGATTAGAAAATAGAGAAAGAATGGATCTTGAATCTCTAGATTTGATTTGCAAAACTGATAGTTGTTGAAGATAACTGATTCAGTTCGGACACCGGCAGAGTTTGGCCACCATGAATTCTCAATGAAGAAAACAAGAGAAATGACCACGTATATATAGCTGCCAAACTCTCTGAAACCGACTGCCACTTTAGCCCTAGGGGTTTCGACACCCCTGTGGGTGGGTCGACCCCGGTGTCGACACCCCTTAAGGGGGGTCGACCCCGGTGTCGACACCCATCTAGGGGGGTCGATCCCCTAGAGCGGGAAATTTGCCGTGTTTTTGCATTTTGATTTTTGAACGATCCTGGATAAGGTGCTGACTCATATCTGACCCCTATATGACTCATATGTATATATATATATTTCTTCTATGCGTATTCAAACTTAAAACCCTCATTACTTCTTCATACGTATCCGTTTTATGCAAACCAAATGTCTATCTTGACCAGAATTTCAATACGAATACAATGGCGCAGTCCGTTTTCCTTAATTATGAATATTAAATTAATTATTATTTATTTTATCCTCTTGTAGTGTCGCTAAAATTTCGAGGTGTGACATATATAGAATGGCTTTATATACATTAATAGTGACACATAGACATGAGGATAGTTTCCATATGTGGTAGAAGTCTGCCCGTAACCAACTGGAAAATATAGCAACCGCAAGTAGGCCGAACTAATGCGAGATGTCTAGATGTCAGGGGCCATTCAAAAAAACTTAATATGCTAAACACGAGGTTAAACCAATATGTAGTAGAAACCTACCCGGAACCGACCGACGTATCCAACATCTACAGGTATACGGTTTAATGTCAAAGGTCTAGTGTGTGTGAGTATATATATATATATATATATATATATATAGCTATATATATAAGTCTATTAGGCAGGTTTACAACACCTTGAGAAGGTCATAAGTGGATGACTCTCTTTTTATCTAGTTTGGTTCTTAAGTGGTTAGGATTAGGATCACTCCGAAGGTTTATTCCTTGGAGAGGAACCAAAGTCATGGGATTTACCCATGTTAGATCTAAAGTAAGTATTTGGGTTCTCCTTCTTTAAAAGTGGTTAGGAAAAACCGGTAATGGAGTAGGGTAGTTCACGAGGATGTCCACTTCCTCTTGAAGCTTGTAAGGGCTCAACTAGGGAAAGGATTGGTATACGAGAGATATGTGCCATTATATGCTCACCAACTATCTAAGGGAAGTCTTAAGCGACATAGGTGCCTACCGTAATATCAGTTATGTAGTAACGTTTTCAATACTACTTCTCATATTACAATTGAGAGTATAGACCTAAGAACGTTAACTTATTAGGACTGGTCTTAAAGAGATAGGGTCAACCTCAGGGTTATAAGAGATCATAATAATCCACCTTTAATAGAGCCATAAGTGACAGACAATGTCCAGCTCATTGGGTCTTTACCTTAAAAACACTAATGAGCGATTGACTTGGATATCCACCTTATTGGTTAAATAATTGGTGTTTGTATAAATCTTGTATGCTGCGTAGACATACCTTGACATATGTAACCTACTAAAAATATAGGGTATGGACATTAAGTAACACCATATTTCAATCACATAGAACTTTGTATTCTGACCCCTCTACTTAATATATCCAATAGGTCAGTTGATGGGGTAAAGTTATGGACGAAGTTATGATGGGAGTTGAAGATGAAGATGAAGTCATTATGCTATTATTAGTAGTTATTGATTCACTTCTTTTGGAAACTTGTGAGAATGAACTATTTGATGTACCCATTGAACATATGTAACTTTGACTGTTGTACTTCTGTGGTTTTTAAATAAGTGGAACATCTTATTCCAGTATTATATTTTCTCTTTCCGCTATGTGAGATTTCCATTCGAAGTATATGTGTATATATTATATGTGCAAACATAATCCTTACAGGAACCAACGACCCGTTTAGAATGGTTCTAAGTTTCGATAGGCCTTTTTTAGGTCGAAATTTAGGCAAATTTCAGGCGGGTCATTACAGTTAATCCTCTCGATCATATGTGATCCGGATTTTATTTGTTGTATAAAAATATATATTTAATTAAGAAATTAGGTTTGAGGAAGGAGGAAAATGGTAGAGCTTTGCTGCTGCCCACAAAATTGTGTGGAAAAGAATGAGGTCTTCCCCTTTATTTATAGGAGAGGAATTGGCCTTGACCCGTTAGTTTAATTTTATTTTATATCCGTCCACTCGTTTAATATATATTATAATTTAACCTTACTAACCCTAGCCGTGCCTAGGCATTCTAACATCCAGTGGGTCGACCGCTAGGGTCAACAGTCGATCGACCGCCTAGGTCATCAATTGCCCAATAAGGCTGTTAAATAAGGTATATAATATTTAATTTTTCTGATTTATTTATTTTTTGTCCATTTTTGTGTTTCGTCCGTAATTTTTCATACGGACTCCATTCGCGAAACTACAAACTTGAAAGTTGATTAGAATTCCGAGCCGAACGCATTGGTTAAAGTTTCATAGTCAAATTCCATCGTAAGCAGAAATTCCTATTTTTGAAATTCTAATAATTGATTCCTATTGCCAAAATTCTGCGTTCTTACATTCTTCCCTCCTTAAAAGGAATTTCGTCCTGAAATACTGACACCTATTGTTCAATTCTACACAACCAATGTAACAACCCACCTGGAATGGGCCTAAATTTTGACCCAGAAAAGGCCCATCGAAACTTAGAGCCATTCTAAATGGGTCGTTGGTTCCTGTAAGGATTACATTGGCACATAATATATATACACAAATACTTCGAATGGAAATATCACACAACGGAAAGAGAAAATATAATATTCAAATAAGACGTACCATTATTTAAAAACCACAGAAATACAACTGTCACAGTTGCATTTGATCAATGGGTACATCGATAATTCATTCTCACAAGTTTTTAAAAGAATTAAAGCAATAACTGCTAATAATAACATAACAACTTCATCTTTTTCATCGACTTCAATCATAACTTCATCCATGGATTTTACCCCATCTACTGACATGTTGGATATGTCAAGGAGAAGGGTCATAACATAAAGTTCAATGTGACTGAAATATAGTGTTATTTAATGTCCATACCCCATATTTTTATCATGTTACATATGTCAAGGTATGTATATGCAGCACACAAGATTCATACAAACATAAGTATCTGACCAATGGGGTGG
Organism: Allium sativum; assembly: GCA_030737875.1. NCBI lineage: Eukaryota > Viridiplantae > Streptophyta > Magnoliopsida > Asparagales > Amaryllidaceae > Allium > Allium sativum. The sequence continues at coordinate 705,326,250 of CM060916.1, read as the reverse complement.
ATATCCAAGTCTATCGTCCATTAGTGTTTTTAGGACAAAGACCCAACGAGGTGGCATTCTTGGTCACTTATGGCTCTATTAAAGATGGATTCTTACGATCTCTTATAACCCTGAGGCGGACCCCTAGCCCTTTAATATCCCGCCATGGTACGTTTAAGTTATTAAGTTTGTTCTCTCATTCGTAATATGAGAAGTAGTATTGTGAATGTTACTAATTAACTGATATTACCCGATAGGACACCTATGTCACTTAAGACTTCCCTTAGACAGTTGGTGAGCATTGCAATGGCCACGTATCTTCCAATTACCAATCTATCCCTAGTTAAGCACTTACAATCTTCTAGAGGAAGTGGACATCCCCGTGGACTACCCTACTCTGTTACCGTTTTATGCCTAACCACTTTTATAGAAGCAGGGCCCCAAAGGCCTACTTCCAATCTAATAAGTCTGGGTCCTATGACTTTGGTTCCTCTCCAAGGAATAAACCTTCGAAGGGATCCTAGTACTAACCACTTAAGACCCAAACTAGATATAAAGTGAGTCAGCCACTTAAGACCTTATCAAGGCGTAGTAAACCTTCCTATTTTAACACAATAGACTTATAAATATATATATATATATATATATATATATATATATATAGACACACACACACACTCTGGACCTCTTACATTAAACCATATACCTGTAGATGCTGGATATGCTGGTCGGTTTCGGGTAGGCTTCTACTACAAGTTGGTTTAACCTCATGTCTAGAGTACAAAGTTTTTGAATGGCCCATAGCACTTAACATCTCACATTAGTTGGGCATACTTGTGGTTGCTGGATTTGTCGGTCAGTTCCGGGCAGTCTTCTATCACAAATGGCAACTAACCTCGTGTCTACGTGTCACTATTTATACATATTTAAATTCATTCTATAAACGCAAACACAAGAAAATAAATATATTTAATATGGGAACATTTCAAATTCGAATTCTAACCTAATCACATTTATTACGCTAATACAACATTAGACGTTGATTACTTTTATATAATTGTAATAATAATAGTGCCTAATTAACGTAAACATTCATATAATGGGGAAACGTTCTAACGAGGTGGCAATTATCAATTTTTACAAATCAAGGCATACAAGTTAGATTTTCCATACTTTTACTACTACAACTTAGGCATGATGGCATAATGACATTATAACAAATAGCAATGAATGGAAAATATGCATACATAACAATTTCAACTTGCATCCTTGGCTTGCTGGAATAATTTCAATACTGAATTAAAAATAGAGTATTACATACACTTATACTTGTATGTTTATAATTCATAATTCACCCTTTTGGCGTTATGCACATAAAAATGCTAACATTTGACCTATTTCAATTATGAATGCGTCTGGATTTAAAATAGGATCCAAACCCAAACCAAATCATGAAACAATCAAATCTAAACCTTTTAAGGTTACACCCAAATGGTAAATAAAGGTAAATGACATAAAATAGAAATAATAGTAGCAACACCCTTTGTCACCTTTAATCCAATATCAAAACCAAAGATCCACAAAACTCCAAATAATCATGACAATTCATACACAATTACAAGAAAGAAGATTTGGTGGTTTTAATGTTTATATTATCGAATTTCCAAATCCTCCTAGGCATATCTATTCACACGACAATCTAATAAAAACATGAATATGCCTTAAGTAAACCAGATTCCACCCAAAGATCTAGGCGGAATAGAGAGAAATCTATGTTAGATCTAGATCTGCAATAATTCTATGTGTTCAAGTGCGCTCCAATAATTCTCCTAATTATATACATATAACGAACATGCATTAGAATCTTATACATATATGTTTATGCCAATTTCCAGAATACTAAACTTATGTAAATTAGAATAGAGAGAGATTTAGAATAGAGTTAGAGAAATATTGGAAAAGCTTAACCCTTTTCTTTTTTTTTCTCTAGAATTTAACAATAGTGGAGAGGAAGCACGGAGGTAGGGATGGAGAATGATTAGGGTTTTCATTATGTGATAGGAGGCTTATATATAGTTGCCCGTGTGAGCCTAGACCGTCGGATTACTTAGAATTAATCCAAGCCTTTAATTTATATATATATCATCATTCAAAAACCCTAACCAGCTAGCTTTATTGGGCTATCCAGCTGCCGAACGGTCGGCACCCCTTAAGGGGGCGGTCGACCCCTTCGGGGCTGGAACGCCTAATAAGATTGTGTTGATGAGTTGTTTATTTTAATTAATACGTTCCTCAATCTCTTAATCTTATTCCATATATGCAATATACTTTGTCCCCCAGATCCTATCTTCAATTTAAAATTTGAATTCTCCCTTTTTATTTTTAATTTATAATTTGGATACATATATATATTATTCACATAACTATATGTATATTCTACGTTTACTGTCCAAATTCATTTGTTCATAACTTCATACATTGACCATTTTCAGCATATTATATATGAAAACGATGTAGAATTTTGCCATGGATCCAAATAAAGGAATTTCATAGCCAAAATCCTCAAGCTGCAAAAATTTCATTTTGTAGCCATACTATTTCACCGTTTATTTTTAATTACTTATTTATTATTAATACTTATGAATTTTACAGGGTGTTGTATTCTCCCTCCCTTAAAAATAGATTTCCTCCCGAAATCTATTTAAGGGGCGAAAAATACAACTCACTTGAAACATCCATGTTATGCACCCATGTAATTTATAGTTCATCCATAAACGTCCATGACTTGCAATGATTATGAACTGCAGACCCACTAAAGTGAGCTCTACCTTAGCATGTAGGTGTAATAAGTGATGCAATATGTATGTAAACAACCTAAATATGCATATATTTCTATATGAGTGCTCAGTGCTATTGTGTTGCACCCATTCCCTTACATCCAATCTAGCAATCATGATGCATCCTAAATGGTATTTTGAGGAAAAGTTACCCGTGAAAAGCTCTGGGTGAGTCTGTCTCACCTTATCCTTGGTCTCCCATGTGCTTTCTACGGAGCTATTTCCCTATTGTACTCGGACGAGGCGAACAGTTTTATTGTGGAGTCTCTTGATTCCATGCTCTACAGTCCTTGCAGTGGCACGGGGCACACTGAACCCCAACTCGAGTCTTTCTATGTCCCCAACTTCATCAAGCTCGAGTCTGATAGAAGAATCATGAAGGCATTTCCTTAGATGAGATACATGAAAAACATTATGGATTCCCGATAGACGCTCTAGGAGATCCACTTGATAAGCCAAAGATCCTATCTTCTCGATGATACAAAAAGGCCCAATAAACCTGAGAGCCAACTTCCCAGTCTTCCCAAACCGAACAGTTTTCTTAAGAGGGGAAACTTTTATGAACACCAAGTCTCCAACAGTAAACTCAAGTTCCCTCCTTCGCTTATCGGCATACGATTTATGACGATCTTGGGCTGCCTTCATTCTCTCCATAATCAAATATAACTTCTTCGTGGATTCACGGACGAAGTCTGGTCCGAGTATAACGTTGTAGGTAGTTTCCCACCAACAAGTTGGCTATTTGCATGGCCTTCCGTATAGCGCTTTGAAAGGGGTCATACCAATCGTCGCTTGAAAACTATTATTATACGTGAACTCCATAAGCGGTAAGTGTTGCTTCCAAACTCCTCCAAAGTCGATAATGCAAGCTCTGAGCAAGTCTTCCAAGATTCAGCTTACTCTTTCTGTCTGTTCGTAAGTCTACGGATGATAAGTTGTGCTCATGTTAAGGGTCATCCCCAATGTTGTTTGTCGGCTTCTCAAAAATTCTCTTGTCAATAAAGGGTCTCTATCACTTACGATACTAGACGTGATACCATGTATTCTGACTACCTCTTTGACATAAAATTGGGATAACGAGGCTGTAGTCCTTGTCTTCTTGACTAGTATAAAATGGGCGCTCTTGGTTAGAGGATTTACCATAACCCAAATGGCCCTATTACCCTCTTGGCTTCTAGGAATGTAACACCCCGTAATTTTAAATGATGCTATAATGATAAAATAAAGGAATACTTAATTAAATATTGGTAATTAAGTGAAGTGGGCTGCGCCATTGCGTTCATATCAGAATTCTTCTTAAGATCGCCTCTGAGTTTGCGTAAAACGGACATCGTATGAAGAAGTTATTAAGCCTATAAGTTTGTATACGTACAAGAGAATTATATATATACTAAACAATTCAAAACAGTTCAAAATAATTCAAAATCAAAGATGCGGAGGAGAGAAGGAGTTCGGCCTGTTACGGGTCGACCTCGATCCCTATGGGTGTCGACCCATAGGTGTCCTCACAACGGGAGTGTCGACCCCTGTGTCGACACACCAAGGGGAGGGGTCGACCTCCATATGGATCTGGGCAGATTCCTGCTTCTAAACGTGGACTTAATTCTTGGCTTGGTTCGTTGGCTTTAGGCTATATATAAGACCTCATTATCATTGTTTTTATTCACCAAAAACAATGGACACAATGAGGTGTTGCCTCAACTTAGATTGAATTAGCCTATTCTTCTTCAACAACTAGTTATATGCATTCAAGAATCATTGCTACAACATCAACAATCAATTCTCTATTCTTTAGATCCACTTACAGTGAGTTTATGTTATTTTTAGATATAAACATTTAAAAAGTGATCTTGAAATGTTTATAAGTTAGATCTAAGCCTGTGCCTATTAATAATTTGAATCATACCCGATCTACCATTACTTGTACTTCAGATATACAATTCTCATATGCCCAATTTTACCATCATATACCAGTTTTATTATTATTCCTATTCTTTTTCTTTTCCCTTTCTCTTTCCATTTTTATTTTTATAGCCAGGCTACCTTCAAGCCTAGACATACCGCTGAAATATGCGAACATGCGAAATTGGGAACGGTGAGGAATGTTGAAAATTAGGGCATAACTTGTATTAGGAATATTGGGGCACACCTTGTATTGGGAATTTCGGGCATAACTTGTATTGGAATTTTGGTCATAACTTGTAATGAACATGAATAATTGGCCAGGAACGAATATGCCTTAAAACTACAGTAATTGGAAATTGTAATCGTACTTAGACACGAGGTTAAATTACACTTGTGGTAGAAGTCTGCCCGGAACCGCCCGACAAATCCAGTGACCACAAGTGGTTAATCTAATGTGAGGGGTCTAGTGCATTAGTGTATAAGTAACGGTGCTAGGAAACGAGGTTAAGTCCGACTTGTGGTAGAAGTCTGCCTGGAACCGCCCAGCGTAGCTAGCATCCACAAGTAGTAGACTTAACGTGGGAGGTCTAGTCCATTAACAACAATAAATGGATAACTTGATACTTAACCTATTTAAATCTGTAGGGTTACATGAACATGTTAAATTGATTAGGGGTTAAGTAAACTTGCTTGAATCAAGGGGGGTTAAGTTAACCTTGTTAAATATATGGGGCGGGTTATATATATATATACACACACACACACGATAAACTTAATCCGTTTTACAAGTGGGGGTTATGCAAACTGTAATTATAACATGTTCTAATCCTAGTAGTGGGATGCAAGCCTAAAAGGAAAGCTTGTATCATCTTTCATGGGGGATCCGTTTCAATTAGTAACCCATCTTGGTATCGAACGAGTACTCCGAACTAGGTCGGGGTCGGGGAACGCTTACTGAGATGATTATAAGAGGTCACTTGGCAAAAGGGTGTTGACAGCGCATTCCATCGGGGTCATGTGCGTGCATGGGTATGCTTTCTCGGGAAAATAAGACGTTGTGACATCAGTAGATATAGTTGTGCATCTTGGAAATAACAGGGTTGCCACTTTAGGAAGTAATACATCCTACTATGGGGCCAGCACGGGTATCTACGGAGTAGGGAGCCGATCGATTGGGGTAGTAATTTGGGTAATCCTAGTCTTTCTTTTTTAGGAGCCTGTTATTATCGTTGGCGGTAACACCCGTCATTTCTGTTGGGCTACCTGTTATTGTATAGGGCAAAACCTCTCACTAGAAGTACACCTAAGTCTACCATCTTGTACTTGTTGGGATCATCTTGTTTCTGTTATACTAGTATTGGTGCAGAGTGAAGTACTTAAGAAGCGCAACATATTCTATTATGTTTATCCTATTTACCTTGTCATACCTCCCTTATATATTGTTATCTCTCTTATCCAGTTTATATGCCTGTCATGATGCTTTTACTTATTTATATGCTAAAAGTAATTATACTCGCCAGGACTTTATGTCTAACGTGTTTTGTTTCCTTTTCTTTCTCTTCCTTTTCCCCACCGGTTCTCAGGGTGGGAATACTCAGCCTTGATTTGGATTCTCTCTTTCATTCTGCTTGGAGCCGCTTAGATGTACTACTTAGATTTCCTATATTCTTTGATATGGCTATATTTATGGGGAACTATGCTTTTTATTTTATTGTACTCTAACGGTTTTTAGTACAAGGCAGAAGTTGTCATGGGTTTTATGTATTTCAGACTTATAATGTAATTGTATTTTGAACCACTATGTTTTCTCTATAATAAAATTTTAAATTCCTCTGTTATTTTGTATTTGTCTTGTGATGTTTCTTTTTTTGTTTACCTATATCGCTTCACGAAACTTAAAGCATTTTGTTAAAGAGTGACATTAACGGACTTGGGGTGTCACACTTGGTATTAGAGTTGAAGGTTACCAGATCGAATAAAAGATTTTGAAAATTATTTTCAAAAAGGTTTTAAAAGAAAGCATTTTCGAAAGAAAAGTCTGTTTGAAAAACATATTCCCCAAAGCCATATGAAATATCTTTTGATTCTCTGTTTGAATTCCTTTTCCTTTGCTTTCAGCTTGTCTGCTGTACCTAATATTCATGAGGCCGTTTAGATACCGGCTTGGTTCCGTAGGTATCTATAGGCTACAACACCTACCGAAGGCCAAGCAAATACCTCTCCCCTAGCTACAGTCGTCGTTCCTCCTCATCCTCCTCCATGAGAGGATAATTAAATATGCAAGGATTTCCGTGCTGGGGGAGGAAAGCCATTCTAAGGAACATAGACTTTTGTAGAAGCAAGGAATTGGCTCAAGGAGACGGAGGATTTGTTTGGGATTTTCGAGGTTGATGATCGTAGGAAGATTCAGTTGGTCATTTGGCAGCTGAAAGAGGAGGCTTCATTCTGGTGGGAAGTGAAGCACACAGAATGTTCAGTCGAAACTTGGGATGATTTTCGGTAGAGATTTGATATGAAGTTCCTCTCTCAGGAAGAAGAGAGTATGCAGATGGAGAGATTTCTAGCACTTAAGCAAGGGAGCTTGTCAATTAAAGAATATGTAAATAAGTTCAATTAGTTAGCATGATCTGGTTCTGAGCTGGTGAATACCCCACACAAGAAGGCAATACGGTTTGCAAGAGGATTAGATCAGCTACTTCAAGCATTGGCATTATCTCACATTTCGATGAGGGCTACCTTTGAGAGACTGGTTGATATGGCATTGATGCACGAGGATGGTAAGGATGAGAAAAAGGAGACTAAGTCCGATGAGCTGCAAAACAGGAAAGTGTGGCCCAAGCAAGAACAACAACAAGAGGGCAGAAAGAACGACAAAGCTTAAGGAAAAAAGAAATGTCATGGTTGCGGGAACATGGGTCATTTGGTCAAAGACTGCAGAAAAAGGAAGAATGCTTGCTTTAACTGTGGTGAAGTCGTACATTATACTAGAGAGTTCCCGAAGAAGCAAGGACAAGGCCAAAGGGTAGGTTCTTCTGGTGGGCAGGTGCATGCTCTCGAGGCCAGTATACCGGATAGAGGTAGGAAAGTTTCTGTTGAAGATTTGGTTTCTCTTTCCAATCATCCTGTTAGAACTCTTTTTGATTCTAGCGCTTCACATTCTTTTATATCTGATTCTATGGTTGAATCTCTACACCTTAGTACTAGTATGGTTTTGGATCCTGTTATTGTCTCAAACCCCATTGTGGGTATGACTCATTTGTCTATGATTTGTCGGGGTTTGAGAATATCTGTGTTGAACGTTGAGTTTGATTGCGGCGCATATGTGCTTGTTTCCATAGGCTATGGGTTGATTCTAGGGATGCATTGGCTAGCCATGTATGGTGCCATTCTGGATTGTGAGAGGAGAGTCGTTAGACTTTTGACTTGCTATGGGAAGACCCTCGAGATTTCTTGTGACCCTAAGGGGTCTGTCATGCTTAGTTTCCTAGAATCGCTTGATGCATCTATTGATGATCTACGATCAGTACCAATTATCTGTGAGTATTCAGATGTTTTTGAGGAGGTTCAAGGCTTACCTCCAAGGCGCGAGATTGATTTCCGTATACACTTGGTGGACAATGCAAAGCCAGTCGCATAACCTGTGCACTACATGACTCCAAGGGAAATGAGGGAGCTCAGCAAGCAAGTAGGGGAGCTACTTGAAAAGGTGTTTGTTAGGCGAAGCATATCTGATTGGGGTGATCTAGTAGTATTCGGCATTAAGGCGTACGGGTTGCCTCGCTTATGCGTGGATTACAAGGAGTTGAATAAGCTTACTAGGAAAAATAGGCACCCACTTCTGAGGATAGATAATCTGTTTGACCAACTTGTTGGTGCATCTGTTTTCTCCTAGTTAGACTTGGATATGGGGTTTCATCAGTTGAGGGTGGCCGAGGACAGTATAGACAAGACTGCTTTTAGAACTCCGGATGGTTTCTTCGAATGGCTCGTCATGCCTTTCGGGTTGACAAATGCACCCGCCTATTTTGTTGATCTGATGAGTAGGGTGTTTTAGGAGTTTCTAAATAAGTTCGTTGTGGTTTTTGTTGATGACATCTTGATTTTCTAGAAGAGCGAGGAAGAGCATGCCCTACATTTAAAGGAGGTTTTGAAAACTCTCTATGCACATCAACTTAAGGTGAAATTCTTCAAATGTCATTTTGGAGAAAGGAAGTGAGATCTCTAGGGCATGTGGTCTCTAAAGATGGGATAGTAGTAGATCACACGAAGGTAGTTGCAGTTCATGATTGGCAGATCCCAAAGAATGCAACGGAGGTAAGAAGTTTTCTTGGATTAGCGGGATATTATAGGAAGTTCATTAAGGACTTCGCGAAGATATCGACCCTACTAACCAGACTTACGAAGAAGAATCTAACATTTTCTTGAGGATCTTTTATGACTTTGTATCCTAGACTTCGGAGGGACTTGGGAGGAGCATCTTCCTTTGGTAGAGTTCGCCTACAACAATAGTTATCAGGCTAGTATAGGCATGGCACCCTTCGAAGCATTATACAGGCGACCCTGTAGATCACCGACTTATCGATGTGAATCTACAGAAAGACTTCTACTTGGACCTAAGGTGATTAGGGAAACTTCAGAAAAGATTGATCTTATTAGAAGGCGCATGAAGAAAGCTCAAGGTAGGTAGAAGTCCTATACAGATAAGATAAGGACCGATATTGAGTTTGGGGTTGGAAACATGGTTTTCATCAAGGTATCACCTTTGAGGAACGTGGTTCGTTTTGGATCTGTAAGGAAATTAGCACCTAGATTTGTAGGTCCATTTCCCATAACAAAAAGGATTGGCCAAATGGCCTATAGGGTAAAGATACAAGAGAGACTGTTTGGTGTTCATGATGTTTTCCACGTTTATCATTTACGGAAGTGCATGCGTGATACCGCAGAAGTAGTTGAACCGAGTATGCTTGAGGAAGTAGAGGTGGAACGGAAAGATACAGTGAGACGAGTTCCTACCCGTATTCTTGGAACAGAAGTTAAGAAGCTATGCAACCGAGAGGTCAAGTTGATGAAAGTTCAATGGGGAGATGACCATGATGATGCAGCTTAGGAGGCTGAAGACAAGATTCGAGCTTCATACCCTTTTCATTTCAAGGGTATGTTCTTAACTTCTTTTTCCAAACTTTTATTCATGCTTGTTTCTATCGTTTAAGTATGTCATGTTGGTTGAATCTTTGACCTTTAGATAGGGAACCCATGGATGTAAACATGTATTTGAGACATGTTGTGTTTGATGGATGCAAGTGGATGCAAGTGTTTGCTAGTGGTTTCTCATGGATGCATATACACATACATTAGGCACTAGATCGGCTCAGTCACTCTCATACTACATATGGATGCGTGTACACTTTTCTTCTTTTTATGGAAAATGGGTGAATCGTCATGTGGATGTTGCATTTGGATGGATGATTGTGCACGCATGTAGCATTTACAAGATATATTAGGATTATTTGCATACATATTGGATTCAAGGCGTTAAGGAGGTCAGGTGAATCAGTAGACCTCCTGATTTTTCGCATTAGTATAGGGACATATACACACACCTTTGCATATGTTCATACAAGCATTAGAAATCTTTAAGGACAATGGATTCCAGTGATTGGTGGATGAGTAGATGGATGATGGAGTTGGGATATACATTCTTAACTTGGATATTTTGGGGACGAAATCCTTTAAGTAGGGGAGAAGTAACACCCCGTAATTTTAAAAAACACTATAATGATAAAATAAAGGAATACTTAAAAAATATTGGGAATTAAGCAAAATGGGCTGCAACGTTGCGTTTGTCTCATAATTCTGCTTGAGATAGACTCCGAGTTTGCAAAAAACGGACATCATGTGAAGAAGTTATTAAGCCCAAAAATTTGTATACGCATAGAGAATTATATATATACTAAACAATTCAAAATCAGAGACGCGGGAAGAGTACGAGTTCGGCCCTTTAGGGGTCGACCGTGATCCCCATGGGTGTCGACCCATGGGTCGACCTCACAACGGGGGTGTCGACCTCTGTGTCGATACACAAAGGGGAGGAGTCGACCCCCATATGGATCTGGGAAGATTCCTGCTTCTAAACGTGGACCGAATTCTTGGCTTGGTTTGTTGGATTTAGGCTATATATAGGACCTCACTCTCATTGTTTTTATTCACCAAAAACAATGGACACAATGAGGTGCTGCCCCAACTTAGATTGAATCAGCCTATTCTTCTTCAACAACCAGTTATACGCATTCAAGAATCGTTGCTACAACATCAATAGTCAATTCTCTATTCTTTAGATCCAGTCATGGTGAGTTTGTGTTATTTTTAGATATAAACATTAAAAAAAGTGATCTTGACATGTTTATAAGTTGGATCTAAGCCTATGCCTATTAATAATTTGAATCGTACCCGATCTACCATTACTTGTACATCAGATCTATAATTCTTATATACCCAAGTTTATTATCATATGCCAGTTTTATTATTATGCCTATTATTTCTCTCTTCCCTTTCTCTTTCCCTTTTTATTTTTATAGCCAGGCTACCTTCGAGCCTAGGCATACCACTGAAATATGCGAACGCGTGAAATTGGGAATGATGGGGAACGTTGAAAATTAGGGCATAACTTGTATTGGGAATAATGGAGCACAACTTGTATTGGGAATTTTGGGCATAACTTGTATAGGGATTTTGGGAATAACTTGTAATGAACATGAATAATTGGTCAGGAATGAATATGCCTGAAAACTATAGTAATTGGAAATTGTAACCGCACTTAGACATGAGGTTAGATTACACTTGTGGTAGAAGTCTGCCCGGAACCGCCCGTAAAATCCAGCGACCACAAGTGGTTAATTTAATGTGAGGGATCGAGTGGGGTGCTAAGTCACGAGGTTAAGTCCAACTTATGGTAGAAGTCTGCCCGGAACCACCCGACGTAAACAACATCCACAAGTAGTAGACTTAACGCGAGAGATCTAGTCCATTAATGGCTATAAATGGATAACTAGATACTTAACCTGTTTAAATTTGTGGTATTACCTGAACCTGTTAAATTGATTACGGCTTAAGTAAACTTTCTTGAATCAAGGGGGTTAAGTTAATCTTGTTAAATATATGGGGCGGGTTATATATATATATATATATACATACATATATATATATATATATACCCGATAAACTTAACCTATTTTACATGTGGGGGTTATGCAAACTGTAGTTATAACCTGTTAAAATCCTAGTAGTGGGGATGCAATCCTAGTAGTGGGGGATCCTTTTCAGTCAGTAACCCATCTTGGTATCGAACGGGTACTCTGAACTAGGCCGGGTCGGGGCACGCTTACTGAGCTGATTAAAAAGGGTCACTTGGGAAAAGAGCGTTGACAACACATTCCATCGGGGTCATGTGTGTGCATGGGTCTACTTGCTCGGGAAAATAAGACATTTTGACATTGTTAGATATAGCTGTGCATCTTGGAAATAACGGGGTTGCCGCTTTAGGAAGTGATATATCCTACTATGGGCCAAGCACGGGTATTTACGGAGTAGGGAGCCAATCAATTGGGGCAGTAATTATGTTACATCTAGTCTTGCTTGTTTAGGAGCCCGTTATTATCATTGGGGGTAACACCCGTTAGTTCTGTTGGGCTACCTGTTATTGTATGGGGTAAAACCTCTCACTAGAAGTACACCTAAGTCTACCATCTTGTAATTGTTGGGATCATCTTGTTTCTGCTATACAAGTATTGGTGCAGAGTAAAGTACTTGAGAAGCGCAACATATTCTATTCTGTTTATCTTGTTTACCTTGTCATACCTACCTTATATACTATTATCCCTCTTATCCATTTTATATGTCTGTCGTGATGCTTTTACTTATTTATATGCTAAAAGTAACTGGACTCGCTAGACTTTATGTCTGACCCGTTTTCTTTTCTTTTCTCTCTCTTCCTTCCTTTTCCCCTTAGGTTCTCAGGGTGGGAATACTCAGGCTTGATTTGGATTCTCTCTTTCATTCTGCTTGGAGCCGCTTAGATGTACTTCTTTGATTTCTTGTCTTCTTTGATATGGCTATATTTATGGGGAACAATGCTTTTTATTTTATTGTACTCTGATGGTTTTTAGTACAAGACAGAAGTTGTAATGGATTTTCTGTATTTCAAACTTATGATGTAATTGGGTTTTGAACAATTATGTTTTCTATTTAATAAAATTTTAAATTCCGCTGCTATATTGTATCTGTCTTGTGATGTTTCTGTTTCTGTTGACCTATAAGGAAGTCCATATATAAAGTCCACGTAAATATGTTCTCACTTCCACGTGGGGGTCTCTGAAGGTAGTAACAGTCCTTTGGGCTTCCCTTCCTCTTCTTTGACTTTTTGGAACGTCAAGCATTTGGCCACGAACTTAGCTACGTCTATCTTCATTCCTTCCCAATGGAGATTCCTCTTTATATCCTTGTACATTTTATCCCCACCGGGGTGTATGGTCAATTTTGACGTATGGCACTCCTTTAGAATTTCTTTCCTCAACCCTTCATCCTCAGGGACATAAAGTCGTCCATCCCAAAGTAAACTCCCATCATCGCTAATCGAATACCTAACCAAATGGACAAAGGTTTCTTTCCTTCCCACTTTCTCTTTTATGCTTCTTAATTCCTCGTCTAAGCCTTATGCGCTTTGGATCCTTTCTCTTAGGGTAGGTCTAATTATCATAGCCCTATGAAAACCATTAGAAGTGGTTGGTGAGGGTTGCCAATTAAAATTAGTGAGGAATTCTGATTGTTTCCATTATAGGATTGCATTGAAAGTCGCATGTTTCCTACTTAAAGCATCTTCCACAACATTCCCTTTGCCTGGGGTATACTGAATCGTAAAGTCAAATGAGGCAATATATTCCATCCATCTTTGTTGTCTCAAGTTTAAGTCAAGTTGAGAAAATAAACACTTAAGGGATTTGTGGTCAGTAAAGACTTCAAATATATCCCCTAAAAGATAATTGCTCCACATCTTAAGGGCGAACACTACTGCGGCTAACTCAAGGTCATGCACTGGATATCTTTTTTCTGGATCCTTGCGTTATGTGCTAGCATAGGCAACTTCTCTTCCTTCTTGCATAAGGACTTCTCCTAAACCAATCCCATGTGCATCGGTGTAAACAGTGAACAATTTTGAACCGTCGGGTATAATTAGGACTAGTGTGATAGTTAATGCTTCCTTTAATTTATTAAAGGCTATATCAAATTTATTACTCCAAGCGAACACCAAATTCTTTTTCATTAATTGGGTTAATGGATTAGCAATCTTTGTGAAGTCTTTAATGAATTTCCTATAATACCTAGCCAATCCAAGGAAGCTTCTTACTTCTGTAGCGTTTCGAGGCATCCCCCACTCCTTGGTTGCCTCGATCTTCATTCGGTCGACGGCCAAGCCTTTACTTGACACAATGTGTCCTAAAAATCTTACTTCTTTCCTCCAGAAATGACACTTGGAGAATTTTACCTTCAATTGGTTCTTTTTTAATTTCCCTAACACTTATCTCAAGTGTTTTTCATGCTCTTCACGATCTTTTGAAAATATAAGAATATCATCTATGAAGACTACCACAATTTTATTTAGAATGCGCCTAAACACTTTACTCATGAGGTCAACAAAGATTTGGAGTGCATTCGTTAGTCCAAAGGTCATTACTTCCCACTGGAATAATCTGCCTGGTGTCCTTAACGCAGTTTTGTCCTTGTTGCCCTCCAAAATTATTAATTGGTGAAATCCAGTAGCAAGGTCTAGTTGGGAAAATACTTAGGCTCCTCCCAAGTGGTCAAAAAGGTCATCGATTCTTGGCAAAGGGTACCTATTCTTCTTTGTCAATTTATTAAGTTCCCTATAGTCCACACAAAGTCTCAATGATCTGTCTGCTTTGGTGGAAAATACAATATGTGTACCACATTCTGAGGTACTTCGATGAATTAAACCTTTTTGTAACAACTCTGAAATTTGTTTAAGTAACGACCCGGGGAATTTGCGACCTTGGATATCGGCATACAACACCATGTCGAACATCTAAGAGCTGAAATCACCGGATAGTCCATGAAAGGAAATAGAGGGTGAGAATAGATAAGATAGAAACTTAGAATAGAAGAAGAAGAAGAACATACAACATCAGAGTAAACACGAATCTCACAGCGGAACGAATAAATATATTTCATAACATAACTTTGAAATAAAACAGTATCTGTATACAATACCAGTATTAGAGTATAACACTTACAACACAACGGAAAAAACAATAGCTATATCATCCTGAAGCCTCATGCTCTAGCTCTTCAAGTATCTGTAAATCCCGACTACTTGACTGCCCGTACAAAATTGGGCACCCAAGAGTTTAGGGAAAACAAAACAAAATAAACTCCGGGTCAGTCATGTGACTGGTGTGAGTAAAATCAAATGGAGTCAATATATTACACACAAATAATGGTATTTGATTAACTCTAATTATTAACTAAAACAGATGTTTAAATAAAACATCGCTATGCCAACTCAAACTATTACACTCATTAACTAAATTCCCTTAACCAACCTTCACTATCGAACCTTAACCATTCCTTAGTTAAAAATGGAGTCAATCAAGTTGGGGGTATAACTACCTCTCAGACCTTAACTAAAAAACATTTTTAACCTCCAAATAGACAAAGTTCACCTTTTAAATCCTTAACAAACTTCCTTAAGTAACTCTCTTTCGAATAATCTCTATTCGATAACTCTTTCCTTCGAATAAACTATATTCAATAATCTCTCTTTCGAATAAATATATTCGATTAACTCTATTCAATTAACTCTATTTGATTAACTCTAATCGATTAACTCTATTGGATTAACTCTACTTGATTAACTCTAATCGATTAACTCTATTGGATTGCCTCTACTTGATTAACTCAAATCTATTAACTCTATTGGATTAAATCTTTTTGGTTAACTCTAATCGATTAACTCTATTGGATTAACTCTTATCAATTAACTCCTTTCGAATAAACTATATTCGATTAACTCCTTTTGATTAACTCTTATTCGAATAACTAATATTCGATCCTTTATAATTTCCTTTATATATGTTGTTTTTACATTCTATTTTCAAATATCGGTGTTAAAACCGATTTTTCACTTCTCTATATAAATTTAGACTTATAATTTCAATTTATCAAATGATAAATATTTTACTTAATTTATAAAACATTATTTATAAATTAGTCTTCTCCATTTTATCTGTTAAAACAAATTTCTATTTAATATTTATTTTATAAATATTTCCTTTTCAATTCTATTTGTAAATGTTTTACAAATATTTCCTCTTCAATTCTATTTGTAAATGTTTTACAAATATTTATTATATAAATAATTCCTTTTATAAAATTCTATTCATTTTAAAAAATATTTCTTTTTATAAAACCCTTTGATTTTATAAATATCTCTTTTTATAAAATCCTTTGATTTTATATATATTTCTTTTTCAATATAACACTGAAAATTCCCTTCTATATTCCAGTATTTCTTATGGCATTTAAAATACCAAATAACAATGATCAATATCATTCTAACACACATCATCAACAACGGATTATATATCACATCATATATCACCATATATGAAAAACAATAAAATATATGTTAAGGAATCCATTTGGATCCCTCTAACCTGTTTCCCTGCATCCACAGATCGTTAAACAATATAATTAACATTGATTTCATTTCAATATGAAATATTCTGATAAACAGAATCAATGTTTGATTAACGATTTATATATATATCGTTATCTATAATTTCAACCAATACGTAAGCAATTCAACCAGACAATCATCACACAACAGTCAATCAGCATTTATCATTTCTAGATTATATTTATAAAAATATAAACTGATAGAGTTAGTGAGTTTTACTCACATTGGCAGTTCATCGTTAAATAACGATAACTTTCGGTTTATTCTGACGGACAATTTATTTCGCTACAAATTGTAACGAGCTCCAATTCACTCCCAGTCCATTCCATTGTGTAGCCGCCATCCATACGATCCCAACGGATCTGACCGTTCGAAACTCTGATACAGTATGGGTGAAATACTGCATTAACAAGTTTTAACTAGCATTTAAATTAATTCTACTTTAATTAAAATGAACTCGGGCCTTACTATATTTTTCTTCTTTATACAGACTAGGCTTCACGTCCATACTCCGTCCCGTTCCACACTTATTGTCCAACAACCCTCAACCCCAACAAACCTTTTTATCCCTTGTTTCATTGTCGGAATTGAAATCTTTTAATGATAAGTAATATCATTTAAATAGTTCGGCCTTAACCTGTTCAGCCTGCACAAAATCCTTGTACCCACACACCCTATACAGTACACCATCTTCCCCATTAGTTCAGTTCAGTATCCGCTCCTCCTTATTTCATACGCTACATGTCTTTCTTCCCAAAAAGAAAACCCGCATCTCCTGTTACCCTATACGGTCTACCCGCTAAAGTTGCTATCTAAATGATTCGACATACGTTACAAAGTCGATACAAAATTATGAAATTATATTGTGTTACTGCGGACGACATGTGGATAAGGTTCAAAACAACTCCATTTGCACTTTTGTACAGAAACACGTTTGTAGCGTAAGATGGAAGCCCAAAATATTGTTAAATGTTCATATACAGTTGTTATATGGGTAAGAAACACAACCTGCTTTTCTTCTTTCCAAGTATTTTCGGATTTCCAAAATTCCACCCCTCCCTTGTCCATCCAAAACGATACTGCGGGTTTCATTTACACAAACATGCCATTTCTAAAACATCTCCACTTACGTTCACTACCATTCACACCATGCACCGTTCACGCAAACAGCAGTACACAACTCTAACTCACACTCTCTTTCCCCATGCCTCGGAACGTATGAAACCAACACCAGTGTCCTACTTCCTGTATCCACAAACTCCAACTCCGTTGAGCTTCTCTTTCCGAACTACACCTCACTATACTAGCAGCTTTGAACTCGCAGCATCCTCCTCTCTCTTCTTACTCTTCATGTCCAACACCTTCCAATAAATCTCGCACGCCTCCAGAAAATCCAACACAGCTTGGTTTTACTTCCTGAGCTCAGGTCAAACAACAACTTCGCAAACTAAACACTGGGTCACCCCAAAATACTAACCTTAACACACCGTACTCACGCTGTTCGACAAACAGCATCCGAAAATCTCTCGAAACCCATCGAAGAGCATATGAGTTATGGAGAATTTTAATATGAACTGAGATATATTTATTTCAGTTTTTAATAGTGGCATATGGATTTTGGTTATACATTTTTCTTTTGGCAATTTGTTTGTTGATTTCCAAAAGAAAAAGAAGGTGAGGCTCGGTATGGTGTTATTTATAGTAGAGTATACTTAATGGTTAAGAATACTAGCTGTCAACGTAGGGTAGGCCTCTGCGTACTGATGTGAAAATACATAAGTTTACTTTGTTATGAAGTAAACGTTTTGCTTAACAGTGAAGTAACTGGACATTCTTATAATAATATAAATACTTCACTTGGCAGTTACGTGACGTTGGTATCCAAAAGAGAGAGTTGTTTTGCATTACATCAAAAAGAAATACGTTTGTTTATGTTATAAAGTTTTAGCATATTCTATGCACAAACTTCGTTACACAAAATTTATACGATTTTATAGATCGCTATAGATAAAAAATAAAAATACCATTGTGATGAGCTCGGTGTCACGATCCCAAAAATATAATAATATATGTCCGTTAACTTATTCTGTGAAACCCCAAAATGATGATATAGGGTGTAAAATACTCCAAAATAAAAAGTGCTTAGTTTACGAAATAAAAATTACAGTAAAGTTCTAAAAATTAATTTATAACTACGTCTCAAAGATCCTGTCTAAATTCGAAGCCAATATTCAATAAAAATTAAATATATCGTTATGGTTTATAAACGATTCCATAATGACTATTTGAAAATTTGATTTAGACACAACTCACAATCTACACGACGAAATCTCGAATTTTCTCTTCCATTAGAAAAATGTACTTCACCAGCTTCGAACGTTTCTTGTTTCACAGAAATCCGATTTAAAACGGATTCTGTATATTCGTTTAAAGTTCGAATCGCCAAATTACAAACTGCAGCGCCATTTCGAGCTCGATTATAATTATAATATAATTATACATTAAAACTTCGTTTAAATAATATATTTGTTATTATAATTAAATTCTTAACTGAATTAAATATCATAAATAATCCAATTCACACAATATTGCCATTTCAGCTATATTCTGATTATTTCGGAATTAAATATATTACTATGTTAATTATATTAATTAAATATTCAATATTATTTAATTAAACAACCATTTAATTCTCTGAATAACTATTTAAGTAATTAAATTAATTAATTATTATACCGTAAAAATATGGGACATTACAATTTATCTAATTCCCCTCTTTCCTTAGGCGCCATATACCTCAAGGGTACTGCTAAAGTTCTAGCGTCCTTTTCTAGGTCAATACGAAAGAAGATTTCTCTATGCGGTGGAGGTCCCGTGACTTCCTCGAAGACATCCAAGAATTCACAAACTATAGGGACCGAAGATGGTCCTTCAGAACTAGGAGATAAGGAATATTACAAGGAATATTTAGGTTACGTCCTCCTCGGCCTCTAAGACGAACAAGTATCTTGTCGCAATCTAGGACAGCCCCATAAAACGATAGCCAGTCCATACCAAGGATAAGGTCAAACCCCCATAAATTACAATGCATACGCTTCGCAATGGAACTCGACATTTTCGATCTCCAATACTAGGCCTTTGCATAATAGCTCAAGATACTTAGATCCTCCGATAGGGTTAGCCACCGCTATCGGACTATCCGAGATACATATGGAAAGGTTCAACAGATTTGCTAATCATTTGGAGATAAAAGAACGGGCCACTCCTAAATCAAACAAGATGTATACAAATTTTCCTAAAACATAGGTTATATCTTCGGGTGTAGGCTACCCTTGGTCTTTTGGGGGTTGGCTTTGAATTGGTACTACTTCCATTGCATAGTTCTAGCCACTCTTGACAATTTTGGGCTTTGGGCAGTCTTTGGACATGTGTCCTCCTTCAAGACAGTCATAACATTTTCCCTTGAACTCCTTTTTCGCCAACGAGGTCCTACAATCCTTGGCCTCATAGCCCTTGCAGTTGCACCTCTTATAAGTCTTTGCGTCTGTTTTGAATTTGTTCTTCTTATTATTTTTCCCACCATTCCTTCTTCTTATTTTTGTTGGAGTTTTCTCCTTTCTCTCCTTCTTTCTCCTCCTTAGAGCTTTTAGGCATGAAAAGGTAGCTGTCTCTACTAGGGTTTCAAAAGTCGCCCCAAATGTTAATTGGGCTAATAGGGTTTCCTTCAATGGGGTGTTCATCCCTTTAACAAACCTAAGGGATATTTCATGGGGGTGTCTACCAATCCTCATCCAAACTTACATAACTCGATGAGCTCGGATATATACTATTGCAGGATCAAGCTTCCTTGCTTGAGGTGGATGAATTTCTCTACCTGAATAGTCATTTCTGCCATTGGAAAAAACTTTGCTTCAAAACGAATCTTGAATTCGGCCCACGTAAAAATCCGGCCATCGTTCTACATCGATATTAAGTTCCACCATTCAAGGGCCTCATGCTTCAAATGCCAGCCTGCTATCCTCCTTTTTACTTCATTGTGCCAGGCAGTAGCCTCAAATATTCTTTCACATTGCATAACCCAAGAATGGGCACTAGCAAAGCCTTCCTTTCTAGAAAATGATTTCCCTCTAAGATTCGTAAAGGTCTTACAAAAGCGAGAAAAATCAATGTCTACGTCAGCGGCAAGAGCTACAGGAGCCACTGGGGTGGGATTAGCAACAGGGACCTGTTCAATAGTACAGTGATACTATTGAAACTATTCTGGCAAGTAGCGGGGTCTTTCCTAGTTACCTTGCTCAGTTGGGTTTTCATCCATTCTACTATCTGAAAAGAAAAGGAAGAATCCCATAGTGGATACTCCTGAGATAGTATTTAAGCTGAAAGGGAAGGGAAACAATAAAGATGCCTAGTACAAATGTGTATGCTTATTAGGATACATATATATTTATATATATAGTTTGAAAAATCTTTTTCAAATTACAAATACGCCTCTCATACGTATATTTTCCGTATAATCGGGTAATCTATGCTCTGATACCAAATGTAACAACCCACCCAGAATGGGCCTAAATTTCGATCTAGAAAAGGCCCATCGAAACTTAGATCCATTCTAAATGGGTCGTTGGTTCGTGCAAGGATTTCATTTGCATAGAATATATATATATATACACCAATACTTCAAATGGAAATCTCACACAGCGAAAAGAGAAAATAAATAATCAAATAATATGTACCATTATATAAAACCACAGAAATACAAAAGTCATAGTTACATCTGTTCAATGGGTACATCAAAAAGCTCGTTCTCACAAGTTTCCAAAAGAAGTAAAGCAATAACTGCTAATAATAAAATAACAACTTCATCTTCTTCATCGGCTTCAATCATAACTTCATCCATAGCTTTTACCCCATCTATTGACCTGTTGGATATGTAAAGGAGAGGGGTCAGAACATAAAGTTCTGTGTGACTGAAATATAGTGTTACTTAATGTCCATACTGTTAGGGATTGCGGAATGGATTGTTAAGGTAAAACAAACACTAGAGGGGGGTGAACAGTGTTTTTGAGAATTTAAACATAATATAAAACTTATGTGATGAACTATATGAATTAAACACCACAGAAACAATCACAGACACAGAATCAAACAAAAATGCAATGATAAACAAAAGTAAAGTGCGGAAAAGGAAAGAACACACCAAATTTTATATTGGTTCAAAATTGCTCCTATGTCCAGTCCCACGCAATGCTGGATTGCACAGAGTTTTATTACTATATCAATATCCTATTACAACCCTCCTTGATTTCACGGCTACAAGGGAAAACACTGATTCCACATACACACTTGATCAAGTATACCTTCCTTGATTTTACGACTACAAGGGATACCACCGATCACTCGTCCTTGATTTCACGGCTACAAGGGATACCACCGATCACTCGTTCTTGATTTCACGGCTACAAGGGATACCACCAATTCCTTTACTCAACGCAAACAATTACAAACAACCCTATAACTCTTCAATAGCACTTGATTCAGATAGTAATGAGTAGAGAGTGTAGAGAGAAGAAGATTAGTAAAAACAGAATTGAATTTGGTAGAGTATAGGTCTAAAAATTAAAAATGATAAGAAATAATGGTGTAATGAAATGGAATGAAGTTAGAGAAGAAGAAGTGATAAAAAATTCGAAACCAGCCCCTTTTTAATGTGTGAAAGGTTGCAACGTCTCAGAACCGTCACAAATACTGAAAAGACACTTCCTTTCAAATTTGAAAAAAATGACAGTTATATGTCGACATGCATATATGTATGTATGTCGACATATATATGTGTAAAATTGAATTTTGAACATTTTTTAAGTGTTTTGATTTATATATTTATAATTATGGAAATTCTTGAATTAAAATATAGTGTTATAAATGAATATTATAAAGTAGGAAATCATATGAAAACATAAATATAAACTATATAAACATATTTATAAAATTATAGAGTTTAAAACTATATAAATATAAAGTATATAAAATATAAATATATAAAACTTACAAAGTATAATCTATAAAACTTAAGTTTAAAATTAAACAAAAATAGAAAGTAAAATAGAGAAGAAAGAGATTGAAGATAGAATTTGAAAACAGAATTTGAAAAACATAATTTGAAATTATTTTGAATTTGAACGTGGAGTGTTATTCAGAGTCTTACATAATCCTAACTCTATAACTATATTTATCTTGATCTCTTGAAATCTTGAATACTCATGAGTCTTGAAATATCTCTGAATTCTGAATCTCTAACACCTATAAAAACTGTACAGTCTTCGGTAATATTTCCTATATATAAATGTAACAACCCGAAAAATCAGAACCAATTTAAAAAATTTATTTTGGCAATTTTAATAGATTTTTAATATTTAAAATGATTTATTATAAATAATAACGACTAGAAATTTATTTTGAATAGAATTAGAACGTATAAATTTATTTAAATCGAAATTAGAATATAAATATCTATTTTAATTATAAAAGGAATTGGAAATGGCGCGGTAGTTTGAAAATTCGATTTCAAATTTAAAATGAATGTACAGGATTCAAAATAAACTGGATTTTAGTGAAACCAAAAATATTTGAATCTGTTTGAAAATATTTTTCCAATGGATCTGAAAAATTGAAATTTCATTGCGGGAATAAGAAGTTATGCCCAGTTAAAATTCAGAATAGTCGCTATGGAAAATATAGACCTTAAAAATAGCGATTTTGCAAACGACCTTTGTTTTCGACGAGACTACTTTTTTTGGATCTGGAATGTCAAATTATCGTTGGATTCCAATTTTCATAATTTTTGGAATCAATATGTGAGCATGGTGAATTTAAACGTGTTTGGTCAATTCAGTTTGAATTTAATCGACTGGAAAATGACCGTTTTTCAAACGGTCTCCAAATTCGACGAAATTAGTTTTGTTAGGACCGTATCATCTAAACATAGCAAGATTTATTTTTCTAGAATTTTTGGAGTCAGAATGCGGCCCTGATAAATTAAAATGTGCGATAATGATTTATATTTTAATTCTGATGAAAACTGATCGTAACAGCCGAATTGGCTTGCAAAACATATGCCATTGTATTCGGAATGGGGGTGACTAGCTAGGGCCGACAGTCAGTGGGTTCGATTTGGGGTTCAGATAAAAAGTCAACTCTAAGAGAATTAAATTAAAGAATATTTTTTTTACATATACCCCCTTCATCTCCTTCCTCCCCCATTCCTATTCGGATGAACAAAAAAAGAAAAAAGAAATGCGACGAGGCGGGGAGTAGAATCACCACCGTCGCGGCCGCCTGGGCCGTTGCGCCTCCGACGCCGCCCACTCAAGGGCGCCGCCTCCCTCCTCGTCCTTCTTCTCTGCCCCCCCCCCTCTTCCTCGAACCCAAAACAGCCTAAATCTTATGAAACCCAATCCCTAGCCACTGACCCCGATGCCTACAACTGGCGCACCCCCTTCCGTCCTCTGACGAACCCTAGCATCCCTCCTTCCCCTTTAAACAGTGAGTTTTTATGATTTTGTTTTATAAAAATCTGATTTTTAACTCATATAAAGTTAGGATTTTTACATACATAAAGCTATGATTTCAATGTTTATAAAAAGATGATTTCTTTGATTTAGGAATGTAACAACCTAGAAAATCAGAGCCAATTTAAAAATTTTAATTTGTCCATTTTAATGAATTTGGAGTAATTGAAATAATTTATTTTAATTAAATAATGAGTTAGAAATAGCGCGACAGTTTAAAATTTTGAATTCGAACTTTGACTGAATGCACAGGATGCAAAATAAAATGAATTTTAGCAAAACCAAAAATATTTAAATCCGTCTAAGAATATCTTTCTAATGAATTTGAAAAATCGAAATTTCATAGCGGGAATCAAAAGTTATGGCCAGTTGAATATTCAGAATGGTCGCTATGGAATAAATATAGCCCTTGAAAATAGACATTTTGCAAACGACCTCCGTTTTTGATGAAACCGCTTTTGTTGGATCTAGGATGTCAATTTATTGCTAGGTTTCAAATTCCATAGTTTTTGGAATCAATATGTGGGTGTGGCAAAGGAAAACGTGTTTGGTTAATTTCAGTCAAATTGGATCGACCAGAAAATGGCAATTTTTCAACTGTCTCAGAATTCGACGAAATCAGTTTTGTTGGGACCGTATCATCCCAACATAGCTAGATTTATTTTTCGCGAATTTTTAGAAACAGTTTGTGGCCCTGGCAAATTAAAATGTATGTTCAAATCCAAATTTGAATGTTTTATATTTTAATTTGAAGAATAACTGACTGTAACCGTCGAATGGGCTTACTAAACATATTCCATTGTGTTCGAAATGGGGGTATATAGCTAGGGACGATAGTCGTTGGGTTTGGATTGGAGTTCGTATGGAGAAAACCCTATTTTTGAATTAAATATATAGTGGGCCAATCATATTATTTCTTTCACAATTAATTTTATAAAAAAAATCACAAAAACCCCCGCTATCCCTCTCGTCGACGACGGAAATGTGCTCCTGCGTTCCTGACCGATTTCCGGCCAATCCACGTCGAATCACACCCTGCCCTTTGGAACTTTTTGAGGCTCTCTCTCCCCACTTCAAATCAATACCTGGTACACCCTCTCTAGCTTCGTATCCATCGAGAAAGAGCTATTCAAAGTCCACCACTTCGGTTCGCCGGCACACCCTCCAGCATCCATCGAAGTGTGCCCCCTTGCCATCGATCTGAGCGCGATTCCACCCCCTACTACGTGGTGCCATCTGATTTTTGTATCGTGCAACGGTTTGTGCGATAAATCAAAACCTAGTTTGGAACTAATTTGCTGAGGTAACGACTTGGGTTTTTAATTAAAGGTTATAATACTTTTAGGTGTTGCAAATCATGATTTTCAAATAGAAATCATATCTTTTTGCTATTTTGGCGAAATTCGATGAAACAGGAGACATTGGACTCGTAGCGACGTCATCCACATTCTAGAAGAAGCTAGAACGTATTCCGAGCTCGCTACAAATTTCAGAAGGATTAAAATCTATGTGAGACTTCTAAATTCAAATATGGAATAGAAATGCGTTGTATAAATTATATGAGCGAAGTATAAATTATATATGCATTGTACACCTCATCTATGAGCGTTGTATAAGTTATATGAGCGATGTATAAATTATACATGCATTGTATAAATCATATATGTGCTGAAATGGAAATGAAAAATATTTATATACGTATATATGTATACTCCCCTCGTCCATAGACCATGGACGATATGAATTGATTGTGATTGGCGTGAAAATTGGTTGATAATGCGAATGGTTGAAAATTAATTGAAATGGGAATGGTTGGAAATAATTGTTTGCGGTTGAAAGAAATTGTTTGCGGTTGAAACAAATGGGAATTGTTGTGGAAAATTCATATGAAATAAAATTGATCTTAGATCATTTAGATAAGCCCTTTATGGAACGTCGCGAGGCCTAAGGTAGTGCGAGGAGCCGTACTCGGGACGGTGCCGGTTTTAAACCCCTTACCGTTATGCTGCCAAAATTTTCAATAATATCTATGTGTTTGAGTTATTTTCATGTGTTGAATTATATTCATGTGTCGAATAAATTGTTTAGATAATAAAAATCACATTTTTATTATGCGTATGAAGTATATGAAATATTTGTGTGTTTAATAACATTCAGGTGTTGAATAAATTCTTTGAAAGATAAAAATCGCATTTTTATCATATATATGGACAATATAAAATACTAGTGTTTTAAATAAATTGTTTTAACACCAAAAATAATATTTTTATCCTATGCATGGAGTGTTAAAAATAACCGTGTGTTGAAATAAACATTTGTCCGCTAGAAATATTTTTTTCAGCTTGGTTCCGCATATATTTACAAATGTTGAACAGGAATATGGATTAGCTGTTGAGTAAAGAATATATTTGCGTGTCCGACAAATAGGTAAGCCTTAATGAGTTGGCTGCACGATTTTATTATTATATAAACTCCTGTGAATGCCATTGGATGTGGAGTGCTGGTTGTTCTACGTGAAATAATAAACATCGCTATAGGATAGTAACAATTAATTTTAAACTACACTACATGGCATACTTCTTAAAGATAGCATACCCTATCATATACCACATAAGCATTTGGATCTTGTGTGACGAGTTTGAAGATTTACCATACAAGCGAGAGGCTTGTATGACGATGACTATATTTCAGGTTGAACTAAAGGTTGATATGGACTGTATAAAATGTAATGGTAAATTGCCAAATTAATAAAAACCTCACACAGGTCTGGAGATGACAATAAACACGTCTCTCTAGTCATTAAGGCACAAAAACCATTTATAGGGTGACGAGACTTTATTCTCTAGAGTTATGATCTATACACACTCCCCTGTGGACACCGGAATATATCACTATAAATATGTGAATGCTTTTTAGGATTTATTGGGTGCCTAATACAACCCAATAAATTTCCAAACCCCTCCCTGTTCAAAGGAGGTTATGGTGAAATTTTCTGAAATTTAAAGGCGTTAGTGTAATATTTGAAGTGAAAAGAGATACGGAAATCGTCAAATGAATTATATATATATAAATTAAATAAAACGAATAATGACGCTGCAGTTCATGTTTTGGAATCGTAATTTTAAACGATTATATCGAGAAATCCGACCATCGGATTTTCCCGAAACCGGAACCGTTGGGTTCGCTTTGGAAAAATCTTTCCAACGATATAAAATTTGTTAGGGTCCAACGGTTGGATTGTGTGAAATGTTTAATTCAAAGCTAAACAAAAATAGCGCCAGAATGAATTATATATATATATATAATTATAAATTAAATAAAACGAATAACGACGCTGTAGTTCGTGTTTTGAAATCGTAACTTTAAACGATTATATCGAGAGATCCGACCATCGGATTTTCCCGAAACCAGAATCGTTGGGTTCGCTTTGGAGAGATCTTTCCAACGGAATTAACTTTGTTAAGATCCAATGGTTAGATTTTGAGAAATGTGTAAATCAAACTTGGAGAGAAACAGCGCCAGGGCCACGTTATGGCCTGAAACATCGTTTAATTAAATGGAGCTATTTTTAAATAAATAAAAGAGCGATATATCATTATAAAATATTATAGGCGATATGGAATGGAAATAAACCGATTTTACTTGGTTTGCTTGATATTTGGTGGTTGAATGTGTTTGACATGAAAATTATATAAAGAACTGAAATGTGGATGTTGAATAATTTATCCATGGACGGGATTGATTTGAATTCTAATATATGTGAATTATTTGGAACAGCCGAGTTAATTCTCATTTCAAATAATCGATCGACGAATAAATGTCGAAGATATGAAGATGGTACAAGACCAGTGATCTTCACATCGTGTAGATTACTACTGATGCCTTTGAGATGGGTAGTTCCCTTGTCGAGGTTACAGTGGTAGTGGTCTAGACGTACTTGTTGATCGTCTTGATATGTGAGGGCCTCTCTTCCATATTGGACATATGGAACGAGGAATAAGGTGCCTCCGGTTTCGTTCAGACCCAGAACGGACTTGTAAATGGATGTGTGTCTGACATTGGAATTTATTCTGTGTTGATTGATCTCTATTAAATATATATCTGTTTGGCGGCGGAGAATTTATTCTCTTGCTTAACACCCTTCTCTGAGACGTACGAGCTCAGAGGTTATATATCGATAGAAATCAGTCGCATGGCGTGAATTGCCTGTGTGGCATGCGGATATGCAGTGATCAAGGGTTTTGATGAAAAGCAGAGTCTTGTGGTTGATGATCAAAGCACAGCCTTAAAGGGCATAACATTGTGTATGGCATTAATCCGCGAGCCTCACACCACGGTATGAGTCAAAAACGGGATTGTGACTGCAGGGAGTGCACGACGTTTCTTTCTAGCTATGGATGGTGTCAGCAAGCCCTGACATTATTATATTTTTACCTTTGTGGTTGTTGGAATGCAAGGCGCCTCGGTTATATCGATCTCTAAGGAGCCAATGGATAGGTCCGATAGGACCGGGAAATGTGTGTTCATGAATAATCAATCCTCAAACGTAAGAGAGGATCGACCCTGAAGATCCAAGGATTCTCTGCAGGGAATCCTGAGGCATTCACTAGAGTGTCTCGAAGCGGTGAGGAGCCATCCCTGGTCTCGACTCATGATGGAATCCAAACTTCCAATACGAAATTACAGATTTGATTGTAACTTATATATGGCGACATGATATATGGTACCCATGCCATCTAGGATTGATATTTATGATTAAATTTGCTTTTGAAACATATATGCACTAGTAATAATATCAAACGATTTTTCTTTACATGTATTAAGCATATTTTGGCCATTATAAGGTACAACTCTATCCTCCGATTTGCGTTGCATTGTGTGATGGGACTTGAGTCTTATAACGGCTCCATTTTTTTATAAAAAGCATTGTGTTGTACAAAAGATTTACTTTATTTCATGCACTGGTAATCACTGGAGTAAACCCGTTCCGCGAAAGTGGCATGGTCCTATGATTTGCCTAGTTATTGTTGTTTAACCAGTTAAGTAGGTTTCTCATACCAGTCCCATGACTGACTCGTAGTTTGTTTCACTTTGCAAACTCGGGTGCCCTTATTTTCATAATGGCAGCCTAGTGACAGGTGATAGGTTATATTTTGACTTTTGCACTACAACATGGAATGCACCTTTTGGCTTGTATGGCGAAGACTAGATATCTCAGTATTTTGGCTATTTGATATTCTGCCATCATTATCATATGCATATGATTCCGCTTATCACGATGTAGACAGATTTACTTCTATTATATACTCTATGATGTATATGTCCCAGTGATCTTGATGTAGACTGATCATTTCCTTTTATGCACTATGTTGTATCCTGCAATGTGCTACTCTGATGTTATTACATATTATGATTCCGCTATCATATTGATGTAAATTATTCCATTTTCTGTTTATGCTATTATCTGTTCTCTGCTAATGATGATTAATGTGTTATATTCCAATGATTATCCCTAATTCCGTGACACGGGGTTTTGGGATTGTCACAGGTGGTATCAGAGCTTTGGTTAATCTTAGTTCTAGAATTAAACACATTAAACACCTCATCAAAATAGAATTTGTAGTGTTCTAAGGCGAGTAGCTCATTAGAGATAGGATTAATAATGTCCTAGAATGAGCTAAGCAAAATAACAAAATAACTTGATCAGTACATCGTTATTTTTTCATATATTCTTCTGCTTTTACTATATCTTAAAATTATCATTTCTCTGGGCTTAACTCTTTTCTTGCTTGTACAGAACTTGACTTAGATGGCTACCCGAGCAGCTAGAGCTAGAGGAGGCTGAGGAGGAGGGCGGGGAAATATCCCCGTTGTCCCAAAGCCTTTGATTGAGCCACCACTGCCCCCGCAACAGTTTGATTTAGACCGAGTGGGAAAGACATATAAGAGTCTTGTAGGCAAGCCATTCTCGGGCACCGGTATTGCAATTGAAGCCTTGGGTTGGTTGAAAACATGTGAGTAGATCTTCAGGCGCATAGGCCTTGAGGATCTTTAGGAAAAGCTTTATGGGTGCTTGGCTATTGGAAGACGAGGCCCAACTATGGTAGGAAGCCATCACCTTGAATGAGGAAGAGGTAGTGAAGACATGGAATGAATTCAAAACACTGTTCAAAGAGAAGTTCGTTCAAGAGCAAGAGATGGAGCGCTTGCATGATGAGTTTGCCAATCTCCAATAAGGAGATCGCACCATCCAGGAGTACCTCAACAGGTTCACTCAGCTATCCCGCTACGCTCCAAAGCTTGTTCAGACTGTTAAGGCGAACAATAAGAGGTTCATACATGGACTTCAATGTAGGTATCAGGATAGGGAAATGAGCCACGTTAACCTTACATTCACTGAGATGGTGGATATGGAATGCAATTATGAGAGCCTGGATATGAGGAACATGCAAATAGACCGTGCCAAGAATCAAGAGGGAAACAAGCGCAAGACTTTCGAAAGGCAACATGAATCCAGCAACACAGTATCAAATGCCAAGCCACAAACAAATAGGCCACCCAGGGGATGTTGTTACAACTGCGGTTAAGCTGGCCATTAATCCAATGTATGCACCGCTCCGAAGCGGTAGAAGACCACCCAAGCAAGCTCGAGTCAGAATTCTGGTGATAGGCGAGAGTGTTTCAACTATCATCAAAAGGGGCATATCAAGACCAATTACCCATTGCTGAAGAATTCACAGGTTGCACATGTATTTGACGGGGTGAACCCGCCAGCTGCTACTCCGGGAGCAGGTAAACCCGATGTTTTGGGAGGTACCCTTACTATTAAAAATATTCCTGTTTCCGTATTATTTGACACTGGTGCATCACAAAGTTTTATTGCAAGTGACACTGTTAAAAAGTTAAAGTTAAAATTAAGAAAGCTTAAAGAATTAGTTAGAGTTCATAATCCGATAGGAGGATCTATTGTTCTCAGCCTATGTTGTAGAGTGCCGGTTTCTTATTCTTGTTACAAGTTTTCTTTTGATCTGATCGTCATGAACTTTTCCGAATTTGATATCATACTTGGACTGGATTTGTTAACCAAATACGAGGCCGAAGTAAGATGTGCCGAAAGAGAAGTAAGGACTAAAACAAAGCTCGGGCATATTACTATACCAGGCCGTGGCTCAGAAACCGATAGGAAAGAGTTTTGATCTGCGCTAGAAGTTATTCCCACTTTGTTAGAGAAGATTCCTGTCATTAAAAACTATGCGGATGTGTTTGAAGAAGTAGAAAGCTTACCTCCGCAGAGAGAAATTGAATTCAGGATCTTTCTAATTCCGAATGCCAGGCCAGTAGTACATTCAATTCGAAGAAGGACATTAAAAGAAAAAGAAGAATTGGGTGATTAAACTCATCAATTGCTATGGAAGGGTCTGATCAGACCTAGCTTTTCTAATTGGGGTGCAGCCGTAGTGTTTGTTCCTAAGTCAGACGGTACTCTCCGATTGTTTGTTGATTACCGAGACCTCAACAAACAGACGCTCAAGAACAAATATCCATTACCCCGCATCGATGATTTGTTGGATCAATTGAATGGAGCGCGAGTATTTTCCAGAATGGACCTAGCTACAGGTTTCCATCAACTGAGAATTGCTGAAGAATGTGTTCCTTTGACAGCTTTCAGAGGTCCAGACATAGTTTATGAGTGGTTAGTAATGCCGTTCGGCTTGTGTAATGCTCCATCTTACTTCGTCGACCTAATGAAAAGAGTGTTCAGAGAAATCTTGAATAAATTTGTTCTGGTATTCATCGATGATACTTTAATCTACTCCAAGTCAGAAAGCGAGCATGAAAACCATTTAGAACAAGTATTGGGAATTCTGAGAAAGAACGTCTTCAAAGTTAAATTCTCTAAATATATCTTCTGGAAATATGAAGTGAAGTTCCTTGGCCACGTTGTGTCAAAGAAAGGAATTTCTATAGATCCAAGTAAAATTACAGCAATTCAAGAATGGAAGCAACCTACTACACCTAGAGAAGTTCGAAGTTTTCTGGGATTGGCTAGTTATTATCGGAAATTTGTCAAGGATTTTTCGAAGATATCTGGTTCATTAACAAAGCTTACAAAGAAGCACGAAAGATTTAAGTGGACTCTAAAATGTGAGGAAGCTTTCTAGGAACTGAAATTAAAATTGACAACCGCTCTAGTATTATCCATTATCGATGGCAATCAGAATTTGACGGTCTAGACGGATGCTTCTATTAGAGGTCTTGGTGCAATATTAATGTAAAGAGGCCAAGTAGTCACTTATGCTAGCCGTCAGTTGAAGCCACATGAGAAGAATTATGCAACTCATGATCTTGAATTATTTGCCATCGTGTTTGCTATGAAAATATGGAGGCACTATCTACTGGGTGAGAAATTTTAATTATATACTGATCATCAATCATTGAAGTATTTATTCACCCAGAAAGACTTGAATATGAGACAATAGCATTGGCTAGAATTTCTTGCAGCATATGATCTAGATATTTTGTATACGCCGGGAAAAGCCAATGTGGTAGCGGATGCGCTTAGCAGAAAACCGCAATCATCACCAATCTTATAATTACGCCTTCATTGATTGATAAAATATCTGCTCTTCAGAAGGATGATCACTTCATTCAGAGGATCAGAGAGAGAATTCAGAAAGGCGATCTTTCGAGTTTTCAGATTCATAATGAAGGGGTTCTGAGGTTAAAAGGCCGAATGTGTGTTCCGAACGTTTCTGAACTCCGGAGAGGAGTATTGGATGAGTGTCACAACTCTAAACTTAGTATCCATCCAGGGGTGAGCAAAATGTATAATGATATCAAACGCACCTTTTGGTTGAGGTCCATGAAGAGGGACATTTCTTTATATGTTAGCAGGTGCTCTACTTGCCAGCAAGTCAAAAGCGACCAACAGAAACTGGCAGGATTGTTGCAATCGTTGGAAATTCCAAATTGGAAGTGGGAAAAAATTTCCATGGATTTCATAGATGGTTTGCCCCGAACCAGGAAAGGAAATGACAGTATTTAGGTGATCGTAGATCGTTTCACGAAGGCCGCTCATTTTATACCTTTCAGGTCAAATAGAACCGCTCAAAGTCTAGCACAGATTTATTTCAAAGACATCATTAAACTGCATAGAGTCCCCATCAGTATTGTCAGTGATAGGGACCCAATCTTTGCTAGTAAATTCTAGGAAGCATTCCAAACAGAATTGGGAAAGAAGCTGAATCTAAGCACCGCCTATCATCCTAAAAAAGATGGACAAACTGAGAGGGTGAACCGTATACTTGAAGATTTACTAAGGGCTTGTGTTATAGATTTTGGCGGATCATGGGAAGACCACATGCATTTGGCTGAATTCTCGTACAAAAACAGTTATCAAGCGAGCTTGACAATGTCACCATTCGAAGCCTTATACGGTAGACCATGTAGATCTCCCGCATGTTGGGTAGAACCTGGAAACCGAGTTGTATTGGGTCCCGATATGATTCGTGAAGCTTCTGACAAAGTCGATTTCATCAAGAAACGATTACAAACAGCTCAAAGCCGACAGAAAAGTTATGCCGATTCTAGAAGAAGAGATTTAGCATTTGTTGTTGGTGATTATGTTTATTTGCGAGTTTCTCCGATGAGAGGAGTAGTCCGATTCAGTAAAACTGGGAAGTTGGCACCTAGATTTATTGGTCCATTTCTTATACTTGAACGAATTGGAACTCTTACTTATAAGGTTCAATTACCTGATCGGTTGCCTGGAGTATATGACATGTTTCACGTATCTCAACCCCGAAAGCATGTGCATGATCCAGATCTAGTTGTAGAAGAAGCAACGCAACAGGACTTGGAAATTACTCTAGAATTAGCAGTCAGAAGAGAGCCGATAAAGATTATTGCCAAATAAACTAAAGAGCTAAGGAACAAAAAGGTTCATTTAGTTAAAGTGCAGTGGAGATCATAGAGACTGTACTTGGGAGACCGAGGAAAGCATTAAGCAAGCTTTTCCCAATTGCAGATTGAACATCTCTGACTAACTCCGGTGCAAGGTACATTTACAATACTTTGCATTTTCGTTTTGTTTCCTACTTTACTGTTGTTTCCTTTTCGGGGACGAAAAGTCTTAAGTGGGGGAGATTGTAACAACCCGGAAAATTAGATCCAATTTAAATTTTTTAATTTGGCTATTTTAATGAATTTGTAGTAATTGAAATAATTTATTTTAATTAAATAATGAGTTAGAAATAGGGTGGCAGTTTAAAGATTTGAATTCGAACTTTAACTGAATGTACATGATGCAAAATAAAAGGGATTTTAGCGAAACTAAAAATATTTAAATTTGTTTAAGAATATCTTTCTAACGAATCTGAAAAATCGAAATTTCACAGCGGGAATCAAAAGTTATGGCCAGTTGAATATTCAGAATGGTCGTTATAGAATAAATATAGCCCTTGAAAATTGACATTTTGCAAACGACCTCCGATTTTTACGAAACCACTTTTGTTGGATCCGGGATGTCAATTTATTGCTAGGTTTCAAATTCCATAATTTTTAGAATCAATATGTGTGCATGGCAGAGGAAAACGTGTTTGGTTAATTTCAATCAAATTGGATCGACCAGAAAATGGCCTTTTTTCAAAGGTCTCAGAATTCGACGAAACCATATCGTCCCAACATAGCTAGATTTATTTTTCGGGAATTTTTAGAATCAGTATGTGGCCCTGGCAAATTAAAATGTACGTTCAAATCCAAATTTGAATGTTTTATATTTTAATTTGAAGAATAACTGACTGTAATAGTCGAATGGGCTTACGAAACATATTCCATTATGTTCGGAATGGGGGTATTTAGCTAAGGGTGACAGTCATTGGGTTTGGATTGGAGTTCATATAGAGAAAACCCTATTTTTGAATTAAATATATAGTAGGCCAATCATATCATTTCATTCATAATTATTTTTATAAAAAAATTTCAAAAAATCCCCACTATCCCTCTCGTCGACGACTGAAACGTGCTCCTCCATTCCCGACCGATTTCCAGCCAATCCACGTCGAATCACACCCTGCCCCTTTGGAGTTTTTTGAAGCTCTCTCTCCCCTCTTCAAATCAATACCTGGTACACCCTCTCTAGCTTCGTATCCATCGAGAACGAGCTCTTCAAAGTCTGCCACTTCTGTTCGCCGCCACGCCCTCCATCCTCCGTCTAAGTGGGCCCCCTTGCCATCGATATGAGCGCAATTCCACCCCTTACGACATGGTGCCATCTGATTTTGGTGTCATGGAACGGTTTGTGCGATAAATCAAAACCTAGTTTGGAACTAATTTGCTGAGGAAACGACCTGGGTTTTTAATTAAAGGTTATAACACTTTTAATTGTTGCAAATCATGATTTTCAAATAAAAATCATATCCTTTTGCTATGTTGACGAAATTCGATGAAACAAGAGACATCGGACTCGTAGCGACGTCATCCACATTCTAGAAGAAGCTAGAACTTATTCTGAGCTCGCTACAAATTTCAGAAGGAATAAAATCGATGTGAGACTTCTAAATTCAAATATGGAATGGAAATGCGTTGTATAAATTATATGAGCGAAGTATAAATTATATATGCGTTGTACATCTCATGTATGAGTGTTGTATAAGTTATATGAGCGATGTATAAATTATACATGCGTTGTATAAATCATATGTGTTGAAATGGAAATGAAATATATTTATACATGTATATATATATATATATACTCCCCTCATCCACAGACCATGGACGATATTAAATGATTGTGATTGGCGTGAAAATTGGTTGATAATGCGAATGGTTGAAAATTAGTTGAAATGCGAATGGCTGGAAATAATTGTTTGTGGTTGAAAGAAATTATTTGTGGTTGAAACAAATGGGAATTTTTGTGGAAAATTCATATGATATGAAACTGATCTTAGATCATTTAGATAAGCCCCTTATGGAACGCCGCGAGGCCTAAGGTAGTGCGAGGAGCCGTACTCGGGACAATGCCGGTTTTAAACCCCCTACCGTTATGCTGCCGAAATTTTCAGTAATATCTATGTGTTTGAATTATTTTCATGTGTTGAATTATATTCATGTGTCGAATAAATTGTTTAGATAATAAAAATCACATTTTTATTATGTGTATGAAGTATATGAAATAGTCGTGTGTTGAATAACATTTAGGCGTTGAATTAATTCTTTGAAAGATAAAAATCGCATTTTTATCATATATATGGACTACATAAAATACTAGTGTTTTAAATAAATTGTTTTAACACCAAAATAACATTTTTATCCTATGTATGGAGTGTTAAAAATAACCTTGTGTTGAAATAAACATTTGTTCGCTAGAAATATTATTTTTAGCTTGGTTCTGCATATATTTAGAAATGTTGAACATGAATATGGATTAGCTGTTGAGTAAAGAATATATTTGCGTGCCCGACAAATAGGTAAGCCTTAATGAGTTGGCTGCGCGATTTTATTATTATATAAACTCCTGTGAATGCCATTGGATGCGGAGTGCTGGTTGTTCTATGTGAAATAATAAATGTCGCCATAGGATAGTAACAATTAATTTTGAACTACAATGCATGGCATACTTCTTGAAGATAGCATACCCTATCATATACCACATAAGCATTTGGAGCTTGTGTGACGAGGTTGAAGATTTACCATACAAGAGAAAGACTTGTATGGCGATGACTATAATTCAGGTTGAATTGAAGATTGATATGGACTGTATAAAATGTGACGGTAAATTGCCAGATTAATGAAAACCACACACGGGTCTGGAGATGACAATAAACATGTCTCTCTAGTCATTAAGGCACAAAAACAATTTATAGGGTGACGAGAATTTTTCTCTGGAGTTATGATCTGTACAAACTCCCCTGTGGTTACCGGAATATATCACTATAAATATGTGAATGCTTTTTAGGATTTATTGGGTGCCTAATACAGCCCAATAAATTTCCAAACCCCTCCCCGTACAAAGGAGGTTATGGCGAAATTTTCTGAAATTTAAAGGCGTTAGTGAAATATTTGAAGTGAAAAACGATATGGAAATCGTCAAATGATTATATTTATATATATATATAAAAATATTAATTAAATAAAATGAATAACGGTGCTGCAGTTCATGTTTTGGAATCGTTATTTTAAACGATTATATTGAGAAATCCGACCATTGGATTTTCCCGAAACCGGAACCATTGGGTTCGCTTTGGAAAAATCTTTCCAACGATATAAAATTTGTTAGGATCCAACCGTTGGATTGTGTGAAATGTTTAATTCAAATCTGAATAAAAACAATGCCAGAATGAATTATATTTTTATATATATATAAATATAAATTAAATAAAACGAATAACGTCGCTGTAATTCGTGTTTTAAAATCGTAACTTTAAACGATTAAATCGAGAAATCCGACAATCGGATTTCCCCGAAACCGGAACCGTTGGGTTCGCTTTGGAGAGATCTTTCCAACAGAATTAACTTCATTAAGATCCGACGGTTAGATTTTGAGAAATGTGTATATCAAACTTGGAGAAAAACAGCGCCAGGGCCACGTTATGGCCTGAAACATCGTTTAATTAAATGGAGCTATTTTTTAATAAATAAAAATAGCGATATATCGTTATAAAATATTATAGGCAATATGGAATGGAAATAAACCGATTTTACTTGGTTTGCTTGATATTTGGTGGTTGAATGTGTTTGACATGAAAATTATATAAAGAACTGAAATGTGGATGTCGAATAATTTAACCATGGACAAGATTGATTTGAATTCTAATATACGTGAATTATTTGAAAAGGCCGAGTTAATTTTAATTTCAAATAATTGATCGATGAATAAATGTCGAAGATATGAAGACGACACAAGAACGATGATCTTCACATCGTGTAGATTACTACTGATGCCTTTGGGATGGGTGGCTTCCTTGA
Source organism: Allium sativum (assembly GCA_030737875.1). NCBI lineage: Eukaryota > Viridiplantae > Streptophyta > Magnoliopsida > Asparagales > Amaryllidaceae > Allium > Allium sativum. The sequence continues at coordinate 705,288,250 of CM060916.1, read as the reverse complement.
CAAGGTTACAGTGGTAGTGGTCTGGACGTACTTGTTGATCGTCCGGATGTGCGAGGGCCTCTCTTCCGTATTGGACATATGGAATGAGGAATAAGGTGCCTTCGGTTTCGTTCAGACCCAGAACGGACTTGTAAATGGATGTGTGTCTGACATTGGATTTTATTTTGGGTTGATTGATCTCTATTAAATATATATCTGTTTGGCAGCGGAGAATTTATTCTCTTGCTTAACACCATTCTCTGAAACGTACGAGCTCAGAGGTTATATATCAATAGAAATCAGTCGCATGGCGTGAATTGCCTATGTGGCATGCGGAGATGCAGTGATCAAGGCTTTTGTTGAAAAGCAGAGTCTTGTGGTTGATGATCAAAGCACGGACTTAAAGGGCATAGCATTGTGTATGGCGTTAATTCGCGAGCCTCACACGTCGGTATGAGTAAAAAACGGGATCGTGACTGCAGGGAGTGCACGGCGTTTCTTTCTAGCTTTGGGTGGTGTCAGCATTTTACAAGCCCTGACATTATTATATTTTTACCTTCGTGGTTGTTAGAATGTGAGGCGCCTCGGTTATATCGGTCTCTAAGGAGCCGATGGATAGGTCCGATAGGACCAGGAAACGTGTGTTCAGGAATAACCAATCCTCAAACGTAAGAGAGGACCGGCCCTGAAGATCCAAGGGTTCTCTACGGGGAATCCTGAGGCATTTGCTAGAGTGTCTCGAAGCGGTGAGGAGCCATCCCTGGCCTCGACTAATGATGGAATCTAAACTTCCAATACGAAATTACGGATTTGATTGTAACTTATATATGGCGATATGATATATGGTACCCATGCCTTCTAAGATTGATATTTATGACTGAATTTGCTTTTGAAACATATATGCACTAGTAATAATATCAAATGATTTTGCTTTACACGTATTAAGCATATTTTAGCCATTACAAGGAATTACTCTATCCTCCGGTTTGCGTTGCATTGTGTGATGGGACTTGAGTCTTATAACTGCTCGATTTTTTTATAAAAAGCATTGCGTTGTTCAAAAGATTTACTTTATTTCATGCACTGGCAATCACTAGAGTAAATTCATTCCGCGAAAGTGGCGTTGTCCTATGATTTTCCTAGTTATTGTTGTTTAACCAGTTAAGTAGATTTCTCATACTAGTGTCATGACTGACTCGTAGTTTGTTTCACTTTGCAAACTCGGGTGCCCTTATTTTCACACGGGCAGCCTAGTGACAGGTGATAGGTTATATTTTGACTTTTGCACTGCAACATGGAGTGCACCTTTTGGCTTGTATGGTGAAGACTCGATATCTCAGTATTTTGGCTATTTGATATTCCGCCATCAGTATCTTATGTATATGATTCCTCTTATCGTGATGTAGACAAATTTACTTCTATTATGTACTCTATGATGTATATGTTCCAATGATCTTGACGTAGACTGATCATTTCCTTTTATGCACTAAGTTGTATCCTACACTGTGCTACTCTGATGTTATTACATATTACGATTCTGCTGTCATATTGATGTAAATTATTCCATTTTCTATTTATGCTATTATCTGTTCTCTGCTAATGATGATTAATGTGTTATATTCCAATGATTATCCCTAATTCCGTGACACGGGGTTTTGGGATCGTCACAAGGAAACTATGATTTCATTGTTTATATAAATATGATTTACATGAGTTGAAAAATATGATTTCTTAGATTAGAAAATAGAGATTTTTCATGTTAGGAAAATGAGATTTTTCATGTTAGGAAAATAAGATTTTTCATGTTAGAAAAATGAGATTTTTCATGTTAGAAAAATAAGATTTTTCATATTAGAAAGATAAGATTTTTCATGTTAGAAAGATATGATTTTTCGTACAATAAGAATATGATTTTCTATGTTGTGAAAATATGATTTTTAAGCGATATAAAAATATAATCTTTTATATACTATTGCGATATAAAAATATAATCTTTTATATACATGTAGCGATATAAAAATATAATATTTTATATACATGTAGCGATATAAAAATATAATCTTTTATGTACATGTAGCGATATAAAAATATAATCTTTTATGTACATGTAGCGATATAAAAATATAATTTTTTCCATATAAGTAGCGTTATAAAAATATGACTTTTATTACATAAGTAACATTATAAAAATATGATTTTTATTACATAAGTAGCATTATAAAAATATGGTTTTAAATATATATATATATATAGACAGGTTTAAAAATGCGATTTTTAAATATATAAGCCTCATATTAAAAATGTGATTTTTACTATGAACAGTGTGAAAAAGATTGCGTTGGAATTTTGGCCAAATCCAGACTGTTTAGAAATTCAGAAACGAAACTGGAGGAGTGGATCCCAATGGTGAGAACTTCTCACTTTAATTTATTTTCTAGTTAAAAATATATACTAGGATGCAGACGGTGCTTAGTAGCACCCGACACCTTTGTTTGAAACCATGTTTGTTTGGTTGTTTGGTTGATTAGATTATTTGGTTGAATTTGGTTTGGGAAATGAAATGAATTGATTAGAATTGTTATGTACATGGCGCGATCCATTAGTAGGCGAGGGATAAGGCTAGACCTTATTCCGGTTCTAGTATCGCGCCGTTATGCTGCCGAAATTTTCTAAAAATATCACTTTTATTGTATAAATGAATTGTACAAAATATTCATGAGTTGAAATAAATATTTTATAGTTAAAAATATAATTTTTAATGTGTATATGAATTAAATAAATATTTATTTACAAATCGGACGATTTGGTTATGTACACACATTTAACTGATATGGATTGGGACGATATATTTTACACATCGCCCAACTGCACAAATAATAATCAGTGTTTGTTGTTTGAAAACCCCACACGGGTATTGGGATGATAATGGACATACACTAATCCCAATATTTATTTGTATGTCAATTGATGGGTTGACAGGCTATTGTAAACGTTAATTATATTTAACTCTTATGTAGTTGTGTAATGCACTCTGGATAATGGTTGATTGTGTTTGATTTTTGTGGTGTACATGTGTGTATGAAATCCATATAAATAAAATTATATGTTAATTGACTGTGTCTGATTCCAATTTGGAAGGAATGAATATTTTAAAATAACGAATATTTTAAAATGGCGAATAAGGAATATTTTAAAATAATATATTTTTTAAAATAATATTCAATAATGGATCAAAATATGATTTTGATGTCCGATTAGGGATGGACACGAAAATATTTAAATATATAAAGTCATGTTGATTAGATTAACGCCATTTTGACGTGAATGATATTTATATCGATTCTATTCATTATTATAATGAATATCGAAAAGGAAGTGATTTCAAAATCTAATGTTTTGAAAATATTATCATATATATATTAATGATACGAAATATTCAATTTTGATTTAAAATTGAATATGAAGTAGAAATCGTTTTGAAAACGAATTTAAAACGATTTATAAAATACATTTTAAATGGAAACCGACGAAATATATATAACATATATATATATATATATATTATATTTAATGGCCTGAATAGAACACGCCGCGCCGCGACAGTTCGCTAATTTCGACCATTGATTTCGAGTGGACATTACGGGAGATCCGACCGTCGGATTCTCCTAAAACCAGAACCGTTGGGTTCGTATAGAAAAAAGCTTTCTAATGAATACAAGAAAATTGAAATCTAATGGCTGGATTTGGAATTATGTCCAAATCAAATTTGGAAAAGGTCGCTGTAAGTGCAGTTCGATGACCATTTATGGAAATCGACTGTACGGGCCTTGATAAAATTATAAAAAATATCAGTAACTTGTGTAAAATCATAATAAATGATTTGCAAAGAATTTGGGTGAAAAATTCCACGTTTGTAAAGAAAAAAAAATATTTTTATCAAAATGAACTAGTTATTAACTATATTTAAAATCCAATAATTTTTAAATAAAATAAATTGGATTTGTGAATGGATTTAATATAACCAGAATTTCCAATATATGAATTGGAATGGATTTGAATCGAAATCATCTTTGAAATATTTCGATATTGGACTCCGTGATTATACGGATATTGTTATGTAAATTTGGAAGATATATTTTATATCGTTATTTCCAATATGATATTTGTTGGTTTCAGAATTTGATATTGAATATAAGTTGATATAATTTTTACTCAGAGCCTTGTAATTAATATCAAATGGGATTTCAGGTTAGTCGTGAATGGTGTCTTCATTAACACTGTTCTTAAACCCAGTTGAGGAAAGAATAAATCATTTTAGTAAGATTTAGTTAAATTTTCCAATTAATTAATATTTAATTGGAATTGAATGAAAGAATTGGATTTTGGGTTTATCGTGAATGGTTTCTTCATTAACACTGTTCTTAAACCCCATGTGAAAAGAATAAGTCTTTTAAATAAGATTATTGGAGTTTCCAGTTATATTTAGTAACTGGAATAAATGGAATGTGAATTGGGTTTATTGTGAACTGTGTTTTTAACGACATTCGTTCTTTAACCCGATTTACAGTGAAATGTGATTTGGAATTTATAAATATTTTAATTAAGATTTTGGAAATTTTCCAAAGTGAAGTTTTCCAATTTAATACAATAAATTGGAATGGAATTCGATTGGATAATAATCGAAGTGAGCTTCTGTGGAGGAAGACGGTTAATATATATGGAATTTAAAAGGCTTTTCCATTATTCCACTTATATTATTGGTTGGATACAGAAGTTTATATCAATTATATATATTGATTTGTTTTCCGTGAAGATTCCATAATTAATGGAATGGGATTTTGGGTTTATCATGAACTGTGTTTTAAATGATATTAGTTCTTTAACCCAGTTAAAGATGAGATTAATTTCTTTACTTTAAATAATCATTAGGCAATGTTATTTTAGATTAAAATTGAATTGGAGTTTTAATGAATCTTTAATTAGATTGAAAAAGAGAATGTGATAATTTAAATTATCAAATTCGGGAAATGATCGAGAATGGAGTAGCACCAGTTTTACCCTAAGCGATAGTTAAATCTTTAATTAGATTTGAACATGAAATGGTAATTAGCTTTACCAATAACACCATGGTGTTAGATATGGAGTATTACCAGTTTTTCTCCATGGGATAAATAGGTTGGGATTGGTAAATTAAACAAATAATTACTTCGGTCAGACTCACTAATCCCGACTAGTTTGGATAAACCTTAAATTGGTTTGAATTGATATCCAATGGAAGATTAAAGAATAAATTTAAAGAATTTATCTTTGATAAAATTAATGGGAACCTTTCCCAAAGGATATGAATATTTAAATAAAAGAATATTAAGAATTGGAATGAGGCGTATGTTGTGTTTTTATAGCACTTGTTTATTATATACACGAGTTATTCGAAAAGACCGGGTTTTTCCCATTCTGAATAACTGAATCGGCGATGAGTCGACGATGAAGACGGTGGTTGAAGACCGCAGGTCTTCACATCGTTTGGATAATTACTGATGTCTTGATTGGGCCATCCAAGACGAGATAATAAGTGGTGATAGTCCAGACGTACTTGGAGTTCGACCGGATACGCGAGGGCCTCTCTCCTGTATTGGACATATGGGACGAGGAATAAGGTGCCTTTGATTTCGTTCAGACCCAGAACAAACTTGTAAATGGATGTGTGTCTGACATTGGATTTCATTCTGTGTGTGTAACACCCCGTAATTTGAACATAAAAATTCAAAAATTAAAGTATACTTAATTAAGTGAAATGGGTTGCGCAGAGAAATATATATATTGATATATATATATATATATATATTTGAAAATTAAATAAATAAATATGCAAAAATGTTCAAAACAGCGAATAAGGAGAGGGGAATAACCGAACCGGCCGATTTTTGAGGTCGACTAGGGGTTAATCCAGGGTGTTTGGCTGTCAACCCGTGAGCCGATTCGCTCAAATGCAGATTTTGCATTTGAATGGTTCTCATGGTTCAGCTTTAATCTAAAGGCCCTAGATGGTTCCTACACTTGACTTCTTCCCCAAGACATGCTTTGATGGCTTGGATTGAATCTAGGGTTAATCCTATGGCTAATACTATCCTAATCCTCTATAAAAAGACCCCTAAACCTAGCCTAAATCACCATTATTCAATCCTACAACTAAACTATGTCAAATTTGTTCCTCTCATGGCCTCCACTCTCATGCTAAAATTCCTAAGCCTATTTCTATGAGAGATTGTGAGTTCATGCAAGTGCTTTCAAACTTGTATGAGTGTTCTTAGTTTGCATTCAAGTCAAGTTGCAACATTTCTATTTCAAAGCAAGGATTTTTATTGATTTGGCGCAAGGGTTTTTTCAATTGGGGCTTTCATATTTTGGTGCTTGCATAAGGGCTTCGTCTCAATCTTTATAATAAATATTCATTTGTGTCTTCATAGCGTAGTAAGCCCTTTTCTACTTTCTTTTTATTGAACTCTAAAGTTAAATGAATGATGCAAGTTTGGTTGATCATTATATGCAAGTTTGGTTGATCATTATATGCAAGTTTGGTTGATCATTATGCAAGTTATGTATGACACATGTTGCCATGTTATGCAAGTTTGGGTTGATCATGTCATCATGTTATGGAAGTTTGGGTTGATCATGTTATCATGTTATGCAAGTTTGGGTTGATCATGTTATCATGTTATGCAAGTTTGGGTTGATCATGTTATCATGTTATGCAAGTTTGGGTTGATCATGTTATCATGTTATGCGAGTTAAACTTGAGTTTATGACCTTAAAGCTTCAAGCTTTATGTTAAAGGTTGCATTTTGGCAACATGAAAGTTATCATATCCCTTATGATAACTTGCATGTGAGGCCAAATGCGAACTTCTAGCAACTTCTACATGTTATTTATCACCATGTATCACTCATATGCTAAGTTTGGTTTTATGCATGCTTTTGAAGCCTAATAATGCAATACGCAAGTATATGAACATATGTACATCTCATATGCCACCATGTTAAACTTGTGGCTTCAACACCTTTTTGTCCTGATTATGCCAAGTTCCCTATTTTATCCTTTATGCGTTGTTGCGATTATGTAAACGATGGGATTACGTTGGGGTTGGGTAACATAATGACATGAACATGGTTTTTATAACATAACGTGATATGTTAACTTGTAATTATGTTTTGGAAACATAATGGACATGACACTTAGAAAATATGAGTGTGGCCAAGTCGAGGTTGGGTTGAGTTTGTAGCATAAATCTACCCGGACCTGCCCGGCTTAACTAGTGGCTACAAACAATAGGACCCAATGTGAGAAGTTGGTCATGTTGTGCACGAACCCGAGGTTAGACCAGGTTGTGGTGTAAAGCTACCCGGACCCTCCCGGCTTAACTAGTAACCACAACAAGGTCTAATGTGAGAGGTTAAAGCACATTAAGTTAATGAATGCCTCCTGATTAGGGTTAAGTCATGGTCCACTTAATACTTAACTAATTTGGGCTTGATGGATTAATCGAGGTTAAGTCAGGAGCCTTGGGTACTCTTAACCAATTTAATCCACGTGTGGATCGGGTTAACCACATTTAACCCGTTAATAAACCCTAGTTGCTTGGTCCTTTTCAGCAGTAACCTCCTTGGTAGTATCATAAGACCCTAGGACTAGGCTAGGGTGGGGCACGATTACTGGGCTGATTGTAAGAGACCAAAAGAGACGGCTGAATGATGCCCCGGTTGTTCAGGCGGACCATGGTCGTGCACATTAAGTCCGGAGTTGAACACGGGCACCGGTAGGTTTGGACTGTGCATCATGGTATGGTGTCAGAGGGTTACACCATAGGGCCTGATACACCCTAGGGTGGACCCTGCACAGTCAACTACATTACTTGATTAAGCCGCATGACACCGACACTTGACGAGTTAGGCTTACAGGGAGCCGATCGACTAGACCGAGTAGTTGGACCTTGATTTAGGTCACCTCATGATGTTGGGCCAAGCTTGGGCCAAGGGATCAATTCTTGTTTTTACTTGACATGTTAGAATGCTAGTACACCCGTGGTGCAAAACTTAACCTTAATTATGCGATGACACCTTTATCTATCTTGTTAGTTAATCATCATGCCAGTATGTTGTTATCCTTATGTTCATCTCAGCTTCTCATGCCAGTTAACTTTACTAGTTCATAGACAGATAGTAGTAGGGCTTACCAGTCTTTTTGACTGACCTGTTTTCTTTCGCCTCTTTTCTTCCGTTCCCCCCCCTCAGTTTCTCAGGGTGGGAACATTGCAGCTTAGCTTGGATCTTTATAGCTTGCTTACTGGATTTGCTCATGTACGGTTTTGGACATTGAGCTAGCTATGGTTTATCACTTCATTTTGGGTATAGTACTTTACGTATTTCAGTTTTTCAGTTTATGCTTTTATCTAGACTTTGTTGTTGGAAAATAATGACTAAGTACATTGTTGTAACATGACTATGGTTTTGAAATGCTGAGTTTTATCCGCTGCTTTACTACTCTGTTTTACTTATATGTTCTGTCTTGTGATATCTGCATGCATGTTTACCTTGTTTAACGCCCCTCCAAAGCTAATGTCCTTGCAAGAGTGGCATTGGCGGAGGTGGGGTGTTTACAGTGTGATTGATAGACATCAGTTGCATGGTGTGAATTTCCTGTGTGGCATGCTGAGATGCAAATGATCAAGGCTTCAATTGAAAAGCAGAGTCTTGTGGTTGATGATCAAAGCATGACTTTAGTATAGCATAGCTTTGTGAAACTCCCCACCTCCGTTAAGGTCACTCACAAAGGGAATGCCTTAACTTCGATGGAGCATTATAGGTAAAAGACACATAAAGTTTACAAGACAGAAATATAAGCAGCGGAAAACAAACATTTATTTCATACGTGGTTCAATACAAAAAAAACCATTACAGTAAATTGTCTCAACATAACTTCCAAAACATTCCATCATAATCTATGTCTTGATTAAAACATAAAGAAGCATATAACATCAATAAAACTGCATAAATCCCCAAGTCTAGTGTGTCCAAAGCCATGGACAAAGATAAGAGATTCTAAGTCGTACATCATAGAATCTTCAAGCTTGGAAAGATGAACGGTCCAAATTCAGCTGAGCTATTCCCTCCCTGGCTACCTGAGGGGGGGGAACCGAAGAAAAGAAGACGAAAGAAAAATGGGTCAGACATAAGTCTGAGTAAGTCTAGTGACTTTTCAGTGTGTGAATAAGGAAAAGGTCAAGATAGGAATAAACTGAAAATAGGACAGTATGTTTGCGAACAAATTATACAATTGTAAACAACTGTAAAATCCGTTCGGCTTTCCTAAACAACAAGGATTGTTGTAGAGGGTGTCGAACTCTGGGACCAAATTATTTTATTAATAAATCCAATCAAGTTATCCCTAACTTTTGATTGGTTGAAAACAAAGAAAATAGCAAAATTAAATAAAAGAGAGTTTTAACAATAAGTGAAAGCAATTAGGGGATAATGACATAGATCAGATTCATAATCATCAATAGCCAAAAGATTAACCAGATCTAATACATGTTTCTGTCACAAACATGAATCAACGATAATAGGTTTTTAGAAACAAATATGTAAATAACGACAAGCATAGCCTATGCAGGAGCTTAGCTCTACAACCATAGACTATCAGGACAGATTCACTAATTAATTTCTAAAACCCTAAAATTAGATCTAGATCTGATAATTGTTAGACCGAACACGAATATACCCTGTGAAGGAGCATAGCTCTTAAACGACACAGGATATTAAGGTTCAGATCTAACCCTAGGTTCAGATCTAGATCTATATACATGAATTCCTCATCCTTTGGCTATGTGATTCATATTGAAACATACTATCAGCGTCATCACCCCCTAATCAAAGGGGATTAGCTAGACATAGCTAAAGAAGAAGAAAAACAGAAATTAAATAACAAGAACATAAATAAAACTAAAACTAAATAGAAAAGAGGAAGAGGAATGATTTTATTCCAGGAAGAGAATTACAGAATAAAACCCAATGTGTTCTTTACAAGACTAAGATACAATGTATTTATAGCTGATATGACAAAGGCTAGCTAGCTAATTACATAATGTGGGACTAAAGAAATAACCCAAATAACATATAAGCCAGTGTGAACGCAGCTTTAGAGTGAGTGGTCTAGCAAATAGGCTAGTGTGAACGCAACACGATTAAGAGGCCTTCCAAATGAGCTAATGTGAATGCGGTTTGAGTCTTTATTGAGCCAAATCTTCTTAACTGAAATATAATTGCAACCGTTCTTCAAGCTTTAGATTCTTCAAGCTTTAGCAATTTTAAACTTCACTCTTTTTAAGCAAATTCTTCATGCTTTATCCATCAAATGCTCTAAACCATGCTTCTTGTCAACAATCTGAAAATACAGCTATAAATACAAAGTATCAATTATTTTAAAGGGAAAATAAGATAAATAAGCGGATAAAATATACACATTTACGTGTATATCAAATACCCCCACACTTATCTTTTTATTCGTCCTCGAATAAACTAAACTAAGATGTGTCACATTTTCGTAGGAAACACGATTGCATTTAGCGTATGCAACAAGCCGTTAAACCTCTGGGTGTCCCCAGTAGGACGAGTGTTGTCTCGTGAGGGTTTTCAGCGGATACTACCCACAACATCCAAAGCGTCTTATGTACGCAGATTAATCAAACAATATATTTAAAGTCTTTCACATTCCAAGGATTTCACCTAACTTCAATAATAACGGTTTAGTCCCAAATTGTCCATCCCATTGTTGGTGCAAAAATGAATAAAAAATTTCAAGCTGAATCGTAATTCCTTGATAACACTGTAATTGTCTTGAAGGTTAAGAGCGTGGTGTCAACCAAAGTTCTACACATCGACAATGAGCACCTAATCATTTATTCAACCTTTTTTTTTGAATAATTTTTGCACCAGTGTAACTGTAATGTATTGGATATGAGTTATGCATAGATGAAGGAATATTTTTGTAAGTTCTAAAAATATTCTAGATAAGAGGGCAAGTGTATTAGTTGAATTTCAAGCTACAAAAGATAAAGTAATACTAAGGCACATATGGACATTTTGTTTCCTTCCATCTCCTCAACTACAATCCTTGCTTCTAAGTATGGTATGTTGGATGTGGATGGAATGGAAATGGATGCTTCATAGTCAAGAATGATGAAGACTATTTTATTCAGAGAGACTCTCTCTTTATTTCTTTTTTCTTTTTTTCCTTTTTTTTCTATTCTTTTTTTTTCTTCTTCTTTTTTTTTCTTTTTTTTTCTTTTGCATGATGAATGATGAATGGAGATGGAATGATGACGTATATGATTTCATTTGATTCCTCCTCTACTACCAACACTTCATGAAAGGAAAGTTTTGTGCCCTAGTCACTCTACTTCTATAACCTTAATTCAACACACAAGTCTGGATTGATGTTATACAAAAAACTGAAAGGAATGATAAGCAAAGTTTCGTAAGATAGATAACCCATATAAAATAAGATGTGGTATATGGTTATCCTACCTTAAAACAAGTACGGAATGGGTAGTGTAATATTGGTATGAAAAGTGACATTTTTGACCTTTAAACAAAGGTTCTTGAGTATACCAATATAAGATAAACTTGTCGACACATGGATGTAAATCGACTAAAACTTGGGTTTGAATAATGTGGGGTATCGAAGAAGAACGCTACAATGAGTCATTTCTCCTTAATTGGGCCAAGTGGATTTTAGAACTTACGATTTTGAAAATTTGAGTGGAAAAGAAAATATTATGCATGAAAACGAACTCAGAAAATCCAACAAATGTAGGTGCAAAATCCTTTTATTTCATGATTTTTTTTTTGATGTTTTTTACTTGCACATTCTAACACGTATAACAAGGGTTGACACGCTTACTCCAGAACACAACTAACGTCTGCACAGTCTCAAGCTAGCATCTTAAAAAGACACATTACGACTCAATGAATAAATAATGTTCATTCCCATCACCCAAAAATTCAACTTATCAAACAAGAACCATGGTGTTATTTATGAATTTAAGTTAATCCTTTTTCAATGAATGACCTAGTTTATAAAATTTGATTGCTGATGTAATGTAAACTCCCCCCACACTTGAGTGTGACTGTGTCCTCACAGTCGTAAATCAGACATATCTTAGTGAAAGGGAAATAAAAATAAGAGGGTCAGCACGGCTTACCGGATGTGTGTGCAGAAAATACGCAGTCATCGAATAGATGTACCAGTCCATAATGGACCAATGGATCAGCCTCATTAAGATTATGAGACACAGCTTCAGCATAGAAAACCAAATCATAAAGGATTTTATATTCCAATTCAGATTTGGAAAAACAAATTTGGTTTTTTCAAAAGTTTGAGTTGCTAATTTTAAATTTTTGAGCTTACAATTGATCCGAAAATCGAATTGAATTTCTATAGCAACTAAAGAGAAGTCAGTGAGCTGGGGTTCAGTAAAAGTTTCAAAAACAAAATTCGATTTGTTCAGATGATGTATAAATTGAGAGACGTGCACATCACTCTCACCCCCACACTTGTTTTGAGAAACACTGTTCAGTTTTTCTTTGATATTCGAAACTTTGTTGACTAAAGGTTCATTCATAAACCTAAAATCAAAACCAAACAAATGAATTTTCAGTAAATTTCGAAATCGTGTTTTCTCAAAAACAGTGTTATTCCAAAAGGAGTTCATATACTGCAGAAATTTATCAGTGAAAAACAAGTGATCATAGTGAGGTTCAGTTGAAACGATCAGGTCGCAAGGAGTTTCAACAATTTCAGAAAAATCGTCATCATGTTTGAGATCACATTCAACAGTCCCATTGTTTTCAACCTCAAGAATTTTAAAGTTTTCAAATGTTTCATTTTCAATTTCAGACCCAACAACATCGTTGTCAATCAGTTTAAGAAGTTTTCGCTCATCAAAATCGTCCTCACATAAACAGTTATTAACAACTTTATCATTTTTGTCATATTGATAATCTAAAGTTGCTAAATTTTCATAATTTGAGGGAGGAAGATTGTTAGCCAGCTTTGTGACTAGGCTACCCAAAGCCAGGGACTTGAGTATGAACTTACATTGATTGGCGATCACTTGGATGGAGTGATAGAAAGAAAGAAAGATGGAAAATTTGAATTATACATGCAAATGTAACCGGATCGGATCCCCCATTCGGATCGGATCGGATCCCTCCTTTCGGATCGGATCGGATCCCCCTCTCCGGATCGGATCGGATCCCTCCTTTCGAATCGGATCGGATCCCCCTCTCCGGATCGGATCGGATCCCTCCTTTCAGATCGGATCGGATCCCCCTCTCCGGATCGGATCGGAGTACCCTCTACCCGAACCTCCTGAAGTATTCTGCACAGAAGTGCGTGCTGGAAATCTGCTCGAACAACCGGTTCGGTTCGGATCCGATCCGAACCGACTGAACCTGTTTCTGCACACGGAGTTTGACCTCTTCTCTTGGCATAACCGACTCCTACAATTGCGGATCAGACTCCACTTGGCAAAGCACGACCTGGTAACCACTTCCCCATGTTCTCCACTACTTCCGAGATTTACTCTGAAGCTGCCAAGTGGCCACTCAACCCTAACCGAATTTCTATCTATAAATACACATACAACACATCATAGAAGGGGACTTTTGGGGCCTGAAGGAAGCTCTATTTATTTTAGCCATGGCTACCAACGAAGAACCTTCATCCTCTTTAATAAAATCAATGAATTCGGTGAGTATTATTCATTGTAATTGAGTGCTTGAGCGTCAATACTCATTGTATTTGTAATTTCTGAATGAATTGAGAAGCTATGAAGTGGATGTAGGCTTGTTAACGCCGAACCACTATAAATTCCGTGTGTTGATTGATTTTTCTTGCTTTTCGTTCACGATTCCTCATTATTCTCTACAAAACATTATCAATTGGGTGTTAGGACCATTTTTTGGTCTAACATTTTGGTGCTTTCACTGAGAAATGAAGATTCTCAACCTATAGGGATTCTCCATTCTACTATTGGATCGCCAAGTCCGATGAGGAAATCTGGCAAATTCAACATTTTTAATGACTTTCCAGTTCGAAAAAGTCTCTGGATCGGATGCGGGTGACCAGCAGATCGGATTGAGTTAATGCAGAATCGCATGGCTTCGGTTCGGATAGCCCCACTCAGTTCGGGTCGGGTCCGACCCGACCCCACGAAGTTATACACTGAGACGCCAGAACTAGTAATAGCAGCATCGGTTCAGATCCAATGACCAGGGGTCCGATCCGACCCCAATAAAATGAAAAATCAATCCGACCCGAACCGCAGGAAAAGATCCGAATCGGCCGCTTGCTGATGACGTAACCCCGACCCGATCCAATGACATACCCGATCCAATCCGACCCGAAGACGTCTAACCCGGAGTGGCACAACGAACCGACCCGGGGACAATGCTCCGACCCGACCCATTGAGCAGGACTCGAATCCAGCTGCTGTTGATACCCCGATCCGACCTGGTGATGCATCTCCGAACCGAAGTGGGTACCCCGAACCGAACCGAGGAAATGAATGTTACCGATGGTGCATCTATGATCCGACCCAACGTGAAGGCAATCCCGAGCCGCAATTTGAAGGGATGATCCGATCCGAACCGAAATAGCTGTTTTTGGGAAAAAATACATTTTTATGACCATTTCAGAAAAGGCTCCATAGTCCCGGCTAGGTCGATCGCCGCCGGGACTGCGGGGCCCCGGACCCCCGCCGGCGCTGCGCCCGGACCCGCTGACGGCCTCGCCTTCGGCTCGGAGCACGGCTCGCCTTCGGCTCGACGTATATTTTGACCAACAGTAGTCATCAAAGTTTGTTAATGAAGATAAGGTGGATAGTCAAAGAATATGACAACCTAATGGCAACGACTAGGATTCCTCCAGAAGCCGTAGCCTCTATTTGCCGATACCATTCAATGGAAGGAACTGTCAGTCAGATTCAGCTTGCTATCAACGACAGTATACGAGATAAGGATTGTCTAATAGTTGCCTCATCTTCTGGAACTCTGATAGTGTGGATTTCAGCAATGCAACTGATGTTGTTCCCTAATGAGTAGTGACCATCCCATTTATATGACTTAAACCTGTCCAATCGGCGGAGCATCGAATGACAGTTATATGGAACAGTTCGAACACTACTTCAAAGATGATTCATATGATTTTAGTGACCTTGATTGTCAATAGTGGGATACCAGAAAGCAGCTAAGGATCCCAACATCCCAAAGCTACACTTCAATTGTATGATGTGATGAATAAAATGTCCTGCGTCTCACCTCCCGAAGAACTTAGCTAACCTTTGCAATGGCTATTTGTTGTCAATCGCATTGAGGAAGACTGATTTCCATCGAATAAGGTTTAGGTCAACATACTTTGGTGCCCAGCGATAGGTAACAGCTGAACCCCTGCAGGCCATGATTGGACATATGAATCTTTGCTCGGATGATAGCAACTTGACTGCTCACCAGTCACCATATGACCTTTGTCAAGAGATGAGAGTTCGAGATCAAAATAAATATGAATCGACCGTTAGCTCTCGACTTCATACATAAATTGTGATAGAAAACATTAACATTACTTCAAGCCTTGGAAGCCATGCTATTGTAGTCAAGTTTATCTGACTAAGGTCTAAACTGACCAGCTCTAGCGGCGATTAGAGCTTACATTACACCCTGGTATCTATTGCTGAAATTCCTAATGAAAGATGGAATGGGAATGGTCCATGGCGACCATGTTACTGGAAGAGCCTGCTATTTAGCTAATTAGGAGATGCTACTCGATAGAGGTGGCAAGTTAAAGGTTTAGAGCACTTAAGCCTTGATGCTGATTGATTATCTGTGCATTAGATCTTATTCCCAACGTGGGACTAAAGGCATATCTGCGGATGGATGAGATATGACTATCCCCTTAACAGCCATGACTCCCTCATACTCAATCCTTGCCCTTAGCTTGGGGGCAAGAAGGCGATTCAAATAAGATGCGACCTCGTCATTCGCTTATAGTATTTACCTAATTGCCTTTGTTACTCCAAGTCCTCTTTCAAGGTCTGTTCATTCTTAGGACCGCCACCCCACAACGGTTTGAAAAGATGTTCATCTCCAGCTAAAGATTGTGACAGCCATCCCCTGACAGAGATGTAGTGAGGAAAAATAGACTTGCAAAGAGCGTGCAATGCCATCTTCGCACAGAATGATATTCATTCCTTTAACAGGATTACTTTTTAACCATGACTCTTATATTTCCATGCTTTATGAGTTATAGATGTAACTAACTCAGATGAATTTATATGTGGATGATGTAGGTACCCCGAATCTGGTACCGATCAAACTTTGAGCACCCACAGGAAGAATTATGGAGCATTGTCGTAACGAGCCCGATTGAATTGCTCGTTTACAGAGCCACGTCCTTCGCCTGAGAGAAGTTGTATACCTTAAGATGGATCCGAGGTGACCATCCACTCCTTGGCTCACACGTGGCAGATCTCAAGATAATTGTGCATCGATCATTGCATTTCAGAGTTGAGATCCGACTCCAGATGGACGCGGTTCGACCGTCCATACAATCAGATCCTGCAGTCGATGCCATCGAATTACATAAATCCAAATAAAGGAGGCAGCACCGCCTATCAACATACTTATTTTCCAATCATGCATTTTTCCTTTACATACTTCTTGAGTTATTGACATGATTAACTCATGCAAATTCGTATATGAATGTTGCAGGAACCCGAGGTTTGGTACCGACAACCCCTGCCATAGTTTGATCGGAGGAATGTAAAGCTTTAGCGAACGTGGTTCGACCCTTCACCCGCTTACTATTGGCCTAACGACAACATTCTAAAGCAAAAGAAGTTCGACCATTCATTCACCGACTTTTTGCCCTTGACGTGGGGGCAAGAGAGTAAATGCACACGAGTTCGACCTGTGTTATCCATATATGGACATACTAATGAGGCCTCCTCATCATCTATCCATTGATTCGCCATGCAAGACATAGAGATATACTCGGGTGTGACATAACCACTTAGCAGTTCTATGACTCCATCCCCTGATCCAACGAGAAGAGTGCAAAAATGACAGGGGCACGATCACATGAACGACATAACTTTTGCCTTCGATGTGGGGGCAAAAGGGAAATGTTAAGACGAGGATGAGTGTGACTCGACCGCTCTCCAAAAAACATCTTTAACTCTTTCCCATGTTTCCGATGGGAGGAGTATAAAATCAATAGGGATGTGAACCGACCATCCCTGATGGCGACCTTTGCCCTTGATGTAGGAGCAAAGGGATGATGCCAAGGCAAATGTGACCCGACTGTTTGCCCGACTAACTCTAATCCTCAGAGCTTGGATATGAGTATAAACTTAGGACGAGTGTGACAGGCGCGCCAAAATTTAAGACCACTCGATCCACAACTCTAACCCAAACTGACTTTGGGAGAGTATAAAGGACGAACCGCGACGTCCATAACTCTAACTCTCACGACTTGAGAGAGAGTATAAATCTATTGGGTTAGTGTGAATGGTGCACCATGACTTAAGACCACTAAACCCATAACTCTAACTCTCACGACTTGAGAGAGAGTATAAATCTATTGGGTTAGTGTGAATGGTGCACCATGACTTAAGACCACTAAACCCATAACTCTAACTCTCACGACTTGGGAGAGAGTATAAAGGACAATGCTGTGAGGTGCATGCAATCTTCATTGCCCTCCGACTGAGGACAGGATTATAAAGGACTTACGGATCAGACATCCGAATGACTTAATCCGGTTCCCATCAACGCTGGGGGCACGGAAATAGATTTCTGAATTAACTTCAAACACGCTTCGGACGCGACCCGTGTTTCAAAATTAAATGGAGGCTACAGACACTATACCTCCAAACTACGACACCTGACACTTTGACATTTAATAATTCTATGCTAGATAGATTAGCACTCAACATGTTTTCATTTCGAGCTACAATTGCTTGTGACTTAAAGATTGACTTAGTAGCTTGCAAGACTAAGCTGACTATTCTTTTTCGAATTGCAAGATTATGTACAGATACAAAGCAAAGACACAAGGGATACTCGCGTACAACAACAAAGAGGTCGTGTTTGAAGGAATGACGTCGACTTCTAATGCTAAGCTTCCCACACGACTCAATGCAATCACCGAAAGGAGGTCCTAAGAGTGATATATCAAATCAACATACACACCCATGTGTGACTGGCCATAGCCCAAGTGCAACGACGAGTGCTACCTCGCAAATACGTTGAATGGAAAACGTGATAACTCGAGCACTTGGATAACTCAAGCACATAAGCTTATAAAGCAATGTCTCTTTTCCATGCATCCATGTCTAAATTTAAAAGGGATGTGATACAACTGCCGACCTTTCTCCATTACCCCCGGACTGGGGCCCCACTGTTGAAAATATTCATAAATGTTATATGTCTGTGACTAACTTATACCTCAATCTTCACAGGCTGCTTGAGGACCATGAAATGGATGCAGAGTGAATGTCCATTTGCTAGTCCGGACCGACTTCCCGGTTGAAAGACCCCATGTAAAGGGAGATGCCATTGCTTTGACTCCTAACTTGCGCGGAGGCGAATTGCCTGACACTCAGACTCAAAAGCGAAGAAGAAGGAAGATAGAAATTTCTTCCGTGCTGAGGATATTGGCGCAGAAGGCGTTAGGATCGAAGGAAGGTAGCAGATTTCTTCTTGTGATGATCCCTCAGCATGTCAAGCTAGATATGAAATGGATGGTACCCTTGCTGATTTGTGATCTCACATGGATCAGCGAGATGAACTTCTCCAGAAACGACAGAAAATGGTGGATAACTTCTCTACTCGGATAGATGGAGGGCCTAGTAGCTTCGACTTATTCTCTAGAGCGAGCTTCATGGGAATTCAAACGACAATGAACTTGGCTCATACGCACCCTGCCCCGTGGTCCAGATAATATGAGACCCTAGGACAAGTTAGCATGGTCGTCTTTGATGAAACAAAGATACAACCAACCTCCTCCCAGGTATTTGTAACATGCAACTTCCGACCGTGACATTTTGGATGAAAACGATGGATATGTAAGAGCCGCCGAAAAACTTAAGCGGAGCCCGACCAACCTTTGCTCCAATTCGGAGGAATGTTTAAAATCCAGCTCAACCTCAACATGAGGCTCCCCATGTAGGGGGAAGACGAGAGCATTCGAGAAAGCTATAGTCTAACTTTATTGCCATCCGACTCCGAACCTCAAAGCTTGGGTGGGAGACCAAGGACTAACATGAGCTGGACACGAATAAATCATTTTCTATCAAACTCTAACTCATAGCTCGATGAGGGAGTATGAATTCAGAGAATACGTGGATTTGATGACCACCGTTTAGTAAAATCCCCATGGATGGGGAGTACAGGATAAGAGCTTCAAACATCATCATCTGACTATCTGCCAGCCTTAGGCACATTTACGATTATCTGAGCTTCACAATAACCCAGACTATAAGCAGAAGAATGGCTCCTCAAGAGCAACCTGCATACATCCAAGTAGCGGATCACCATCCAGAATTAAAAAACAGAAGCCTGATTGATTGCTATTACATATGCACAACCAAGAAGCCAGAAACCGGCTTCCACCCAATTTAAGACTTCATACCGGGGGCACTGGAGCTAAATTAGGTAATTAGCGACAACTTCTCAAAGACGAGGGCCAAATTGGCAACATTAATTGATGCTTCAACAGAGATCAGGCAAGACCCTGCATGCATTCCTTGAAAGATTCAACGCCGCAGTGGCATCGGTAAATCGACCTGGACCATATATGGCGTTGATTGCTGTAGTATCCGGTATTCTGGATATCTCAAACTTCAAAATCTCTTTACATCGAGACCCACCAAGAGGACTTGGCGGATTCACCTCTGAAACAAACCCCGGTATCTCTCTATCATGAGATTCTCCTAGAAACGTTGGAAAATCCTATCCTGAGACAGACAGATTCGTGCAATAAGAGTGTGCTAATGTTGAAATGGATGATCTCAATGTCTTCACGACAGAATGGAGCACCATCTGACTCTTCAAATAATAAAGAAAAAAAGAAAAATCCCCAGGAAAGACTAACAGGAATTTACAATTCTGGAAATGACCAATGTCATTAATCGGGCTCGCGGTCTTGATTGTCAAGCTTAATGGAACCAAGCATGGGAGATAGACTCAACAAGACTATGATGGCTATTTCGGATTATGCCAAAGCGTGAACGAAGGAACTCGAATAACTCACTAACGACGTTCGCTCGCTTGCACGACTGACGAGCTTACTCAACTCTGCAGCTGATGCGAGGAGAGTATCTAAGTTTGCTGATATACTCAATAAGGCGATCACTGCTTTCTGGCTAAACAGATGGGTTGACCCCAATGCGAATGTGATTCGACCATTCGCATATACAACTCTAACCCTTGATGACTTGGGAATGTGCACATAACGACACAGGGTGACTAAGATTGTTGAACCTACATATCTAACCCGATGCGGCAGAAAAAAGTATAAAGGCTAAAAGATTGGATGTCTGATTGACCTATCATAACCCCCAACAATGCTGGGGGTATAAGCACTGACTTTGCTCGTCGTCCACTAATGCTAGGAACATCAACTTCAACCGACAGATTGACTTTAAACATGACCCTGACTCAATGCATGATTCAGAACATATACCTTATATCTTTAGAATATGACGTGATTCATCCCGACCATCCAAGTGAGCGAAATTACGGATCAAGCAAGAATTCAAAGACTTGATCTACAACTGCATCAAACGGAGAGTATGATGAACTCCTCTGCTGCCTTACAATTGTGATAATCCTACCAGCTAGTGGCTTGCATGTTTTCAACAACATCTCGTACTGACTCGTATGTGATCACGGGACTATAAAACAATCTGAAGTGATCATGGCTTCCGGATGCACTATTATTACGATTAGATGCAATCATGGAGTCCTAGATTAATATCCTGACATCGAGATAGTCCGAATTCAAGCAAAAAATGACAAATTCATATGCCGACTCTGATGCACTCTATCCGAACGGTCCAGATGCTAGCTCAAGATACGAAGATTCTGACACCATACTATGACTTGGACGGCTATTGTATACATTAAAGAAATCTTAGCTTGGTAATGCACTTGACTTGTTTAGGAAGATGGCGTCGTTTGGCATCAACTTGTACATGTACGATCTCACACGAGAGCCAAACATACCACATGACTTATCATGAAGGAAATCAACATCTTGATTCGACGATGTTTAAAACGGTTACCCGATCATTTCGACTACTCCTTCCATAGAATTTGTACTAGCTAGCACCCATGGAAGTAGTGCAACAATTCGATAAAGTCTCCTCAAGGATGGATGACGTTTTAAAAAGATTTATCTCGACTTAATCAAAGCACATCTCATCTGCGATAAGATGTACTTTGGGGGGCAAAATGTTAGCCAGCTTTGTGACTAGGCTACCCAAAGCCAGGGACTTGAGTATGAACTTACATTGATTGGCGATCACTTGGATGGAGTGATAGAAAGATAGAAAGATGGAAAATTTGAATTATACATGCAAATGTAACCGGATCGGATCCCCCATTCGGATCGGATCGGATCCCTCCTTTCGGATCGGATCGGATCCCCCTCTCCGGATCGGATCGGATCCCTCCTTTCGAATCGGATCGGATCCCCCTCTCCGGATCGGATCGGATCCCCCTCTCCGGATCGGATCGGAGTACCCTCTACCCGAACCTCCTGAAGTATTCTGCACAGAAGTGCGTGCTGGCAATCTGCTCGAACAACCGGTTCGGTTCGGATCTGATCCGAACCGACTGAACCTGTTTCTGCACACGGAGTTTGACCTCTTCTCTTGGCATAACCGACTCCTACAATTGCGGATCAGACTCCACTTGGCAAAGCACGACCTGGTAACCACTTCCCCATGTTCTCCACTACTTCCGAGATTTACTCTGAAGCTGCCACGTGGCCACTCAACCCTAACCGAATTTCTATCTATAAATACACATACAACACATCATAGAAGGGGACTTTTGGGGCCTGAAGGAAGCTCTATTTATTTTAGCCATGGCTACCAACGAAGAACCTTCATCCTCTTTAATAAAATCAATGAATTCGGTGAGTATTATTCATTGTAATTGAGTGCTTGAGCGTCAATACTCATTGTATTTGTAATTTCTGAATGAATTGAGAAGCTATGAAGTGGATGTAGGCTTGTTAACGCCGAACCACTATAAATTCCGTGTGTTGATTGATTTTTCTTGCTTTTCGTTCACGATTCCTCATTATTCTCTACAAAACATTATCAATTGGGTGTTAGGACCATTTTTTGGTCTAACAAAGATCGAATAGAAGATTGACGTCTTTGTTTTCAAAAGAATTTAAATTCATATCAATCACAGAGCTTTCAACAACTTCATTGAGATTTTCATCGATTTCAAAAGTTGTTATTTGAAAATCGTTGATTGTGGGCAAAGGTGGATTTTTATTTGAATCATCACAAGTTTGGATTCGATTTTGTTACTCATGAAACTTCAAGTAATCGTCAAGTACGTTCGTTTGCTCAACAAAATCAAATTTATAATTGTTTACATGAGAATTTTCACTTTGAAATTGTTGAGAACAAAAGTTTTCAGTAGCACCACAATTGAAATTATTCCCGTTGCCAAAATCATTTGAAAAGTGATTTACATTTCCATTTTGAATTTGAAATTCATTCTGGACTTCAAAATTGAATTGACAAGGGTTATAATCAGAATGATTTTAATTAGGAGGTGAAATCGAATTTTGATTATTTTGAAAGCTTTCACTTGAATTGTTGCACATGTATAAATTACACAATTCATTTATTTCTTTATTTTGTTGTATGCTCATTTCAAGTAAAGATTTAACATGTGTTTCAAGAGTTGAGGGTTGATCATCATTTTGAAAATTTGTTGGTGTACAATCGGGATTATCTTGAAAATTTTGAAAAGATGGTGGTGTACAGTCCAAATTACTTGTACAATAGTTGTTATTAAAATATCCATATGAATTTGGTGTAAAAGTATATGGATTATATTGATTTTCACAACTATCGTAAAATCCGTAGGAATAAGGGAATTGAGACATTTTCAAGAAAGCTCTTTTAAAAAAAATATGTTAAAATTAACAACTTCGGATTATATGAATACAAGTCTAGGCCAGGTCCGGACAGGGGTTATCAGTGTGCCATGAATCACCGTAGAAACACAACTGATGGTTTAAGAACCTGTTTGACTTTGAGACTCTACCGTTCCTTAGACACCTCAGAGAGTATCAATCCTAATTGTCAATTTAACAAATATTTTGTCCTATGAGATTTGTGGAATCCTCAATTCAATTTCAAAAATAAACTTTTCAATTAATCCCACGTTCGTTTTAAAATTTTAAACCACACATCAACAGGCAAAATATTCAGTTACAGAATGAACAGTCTCAGAACAGTCAATAAAAAAAATTACAAGCAAGCCGATGCCCTGCAGAAGATTTTTACAAGCAATGTCTACATATATTTTTTATTTGCAGCAGCAATCCCTGTAGAGTTAGAAAATACTCACCTTGATCGGCAGTCCGTCCAGTGCAGTTGAGTCGCGCTAGCGTGTTCACACCCCACTTGGTGTGCAACCGCTCCAACCCTGAATTGTCTGTCGCATTCGGTTGTTGTCGCCTCCTATTAATTGTTTGACTGCGCTGCGGCACGGGTTCGGGTTACGAGCCCGAAAAAAAAAAAATTTAGGCCTTTTTCAAAATACCACTGTACCTGTTTTTTTTTTTTTTTTTTTTTTTTTAGAGAAAGAAATAAAACAATCAAAAGAAGAAAAGAAAAAAAAAATTGAAATTAAAACAAAACTCGATTACAGGGAATTATTGTTTTTTTTTTATGGATAATGATGTAAAAAAAAAGTTAATATAAACACAAATATAAGAAACCTAACCCAAACATGGCAACTACAAGCTAAGAAACTAAAACCTTTCACAAGACTGAACAAACCTGGACAAAGCAAATGAAATCAGAAAGGTAAAACCGACCCAAAACAAGGCCCAAATGCCACAAGCCCAACAGAAGGCAAAGATCCCAAACCCAAATAAGACTTAAAATCAAGGCTCATACAAATCCCTGTGTTAAAATCAAAACCGACTCTCCTTTTTTTTCTTGAATTCGAAATAATTTTCGTAACGTTCGAATTTGGTTTAGGACACTAAATCGATTTGAGGCAGTGCTTGCAATCGGCAATTAGGGTTCCAATCGGTCTGGTGGTTGTCTAATCGGTTGGGTGATGTTGCGTTTGCTTCACGGGTTCAGTGATCTCGTGGGTTCCAATTGAGGAAGGCGCAAGGGGGTTTGGTTATCTGGTTTGGGGTTTAAGACAGAGAATGGTTTAGAGAGGATGTTTGTTTGTGAACGAGTAGGTTGTGGGTTATAGGAAGAGGTGATGTAAGCGTGCTCGGTTGTGTAGAGGGAAGGGATGAGTCTGTTTGGAATGATAAGGTTGGAGGCATGGTGAGATGTAGAAGTTGAGTGACTGGGTACTGGCTGTTAAGGGTGGTTTCTTGTTTGGCTTTAGATGGGGATTTGCTCTACTGTGGTGTGCTGTTGTAGAAAGGGTTATAGAATGAGACGTGAGATGTTTGGTGAGGGAGGGTGGTATACTTGCTGTAGTGGTGCAGTATGGTGGTAGGACAAGGGCTGTTTTACTGCAGCTTGCAGGTGGAGGTGGTTGCTTGGTGTATGGAAGTGACTGGCCGATGGTTTTTGCAGAAGGGGATGTGGTTAGGTAGGTTGTGCGTGAGGATGGTTGACAGAGGTGGGTTTGTTTGTATTTGTTTTGAACTGGTATTACAGTGAGGTTAGACAGAGAGGTGATCGAGGCAGAAGTGGTAAAAGTTGACTGTATGATGGTGTGAACTTGCGTATGAATTTGGAACTGCGGACTGCGGGTTTGTTTAATTCTTTGTTTGTATTTGCTGTTGTGGTTGTGACTGTTGTTGACTGCGGGTTTGTTATGGTGGAGATTTGGGATTGACGTGTTGTAGGTGGTTGGAAGATTGATTGTATGGAGTGATGAAGGGGATGTTGAAGTTGCAGTCTGTGTTGAACTTGTATTGGTGAACAGGGAGGAGGTTTTGGCCGAGAAGAAGAGAAGTCTGAATTTATAGAAGAAAGCAATAAAAGAAATTATGGAAGGATTTTTTATTTTATTTTATTTGTAAAGTGGAAAAGAATTGTACAAAGAGAGAAAGAAATAAATGGAAAAAAGGTAAGAAGGTGAAACAAAAATTGGCAGTTTTTTTTTATCTATGCTAGAAAACAAAAATTGGCAATTTTTTCCCCTCTCTTAATTAGCAGATCAGCAATACCAAATTAAAGCTAATCAAGAGAGATTTTTTTTTTCTATATATGACAGAAAATCAAACTAAAAATTTTTTTTTATGAAGGAAGACTAAAGTGAAAAAAAAATATAACTCGAAGGTCTTACTAATAAAATTATTTTGGTCCCCGGCAACGGCGCCAAAATTTGTTTGCAAACAAATTAGACAATTGTAAACAACTGTAAAATCCGTTCGGCTTTCCTAAACAACAAGGATTGTTGTAGAGGGTGTCGAACTCTGGGACCAAATTATTTTATTAATAAATCCAATCAAGTTATCCCTAACTTTTGATTGGTTGAAAACAAAGAAAATAGCAAAATTAAATAAAAGAGAGTTTTAACAATAAGTGAAAGCAATTAGGGGATAATGACATAGATCAGATTCATAATCATCAATAGCCAAAAGATTAACTAGATCTAATACATGTTTCTGTCACAAACATGAATCAACGATAATAGGTTTTTAGAAACAAATATGTAAATAACGACAAGCATAGCCTATGCAGGAGCTTAGCTCTACAACCATAGACTATCAGGACAGATTCACTAATTAATTTCTAAAACCCTAAAATTAGATCTAGATCTGATAATTGTTAGACCGAACACGAATATACCCTGTGCAGGAGCATAGCTCTTAAACGACACAGGATATTAAGGTTCAGATCTAACCCTAGGTTCAGATCTAGATCTATATACATGAATTCCTCATCCTTTGGCTATGTGATTCATATTAAATCATACTATCAGTGTCATCACCCCCTAATCAAAGGGGATTAGCTAGACATAGCTAAAGAAGAAGAAAAACAGAAATTAAATAACAAGAACATAAATAAAACTAAAACTAAATAGAAAAGAGGAAGAAGAATGATTTTATTCCAAGAAGAGAATTACAGAATAAAACCCAATGTGTTCTTTACAAGACTAAGATACAATGTATTTATAGCTGATATGACAAAGGCTAGCTAGCTAATTACATAATGTGGGACTAAAGAAATAACCCAAATAACATATAAGCCAGTGTGAACGCAGCTTTAGAGTGAGTGGTCTAGCAAATAGGCTAGTGTGAACGCAACATGAGTAAGAGGCCTTCCAAATGAGCTAATGTGAATGCGGTTTGAGTCTTTATTAAGCCAAATCTTCTTAACTGAAATATAATTGCAACCGTTCGTCAAGCTTTAGATTCTTCAAGCTTTAGCAATTTTAAACTTCACTCTTTTTAAGCAAATTCTTCATGCTTTATCCATCAAATGCTCTAAACCATGCTTCTTGTCAACAGACTGAAAATACAGCTATAAATACAAAGTATCAATTATTTTAAAGGGAAAATAAGATAAATAAGCGGATAAAATATACACATTTACGTGTATATCACAGTACCAGAACAACAAACTAACTTAAAACTATATAAGGCAGGATAAACCGAATATACATCGCACCTATGCTTAATTCTCTGCACCTAATTATATTTGTCCAACTAGCACCACGTGTTCTTGGTGAAATGATCCCTTTATATCGATCGGCTCCTACTCGCATGCATTTATCACGTGTGTCATTCGACCCCCGCTTGACTGTAGATACCTGTGCTGGTCCCACCACGGGGTGTATCAAATCCTATGGTAGCAACCCGACACGATACAAGATGCACAGTGTATGACTATTGATGCCCAGTGCCTGCTTTTTGCACTCCGGAGTACGTGCACGCCCGTACTCCGCTAGAACCTACACTGATGCACCACCGCCAATGTTTTTGACCGCCTATAATCAGCCCAGTAATCGTGCCCCACCCTGCCTAGTTCAGGGTCCCATGATACATCTACGTGGGTTACTGCTGAAATGGGTCCCCGTTATTAGGGTTTTCCAGCCAACATGTTAAATTGGTTAAGTGTCCAAATTTACCTAACCTCACCCATCAGTTTAGCTAACATGTTGAATTGGTTAAGTGTTTCCTTAATTGACATAACCACTCTTGACTTAGCTTTATTAGAGCACCAACCACACACATTAGACAGGTATTGTTGTGCTCACTGGATGTGCCGGTCGGTTCTGGGCAGTTTTACACCACAACTCAGTCTAACCTCGGGTCCTTTTTGGGCTCAATGCACTAACCACCGACATTATACAGGTAATGTTGTGGTCACTAGATGTGTCGGTCGGTTTCGGGCAGTTTTACACCACAACTCAGTCTTACCTCGGGTTAGGCATATTCGTCTTTTCTAAATTTATATGTTTATCCTTTTATGCTTATATGTAAATTTGTCAACAATTTATTGTTATGGACCACTTTCCTTCTAAATCAAATTCATAATTCTGGTAAGTAAATTATACCATTTCAATGCCATACCATTTACATGGTTATGAGCCAAATATGTTAATTATGTATAATTCTCATGTTTTCCCCAACGTTACCCCCGTTGTATGTTCGTAAAATTACATAGGATGTTAGGCTAGACATCTTAGCCTAACTAATAAACTAAAAGGGGAAAAAAGAGGAACTTGTAACACTCCAACATCATACAAAAATATGGATCTAACTACAGATGTGTCACATGAATTTGGCATAATATATTTTTAATTATGGACTTGCAAACTAGATCTATATAACATGAGTCATAAAATAATAGTTTTACAAAGAACTACCAAAAATCTAATTAAACATGTAGTGGTGAACTTTCATAGGGATTGAATCATGCTAATATTGATCTAACATAAAGGCATATGGTTCTAACATATAAAGTTGTAGATCTAAAAAAATAGGTTTACATAATCATGTTTTTGACCGGTAAACTTGCATGTATTCATAACATGATAACATCACTTAGCTTGCATAAACATGGCATAATTTCTAAACAGTTAGGCATAAACTACATGACTTAGCCTAAAACTTGTATAATATCACCAAACTTACATATGATAATTTCATAACATCATAGGTTTATTCACCAATTTCCACATAACATAATAGGTTTGATAGACCACAATAATTCATAGGCATATACGATAGAATAGACATGAATAAACATAAATCAGCATCACATACAACTTGATAAAATTCTATTTTACAATACATTACAAACCGTGTCTTTAATTCATTCATATCTGAAAGATAACTACACTTACAAACAAAAAGGAATTCTTGAGTTCTGGGATTTGTATTCTGAAATTGAATTGCTCGCCTTTGATGTAGATCGTTGAATTTTCTTAGCTGAATTTGATTAGATTAGATTTAATTTTGACGTAGCTACGATCTTTCCTTTGAGTTGAAAGAGATGACAGCTATTCTAGGTTCACCATTGATGGCATGGCGGCTCTTAGCATGAATATTTGTGATTTAGGGTTGAGATTTAGGTTGCCTTTATAGAGGTTTAATTAATTTAGAGTCGTCAGATTAACCCTAGAAATAATCAAGACCATCCAGTCAAGATAGGATAACACCTCAGCCCTAATGACTCAGCAGGGAGTCAGAAATCATCATCCTTTCAGATCTGCCCGAGGGGAGGGTAGGTCGACCCCGAGGTCGACCTGTAAGGTAGGTCGACACTAGGGTCGACCTCCTGGTCGACCTGGCCTGGGCGGGAATTTTTCCTGCCCTGCCCTCTTCTGAGTTTAAATTTGAAATTTGAAAATTTTGAAACTTCCGAAGGCCATAACTTCTTCATACAAAGTCCAATTCATGCAAACTCGAATCTATCTCAACCAGAATTCCGAGACGAACGCAATGGCATAAACTGATTTCCTTAATTCTCACATTTAAAATTAATTATTCTTTAATTCGTTACTTTATGGTTTATCGAAAACACGGGGTGTTACACTTTGTGTATAGCGTTAATTCGCGAGCCTCACACCCCGGTGTGGACCAGAAACGGGAGAGGACATCAGGGAGGACATGCGTTTCTTTCTAGCTAGGAGTGGTGCTAGGGTTTTGCAAGCCCAGACGTTTTACTTATGTGGATGATGGATAGAGAGACACCTCAGTTATATCGGTCACTACGGTGCGGAGGGATGGTTTGGTCGATATACTGACCAGTTTTACACCCCATGGGGCGGGGAAACGCATTGTTCGGGCATTTTAATCCACTCCGTATGGATCGGCCCTGAAGATCCAAGGTGCAGTTGCGGCTGTTCCTGAGGCTCGGGCTAGAGAGTCTCGAAGTGGGAAGGACGATCCCTTACCTTGGTTCACGGATGGAAATCCAACTTCCAATACGTAATTTTACGATTTTAATTGTAGAACTAGTATGGCGACATGATAGATGGTACCCATGCTGTCTAGGATTGATATATTTATATTTGAAGTTGTTTTATACACTATGCACTTATAATAGTATCAAATGATTTGTTTTAAGCGTACCAAGCATGTTTGGCTATTATAAGTGAAAACCCTATCCTCCGGCTTGCGTTGCATTGTGTGATGGGTCATGGGTCTTATAATAGCTTCATTTTTCCAAAAAACATTGCGCTGTTTTTTTATACACTAGTATTCTTGGGAGGAAACCCATTTCGTGTTATATGGCATGGTCCATTGATTTACTTTATTTTTACAGTAAAGATTTAATAACTATTTAGTTCTCACACCAGTCACATGACTGACCTTGGGTTTATTATTTCAACCTAAACTCTGGGTACCCCTATTTTCCACGTGGGCAACAAGTAGTTCTTGTTTTGCAGATTTATATTCACAGGATCCTGGTTTATAGCTGGAATGATATTCAGAAAGCTCTGTATCCGTGTATCTCTTTCAGTTGTGTTCTGTATTATTTTCCGCTGCATTGTAAATTTGTAAATCTCTGATATTTATCAAATGTATTTTATTTGTTCATACTCTATGTATTCTTGTACTCTGATGTAAATCGTTGTAATAAGCAATGAAATGTTCTTCTGTTTGTGTTCTGATTTGTCGTGTTCTTAACTCAGTCCGGACTTTCCTTTACGGGGAAGTTCGGGTATTGTCAATAAATCTTGCATATGTATATCTATATATATTATTGATAGAAGTGTTAGTATATATTTTATAATCAATTAATATTGAAATAAGGTTGTTGTCATCAAAACTCCATTCTCCAACAATCTCACTTTTTTTGATGATGACAACCTTAGTTTATAAAATACCATACCTGCATGTACCTGTTGATGATGATCCTTCAAATACTCCCCTTGTCTATAAACTATGTCTACATTTTATAATTTCTCCCCCTTTGGCATTATCAAAAAGAATTCTAAAACTACTCCCCCAAATCATATAACTCTCTAAGTAAAAACTTATATGTAACTAATTAACTTCTAGTTCAACGTAGATTATCCCCCTAAGAAAAATACTCCTATAATACTGATTCCCAAAACTACGATGATCAAATACAAACCAATCCAAGTATTATTATTACATATGTTTGATGTTATATACATAAAAACCAAATCAAATCAAAGCACACCATACCATATGTCTTAATATATACAAGTTTTAAGTTATAAATCCAAATAAAATTCAAACAAATCAATCAAATCAACCATATCAATCAATTAAACATTTCTTGGGACTTCAACCCAACCGTCTTCTCTAAAGACTGGATCCTTCTTGATGACTTCCCAATCCTCGTCTTCTTTGGTTGGTGGAGCCTTTTGCAAGATTATTATCTTCATTCTGAAAAGAGAAGAGATTAGCCACCGAATTGCATCAAAATGTTTCTCTTGCAGCTCAAACATTTTTATTTGGCTTAGTTTGAGATGACGCTAGTTTCGTAGAATGATAGAGAGGATATTTTTGAAAAAAATTCAAGGTTTCTTCTAGATTTTCACTAAGATTATGAATTTGATTTGCCATGGATTTGAGAGGAAATGAACAAGGAAGAAGAAGAAATAGAATAATGAAATTTTTAGGAAGAAATAGGCTTAAATAGGGTCTGGAATTCATTGGATTTTGAATGGACATGAGTAGTTATATAATTTTAAAATTTGAAACATTTTGAAAATCTGGCAGTTATATGTCGACATATACATAAATATATGTTGACATATCCTATTAATAATTTTGAAAATTTTCAAATTTTGAATCTTTTGAACTTATTTTAAACTATAATTAATTTTAAAGTTCTTACATTAACTTAGAAATAATTTTAAATAGAAATAAAACTCCAGTCATTACTTAATAGAAAGCAAATACATCTAACTAATTAAGACACACTAAATACGAGATTCGAAAGAAAATACAAGGAAATATTAGCAAATACATAAGAACAAATTAGACTAGATAGACTAGTTTTCAGCGGATGATGATGAGCAGGATGAAATTCCAAGCTTTCGTCCTATCTTGACCATGAACTTGGATATTTTGGAAAGTTCCTTGTTGAGCTTCTTTCGATTATTGACGATTTTCACTTGATTTTAAATAATCGTCTCTTTGAAAATGCGTCTAGTGTTGGTTGGACACTCAACACTTTCTAAAGAAGCCTCTTCTTCTTCTTCGACCTCCATTGGCTCTTTTTCTTGTTGCATTCGAGCTTATTTGGCTTCGAATGTTTCATATGGTTTGAAAGTGAGAGGAATTTGCATGAGATGAATGTTTGATGAGTCAAACACTTTTCTAGGTACAAACTCATCTCCATGAAGATCAACTCCAAAGTATTTAAAAATACGAGTGAGATAAACACCATAGTAGAGAGTGTTTGCTCTTGAAGATAATTTTATGGGTTTGATCTCTTTTAAGATCATGTCGGCCCAATTAATGTTTTAGCCACCCATAATAGCAAAGAGATCCTTCTAGAATTTTAGAGTTGGATTGTTGAAATTTCTGGTACGAGAAGTGATGGTATGTCGAAGAAGAAGGTTTTTGATTCATGTTTTAAGTGAAAGAAACAATTTTTGAACTTCATTGGAGCATCATCTTCAAATATGTCATGATAGGTATCCAAATCGGTTTCTTCGATAACAAATTCGAAATATCCGAGCCCGTGCTTCTACAATTTAGAATGGTGCCTAAGAGTTCGGCATCAAGAACAATTTGCGTGTCTTTGACACTACTCCAAATTTGGTCTTTGTTGTCTTCGTAAAATCCGCGATTAAGATTTGCATAGAACACCTTGATGAGTTTGGGATAACACACTTTGTCGTTGTCACGAGAATCAATTAGACTTAGGACTTCGTTGTGTTCGAAGAGAGAAGTAAGTTCGTAGGAAGGAAAATCTCCAAAGGCAGAGAAAGCACCTGTGTTAACTTTAGCATTTGCTAAATAGTTAGCATAGGTTTTGATAGCCTCTTTGTCATTATGAAGATAACCTTCGATGGTTTTGGTTATTTTCAGTTTTTCAGATGAACTTGAGGAAGCCATTGAATTCATAATTTCGAAGATAATAGATATGAAGAATATTGTTTTGAATTGTGAATGAAAGATAGAGATAATAGATGTATATACAAAAATTGAATGGATATGAATTGAATAGGAACAACTTTTCAGACTTAAATGACACCTTTTCAGACCTTGGTAGTTGGTGAAAAGTTGGAGGGAAGTTTGAAAGTTTAAACCTTTGAAATTCAAATTTTGAATTTCAAATTACTGGTCATATATGTCGACATATGTATAAATGTATGTCGACATATGTACCTATTTTTAAAGGAATTTTGATTTTTGTGAAATGTAAATTATATTATCGATTTATATTTTAGGTTTAATGATTTCCTGAAATAATTATAATCCTATCAAACATACAAATAATTTATTTTATTATTTTATTTGTTATTTATTATATTATTGTTTTGAATTTCAAATTTAAAGTTTAAAGTTTTTTTTTTAATTCAAAACAATGCAAACAAACAAAGCAACCATTCAACCAAATAAAATTAAAAATTAACTAAGGTGTTCCCAGTTTTTAGATCCTTTTCTTCGAAACTTTCTGAACTCTAAATTGCCGTAAAGCATATATTCGAATTTCTGGTTTCTGGCTCTTCTTCACTTGATGATGAATCTGAATCATCTAACGTTGCTGCGTATGCTTTCTTTCTGTTTCTCGACGAATTGTTGTTGTCTATTTGTTGAGTCGATTTATCTGGATATGGACACATATTCTTTAAATGCCCTGGTTTGTTGCAGTTATAACATCGACCATCATTACTTCTTGAACTTCCTTGGTTATAATTTTTCCTTCTATATCTCAGAAATTTTCTAAAATGACTGTCATAAGATCTGTTTCTTCATCATCTTCACTACTCAAGTCAGAATCATTTTTAGTTTCTTTTAATGCAATAGATTTCTTCTCAATTGGCATGTTTTCCTTTTTCTTCTGTAATTGGACTTCATAAGACATTAGATTTCTGATTAACTCCTTAATCTTCATTTCATTGACATCATTAGCTTCTTCAATTGCCTAAGCTTTCCGATCCCATTCTGGAGTTAGCGAACTTAATATTTTTCTGACTTGATATTGCCGACTCCAATAATGTATCCTTTAGAGTTATCTCTGAAGTTCACCATTCCACTATCTTCATATTTCAGATTATTGAGTAGTTCAGGATTTCCCGTCAAATGTCTCGAACAACCATAATCCAGTATCCATTTATCCTTTCTCATTTTCGTCAATTGCTTTCCTGAATTTGAGTTCTCAACAGCCATGTAAGACACCAGTGCGGGATTTGAATTTCCAAAAGCCACTTTACCCATCTTCTCAACTTTTGAATTTTCAAAAGTTATAGAACGCATCTTTTCCTGAATTAAACAATATTTCAGTAGATCACATGCCTTTTCAACATGATTATATGCAGACTCTTTCAACATTGATACAATGCATGAACTGACACTGGTGTTAACAGAAATCCCAAAATTTGCCATTTAAATTTTTCAAAAATTAGATTATGAACTTTTTGAAAGACCTTGCTCTGATACCAATCGTTAGGGATTGCGAAATTGATCGTTAAGGAAAAACAAACACTAGAGGGGGATGAATAGTGTTTTTGAGAATTTAAACAAAGTCTAAAACTTATGTGATAAACTATATGAATCATTGTAACACCCCGTATTTTCGGTGAACGTATAAGTAACAAATTAAAATATAATTAATTTTTAGGAGAAGAATTAAGGGAAACGGGTTGGGCCATTGTGTTCGTCTCGAAATTCTGCTTGAGATAGAGTCCGAGTTTGTGTAAAACGGATGCCATACGAAGAAGATATGGACGAACAAAGTTAGGCAGAAAAACCGGAAATAGGCCAGAATACACTGGCGCACTTGTGAAGTGCGCCAGTACAAAAATACACTGGCGCACCTGCAAAGTGCGCCCATACCGATCCAGCACAGAATTCTGGAGTGTTCTGTGATGACGTGTCTTCTTCTGAGTGGTTGGATGACCTGTCTTCGAGCTGGATGGTTCTGATGACTTCTGGACTGATCTGAAGGCTCTAAATCACCCTATTCTCCTATAAAAACACCCCCAAACCTCACTTTCTCTCCACACAATTTCATTCTGCCTATACTCTGCCTCTATAATAAATAAATAAAATAATGGCGTCGCTACTCTGCTGGGATCAAAACTTGAACTAGTGCATCTTCTTCCAAATCTGAATAAGATTAAAAGAGAACTACTGCAACTCTTCTTCTATAATCCAATCAAGGCAAGTGCAGTTATTTTCTGATATGAATTTTAATCATGATCTTGACATAATTATAAAACTGAATCTGATATTATGCCCTTTTTCTATTTATCAGATCTGTTCCTCTGTTTTATTATTCTGTTTGTTCTGTATTTCTTCCTCCTTTCTTTCTTTTTGTTTGATAGCCAGGCTACCACGAGCCTGAGCCAGATCTCATAAGAGATGAACGCATAAACACTAAATTTGGGAAGAATATTGAATGAGGCATATTTGGGCATAATTGATTTGTAACTAATTTGAGGATACAATGCATGTTGTAATTCTGGACATAAATTTGAGGCATATTGTATAAGACGATCTATGACTTGGAAGGAGAGGATTATTGTGACTTAGAACATAAAGAACATAGGTTGAACTTAGAACATAAATCTGAGATATATAATTGGGCATGTTGTATTTAAAACATAAGATGTATTTAACATATGACTTGGGATTTGTGGCGTAAAGTTTAACTGTGAACATGTAATTGATTTGGATGCATAGTACAAGTTGTAATTCAAGATCTGGACATACTATATATATTATAGTCTGAAATTTGGAAAAAAGAGAATTAATTTGCATTTAACTTAGGTGTAAAGATACATATTAAGATTGGATAATTATTAAGTGTGAATACACCTAAGTAAGTTTTTTTTTTTTTTTTTTTGATATGTGACATGCATTGTAATCAACGGCTATATTTGGCATAATTTATATATAAGGTTTTTGGAGAATATTCTGAACTATGCAAGTTTAACTAAAAATTGGGACATATGTTATATGGTGGATTATGACCATAATTTGGGCATATAAGTTTAGGCTTACCTTATGAATTAGGCAAGATTTGTGAATTGGACTTTAAGGAATGTTTAAATCGGCTAAAACTGTTATCTGCTTTTTGTGTTTAATTAGCCTAATCTGCTAAACCTGTTACCTGTTTAATCTGTTGAATTGCCTAAACTGTTACATATGTTGAATCGCCTAATCTACTAATTTTGCCTAATCTGCTAAATCTGTTGAGTTGCCTAATCTGCTAAATCTGTTGAACCGCCTGAGCTGCTAAATCTGTTAAATCTGTTGAAATGCTGAATGATTGTAATTTGTGTAAAACATGTTAATTTGTTTAATCTGCTGTGACTTGAAAAGATGTCAAATTTGTTAAATTGACATAATTAGTTTGATATTTGTATAATTTGTAATGGAATAAACTGGTTAAAATAAAAATGCTGAGACATGAGGCTAGACTCATGTTTGCGGTAGAAGCCTGCCCAGACCCAACCGGCTTAACCAGCAACCGCAAACTGCTAGTCTAATGTGAGAGGTCGTAAGCATAACTAAAATATGCTTAGACACGAGGTTAGGTCTGGCTTGTGGCTGAAGTCTACCCGGAACCGCCCGGCTTATCCAGCGGCCACAAGCTACCGACCTAATGCGAGAGGTCTGCTCATTAATATTTAATTAATGCAAATCTGAGATAAATATGATGTCTAAAACGCGTTGGGTAGATAAGGCTAAACCAACTGGACTAATGAATTAATAAACCTGTTTCGTGAATTTGTAGGCCCAATATAAAGTTAGACAATTTGTAAGTCTGTTAAAACTATACATCTGATTCGTTAGTCTGAAAACCTATTGACTTGATTTTCTGGTCTGTGAACTAGTTGATTCTGAACTCTGTAGGCCTAAACTTGTAAACAAGTTAATCTGAAATCTGTTAGTCTGGGGACACAAGGTTAGGAGGGAAAATACTTGTGTCATCTGTTGTTTGGGACCCATATTAGTCAGTAACCCTTTCTGGTATCAAAACTATGACCCAACAGTAGGTACGGTCCGGGCACGCTTACTGAAGTAATTATAAGTGGTTCATTCTGATAATAGCGAGGGCTGTTGATGGTGCGTTCCAACCGGGTCATGTGCGTGCATGGATCCCGGTCTGCCTCTGAGGATGTAAGACGCCGTGACATCTGTAAATAGGTCTGTGTCATTTAAAGGTTGCCACTTTGGGGAGTGATACACCCTTCTGTGGGGCTGGCACAGAGTATTTATGTATTAGGGAGCTGATCGCTTGGGGTAGATTTAGGGTACACTTAGTTCTGTCTGTTTTCCGTTGGGGTACCGTCTATTTCTGTTGGGTGGTAACACCTATCTGTTTTCTGCGTGGTATCGTCTGTTGGGGTGGTAAAGTCCCATTTACTAGTGTACACCTAATTCTAACATTCTGTTTACGTAGGGATTATTCTGTTTTCGTCTCTGATTCTGTTCATGTACCTTCTGTCTGTTGGGGTGGTAAAGGCCCATTACTGGCATTCTGTTTCTATATAGATTATTCTGCTCCGTTTCTGTTTCAGTTAGACATTAGGGTAACACCTAATCCTGTTATACTAGTATTAGTGCATAGAAGTAAAATATAAGTAAGAAGCATAACTTGGGCTATATCATTCTGTTTCTTCTGTTTAGCCTAAGTATATTAGTTACTCCTGTTGATATTTTCTCTTATCCAGCTTTATTTTCATGTCATGATATTATTATCTGTTCATATGCTGAAAGTCACTGGACTTGCCAGACTTTATGTCTGACCTTGCTTGTTTTCGCCCCTTCTCTTTCGTTCCCCCCTAGGTTTGTAGTGTGGAAATCTAGAAGCTTGATTTGGACTTTCTCTGCTTGAAGCATCGCTTGGCCTTGGCTCTATCTTTCCGTGGCTGTTTATGTTGGGGATTATGACTTTAAAAACTATGCATTCTGAAGGCCTTGTACAAGACCGATATTTTGTACTTGAACTTTGATATTGTGATTTGAAAAGATGTAACCATACTTATTTCGGTTTCTGTTGTAATAAAGTTATTAATCTTTCAAGTATTGTTTTATCCGTCTTGTAAATTTCCGTTTTGTTTACTAAAACGCTCCATCAAAGTTAAGGCATTCCCTTTGTGAGTGACCTTAATGGAGGTGGGGTGTTATATTTGTATCAGAGATGAAGGTTACCAGATTTGATAAAAAAAATTGAAATCTATTTTCAAAAAGGTTTTACAAAGGAAGTATTTTCAAAAGTAGAGTTTATTTTGAAAAACATAGTCCCCAAAGCCATATATCTATCTTTTGATTTTCTGTTTAATCCTTGTTTCCTTCTTTTTTAAGCCTCCGGGGCTCCTGGCTTTCTGGGAGGTAACCTCATCGCGACATGGTTCCGTCAGCATGATGAGACTACGACGTTTGTCGAAGGGCAAAGAAGTGCCTAACTTCCATCTGTAGCAACAGTAATTTCACCTACGGCTAATCCTCTTTCGAACTTCGTAGGGTTTTCCGTGCGATGGGGGTAACTTTAGAGAAAGACTTGTTAACATGTAAGAATACTAGTTGTTTTCAGTGCGGTGAGACAGGACATCTGATCAAGGATTGCCCCAGAAGGCAAGGGCAGAGGGAAGAACCTACTTCTGGAGGGCAGGCGAATGCTCTCGTGGTTGGTGGATCGGATAGAGATAGGAAAAATTTCTGTAGAAGGTTTAATTTCCTTATCTGATTATTGAGTTAAAACTCTCTTTGATTCTGGCATTTTGATTCTGTAATTGAGACTCTGCATTTTAATACTAGTCTTGTTTCTGATCCCGCTATAGTGTCAAACCCCATGAGGGTTACGACTCATCTGTTTGTGATAGGTTGGGGTTTGAGGGCATCTGTGTTGGGCGTGACACATACATTCAGAGTTTTTATCATGCTTAGTTTCCTAAGAATCATTTGGTAATCTGATTTGTATCAGTAGTCTGTAGGTTTCTGAAAAGGATAGGAGTTTTTACTCAAAATGTGAAATAGGTTTCCAGTTGGGCATTTGTTTAATGGGAGTGATTCTCTGAGTATTAATCTAATGTTGATTTTGGTCTTCGGGGTTGATACTTAGAAGTTATTCTCTTAAACCGATGTCTAATGGGAACCTAGCTTTAATTTAATACTTGCTTCTATCACTCGACTTTATCCTTTGACCTTTAGGTAGAAACTAATGGGTGTAAACATGTGTTTGAGACATGTTATGTTTGATGGTTGCAAGTGGATGCAAGTGGTTGCTAGTGATTGCTCGTGGATGCATATACACACACTAGGCACTAGATCGGCTCAAAAACACTCTCATACTGCATATGGATGTGTGTGCATTTTTTTTATGGATGCAAAATGGGTGACTCAGCACATGGATGTTGCATATGAATGAGCGGTTGTGCACTCATATAGAAATGAAGCGTATCAAATAGGATTTCTTGCATACATAATTGGACTCAAGGCACCAACATGGTTCGCATTGAGGAGGTCAACTGAATCAGTAGACCGCCTGATCTTTGCATTAGTTAAGAGACATATACACACACTTTTGCATATGTTCATACAACATTAGAAGTTTTCTAAGGACAATGGATGCTTGTGGATGATGGTTGAGTAGATGGATGATTGGATGGTAGGACACATTCTTCTTAACTTGAAGATTTCGGGGACGAAATCCTTTAAGGAGGGGATAATGTAACACCCCGTATTTTCGGTGAACGTATAAGTAACAAATTAAAATATACTTAATTTTTAGGAGAAGAATTAAGGGAAACGGGTTGCCCAATTGCGTTTGTCTCGAAATTCTGCTTAAGATAGAGTCCGAGTTTGCGTAAAACGGATACCGTATGAAGAAGATATGGACGAACAAAGTTAGGCAGAAAAACCGGAAACAGGCCAGAATACACTGGCGCACTTGTGAAGTGTGCCAGTACAAAAATACACTGGCGCACCTGCCAAGTGCGCCCATACCGATCCAGCACAGAATTCTGGAGTGTTCTATGATGACGTATCTTCTTCTGAGTGGCTGGATGACCTGTCTTCGAGCTGGGTGGTTCTGATGACTTCTGGACTGATCTGAAGGCTCTAAATCACCCTATTCTCCTATAAAAACACACCCACACCTCACTTTCTCTCCACACAATTTCATTCTACCTATAGTCTGCCTCTATAATAAATAAATAAAATAATGGCGTCGCTACTCTGCTGGGATCAAAACTAGAACTAGTGCATCTTCTTCCAAATCTGAATAAGATTAAAAGAGAACTACTGCAACTCTTCTTCTATAATCCAATCAAGGCAAGTGCAGTTATTTTCCGATATGAATTTTAATCATGATCTTGACATAATTATAAAACTGAATATGAGATTATGCCCTTTTTCTATTTATCAGATCTGTTCCTCTGTTTTATTATTCTGTTTGTTCTGTATTTCTTTCTTTTTGTTTGATAGCCAGGCTACCACGAGCCTGAGCCAGATCTCATAAGAGATGAATGCATAAACACTAAATTTGGGAAGAATATTGAATGAGGCATATTTGGGAATAATTGATTTGTAACTAATTTGAGGATACAACGCATGTTGTAATTCTGTACATAAATTTGAGGCATATTGTATAAGACGATATATGACTTGGAAGGAGAGGATTATTGTGACTTAGAACATAAAGAACATAGGTTGAACTTAGAACATAAATCTGAGATATATAATTGGGCATGTTGTATTTAAAGCATAAGGTGTATTTAACATATGACTTGGGATTTGTGGCTTAAAGTTTAACTGTGAACATGTAATTGATTTGGATGCATAGTACAAGTTGTAATTCAAGATCTAGATCTGGACATACTATATATACTATAGTCTGAAATTTGGAAAAAAGAGAATTAATTTGCATTTAACTTAGGTGTAAAGATCCATATTAAGATTGGATAATTATTAAGTGTGAATACACCTAAGTAAGGTTTTTTTTTTTTTTTTGGATATGTGACATGCATTGTAATCAACAACTATATTTAGCATAATTTATATGTAAGGTTTTTGGAGAATATTCTGAACTATGCAAGTTTAACTAAAAATTGGGACATATGTTATATGGTGGATTATGACCATAATTTGGGCATATAAGTTTAGGCTTACCTTATGAATTAGGCAAGATTTGTGAATTGGACTTTAAGGAATGTTTAAATCGGCTAAAACTGTTATCTGCTTTTTGTGTTAAATTAGCCTAATCTGCTAAACCTGTTACCTGTTTAATCTGTTGAATTGCCTAAATTGTTACATATGTTGAATCGCCTAATCTACTAATTTTGCCTAATCTTCTAAATCTGTTGAGTTGCCTAATCTGCTAAATCTGTTGAACCGCCTGAGCTGCTAAATCTGTTAAATCTGTTGAAAAGCTGAATGATTGTAATTTGTGTAAAACATGTTAATTTGTTTAATCTGCTGTGACTTGAAAAGATGTCAAATTTGTTAAATTGACATAATTAGTTTGATATTTGTATAATTTGTAATGGAATAAACTAGTTAAAATAAAAATGCTAAGAAACGAGTTTAGACTCATGTTTGCGGTAGAAGCCTGCCCGGACCCAACCGGCTTAACCAGCAACCGCAAACTGCTAGTCTAATGTGAGAGGTCGTAGGCATAACTAAAATATGCTTAGACACGAGGTTAGGTCTGGTTGTGGCAGAAGTCTGCCCGGAACCGCCCGGCTTATCCAGCGGCCACAAGCTACCGACCTAATGCGAGAGGTCTGCGCATTAATATTTAATTAATGCAAATCTGAGATAAATATGATGTCTAAAACGTGTTGGGTAGATAAGGCTAAACCAACTGGACTAATGAATTAATAAACCTGTTTCATGAATCTGTAGGCCCAATACAAAGTTAGACAATCTGTAAGTTTGTTAAAACTATACATCTGATCC
This sequence comes from Allium sativum, assembly GCA_030737875.1. Taxonomy (NCBI): domain Eukaryota; kingdom Viridiplantae; phylum Streptophyta; class Magnoliopsida; order Asparagales; family Amaryllidaceae; genus Allium; species Allium sativum. The sequence continues at coordinate 705,246,409 of CM060916.1, read as the reverse complement.
GTTAGTCTGAAAACCTGTTGACTTGATTTTCTGGTGTATGAACTAGTTGATTCTGAACTCTGTTGGCCTAAAACTTGTAAACAAGTTAATCTGAAATCTGTTAGTCTGGGGACACAAGGTTAGGAGGGAAAATACTTGTGTCATCTGTTGTTTGGGACCCATATTAGTCAGTAACCCTTTCTGGTATCAAAAATATGACCCAACAGTAGGTAGGGTCCGGGCACGCTTACTGAACTAATTATAAGTGGTTCATTCTGATAATGGCGAGGGGTGTTGATGGTGCGTTCCAACCGGGTCATGTGCGTGCATGGATCCCGGTCTGCCTCTGAGGATGTAAGAGATACCACAGATTACAACCTTCCTTGATTTCACGGTACAAGGGATACCACTGATTCCACACACATACTTGATCAAGTATACCTTTCTTGATTTAACGGCTACAAGAGATACCACAGATTACCCGTCCTTGATTTCACGGCTACAAGGGATACCATCGATTCCTTTACTCAACCCAAACAATTACAAACATCACTATAACTCTTCAATAACACTTGATTCAGAGAGTAATGAGTAGAGAGTGTAGAGAGAAGAAGATTAGTGAAACAGAATTCAATTCGGTAGATTATAGGTGTAGAAATCATAAAAATGATAAGAAATAATGGTGTAATGAAAGGGAATGAAGTTAGAGAATAAGAAGTGATTACAAATTCGAAATCAGCCCCTTTTTATAATGTGTGAAAGGTTGCAACATCTTAGAACCATCACAAATAGTGAAAAGACACTTCCTTTCAAATTTGAAAAAAATGACAATTATATGTCGACATGTATATATATGTATGTTGACGTATATATGTGTAAAATTGAATTTTAAACATTTTTCAAGTATTTTGATATATATATATATATAATTATGGAAATTCATAAATTAAAATATGAATATTATAAAGTAGAAAATCATATGAAAACATAAATATAAACTATATAAACATATTTATGAAATTATAGAGTTTAAAACTATACAAATATAAAATATATAAAATATAGAGGAATTATACAATAAGGGCTTCCTTTAGTTAAACAATTAGTTTCTAGGACACAGGTTCAAACAATTATTTTCCAGGACAAATTTCCACGGTCACGTCCATTTCTACCATCTTCTTCTTTTTGACGATCGTCTCCTATTTTTTGACGATCCTCCACAAAATTTTTTGGGTTGATTTCTTCTCTTTTTGACGATCGTCTCCTATTTCTCAATACAGTCGGTCTTCAAAAACAAGACCTAAGCCGATTCGTGAATCCCTAAATCCTTAAAACCTAAGCCGATTCATAACTACCTAAATCCCTAAGTCGATTTTCTTGTACAAGTCGATATTCTCAAACAAGCTAAAACCCTAAAGTCGCTAAGACTCGACATGTCCGAATCTACATTTTCAACTTTTAACGTTTGTATTTATGTTTTGTTCTATTACAGATTGTTGTTCATCAGTTGTTTAGTTTGCGATTTTCATTTAATGATTGCTGATTGGAGTTGTTGTTCATCAATTGTTTGAATTCACCGAGTACTGAAATTAAACATGTAAAATTTTTTTTGTAGTGCATTAAACATGTAAAAAAGCTATTAATGTTACCTTATTAGACAGTTTATCAGTTTAAAAAGATAATTGCACAATCATTTCAAATGTTGTACGTATATTTCATTTAATAGTTTTAAAAAATAAATGTATTTATGTTTCAAGGTAAATGAAGCAGCATTAACTAGTTTATCAGTTGGATACATTAACATGTTCTCTTGCATAAGAGCCAGCATTAACTAGTTTATATTTCACTAGTAATCAATATAAATTTGCTAGTCATCAATATATTAAAAATCTGTTATTGAATATAACAGAATTTATTAGTAACATGTACTATAAAAGAATTTATGTGTGTTTAATAGTATTATGAACCAAATGAATACATGTGTGCGTACAAACCTGGAACTGTTTATATATATATATATATATATATATATATATATATATATATATTATTGACTAGGTATTATGAAACAAGTGAATACATATGTGCGTACAAACCTGGAAATGTTTTTATATATACATATAAGTACTGGTTTTGTTTTTATAACCAATAGAAGGGTAATGAGTTTTTTTCAAGGTTGTATATATGTAGGCCTTATAGGATTTTCTGTTAAAAAGCACAAAATTAAATGGTTTTCCGGGAAAAAGATAAAACCATTTATCTTTTTTCTATTAGAAGTATGAGTTATATGATTTCTTGAGAAAAAAGATAAAACCATTTCTGTTAAAAATGGTGCCCTGAAGTGTTTAATTTCCATGGAATTTATGAAATGAATAGTCCAGTAGTAATGAGGTTGGTTAGATGGTATGCTTACATATGTAAAAGGTGTTTGTTTAGTAACCACATAATATGTTATATACATATGTGCTTAGACGGTTTGATATATCCAAAATATGTGTGTTTAGTAAACACCTAACCTGCTATGCATTAGTTTTGACAGTTAAAAAATATGTATGTGTGTGTGTATATATATGTACGTGCAAGTAAGAGTTAAACATATGACCTGCTATGCCATTGTTTGGACTGCTTAGTATATACACAAATTGCATGATGGGAATATGACTTTCTATTCTTTGGTTTAGACAGTTTATCTAATATGTGCTTTGTTGATAAACAAATATCCAGGCGATAGCATTGTTTAGGTAGTTTTAGTTTGTTGGAAGGATGACTAGTATAAACTGAGAAATGCCATTGAAATAGTACACTGAACTGTCTGTTTGCCAAGTGACATAAGAAATAAATTGTCCAATAGTAATGAGTTTGATTGAATTATTTTCTGAGATAAAGATAAAACTATTTATCTTTATTCTGTTTTTCTGAGAAAAAGATAAAACCATTTATCTTTTTCCTGTTAAAAATTGCTTGGACAGTTTACTACATTTGTGTTTAGTTTGATGAGCAAATGACCACTGACTATATGTTATTTAGATTTAAAAAAGATAGGTGCTTCTATCTTTTCAAAACTAAACTTCAGATTTAAAAAAGATAGTTGAATATATATGTCATGTGTTAATTGTTAGTAGCAATATGCAATGTTAATGATAAAAATTAACTTTTGATTATAAAATTGCATTTTTGTAATTTACAATTTTTATATGTTTAGTGGAATATCTTGTTTTATTTCAGGTTTTAAAAAAAATAGTTGCTTCTATCTTCTACTAAAAGATAAAAGATAAGTTAAATCAAATATCTTATTTTATTTCAGATTTAAAAAAGATAATTGCGTCTAATTTTTAGAGCTAAAAATGATTACAATTGTTCTGTTAATTTACTATTTTCACTTGTTGTTTCATAAAGCCATAAAGGGGTGCCATGATACCTGTTGTATATGATACGAGTGGTGAGAAATATGAATGTATAAATAGAAAATGTCGCTGAAAAGATAAATCTATGTATCTTTCTTCTGTTTTGTTGTATTGTACAACTAATACATATCAGCAACTTCATTGTATAGACTATACTTTTGTTTTAAACAAAATAACAAAAGATAAAAGAACTTTTCTTTTATACTATCAACATTTTTTTGAGTTCTTATTTTTGATCTATGTTGTTTTTGCTAAATTTTATTTTTGGCGTTCTAAAACGATAAAGTGTTTTATCATGTTCATTATATTTTTTATATTGAAATTTTTGTTCATATATATGTCAAAGATAATTGTATTGTTTTGTTCAATCATTTACATTTTGCTTTAAATTAATTGATCATGCATATGATCATTAAAATTTTATATTAAAGTTGCACTTATGTTATGATATTTGGATTGTCTCATATGAGGTGGGAAACATTCAGTTTAGTTGGCTTCTTTGAATGTTCTTGAATTTGAGAAGCCACATGTTCAACAGATTTCTTAGTGTTATCGAATGGATCAACACAATTGAAGTTGTCTGAATTGTCATCCTCCACTATTACTTCACTCACCTGCTTTTTTTTTTGTCTTGAACAGGTACTGACTGAGTATGGCTAGTAGATTCACAAGCAGGAACTTTGTCGCTAACCCATTGCGAGGAAGATGATTTAACATCAATGAACCTAGTAGCAATACTCATGTGATCAATTCATCTTGCTGCAGATGAAAGAAACGTGCAAAAGGATTGCTATTAGAAATGAAATTTAATACAGTCATTAATTTTAATTTTTCCTTTTGTATATTTTGCTTCCTAAGTAGGACTTTTTGAAGATTCGGTTGTATATGTACATATGTATTAGTTATCCTTTTGCAAATTCGAAAATAATTGCATTTAAAAATAATTGTGTTTAAACAGTAGCCTCATAGTAATTTCAAAATGAATTCTATCACACTAGCTTCTGTAGCTTCATAATAGCTTCACGTCAATAAATCTGATAGGAACTCCATCACTTTTATCACAGTAATTACAATATCAACAGAACAACCATTTCACTTGCTTCTCAGAAGTTACAACATCAAACAAAACCCACTTCACAGTAAATCTTATATGCACATCAGGATTATTCACAGAAATTGCACTTTAATAACCACATCAGAATTTTCACAGTAAACGTAAAAATAGATACCACTATAGCAGTTGCATCAGATTGAAATTGAGATTTACTAGAAGAAAATACTTACAGATTGAAATAGCATTAGCGTGAGATTGGGATTTAGCAAAATGCCTAAGCATAGCAGATTGCATCACAGATTGAGATTTAGAAGAAGCAATTACATCTCATAACTCTCACAGCATAACTGTTTAGCATGCAAGTCATCATTACAAAAAGATATATTCAAAAAGATACACAATTCATATACAAAAAGATATAAAAGATATATACAAAAAGATATACAAAAGGATATAAAATCAAAAACTGCCAATCATTACAGAGGTTGAGATATACAAATCAAAAAGATATAAAATAAAAACTGTCAACAACCGTATTGCATATACAAAATTATATGTACAAAAAGATACACAATTCATAACTGTCAAACATGAACACAAGTTGGCGCGCGTAGAAGCTCTGTTATCATTGGACATTGTTTGACAAAAATGAAGTTAGTAAAAGATAGAAGTAACTATCTATTTTAAATATGAAATAAAATAAGATATTCTACTAAACATCCAAAAATTGTTAATTATAGAAATGCAATTTTGTAATCAAAAGTTAATTTTATCATTAACATTGCATATTGCAACTAACACTTAACACATGACATATATATTCAACTATCTTTTTTAAATCTGAAGTTCAGTTTTGAAAAGATAGAAGAAACTATCTTTTTTAAATCTGAATGACATATAGTCAGTGGTCATTTGCTCATCAAACCAAATACAAATGTAGTAAACTGTCTAAACATATTTTAACAGGAAAAAGATAAATGGTTTTATCTTCTTCTCAGAAAAACATAATAAAGATAAATAGTTTTATCTTTATCTCAGAAAATCGTTCATCAAACTCATTACTATTGAACAATTTATTTCTTACGTCACTTGGCAAATAGACAGTTCAGTGTACTATTTCAATGGCATTTCTCAATTTATATTAGTCATCCTTCTAACAAATTAAAACTACCCAAACAATGTTGTCGCCTGGATATTTGTTTATCAACAAAGCGCATATTAGATGCTTACAAACTTGGAAATGTTTATATATATACATATAAGTATTGGTTTTGTTTTTATAACCAATAGAAGGGCAATGTGTTTTTTAAGGTTGTATATATAGGCCTTATAGGATTTTCTGTTAAAAAGCATAAAATTAATTGGTTTTCTGAGAAAAAGATAAAACCATTTATCTTTTTTCCTGCTAAAAGTATAAGTTATATGATTTCCTGAGAAAAAGATAAAACCGTTTATCTTTTTTCTGTTAAAAATGGCGCCCTGAAGTGTTTAATTGCATTGGAATTTATGAAATGAATAGCCCAGTAGTAATAAGGTTGGTTAGATGGTATGCTTACATATGTAAAAGGTGTCACGACCTTAAAAATATTATCAATAAAAGATAAAATGATATATCTTTCTTTAAAAAGCAGTAGAACCATATTATAGATTACAAACTCATGCTCAGTTATCTGAATAACTTCATCAGCCATTAGAAATTCATTATCAAATTCATCATTAAAGTTCAACATCACCTATTATAAAATTATCAGTAAATTCAGGTAAGTTAAAAATATCATCAATAAAAGATAAAATGATTTATCTTTCTTTAAAAAGAAGTAGAATCATTTTACAGATTACAAACTCATGCTTAGTTACTTGAATAACATCATCGGCCATTAGAAATTCATTATTAAAGTTTCAACATCAGCCATTACAAAATCATCAGTAAGAATAACATAACACCTGTCAATAAAGTTTCATCGTCCGTTATGTCACTGACTTACGTCCATGCACAGGAACATAACATCTCACTACATTAAACTCCACAAAAACAAAAACAAAAATAGATCTAATAGAAAAACGAATCATGAGATATGCGACAAGTATGCATCATCAGGCGAATGTTTAGATCTAATATACATGACAAAATTAATTGCTTTACAATAACAGGACTGAAAATCAATTCTTTAAATAGGAATAATCGAATCATGAGATACAAAGAAAATTAACTAATTCCGACGAATGTTTGCGGGATTCGTTTAAAGCACGAGATGTTTTGAAATCGTATGTTTAATTGTTTAATGAAGATCGATTTTACAATTTGAGAAAGCAACGGGTTTGTGAAATAAAGAGCGCACTAATTTTTTTCCTCAAAACTAATTCCGACAAAGCCGTGTCCTGGAAAAAAAATTGGACCATAATGGTAATCCCTTAACACAAATTTCCACTAAAATATAAATCTATAAAACTTATAAAGTATAAATGTAATGTCCCATGTTTTTGGCCGTCAAATATTTAACTTAATTTATTATTTTAAGTATTATATTTGGAATATAAATGGATTTTAATATTTAATTCGTTATTAAAACGAAGTTTGAATGTTAATTTTATAAAACGAGCTCGAAATGGCGCGGCAGTTCGTAATATTTGGTTTTGAACTTCAAATGAGAATACACGATCCGATATAAGTCGGATTTCTGTGAAACGGGAAACGCTGGAATCGTATTCATGATAATTTTCATATGAAAGAGAAAATTTCAGATTTCGTGTTATATTTTGTTATTTATGTCCAAATCAAGTTTTGAAATATTCACTGTGGAAATCGTTATTTAAAATATAGGCCTTTAAAATAGCCATTTTTCAAACAACCTCTGTTTTCGACGAAATCAGTTTCATTGGGACCGTAACGTTAAATTATTGTACGATAATAAAGATGTCGCATGTGACCACGGTAGCCGTAAACGCCCAATTATTTTCTATAGCGCGTAATTAAATTTATTTAATTTAATAATGGGGTTTTTGTGTGTAACTTGAGCAGACGATCGAATTAGGCCACGGAACTAGTCCCGTTGACTTCGTATCGTCGATTAGAGTCAGGATAGGTATATAGTTTGTTATTTTTGGAGACCGGGTAATTTGGCGTTAAAAACGGCATTGCGGTGCGCGCAAAAATAGACTACTGGGAAAACAGTCTCAGAATGCGATGAAACTGCTGCCGTTGGGTTCGTATTGTTAAATTATTGTAGGATTTCAAAGTTTCAAGTTGATCGGATTTATTCAGTGATCGTGGAAAAATTAAACGCGTGTTTATTTCTGGTTTTATAAAGGAAATTTTTTCAAACGATATCGGAATTCGACGAAACTTGTCCCATTGGGTCCCGAATATATTTTTACACTAAGATTAGCCTTTTTTATCAAAAAAAAGAAATCGTTTGTGGTGATTTTTATCAACTACTTTGCCGCGAAGTTTCATTAATAATTAAATAATAATTTTTACATCTTATATACATCATCTTATTGTTCACAACCCCAACTTTCATTCTGCCCTAGTCAACGCACAAAATCACGCCTCCATTTTCAGAATTTAACGAGCGTGATTGTTTGAATTTCCTCTAAAAAATACGTCAAATCTGCTCACTTATTTGCTAAGCCTTCTTCTGCAACCAGGTAGAGCGACAAGGCCTTTCAGTCCGACCGGTGGTGATCGTCATTCATGCGCCACAGTGGTCTGAATTTGGTCGAGGGGCGGCTGCGGTCGAGGTTGATTTGGGTAAGCCAGGGAGCGTCGAGCTGGCCGTGACTAGGGGAGATGGACGGAAACATTGCGGCGAGTGGAGCAGCACCTCCCGATCATGCTCCGTTCAGTTCTAAGTGGCGTGACGATGGATTTTTTCTGGCGAAAGTGGGATTTAGGTTTTAATCAGGAAATTTGATGGATTTAAGGAAATGGAAAACGTGATTGGTGAAGACAAATTCGAAGAGGACAGAACCAGGCCAAATTCTGGTTAAAAGTCATTATAGCTTAACTAATTTAATGATTAAGCATTTATTGTTTTCCATTAAAAGGCACTAAAAACTCATGCGTGAATTGAAGCAGGTCTTTGGGAAATTCGAACAGAAGGGTTGGTCCTATTGGGTTGTGCGAAAGGAAGTTAAACAGGATGAAATACTTGTCCAGGCAAATCCTAAGTATATCCTAGAAGGATTTTTGAGTGGATCTATACAAGGGAATGGGGTCTGTGTTTCTATCTTTGGAAGGCCGTTGGCAGGTTCGAACGTGAGTAAGCGTTGAAGAAGAACAACGTGTGTATTGAGATGGGGAAGTTATCTGCTTCGTTAGTGGAAAGTAATTTAAGTTTTATTAATCTATAATTTAAACGCTAATTAGCTTTGAGATTTAATCCTATTAACTGAAAACGTGATTTATTATGCAGATTTCAAATAAGGGGCGGTTGACGAAAGGAATAGAGAAGCTGCTAACTGATTAAGCAAAATAGTTAGTAATTAAGTTAATAATGATTGAGTAAGGTATTTAAATTTATTGGTATAAATTGTGAACTAATATAAATTTTAATACGTGCAGTCCGACAAGCATAGAGGACAAAGGAGATAACAATATAGACCCAAATAATGGCTAAACTCAAAGTAATTTGTTTAGATAACAATTAGCTTGTTAAACGGTAACGATAAAAATTATTAATTAATCATGAATACTTATAATTGTTATAATTCTGGCATATGTCAACAGAACCAAATGAAACAATGCATCGGAACGGTGATTGAGAACACTGCAGTCTGGAGCAATTTGGGAACAGATATGGACGCAATTGGACTCAACCGGGATTTTTGATTAAATTAAACACTCGTTTAATTTAATTAAAACCAACCGTCTAAACAACAGGATCAAATCAATGTGAGTTAAATTCACTCAGTTTTTCCCATTTATATTTTATATAAATTGGGTTTTTATTTTGTGTGCTCTGCTTGTTGATGGTTGCCTGCTTGCTAGTTATACATTTGTTTGTTGATTTAACTGATGAAATTAAACTGTGTTTAATTTCAGTGAAATACCAAATCGTTATTTTAACGATTGGTTCCAATAAAGGTACCTTACCTTGTTGGTCACGTTTATAAAATAAACATGTTTAAATTATTTGAATTGTTTAGATTGGTTGATGTTAAATGGTCGTTATTAATTTCAGTTAAATGAAAATGAATGATCTGGTTTGTGATAACCATTTTGTGTACAGGGAAGAATAGGTTGGAGGGATCCAACCGGATTCCTCAATATATTATTTATTTCATATTATCAACATATGAACTGTCTTGTTTGGGGTGATTGATTTGATTGTTGATTGAAATTTCAACATCTGTTAGTTTAAACCAATGGATGGTATTGGTTGAGTATTTGGCAGCGTATGGCCTACAAAATCAATCGCTTTATAAATATTGATTCACCGTCAGGTGAATCGATAGAGATGAAATTAAAAAATCTATTTTTTAACTGGAGTTATATTTTGAAATATATTATTTTGAATAAAATTTATTAAAGAGAAATAAATATTTATTTATTTAAGACTTGGATTTGTTGTTAATTTATTTTATAAAGTAAATGCTGATGTTAATTAGATTTACAAGTATGAGAATAAGAATAAATCGAATGGTTAAACTTTGATAATTATTGTTTAAAGAAATCAATTAATGGAATTATTTAAATTAATTATATTTTTAATTAATTTAAAGTGAGAACTAATTGAAATCGATTAACGAGAGAATCGAGTTTTGAGTTGACAAAATCGACCGGTTTAACTGGAATCGACTGTTAAATTAGTTTGTTTCGAATTTGCGAAATGAAATAGTTGAAGAATATGGTTTTAACTTTAAATAAGATTTTTATAAAGGACTTGCTATTTATTTTAGTAAAAAAAGGAATTAACTACTAATGTCGTTAATGATTGAAATAAATTATTATTTTAATTAGTAATAATTTAGGAATTACTTTTCAAAAGTAATCGAAGTGAAATGAAATCAAATGGGATGGTGTAAGGGGTCTGTGAATGAATTTTATATATAAACCCCGAATTTTTATAACAAAGTTATAAAGAGAAGTTGAAGCGAATACGAGAGATTAAATTAAATGGTTGCTTAATATATGAGTTAAGTAAAAGGAATTGAGAACATAAGGGTTTATATAAAACCAGGGTTATGTAAATGAGATTTTAAGTGTAAAAGCATTGATATTAGATTAACGTTATTTGAAAATGAAAACAAGTAAAAAGGGGAGAATTGAAATAGGATTTCCAAATTGGGGAATGGTCAAATAGATTTGAAAGGAGACTGGAAATAAGTGAATCTGGTTAAAGAAGCGGGTTATAGGGTTGTATAACCAAATCCAAGTTATGATGGGAATTGTTTTGATACTGAAATGGAATATTGGATTTTGATTACAACTTATATTTATCTGAGGATATGAACGTTGTTGATCAAAGTCTGAGAGGTAATTAAAATACCCTAACTTGAACGACTTCAGGATTATCAGAGGATAATATTAGTTGGTAATCATAAGGGAGGTTAGTGATAATTTATTATTTCCATTAGGGAAATGATAATGCAACGTTGGTGGAAATTGGAAAATATATAACGAGAAATCTGAGGTAAAGGAAATGTAAAGTTAGTTTTATTCTATACTAATTAGTTATGGTTTTAAGAACGGAATAAAATGTATTGCGTAACGTTGTTTATGAATAATAAGTTAAGTGAATTTCCCAAGTTTTAAATAATAAAGAATGATGTAATGAATGTTTGAAAGGAGAATTAAAATAAGAATTGAATATAGCTATGAGTTATTTAACTAAGTATTATATAGAAAGGGTTTTGAGAACGTTAGTATATAAGAATTCAATTATCGTATTTTTAAAGATTATAAGAGTTAAAAGTTTTGATTATGCAGAAGTGAATTAGTTTGTTTTAAATTCAAAGGCTAAGTGATGCTGAATACTGAACCAGTGAACTCATTGGAGTGTCATGATTGAAACACTGTTTATTTTGATAGTCAAAACACCGACTATCAAACCTGTCCAATACGATTGTTGGTATTGAAAGACCGGGATCAAATTTATATTCTAAAACCATTCCGACCAACAAAAACGTGAAGATATCAGAAGATGATCGAGTTGGAACATTGAAGACCGTGGATTTTCATAAATGGAAGAACCACTAATATTCTCTGCCTGGCAAGTAGAGATAAGCTGTGATTCTGTCGTGGTTGGAATCTACGGGTTGCAAGGACTTCTCGCTACTGATCCATGCGGTGATTCCTATAATGGATGCAGTAGGAAAGTGCCTTCGGGTCGTCGTGTTCCTTGATGACTTGTATAGACAGATGTCTAACAGATTATTTCTAAAGGGTCACGTACGTTGATTTCTTCAAACGTATCATAGTTAGTGGCGGAGAATAGCCGTTCTCTTAGCTTCAAACTAGAGTATTTTTGTGGACGTCAATTAGTGATATCTGACGGATCTGACGATGTGGCATTCAAAGTGAATGGTGATCAGATGTTTGAAAAATAAACTCTAACCTCAAGCCTCATCAACCGGGAAATGACAGAAATCGGGCAGGCAGCATGGCTATGTGGGTCGCTCCCATTAGGGTGTATAATCACCTATCTAGAGAAAATCCTATTTTCTTCTCAAATCTATATTTCGATGCTGTCCCTTTTCGGGAAACGGTTGCTGATCCCAACCGTTGGTGATATACATTCGATACACTCAAGCGAAATGAGTGGTCGGTCATGTGAGGGGCGGGTTGCGAGACGTTCTTATTGAACCCAGTGTATTCACCTCTAGAGATACACTATCGGTAGGTGGTCTCATACCTTGTCATAGTCGGAATCCAATCTCTAATAAGCACCCACGGTTTTGATTGTATACTATATATGTGGAGCGTGAGATGCAAGCGTTTCACTAGATTGTTATTTACTTGTACTTAAACATTATTATAATATCAGTAAAGATATTGGTTTCAAACTGTTTTGGGTTATCGTAAGGTAAAAACCGTCTGTGTTTATGTGTGGATTTGGTCTTACGATTATCCCTTTCTTTTGAAAGATTTTGAACTTTAAAATCATGATTTGGATGATTTACCCTTTATACTGTGTGATTTTATCTCACTCTGGTTCACCAGACTGACCCGGTGTTTTGTAAATGCTCGGGTTAGCCCGGGGTGTACATGATTAGGTTATCGAATGCTGTGAAGAGACGAGCTGGAAGAGTCCAGACGTATGATATTATATAGCTACTATTCCGCTATGTGTTATCTATGGGAACAGGTTATTATAACTGTCCCGTTATGTGATGTACTCTGATATTGTAAGTATTTATAAAGCTCTCAATAAAGATTTATTTCTGTATTTTATTTTGTTCCGCTGCGATGTGAGACTCTGTGTTATGATGTTCTTCTTCTTCTTCTATTCTAATATTTCTTTCTAATAGTATTTTTGGTGCTTGGAGGATCGACATGAGTTATGGTAAAGATATTTATGTCGATTTTCGGGGCCGAAAACCGCTAGGTCGTTACAGTGGTATCGGAGCAAGGTTAAGTAATTACCTTGGCTCTGTGGCGTGACTCAATAGAGATGGGGTTAGCAATACCCTAGATTGAGTTGAATACATATATACGAGTGAACGTACTTGTAGATTTTATAAAAAAATGTTTTATATTGTGGAGATTTATTGGTTGAGTTGTTTATGAGTTCTGTCAATCAGTTTGATCCACTGTATCGATAGGGGTTTCTAAACACTCAAGTATGATAAACCGACATAGTATGGTTTGAAAGAGGGGTAAATGAAATAATTTACCCAAATTATATTTTGATATAAAGAAAATATATATATTGGAAGTATTATAATATATTGGATGTGTTGTTTGTCATTATAATCGAATGAGATTATAAGAAAAGTGAAATGGTTATGTAAATAACCGATCAGAATTCATATGGATATAATATATGGAATCAGATAAATTAAATCTGAAATAAAAATCAGATTTTGAAATTAAAATTCCTAAAAGTGGGAAAGGTGTTTGCAAATGAACTTGGATTGAATATATGAGAATTTTAAAATCCTGGGAGATTTTATTTTGTTTTACGAGCACTGTGTTTAGTATTTTGAAATAGATTTCAAAATTAAAATGTTTAAATATGGTTTTGATAAGTGATATAGTATTGAACTCACTTCGATAGCTGGGTAATAACTCTGACGATGCTGGCCACATCATCAATGTCCATTTCTGAGTTCTAAGTGAGGGATTACTACCAAATATTTTGTTTGGAATTGCTTTGAGAAAAACAAGTTGTTTTGAATCCTGAAAAGGAATATTTGATTTTTGAAAGAGCTAAACTGTTTAAAAACTCCCAAGGAAATTGTTTGAACAAAAACAAAATTAAATAGAAGTTTGTGAAAGAAAATATGAATAGAAATTTGTGAAACCAATTAAATGGAATTTGAATAAGGATATAATATATCAAGTAGAATCAGATTTTCAATTGTGAGACAGGAATCTAAAATGGTATTGGACTGGTAAGTTAAGAGTTGAAATTGATAATGGATGGAAATTGAGTTAAGAATGGGATTTGGCTTGGACGTGTGAAGGATTTGGTTTTGAGGATAAAATTGGAATTTTGTTTGGGAAAGCATTTGTATATGCTGACAGGGTAGCAAACGGAAAGGATATAATGATATGCCCGACAAAAAGGTACACGTTTATTTTTATATGGGTTTGGTGATTTATGAGCCTATCTGGCAAGCCGCATGGTTGTATTATTTTCTTTTGGATTAGAGAAGGCCTAGAAAGGCGAGTTGTATTAGTACCGATTGAGCAGTACAAAGGAGGTGCTGGCGAAAATTTTCGGAAATTTAAGGTGTTAGAAAATTTTCGGGGTTTTTGAAAATTTTCGTTAGTAGGAATAAATTAATATTTTAATTAAAATAAATTAGTTCCGTGAAACTGAAGTCAAGAAATAAACTAAAATTTTTAACCTAGACAATAGGGTTTGTTTCTACCTTAGCAATTTCGAGGACGAAATTATTTTCAGGGGGGAAGAATGTAATGTCCCGTGTTTTTGGCCGTCAAATATTTAATTTAATTTATTATTTTAAGTATTATATTTGGAATATAAATGGATTTTAATATTTAATTCGTTATTAAAACGAAGTTTGAACGTTAATTTTATAAAACGAGCTCGGAATGGCGCGGCAGTTCGTAATATTTGGTTTTGAACTTCAACTGAGAATACAGGATCCGATATAAGTCGGATTTCTATGAAACGAGAAACGTTGGAATCGTATTCATGATAATTTTCATATGAAAGAGAAAAATTCAGATTTTGTGTTATAGTTTGTTATTTATGGCCAAATCAAATTTTGAAATATTCGCTGTGGAAATCGTTATTTAAAATATAGGCCTTTAAAATAGTCATTTTTCAAAAAACCTCTGTTTTCGACGAAATCAGTTTCAATAGGACCGTAACATTAAATTATTGTACGATAATAAATTGCGTGACAAACCGATGTCGTATGTGACCATGGTAGCCGTAAACGCCCAATTATTTTCTATAGCGCGTAATTAAATTTATTTAATTTAATAAAGGGGTTTTTGTGTGTAACTTGAGCAGACGATCGAATTAGGCCACGAAACTAGTCCCGTTGAGTTCGTATCGTTGATTAGAGTCAGGATAGGTATATGTTTGTTATTTTTGGAGACTGGATAATTTGGCGTTAAAAATGGCATTGCGGTGCACGTAAAAATAGCCTACCGGGAAAGCAGTCTCAAAATGCGACGATACTGGTGCCGTTGGGTTCGTATTGATAAATTATTGTAGGATTTCAAAGTTTCAAGTTGATCGGATTTATTCAGTGATCGTGGAAAAATTAAACGCGTGTTTATTTCTGGTTTTATAAAGGAAATTTTTTCAAATGATATCGGAATTCGACGAAACTTGTCCCATTGGGTCCAGAATATATTTTTACACTAAGATTAGCCTTTTTATCAAAAAACAGAAATCGTTTGTGGTGGTTTTTATCAACTACTTTACCACGAAGTTTCATTAATAATTAAATAATAATTTTTACATCCTATATATATCATCTTATTGTTCACAACCCCAACTTTCATTCTACCCTAGTCAACGCACAAAATCACACCTCCATTTTCAGAATTTAACGAGTGTGATTGTTCGAATTTCCTCTCAAAAATACTTCAAATATGCTCACTTATTTGCTAAGCCTTCTTCTGCAACCCTGTAGAGCGACAAGGCCTTTCAATCCGACCGGTGGTGATCGTCATTCATGCGCCACAGTGGTCTGAATTTTGTCGAGGGGCGGTTGCGGTCAAGGTCGATTTGGGTAAGCCAGGGAGCGTCGAGCTGGCCGTGACTAGGGGAGATGGACGGAAACGTTGCTGCGAGTGGAGCAGCGCCTCCCGATCATGCTTCGTTCAGTTCTAAGTGGCGCGACGATGGATTTTTTTGGCGAAAGTAGGATTTAGGTTTTAATCAGGAAATTTGATGGATTTAAGGAAATGGAAAACGTGATTGGTGAAGATAAATTCGAAGAGGACAGAACCATGCCAAATTCCGAATAAAAGTCATTATAGCTTAACTAATTTAATGATTAAGCATTTATTGGTTTTCATTAAAAGGCACTAACAACTCATGCGTGAATTGAAGCAGGTCTTTGGGAAATTCGAACAGAAGGGTTGGTCCTGTTGGGTTGTGCGAAAGGAAGTTAAACATGATGAAATACTTGTCAAGGCTAATCCTAAATATATCCTGGAAGGATTTCTGAGTGGATCTATACAAGGGAATGGGATCTGTGTTTCTATCTTTGGAAGGCCGTTGGCAGGTTCGAACGTGAGTAAGTGTTGAAGAAGAACAAGGTATGTATTGAGATGGAGAAGTTATCTGATTCGTTAGTGGAAAGTAATTTAAGTTTTATTAATCTATAATTTAAACGCTAATTAGTTTTGAGATTTAATCCAATAACTGAAAAAGTGATTTATTATGCAGATTTCAAACAAGGGGCGGTTGACGAAAGGAATAGAGAAGGTGCTAACCGATTAAGCAAAATAGTTAGTAATTAAATTAATAATGACTGAGTAAGGAATTTAAATTTATTGGTATAAATTGTGAACTAATCTAAATTTTAATACGTGCAGTCCAACAAGCATAGAGGACAAAGGAGATAACAATATAGACCCAAATGATGGCTAAACGCAAAGTAATTTGTTTAGATAACAATTAGCTTGTTAAACGATAATGATAAAAATTATTAATTAATCATGAATACTTATAATTGTTATAATTCTGGCATATGTCAGCAGAACTAAATGAAACAATGCATCGGAACGACGATTGAGAACACTGCAGTCTGGAGCAATTTGGGAACAGATATGGACGCAATTGGACTCAACCGGGATTTTTGATTAAATTAAACACTCGCTTAATTTAATTAAAACCAACCGTCTAAACAACGGTATCAAATCAATGTGAGTTAAACTCACTCAATTTTTCCCATTTATATTTTATATAAATTGGGTTTTTATTTGTTGTGCTCTGCTTGCTGATGGTTGCCTGCTTGCTAGTTATACATTTGTTTGTTGATTTAACCGATGAAATTAAACTGTGTTTAATTTTAGTGAAATACCAAATCGCTATTTTAACGATTGGTTCAAATAGAGGTACCTTACCTTGTTGGTCATGTTTATAAAATAAACGTGTTTAAATTGTTTGAATTGTTTGGATTGGTTTATGTCAAATGGACGTTATTTATTTCTGTTAAATGAAACTGAATTATCTAGTTTGTGATAACCATTTTGTATACAGGGAAGAACAGGTTAGGGGGATCCAACCGGATTCCTCAATATATTATTTATTTCATATTATCAACAAATAAACTGTCCTGTTTGGGGTTATTGATTTGATTGTTGATTGTTGACTGAAATTTCAACATCTGTTTGTTTAAACCAATGGACGGTATTGGTTGAGTATTTGGCAGCGTATTGCCTATAAAATCAATCGCTTTATACATATTGATTCACCGTCAGGTGAATCGATAGAGATGAAATTAAAAATTCTATTTGTTAACTAGAGTTAGATTTTGAAATATATTATTTTGAATAAAAATTATTAAAGAGAAATAAATATTTATTTATTTATTTAAGACTTGGATTTGTTATTAATTTATTTTATAAAGTGAATGCTGATGTTAATCAGATTTACAAGTATGAGAATAAGAATAAATCGACTGGTTAAACTTTGATAATTGTTGTGTAAAGAAATCAATTAATGGAATTGTTTAAATAAATTATATTTTTAATTAATTTAAAGTGAGAACTAATTGGAATCGATTAACGAGAGAATCAAGTTTTGAGTTGACAAAATCGACCGGTTTAACTGGAATCGACTATTAAATTAGTTTGTTTCGAATTTGCGAAATGAAATAGTTCAAGAATATGGTTTTAACTTTAAATAAGATTTTTATAAAGGATTTGCTATTTATTTTAGTAAATAAAGGAATTAACTACTAATGTAGTTAATGATTGAAATAAATTATTATTTTAATTAGTAATAATTTAGGAATTACTTTTCAAAAGTAATCGAAGTGAAATGAAATCAAATTGGATGGTGTAAGGGGTCTATGAATGAGTTTTATATTTAAAACCCGAATTTTTATAACAAAGTTATAAAGAGAAGTTGAAGCGAATACGAGAGAGTAAATTAAATGGTTGCTTAATATTTGAGTTAAGTAAAAGGAATTGAGAACAGAAGGGTTTATATAAAACCAGGGTTATGTAAATGAGATTTTTAAGTGTAAAAGCGTTGATATTAGATTAACGTTATTTGAAAATGAAAACAAGTAAAAAGGGGAGAATTGAAATAGGATTTCCAAAGTGGGGAATGGTCAAATAGATTTGAAAGGAGATTGGAAATAAGTGAATCTGGTTAAAGAAGCGGGTTATAGAGTTGTATAACCAAATCCAAGTTATGATGGGATTTGTTTTGATACTGAAATGGAATATTGGATTTTGATTACAACTTATATTTATCTGAGGATATGAACGTTGTTGATCAAGGTTTGAGAGGTAATTAAAATACCCCAACTTGAACGAATTCAGGATTATCTGAGGATAATATTAGTTGGTAATCGTAAGAGAGGTTAGTGATAATTTATTATTTCCATTAGGGAAATGATAATGCAACATTGGTGGAAATTGGAAAATATATAACGAGAAATCTGAGGTAAAGGAAATGTAAAGATAGTTTTATTCTATACTAATTAGTTATGGTTTTAAGAACGGGACAAAATGCATTGCGTAACGTTGTTTATGAATAATAAGTTAAGTGAATTTCCCAAGTTTTAAATAATAAAGAATGATGTAATGAATGTTTGAAAGGAGAATTAAAATAAGAATTGAATATGGTTATGAGTTATTTTACTAAGTATTATATAGAAAGAGTTTTGAGAACGTTAGTATATAAGAATTCAATTATCGTATTTTTAAAGATTATAAGAGTTAAAAGTTTTGATTATGCAGAAGTGAATTAATTTGTTTTAAATTCAAAGGCTAAGTGATGCTGAATACTGAACCAGTGAACTCATTGGAGTGTCATGATTGAAACACTGTTTATTTTGATAGTCAAAACACCGACTATCAAACCTGTCCAATACGATTGTTGGTATGGAAAGACCGGGATCAAATTTATATTCGAAAACCATTCCGACCAACAAAAACGTGAAGATATCAGAAGATGATTGAGTTGGAACATTGAAGACCGTGGATTTTCATAAATGGAAGAACCACTAATATTCTCTGCCTGGCAAGTAGAGATAAGCTGTGATTCTGTCGTGGTTGGAATCTACGGGTTGCAAGGACTTCTCGCTACTGATCCTTGCGGTGATTCCTATATTGGATGCAGTAGGAAAGTGCCTTCGGGTCGTCCTGTTCCTGGATGACTTGTATAGACAGATGTCTAACAGAGTATTTCTAAAGGGTCACATACGTTGATTTCTTCAAACGTATCATAGTTAGTGGAGGAGAATAGCCGTTCTCTTAGCTTCTAACTAGAGTATTTTTGTGGACATCAATTAGTGATATCTGACGGATCTGATGACGTGGCATTCAAAGTGAATGGTGATCAGATGTTTAAAAAAAACTCTGACCTCAAGCCTCATCAACCGGGAAATGACAGAAATCGGGCAGGCAGCATGGCTATGTGGGTCGCTCCCATTAGGGTGTATAATCACCTATCTAGAGAAAATCCTATTTGCTTCTCAAATCTATATTTCGATGCTGTCCCTTTTCGGGAAAAGGTTGTTGATCCCAACCATTGGTGATATACATTTGATACACTCAAGCGAAATGAGTGGTCGGTCATGTGAGGGCCGGGTTGCAAGACGTTCTTGTTGAACCCAGTGTATTCGCCTCTAGAGATATGTTATCGGTAGGTGGTCTCATACCTTGTCATAGTCGGAATCCAATCTCTAATAAGCGCCCGCGGTTTTGATTGTATACTATATATGTGGAGCGTGAGATGCAAGCGTTTCACTAGATTGTTATTTACTTGTACTTAGACATTATTATAATATCAGAAAAGATATTGGTTTCAAACTGTGTTGGGTTATCATAAGGTAAAAACCGTCCGTGTTTATGTGTTGATTTGGTCTTATGATTATCCTTTTCTTTTGAAAGATTTTGAACTTTAAAATCAT
Source organism: Allium sativum (assembly GCA_030737875.1). Taxonomy (NCBI): domain Eukaryota; kingdom Viridiplantae; phylum Streptophyta; class Magnoliopsida; order Asparagales; family Amaryllidaceae; genus Allium; species Allium sativum. The sequence continues at coordinate 705,226,225 of CM060916.1, read as the reverse complement.
GATTTGGATGATTTACCCTTTATACTGTGCGAGTTTATCTCACTCTGGTTTACCAGACTGACCCGGTGTTTTGTAAATGCTCGGGTTAGCCCGGGGTGTACAGGATCAGGTTATCGAATGTTGTGAAGAGACGAGCTGGAAGAGTCCAGACGTATGATATTATATAGCTACTATTCCGCTGTGTGTTGTATATGGGAACAGGTTATTATAACTGTCCCGTTATGTGATGTACTCTGATATTGTAAGTATTTTTAAAGCTCTCAATAAAGATTTATTTCTGTATTTTATTTTGTTCCGCTGCGATGTGAGACTCTGTGTTATGATGTTCTTCTTCTATTCTAATATTTCTTTCTTTCTTATCTCACCCTCTAATTTCTTTCTAATAACTATCCAGTGTTTTTGGTGCTTGGAGGATCGACATGAGTTACGGTAAAGATATTTATGTCGATTTTTGGGGTCGAAAACCGCTGGGTCGTTACAATAAATCTATAAAACTTATGTTTAAAATTAAATAAAAATAGAATGTAAAATAGAGAGAAAGAGATTGAAGATAGAATTTGAATAACAGAATTTGAAATTATTTTGAATTTGAACCAGGAGCGCTATTAAGAGTCTTACATAATCTAGACTTTATAACTATATTTATCTTGATCTTTTGAACTCTTGAAATCTTGAGTACTCATGAGTCTTGAAATATCTCTGAATTCTGAATCTCTAACATCTCTAAAAATTGTACAGTCTTCAGTAATATTTCCTATATATAAATCCTGCTTATGTGTGTATATATATATATATATATATATATATATATATATATATATTCTAGGTAGAAGTGTTAGTATATATTCTATAATCAATTAATATTTAAATAAGGTTTATTGTCATCAAAACTTCATTCTCCAACACATACCCTATATTTTTAGCAGGTTACATATGTTAAGGTATGTCTATGCAACACACAAGATTCATACAAATATAAGTATCTAACCAATGGGGTGGATATCCAAGTCAATCACCCATTAGTGTTTTAGGGTAAAGACCCAACGAGGTAGCAATCTCGGTTACTTATGGCCCTATTAAAAGTGGATTCTTACGATCTCATATAACCCTGGGGTGGACCACTATCCCTTTAAAACCCCATCCTAGTATGTTAAAGTTCTTAAGTCTATTCTCTCATTTGTAATATGAGAAGTAGTATTGTGAACGTTACTACTTAACTGATATTACCCAGTAGGAAATCCATGTCGCTTAAGACTTCCCTTAGACAATTGGTGAGCATGCAATGGCCACATAACTTACAATTACCAATCTCTCACTAGCTTCTAGAGGAAGTGGACATCCCCATGAACTACCCTATCCCGTTACCATTTTATTCCTCACCACTTTTAGAGAAGGAGGACCCACAAGACCTACTTCCAATCTAATAAGGGTGGGTCGCATAATTTTGGTTCCTCTCCAAGGAATAAACCTGCGGAGGGATCCTAGTCCTAGCCACTTAAGACCCAAACTAGATAAAAAGTGAGTCAACCATTTAAGACCTTCTCAAGATGTTGTAAGCCTGCCTATTTTCAAACAATAGACTTATATATATACATATATATAGTTATACATACACACACCAGACCTCTCACATTAAACCGTATACCTGTAGATGTTGGATATGCCGATTGGTTCCGGGTAGGCTTCTACTATGTAACGACCCGCATTCTACGCATCTGAAGATCATAGAATATTTATTCCATTCACATACAAAGTCGTATGGTCGTGTAACTTTAGGAGACGACTATTGGGGCCATTTCCCATGTTCACGATTTTTGCCGAATTTTAAATGATCGTTTTACACCTGGTGAATCTTGTTTTGCCTATAACTTTTGATTGGTAAGGAGTTTTGACCTGAAACAACTTCCATTGTATTCAGATGATGGTTTACCTTTTCGTGGAGTGGTCACATTAATCCAACAACTTACAGTTTGGAAGACATGGCTGAAATAAGGTTTGGAAGGTGAAAAACAGCTTAATTGGGCTTAATAGGGTAATTAGTGGATGGGTCCATAACCCATTTCGGGATTAGGGTTATGGGGAGGCTGAAATCAGTTATGAAACCAACTCATTTCATTTTCTTAGCCGCCACTTTCATTTCTCTAACCCTAGCAATGGTTTCCACCTTCTAAACTACCTCCTAATCACTTTCTAATCCAATATTAAGCTAATCAACATCAAATCAAGGCAAATTAACATCAAATTGGAGGTACAGCTGCTGTGTTGCATTGGGATTCGAACCAAATCAGAGATAATTTCAGGTCTGAGATTTATTTGTGGCTAAGGTTAGTGATTAGCACTTTTATTCACTAATTACGGCTAATTAGGGGTGATTAGTAATAATTAGAGAAATTATAACTCAGAAAAATTTGGAAAAATAGGCATAAATTCTAAAATATTATTCTATGCCTCTGCTAGATATTTGGGTTAATTTAAATTAAATTTGAAAATCCTATTACTAGACATAGTTAAACATGATTAAGGGGAAAATATGGGTTTTGGGTATGTTTGATCCATATTAACAAGTTAAATTGTTGTTTTGGTGTTTATGGTTGATCCTGTATGTTATTACTACTGTTTGGAATGCTTTATGATTGTTTAGCAAGGTTAGAATGGTAGAAAACGCTGTCGTATGCCGTAAATAGCTTGCTGGAAAAGTTGCAGGAAATTGGTCAGACCCCCGATCATGATACCACCTCTCACGATCCGACCAACTCGTGAAGCACCATACAGCCATGAGCCCTGCATCACGAATCGAACCGCTGAGTGTGTCATGAACCAAAGGGCAGATCACGAACCGACATCACCGAGTCGTACTGGATGGAGACTCACGAACCGACGTAGAGCACCACGACCCAGATGCTCATCACAAGCCGGAATGCCACGAACCAATGTCACGAACCGGACCCAAGCAAAGATCACGAGCCGATGACCAGGGGAGGACCACGAGCGGGTCTTCGAGCATGGACAACAAACGGAATGAGTGGAAACTAAACCACGAACTGGAGGAGACCAAAACCCGAGATGCAAAGGTAGTCCAAATAGTAAGTTAGAACTCAAGATCTAGATGGGAGCCAACGAGTTAACTTCATGAGTTGGACTTTGCTACAGGACGTGTGCAAAGGGGCTATCGAAATCTATAGCTTTGATTCACCACTAAGAGATGGATTTGCGGCTATGGATCAACGCAATGGGACCGTTAAGACTCCCATGGCAAGTGATCGTAGCATGGCTATGGATTAGCGCAATGGGATCATTAGGACTCCAAAGGGCAAGGTGATCGTAGCAAAGGATTAGTGGCTATGGACCAACGCAATGGGGTCATCAAGTCCCCAAGGGCAAAGTGGTCATAGCAAAGGATTTGGGTGATCAAAGTGGTGGATATCGTATGCTTTACGCACCGAGTGAGTGACATGAGGATGATTGCTATGTTTGATGTTTTCAATCACCATGACATGCACACTGTTATCTTACACTTTATGTTAGTGTTACCTTAGAGTACTATACATCCTGTTGTGCTAACTCTTTGGTTGCAGGTCCAAATTCAGGTATGGTTATTTATACTTGTTGTTATTTTGTTTTGCTGCTATAGCTCATACTAGACCTTTGTTTGAGCCAGAGTTTTATGTCTCTTCTTATTACTCTAGGTGCTCCTAAACGAGCAGACTAGAGACAGGTTAGGTGGTATGCATGAGTAGCTATCCGGAGACAAGCAGGAGGCTTCCACGTGCTATTTACATATATACTACCTGTGTTGTTGCTAGTCACTACTTTGGGCATTAGTAGTGTACCTTTTTTATTTTTGCTTTGGAGGCAATATTTTGGAGTTGTAATAATGGTTACGATCATAAGCTGTATTTTGGATTCCGCTGCTATGATGGTTTAGTTTTCAGCTTATGCACCGTCTTGCCTGTTTTATGTCAAAGTTATGTTATTATTATATTTTATTCCATGCACTGTGACATATACTACAGGTTCTTTAGTGATTCATAGTTTCAAACCCTTTTCCTTTGACGACCGTCTCGTGCTAGTCGAGCATTGGCACAACGCATTTCTAGGGAAATGTCGGCTGGTCCGTGGCGGGCCGTCACATACTACAAGTTGGTTTAACCTCGCATTTAGTGTACTATGTTTTTGAATGGCTCATCGCACCAAGACATCTCACATTAGTTGGACCTACTTGTGGTAGTTGGATTTTTCGGTTGGTTCCGGGCAGGCTTCTACCACAAATGGAAACTTACCTCGTGTCCGTGTGTCACTGTTTATATATATATATATATAATTAAAGCCATTCTATATACACACACATAAGCAAACAAATATATTTATTATGGGGACATTTCAAATTCGAATTCTAAACTAATCGCATTTATTACGCTAATACAACGTTATCTATGTTGATTACGTTTATGTAAGTTTAATAATAATAGTGCCTAATTAATGTAAACATTCGTATAAGCGGGGAAACGTTCTAATGAGGTGGCAATGTCAGTTTGTCCAAATCAAGGCATACAAGTTAGATTTTCCATACTTTTACCGCTACAACTTAGGCATGATGGCATAATGAAAATATAACAAATAGCAGTGAATGAAAAATATACATACATAACAATTTCAATTTGCATCCTAGGCTTATTGGAATGATTTAAATACTGAATTAAAAATAGAGTATTACATACACTTATACTTGTATGTTTATAATTCATATTCACCCATTTTGGCGTTATGCACATAAAAATGCTTATATTTGACCTATTTCAATTATAAATGCGTCTGGATTCAAAATAGGATCCAAACCCAAACCAAATCATGAAACAATCAAATCTAAACCTTTTTAGGTTACACCCAAATGGTAAATAAAGGTGAATTACATAAAACAGAAATAATATTAGCAACACCCTTTGTTATCTTTAATCCAATATTAAAACCGAAGATCTACAAAACCCCAAATAATCATGATAATTCATACTCAACTACAAGATAGAGGATTTGGGGTTTTTAATGTTTATATTATCGAATTTCCAAATCCTCCTAGGCATATCTATTCACATGACAATCTAATAAAAACATGAATATGCCTTAAGTAAACCATATTCCACTCACAGATCAATGAGGAATAGAGAGAAATCTGTGGTAGGTCTAGATCTGCAATAATTCTATGCGTTCAAGCGTGCTCCAATAATCCTCCTAATTATATAAATGTAAGAGACATGCATTAGAATCTTATACATATATGTTTATGCCAAATTGCAGAATACTAAACTTATGTAAATTAGAATAGAGAAAGATTTAGAATAGTGTTAGAGAAATAGAAGAAAACCTTAACCCTATTCCTTTTTTCCTCTGGAAATTAACAATGATGAAGAGGAAGCATGGAGGCAGGGATGGAGAATGGTTAAGGTTTTTATTGTGTGATAGGAGGGCTATATATAGTTGCCCGTGTGAGCCTAGATCGTTGGATTACTTAGAATTAATCCAAGCCTTTAATTTATATATATATGTATCCTCATTGAAAAACCCTAACCAGCTAGCTTTATTGGGTTGTCCAGCTGCCGAGCGGTCGGCCCTAGCGGTCAGCCGGCAGTCGACACCACTTAAGGGGGGTGGTCGACCCCTTCGGGGCTAGAACATCCAATAAGACTGCGTTGCTGAGTTGTTTATTTTAATTAATATGTTCCTTAATCTCTTAATCTAATTCCATATATGAAATATACTTTGTCCCCCTGATCTTTTCTTCAATTCAAAATTTGAATTCTCCTTCTTTATTTTTAATTTATAATTTGGACACAAATGTATATTATTCATCTAATTATATATAAATATATATATTCTGCGTTCACCGCCCAAATTCATTTGTTCGTAATTTCTTCATACATTGACCGTTTTCAGCATATTATATATGAAAACAATGTAGAATTTCACCACGGATCCAAATAAAAGAATTTCGTATCCAAATTCCTCAAGCTGCAAAAATCTCATTTCCAACCATACTATTAATTGCTTATTTTTATTTTTTTATTAATACTTGTGAATTTTAAGGGGTGTTACAACCAATTTGTGTGCATCCACTTTGCAACCGTGTGTATATGTGCATTGTGTACATAATGAAATTTCAACCATAAAACATGTATGCAAGGTGATTCTATATCGGATCCTCCTATACGTATGCATTAAATTTTGGAAACACTTTTGAAAACATGATGCAATACATCCTAAATATACTGGCAGTTCTATATGAATGCAAATTTTGAAAATTCTTTTTCACCCATTACCTTCATACAATTATGAATAAAAGTGTGAAGCAACAAATTTTGCATCCAAACACTACCATCCAAAATGTCACGCAGTCTAATCGTTTCCTATTTAATTTCTCCTAAACCGAAAAATGGAAATCAAGCGAAGAAATTTAACATTTTCCCTGCTTACAAATATTCCATTTCCACCCTACCGTGGAATTTTCACCTCAACTACCCAAAATACTCTAAAAATTTCCACCTGTGGACTATAAAGGAGGCTTACGACAAGCTCTAAATAGAAAACGAGTAATAACCCGTGCACATCATTGAAAAGGTACGGAAACAATGTTTCCAAGGCTAAAATAGCCTTTTTTGTTACCGTTAACGTTTTTATCATATCATCGGTCCTTTTGCACCACTATAACTCGCACACAAAGCATCCAAACATCTTCCTTACGCTGTTCATGTGACCAAAAATCGAAAAAAAATCATGAAAATAAATTTCCTCTTAAAAACATCTTATGTTTCTTTTGATTTTTTTTTTCAAAATCGTTTCACTTTCCTATAATACAAAGAAAATGAAATAAGTTTTTTTTCAAACAATGCTTTCTAAAAACTTTAGAAATGTATTTTGCGGAAACTTAAACGGTTCAAGTCACATGTTGGCGAAAATGGAAGTGAGTCGCGCAAAAATGCGAAAACTGAAGTCACACAAAAGACCAAAATAAATTTTAGTTTTAACAAGGAGCGGTTATTTATTTATGTATATACCAGTAAGGTGGAACCGGTACTTTACTAAAATTTATCCAACACAGAATTCTATTCTTTCCAGCTCTAGGGAAAGTGTTAGTTTATGAACGAGATTTCATCCAAATAAATATGCGTGAACGACAAAACACTTACAAACATAGAAATCTCATTAACCAAAGTCATGTGATTTTTATTACTAGCAGTTACAAATACTACAATAACAACAAAGATAAATAAAACGCTGGAAAGAGAAACACACAATACAAGATACTGTATGCGTAAGGCATATACCAACAACGACTACGACTACCCATTGTAGGGTGGTCTACCTCCACGGTTGGTGGAGCCTGATAAATTACCATTCATGTGCCAGGAGCGTAGTATGGAGGAGATATAGCCTATCTCACGTGTCAACCGGCGCTGCTCATCACAGACGTCGACCTGGATGGTGCGGAGTGCGACAAGCTCTGGACTCTCCTGACCAGGCTACTGGGGATGCTGAGCTGGAGCGGGTGGTGCGGGGATAGGAGCATCAGGCAGCTGAATGCCCAACTTTTGGAGAGTGGCACGGCTAATGGCAGTCGACGCCTTCCTAACTGGTGTCTCCCCAGAAAGTCTCACTTGGAAGTGCTGGAAGACACAGGTAAAATGACGACTGTAAGGAAAGTGGCTCCGTGGGGTGCCGACGGCGGGCTCATAAAGATGGATCATAATCACACGCGCTCAATTAACGACTATACCGCCAAGAATAGCATAGGTGGCATGGCGAACAGAAGGATAAATTTGCTCCAATCTTCCAGTCTTCGGGATGATGTTATGCTGAAGGATGCGCACAACTACACGGGCGATGGGTCGTAGATTGGCGGCAGTCCAGGCTTCGGGGGCTCCAAGGAAGATACGTTGAAGGATCTGAGGGCCTCTATATCGATAACATCAAGCTCTGGTCCGACTGCTGAGATGCCTAAAATATGAACTAAGTCGTCATCGGTGGACTCAGTGTGGGTGCCCGTAAGCTTAGATCTGATGACGCAGGACTCGTCATCGATGTTGGCATCCATCTGAGCATCGAACAGACGGATACAGCGTAGATATAGGTCGTGCTCAATGGTGTCGAAGTGCAGGATCGATGCTAGGCCTGCAGCGACAAAAAGCTCCTCCAAACCAAAAGCGGCGAAATCGAAGAACTTCACTGGTCGACCACAATGGAACTCATAGTTGGTTGTCTCTAAGTAGTGCTTGATCTTCGCCTCACCGCGGTCTAACCAGGCGGCTTCCTGAGGCGTGAGACCGGGGTGTTGGTTGCGAGGTGTCATGGAGGTATCGGTGAATCGGGGAAAGGAAATTACAAATCAAGGATAATTGAGTAGAGACCAGCACGAGAAAGATCTTGGTGGTAATTAGGGATGAATTGGGGCGGGGTTGCTCGGATGGGAGCTTGGAAAAGAGGAGGGTTTGGGTATGATGTAAATTTTGGGTTGGGAATAAAGAGCCGGTTGGAACTATATATATATATATATATATATATATATATATGTATCGTCTTATCTGATTCGTGTCGGTTCCAGGCCATGCTCACTGTGGGAGAGCGGTCAACTGCTTAATGGTCGAATGCTTGCCCCATGGTGGGCGCGGTACGAACCTCGACCCAACATGCCGTATAAATTATATATATATTAGACTAAAATTTCTATTACGTCGAAATAACTTCCACTCCCAACCGAATTCTCATATCGACTTCCACTACTCGTTGAGTTAAGAAATTTAATTTTCCAACGTCTTTTCCCTGCCTCCAAAAAGATTTGTGACCACCGAATCAAACGAACTTAAAACAGGAAATCAGCTAGAAATCCGAAATAAAATTTAAAACGGATTTTCCATTACTATCTGACATAAACTAAACGGTTCACAATCAAATACCCTAAAAAAATCTGAACGAAGGATTTTCCTTGGTCGTTTCGAAGAAAAATTTAGAACTTTTCCAAAAATGGAATTTATTATAAATTAATGGTTTCATATTTATGAATCCAATTTACTGTTACTATTATTTATATTCCAGTTTATATTACAAACTGAAACCTTTTCATGTCCAAAAATGTTGGAGCTTCAAAATCTTAATGATTAGTTATGATAATTTCAATAAATTATCCAATATATATAGGAAGGGGGATACTAAAAATCACAAGGAACATATATTTATTATTCTTAAGTTTAGTGGCATATTCCTTGTCATTTCTAATTCCAACCAGATTGTATTTATTAAAATTACGCAAAGCCCTAAAATTTTTGAAACACCAATAGATTAAAATTTAAAAATCATATATATATATATATATATAACTAGGCCATTACAAAACCATTTTCCGAAACCGTATTCCAAAACTTTTCAAAACCCATTCTTACTTTCTCCAAATAGTTTTAAAATAAAATTTTCTCGAATACTAGGCCAAGAACTCAATTGAATGCTTCAATAAAGGTAGATTCGTAAATTCAATGAAGTAATGAATGGATATACCTTATAATTATATTTTTCGAAATAGATACGATATAATAACATGGACTATTTCCGTTTTTGATCGAGTAATGGTCTTAACTGGAACTACTAACAAAACCAAAAACCAGAAATCATGACTATCTCAGTTGTAGCTAGATTTTTATTTTATATATTTTATTCCAGTTTCCAAACTCGAATCAATCGGAATCCACCATATGTCGTCTTCATGCTCTTCACGATAAGATCACCAACGTACTATTGTGTAAGACAATATTGGCTAGAAACCCGAACTCAACATATTTCAACTCTTAGTCACTTAAAGCCCATTTTTACTACAATTAGGTCCACAACTAATTCATTGTCGAAATAAATTTAAATCGAGTGAGAAAGACAAAGGAAAATAGAAAAGAAAATCGACTTACATTCTCTCACGAGTCTAAATTTAACTAATTCCTCTGAAGTTTAATTATGCTCTGATACCAAATTTAACACCCACACTTTTACGCATCCAAATTTCGACAAAAATTGAAACTCAAACACATCCAAGCATGGAGCGTGTAAATCTGGTACATGCGAATAAATGAGCATGAGCATAATTAGAGTATGATAAGATAACTCACAGAGGAAACATAATAGGATAAACTAGTATCAACTCAAGTAACTACTTTTTTCAAAGTAAGTCACTTTGCCAATACCGAGCAGGAGAGAGAGCGAGAACCGAAAGCCAAACTTAAAAACTTGTGAGAACCCGACCTTCCCTAGAAAACCTGGATGGTTGTAATGAGGAGGGAGTCAGAATGACAAGAATCTAGTAAACAGGAAATGTACAACACATATTATAATACACAGATGTATTCCATTTGATTCAACCCATGATATATTCCTATCATGGTTAGTGATTCTAGCCTAACCATGTAGATGTTTACGCACGGCCCTACTACTCATCCCAAGGTTATATTCCATGATATAATACTTTAACAACCTGCTCGGAATGGGCCTAAATTTCGACCCAAAAAAGGCCCATTGAAACTTAGAGCCATTCTAAACGGGTTGTTGGTTCCTATAAGAATTACATTAGCACAGATAACTATAACATATACTTTGAATGGAAATATCTCATAGCAGAAAGAGAAAATATAATTCCAAAAATAAGATGTACTATTTATTTCAAAATCTCAGAAATACGTAGTCGTAGTTACATTTATTCAATAGGTACATCAAATAGTTCAGTCTCATAAGATTTCAAAAGAAACAAAGCAATAACAGATAATAATATCATAATAACTTCATTTTTCTTCATCGGCTTCAGTCTGACCTTATCCATGACTTTACCTCATCTACTGACCCATTCGATGTTAAGGAGAGGGGTTCAGAACATAAAGTTCTGTGTAACTGAAATATAGTGTTGCTTAGTGCCCATACCCTATATTTTTAGCAGGTTACATATGTCAAGGTATGTCTACGAAGCACACAACAAACACTAAATTTCTAACCAATGGGATGGATATCCAAGTCAATTGCCCATTAGTGCTTTTAGAGTAAAGACCCAATGAGGTGGCATTCTTGGTCACTTATTGCCCTATTAAAGGTGGATGCTTACAATCTCTTATAACCCTGAGGCGGACCCTTAGCCCTTTTAGAACCCCTTCCTAGTTCGTTAACGTTCTTAAGTCTATTCTCTCATTTGTAATATGAGATGTAGTATTGCGAACGTTACTACTTAACTGATATTACCCGGTAGGACACCTATGTCGCTTAAGACCTCCATTAAATATTTGGTGAGCATGCAACAGACACATATCTTTTAATTACCAATATGTCCCTAGTTGAGCCCTTACAAGCTTCTAGAGGAAGTGGACATCCTCGTGAACTATCATACTCCGTTAACTGTTTTATGCCTAACCACTTATAAAGAAGGAGGACCTAAAGACCTACCTTAATATAACAAGGGTGGGTCCCATGAATTTGGTTCCTCTGCATGGAATAAATCTTCATAGCGATCCTCGTCTTAACCACTTAAGACCCAAATTAGATAAAAAGGTGAGACATCCACTTAAGACCTTGTTAAGTCATAGTAAACCTATATGTTTTCACACATCAACTTATACACACACACTAGACCTCTCACATTAAACCATATACCTATAGATGTTGAATATGTCAGTCGGTTCTTGTAACACCCCACCTCCGCTAGGGTCACTCACAAAGGGAATGCACTAGTTTTGGTGGAGTATTATCTAGGTAAACATACACAGAGATATCACAAGGTAGAACATAAATAAAGCAGCGGTAGAAATTAAAAACCAAATTTCATTACTTTCAAGAAATGAGTCAAAACCTCATATATCCAAAGTACAAATTATTCCATTACATCAAGTTCTAAATACAGAAGCATAAACTTAAAATGACAAAAGTAATTTATTCCCCAAAGATAGCAGAAATGCAGCCATAGCATAGCTCAAGACCAAACCGTACATGAGCTGGCAGAAAGCAAGAGAAATCCAAGCTAAGTGCTAGAGTTTCCTCCCTGAGAACCTGGGGGGACGAAAGAAAAAAGAGGCGAAAGAAAAAGGGTCAGTCATAAAGACTGGTAAGTACTAGTGACTTTCAGTATAAAAACTAGTAAAGTTAACAAGACATGAGTAAACGGAGAGTAAACATAGGGATGATAATAAGTCTGGCATGATAACTAAGATAACAAGATAAATCAAGTCTAGCATCGCATATTCAAGATTCGCTGCACCACTGTACTAGTATTCTAACCCATATCAAGTATTAACCATGAAATGATCCCTTGGCCCAATATCATGAAATGACCTATTACGGGGTCCTACAGTACGATCTACTAATCGATCGGCTCCCTACAAGTTCTAGCTCGTCATGTGTCTGTGTCATACGGCCCAATCATGAAATGTAGTCACCTGTGCTAGGTCCACCATAGGGTGTATCAAGCCCTAGGGTGCCAACCACCGACACGAATCAAGCATGCACAGTGTAAACCTACTGGTGCCCAATGCCTGGTTTTTCAACTCAGGACTACGTGCACGACCATAGTCCGCCTGAACCTACAATGGCGCACCAACTCAGTCGTCGTTCTGGTCGCTTACAATCAGCCCAGTAATCGTGCCCTACCCTGCCTAGTCCCAGGGTATCGTGATACATCTAAGTGGGTTACTGCTGAAAAGGACCGCGCAACTAGGGTTTCTAATGGGTTAAGTGTTGTCATTCAAATTCGTGACTTAACCCTATCCAAATCATGTATCAAGTTGGTTAAGTGTGTTCAAGCGGTTCATGACTTAACCCTATCAAATCATCGTTTCAAATTGGTTAAGTATATTCAAGTGGTTCATGACTTAACCCTGTCCTGTGGCATTAAATAAATTAATGCACCCCAACCTCTCACATTAGACTTTGTTGTGGTTATTGGATGTGCCGGGCGAGTCCGGGCAGATTTACACCACAACCTAGTCTAACCTCGGGTTTCAAGCGCGATATGGCCAACTACCCACATTGGGTCCTATTGTTTGCAGTTACTGGATTCGCCGGGCGGTTCCGGGCAGATTTATACTGCAAACTCAACCCAACCTCGAGTTGGCCATGTTCAAGTTTATTCTAAGTTCATGTCCAGGTTCAAGTTTCGATTCTAAATTCATGTCAAGTTTTCATGTCATGTTTCATGTCAAATCGTGTCAAGTTCATGTCCATATCCAGGTTCAAGTTATAACAATGTTCACATTTCAAGTTTATAGTAAATTCAGGTTTGCCTAATCTACCCAAATCGTATTCCCATCGCACGTGAATTCGAATCGATACAAACAAATCTAATTAGGGAATAACATAGAAAGAACGGGCATAAGGTGGCAAATTTGATTACAAGTCAAGCATGGTATAACTTGAGATAAACGATTACAACAATACTGGCATATGGAGTAGTGGCCTCAAATATCAAATCTAGCAAAATAGCGTGATAGTCATGGTAACAGTTGACATAAGATAATAACCCCAAACTTGTGAATAACAACTAATTCAACATCACAGGCATGAATATTATGGACATTAGGGGTTTTAGATCTACAACATATATAGGTCCCAAATCAATTTCATATAAATATTACCACAAGTCAAGATTCAAGATGAATAGATCCAAGGTGAACAAAAAGTAGATCCAAAATACTAGATCCCAAATGAACAATTATAGATCCAAGATAATTGTCATACTTAGGTTCAATTTCAATTTACAACATGTCCATATTAAGTTTAAAGTTTAGATCTAAAAGTAACTTAGGCTTACAGATCGTGGTTTGAGAATTAGAAAACAAAAGAGGTGACGTAGAATCTTGAGTCTAACAGAAATCCCCCAAACAGCAAAACTCTACACGTAGTCTTGTTGGAGAAGAAGCAATCCATTTTCTCTAACTTTTCAACCAGACGTTTAGCAGCATAAGGCCAGAGAGAATTTGTGTAGAGAGACCAGGGTTAGGGACTGTTTATATAGGGTCAGGTAAATGAATCTGGACAGAAAACGAGACCAGGAACATCAGAGTGAACCCAACTTCAAAAGTGGGCTCGGCCACCAGGTCGACACTATGGTCGACCTGGTCCTGGGCAAGTCGACACTATGGTCGACCCCTAGGTCGACCTGGTCCTGGGCGGGAAATTTCCCACCCAGTCCGTTCTAGGGTTTGAATTCGAAATTTGAATTCGAATTCTGAGCTGTTTTTGAACTTGAAAATTCATGAAACTTCGAAGGGTCATAACTTGGTCATACGGACTCCGATTTTCGAAAACTCGGACTCGTTTCCAAGCAGAATTTCGAGACGAACGTAATGGCATAACCCATTGCCCTTGATTCTTATTTTAAAAATTAATTCTGCCTTGATTTATAGTTATAACACGTTATCAAAATACAGGTTTTACATTCTCCCCTCCTTAAAGGATTTCGTCCCCGAAATCTCTAAGTTAGGGCGGATGTGTCCTACCATCCATCATCCATCTACTCAAAACATCATCCACAAATAACCATTGTCCTTAAAATATTTCTATTGCTGTCTGAACATATGCAATAAGTGTGTGTATATGTACTTATCTAATGCAAAAGATCTGGCGGTTACTGATTCAGTAAACCTCCTTAATGAAAAATATGTTAGTGTAATGAGTCCAACATGTATGCAAATTCCTAACATAATCTATAATCTCTACATGAGTGCACATAACATTCATTCATATGCAACATCCAAGCGATAACATAACAAGTTCCATCCATGTACAAGTATAAGCACTCATCCATATGTAACAAGAAAATGTGACTGAGCCGATCTAGTGCCTAATGTGTGTCATGCATCCACTAGCAATCACTTGCAAACACTTGCAACCATTTGCAAACATCAACCATAACATGTTTCAATCACATGTTTACATCCATATGGTTCTACCTAAGGTTCTCAAGATAAGATCGAGAAGATAACAAGGCAAACATAGGTAGTAAAAGCATGATATGAAAGGTTTTCAAGATTATAGGAAAAGAGATCGAGAATGTACTCTCAAAAAGAAACGGGTAAAGCGCGCGTATCTTCTCTTCGGTTTCTCAAATTGCGTCTTCTTGGGCTTCACTCCACTGTACTTTATTCCTTAGCTTCTTGATCTCCGTTCCTAAGATACAAATCAGAACTCGCCTCAATGTTGCTTCTTTTTCCACTTCTACGCCTTCAAGGATGCTTGGCTCAACCACTTCGGCCGACTCATGTAAGCACTTTCGGAGATGCGAGACGTGAAAGACATTGTGTACTCCGGTCAACTTCGCGGGTAAGTCTACCTTATCGGCCATCTGCCCAATTCTCTCAGTGATAGGGAACGGTCCTACGAACCTTGGTGCTAGCTTTCCAACCACTCCAAAACGAACCACATTGCGTAAAGGAGAAACTTTTATAAAGACCATATCTCCGACTTCGAACTCTAGGTCTGTCCTTCTCTTGTCCGCATAAGATTTCTGTCTATCTTGGGCCGTTTTCATCCGTCTTCGTATCAACTCAACCTTCTCAGAAGTGTCTCTTATCATGTCGGGCCCAAGTATAAGCTTGTCTGTCGACTCCCACCAACAAGTTGGTGACTTGCACGGTCTTCCATACAAGGCTTTGAACGGTGCCATTCCTATGCTAGCTTGGTAGCTATTATTGTATGCAAACTCCATGAGAAGGAGATGGTCTTCCCAAGTACCACCAAAATCAAGAATGCATAGTCTCAAAAGATCCTCTAGTACCCTATTTACCCTTTCGGTTTGTCCATCCATATGCGGGTGATAGGCCGTGCTTAAACTCATTCGTGTACCCATTGCTTCTTGCAGACTATTCCTGTAATAACCCGGAAAATACGACCCAATTTAAAAATTTTAAATTGGTCATTTCAAAGGAATTTTAACAATTGAAATAGAATATTTCAATAAAATAGTGAATTAGAAATAGTGAGTCAGTTTGAAAATTTGAATACAAACTTTGTCTGACTGTGCAGGGTGGAAAATATGACGGATTTTAGTGAAACCAAAAATATTTAAATCTGTTAATCAATACCTTTCAAATGAATCTGAAAAATCGAAGTTTCATAACAGGAATCAAAAGTTATGGCCAAATGAATTTTCAGAAAGGTCGCTATATAGAATATATAGCCCTGGAAAATTGATATTTTGCATGCGACCTCGGAATTCGACGAAACCACTTTTGTTGGGTCCGGGATGTCAAACTATTGCTAGGTTTCAAATTTCGTAATTTTTGAAGCTAGTATGTGAGCGTGGCAAAAGAAAATGTGTTTGGTCAATTTCTGTTAAATTGGATCGACCAGAAAATGGCCATTTTTCAAACGATCTCAGAATTCGACGAAACTAGTTTTGTTGGGACCATAGCGTCAAAACATAGCAAGATTTATTTTTCTGGAATTTTTCGAATCAGTTTGTGGCCCTGGCAAATTGAAATGTGCGATCAGAGTTAAAAATTAAATGTTTTATACTTTAATTTAAAAAAAAACTGACTGTAACAGTCGAATTGGCCAACGAAACATATCCCATTGTGTCCGGGATGGGGGTATTTAGCTGGGGGCGACAGTCGTTGGGTTAGAAAAGGAGTTCGTTTGAGAAAACACTATTTAAAAATTTAATAAAACCATCGACCAATCATATTTCTCCATTCATAAATAAAAAAAACATCAGAAACCCCCCGACCCCCGACATCGACGACGGAAAAGCTTTCCCCCCTTCCCTGGCGATTTCCGATCGCCACAACCCGAATCAGCCCCTCCCCCAGTTCAACTTTTTGTAGTTCTCCTTCCCCTCTTCAAATCCATATAAGGAGCTCCCCCTATCGTTGCTTCTACGTCAAGATATCTCCCTCCAAAGTCCCGAACTTCAAACCGCCGCCACAGACGATCCCGACCACCGTACGCCACCAAACCGCCGTGCGCCTGTAGCCTTTTCCTCCCTCTTCCACATCCAAATCGCCGATCATCCCCTCGTGCCCCGGTTCTCGCGAAAACCGCAAACCTAGTTTTGAACCATCGTGAAAGGTGAGTTCTTTTTTATGTTTGCACTTTGAAAAATCATATCTTTTTGATGTGTTAACGAAATTCGATGAAGCAGGAAACATCACGACCGCAAGGAAGCTCTCTACACTCTAGAAGAAGCCGCAGATTTTTATGACATCGTATCTATTTTTAGCGAAGCAACAAACCAATGTGAGAAATCTAAATTAAATAAATTTGAATGGAAAATGTCGTGTATAAATTATATTAGCGAAATATAAATTACACACGTGTTGTATACTTCATGTACATGCGTGGTGTAAGCTATATGAGCTAAGTATGAATTATACATGCATAGAATAATTGATATATGTGTTGAAATGCAAGTGAAATATAGTAATTATATATATATATATATATATATATATATATACACACACACTCCCCTCGTCCACAAACCATGGACGATATTTATTGTTGTGAATTGGTGTGAAATATTGGATGAAAAATACGAATGGTTGAATAATTGTTTGTGGTTGATATTGTTTGGTTGTGGTTGAAAAATACCCATTGGTGATTGAAATGAATTGGAAATATTTGTGGAAATAAAAATAAAACATGCCGCCTGCGTGCGAATTAGATGCATGAATCCCCATTGTCAAAAACCGCGAGGTTTTAAGGTAGAGCGAGGAGCCGTACTAGGGACGGTGCCGGTTTTAACTACCCTGCCGTTATGCTGCCGAAATTTTGAATAATCTTTATGTGTTAGAATAATTTTCATATGTTGAAATTATCTTCATGCGTTGAAATTATAGCCATATATTGAAACTACATCCATGTGCGGAAATGTTCATGTGTTGAAAGGTGATGCGTGAAAATTAAATTCATTTGTGAATGAATGAAGTGTTTGAACAATAAAAATCACATTTTTATAATATATATGAAGTATGAAAAATATTCGCCTTATATAAATAGTTTTAACAATAAAAATTCCATCTTTCTAATATGAACAACATAAATAAAATATCCATGTGTGGAAATGCTCATGTGTTGAAAAGTGTGTGTAGTGGAAAAGTTCATGTGTTGAATAAAAAGATCGAACAATAAAAATTACATTTTTATTGAAACTATGAAGTGTTGAAAACATCCATTTGTCGAATGAATATTTTAAATGATAAAAATATCATTTTTATCATGTATGTGATATGCTAGAGATATGCGGACGTTGAAATAAATATTTGTGAAGAAATATTCTTTTTAACATGCATAGGAACTAAATAAAATAGTCATGTGTTGAAATCTATTTTAGTTCGCCAAAATTATCATCTTTGAAATGTGAAGTGTTAAAAATAGCCACTTGTTCAAATAAAATAGGCATGAGTTGAAATATACATTAATTAGCTAATGATATGATTTTAGCCTATGCATGCAACATTAGAATGAATGTTGTTTTTAAACCAAAGTAAATCAAGTATGAAGTTGAATGGAAAATGATAAGTGACAAAAACTGTATATATGTACATGCATATTTATTGAACATGTTATAGCAAAGGGGCTAGAGAAGAGGAATAAAATTTTGTGCCCGACAAATAGGTACACATTTACTGTTTTGTTTGGGTGATGATTTTATGAGCCTGTTGGCTAGTCGCTTGGCTTTTTCTTTTTCTTTTTGACATGAGACGCCCGTGTGGCTATTTGGGAATTTTCCCAGCCCCTCCCGTACAAAGGAGGTCATGGCGAAATTTTCCAAAATTTAAAGGCGTTAGTGAAATAATTGAAGTGGAAACGATATAGGAATTTTTGAATTAACTATATTTATATAAATATATAAATATAAATAAAATTAAAACGAAACGTGGCCGTGCAGTTCGTGTTTTGAAACCGTGATTTCAAACGACTAGTGTGGGAAATCCGACCATTGGATTTTCCCAAAAACGCAACCGTTGGGTTCGCCTTGGAAATATCTTTCCAACGGCACCAACTTTGTGAAGATCCGACGGTTGGATTGTCTGGAATGTTTAATTCAATTCTGAAGAAAAACCGCGCAAGAAACGATTATATTTATATATATATATAAATATAATTAAATTAAATCGAATAACGACGCTGTAGTTCATAAATTGAAATCGTAACTTCAAATGACTAGTGTGGAAGATCCGACTGTCGAATTTTCCCGAAAGTGAAACCGTTGGATTCGTTTTGAAATGACCTTCCTAATGATATAAAATTTGTGAAGATCCAACGGTTAGATTTTCAGATATGTGTAAAACAAAATTAGTGGAAAGCAGCGCCAGTGCATCGGCACGACCTGTAATGTCGTTTAATTAAATATGGCCGTTTTAAAATGAACAAAAATGGCTATATATCGTTATAAAATACTATAGACGATATAAAGTGGAAATAAACCAATTTCGTTGTGTTTGCTTGATATGTGATGGTTGAATGTATTTAACATGAAAATTATAACTAAAGAACTGAAATGTGAATGTTGAATAGACCAACCATGTGAAAAATTGATTTGAAAATCTAAATATACGTGGATTATTTGAAAAGGCCGAGTTTATCTCATTTCAAATAATCGATCGACGTTGAGAAGTCGAAGAGTCGAAGACGGTTGAAGACCGACGATCTTCACATTGGATGGATGGGCGCCACTGATGCTCGTGATTGGAGTAGCTACCATGAAGGAACTGAAGTAGTAGCCGTCCAAACATACTGTTGATTGTACGGATATGCGAGGAATTGGTGCCTCCGGTTTCGTTCAAACCCAGAACGGACTTGTAAATGGACTGTGTGTCTGACATTGGATTTTGTTCTGTGCTAATTGATCTTTGTTAAATATATATCTGTTTGGCGGCGAAGAATTTATTCTCTTGCTTAACGCCCTTCTCTGAGACGTACGAGCTCAAAGGTTATGTATTGATAGAAATCAGTCGCATGGAGTGGATTGCCTGTGTGGCACGCCTAAGTGGCATATGATCAAGGCTTCTGTTGCAAAGCAAAGTCTTGTGGTTGATGATCAAAGCATGGTCTGTGTGACGTAGCTTTGTGTATAACGTGAATTCGCGAGCCTCACACCTCGGTATGAGTCAAAAACGGGAGAGTGACTGCAGGGAGAGCACGACGTTTCTTTCTAGCTAAGGTAGTGTCAGTGACCTACCAGCCCTGACATTATATATACTTTTCACCTGTGTGGTTGTTGGAATGCGAGGCACCTCGATATAGGTCTGTAAGGACTGGGAAACGTGTGTTCAGGAATTGCCAATCCTCAAAAGTAAGAGAGGACCGACCCTGAAGATCCAAGGATCATAGTGGGGTCCTGGGACATTTGCTAGAGTGTCTCGAATCGGAGAGGAGCTTGCCCCTTGCCTCGACTCTTGAAGGAATCCAATTTCCAATACGAAATATGCAGACGTGATTGTATTACTAGTACGGCGACATAGTGGTATGGGTCATTTATGCCGCCTATGATTGATATTTATGATTGAAATCACTTTTGAAATATATATGCACTAGTAATAATATCAAACGCTTTTGTTTAATTCGTATGAAGCATTTTTGTCCATTATAAGGTAAAAACTCTATCCTCCGGCTTGCGTTGCATTGTGTGATGGGACCTGAGTCTTATAATGGCTTCATTTTATAAAAAGCATTGCGATGATTTAATCATTTACTTTATTTCATGAACTAGCACTCATTGGAGTAAACCCGTTCCGCGAAAGTGGCGTGGTCCTTTGATTTGCCTTATTATTGTTGTTAATAAGTTAAGTAGATTTCTCATACCAGTCCCATGACTGACTCGTAGTTTGTTTCACCTTGCAAACTAGGGTGCCCTCATTTTCACATGGGCAGCCTAGTTACAAGTTTCTGACGCACTTTTGGCTCATGGCGAGGCTTGACTACACCGTGCTGACTTGGATTTTCTCCGCCATTATTTTATCTATATTATGATTTCGCCATTGGCGATGTAGACTGATATTTATTTTGTGTACTCTTTATGTATGATTCCGCCTCAGGCGATGGTGACTGACTATGTATCATTATGCACTAAGTTGTATCCTGTATTGTCAAGCCTCGCCACTAGAGGCAAGGGCCTCTATTGTGTACTCTTTATATATGATTCTGCTGTCATTTGTGTGTAAATTATTCTATTTTCTGTTTATGCTATTATCTGTGATCTGCTAATGATGATTAATGTGTTATATTCCAATGATTATCCTTAACACCGTGTCATGGGGTTTTGGGATCGTCACAGCTGGTATCAGAGCTTTGGTTAACCTTAGTTCTAGAGTCTAGCACTTTAAACACTTCGTCAAAATAGAATCAGTAGTATTTTAAGGCGAGTCGCTCATTAGAGATAGGACTAGTAAAGTCCTAGAATGAGCCGAGTAGAATAGCAAAAACAATTTGATCAGTCCATCGTTATCTTTCCGTAAATTTTCTGCTTAACTATGCAATAGACTATCATTTATGTTAGCTGACTCTTTCCTTGCTTAAACAGAATTTGACAAATGGCTACCAGAACAACCGCCGCTAGAGGAGGTCGTGCCGGCCGAGGCCGAGGAAGGGGAGAAGCCCCAGTTCAAGAAGGACCTTTGATACAACCTCCGGCAGCTCAATACTTCGAGCTTGACCGTGTAGCTAAGAGATATAAGAACTTAGGAGGCAAGACCTTCTCGGGAACTGGCACCGTAATAGAGGCCCTTGCATGGCTCAAAACATGCGAGAAAATTCTTGAAGGCCTAAGGCTTGGAGACGAAGATAAGGCTATTATGGGCGCCTGTCTTATGCAAGAACAAGCTGAATTATGGTGGGAATCTCTCACCGCCGGGAATAGAGAAGCTGGAAGAACATGGGATGGATTCAAAGAACTCTTCAAGGAGAAATATGTCCCAGAACAAGCTCTAGAACGAATGCACGATGACTTCGCCAACCTCCAGCAGGGGGATCTTTCCGTGCAAGATTATCTGAATAAATTTACAATGTTGTCTCCCTATGCTCCGGAGCTCGTCGCCACGGCAAAATCCAAAAATAAAAGGTTTATCCTTGGGCTAAGACGACAATATCATGATAGAGCCATGGCCCATGTCAAGCTGGAATTCAACGAACTGATGGAAATGACATGCAACTACGAAGACCTAGACCATAGGCATCTGGAGCAGGATCTCGCTAAAAGCCAGGCCGGGAATAAGCGCAAGCCTGCTGTAAATCAAGGCGAGTCAAGCCAAGCGGCATCTTCGAATCCACAAACCAGTAAGCCGCCAAGAGGAAACTGCTTTAATTGTGGCAAGCTGGGGCACTACTCAAATGTCTGCACAGCTCCGAAAAGGCAGAGAACCAATTCTCAAGGTTCGAGCCAAGGCTCCCAGAACCCTTGCTCGTGCTTCAACTGTCGCAAGACCGATCATCTAGTCAAGGACCGTCCTCTGCTGAAGAAAGCTACAGTAGCTCACGTCTATGACGGGTCGAGCCCGCCAGCTGCTTCTGATGGAGCAGGTAAACCTGATGTGTTGGGAGGTACCCTTACAATTAAAAATATTCCTGTTTCTGTATTGTTTGACACGGGTGCATCGCGTAGTTTTATTGCTAATAACACAGTGCACAAATTAAAGTTAAAACAGCGAAAGCTCAAAGAATCGGTTGAAGTTCATAACCCGATAGGGGGTCCTATTACTCTCGGTTCATATTGTAGAGTGCCAGTCTCTTATTCTTCCTACAAGTTTCCCTTTGATTTAATCCTTATGGATTTTCCCGAATTCGATATCATTCTCGGGCTAGATTGGTTAAAGAAATACGAAGCTGAAGTGAATTGTGTAGAAAGAATCGTTAAAATTCGAATGAAGCTTGGATATATTACGGTACCCTGTCATGGTTCGAATCCGAATAGAGAAGAATTTTGGTCGGCATTAGAACTTATCCCCACTTCCATAGAAAAGATTCCAATTGTTAAAAACTATGCAGATGTGTTTGAAGAAGTTGAAAACTTACCTCCGCAATGAGAAATAGAATTCCGAATCGATCTAATTCCCAATGCCAGACCAGTGGTACATCCAATTCGCAGAATGACTCCGAAGGAAAAAGAAGAATTAGGCGATCAAACTCGTCAACTGTTGTGGAAGGGTCTAATCAGACCTAGTTTTTCTAATTGGGGTGCAGCTGTTGTGTTTGTCCTAAAGTCAGACGGTACTCTTCGATTATGTGTTGATTACCGAGACCTCAACAAACAGACTCTCAAAAATAAGTATCCATTACCCCGCATCGATGATTTGCTAGACCAATTGAATGGGGCGAAAGTATTTTCCCGAATGGACCTGGCTACAGGTTTTCACCAATTGAGAATAGCAGAAGAGTGTGTTCCTTTGACAGCTTTCAGAGGTCCAGACATATTTTATGAATGGTTAGTAATGTCATTCGGCCTTTGCAACGCTCCAGCATACTTTGTCGATCTAATGAATAGAGTGTTCAGGGGAGTTCTGAATAAATTTGTCCTCGTATTCATCGATGATATTTTAATCTACTCCTAATAAAAACCCGAGCATGAAAAACACTTAGAACAAGTATTTGAGATTCTAAGGAAGAACGTCTTCAAAGCCAAATTCTCTAAATGTGTCTTTTGGCAAGAAGAAGTCAAATTTCTTGGCCATGTGGTGTCAGAGAAAGGAATTTCTGTTGACCCAAGCAAAATAACAGCGATTCAAGACTGGAAACAACCCACTACTCCCACAGAAGTTAGAAGTTTTATGGGGTTGGCTAGTTATTATCGAAAGTTCGTTAAGGATTTTTCGAAGATATCCGGTCCGTTAACGAAGCTCACGAAGAAACATGAGAAATTCAAGTGGACTTCTGACTGTGAAGAAGCTTTCCAGGAATTGAAATCGAAACTGACCACTGCTCCAGTGTTAACCATTATTAATGGCAATCAAGATTTGACGTTTGGACAGATGCTTCTATTAGAGGTCTTGGTGCAGTGTTAATGCAAAGAGGCCAAGTAGTCGCTTACGCAAGCCGCCAACTGAAACCGCATGAGAAGAATTATGTGACTCATGATCTTGAGTTGCTAGCCATCGTTTTTGCATTGAAAATATGGAGGCATTATTTATTGGGCGAGAAATTTATACTGTACACAGATCATCAATCATTGAAGTATTTATACACTCAGAAAGATCTGAATTTGAGACAGCAGCATTGGCTAGAATTTCTTGCAGCGTATGATCTTGATATCCTGTATACGCCGGGGAAGGCTAACGTAGTAGCGGATGCGCTTAGTAGGAAAACCGCAATCATTGCCAATCTTATAATTACGCCAGGATTGATTGATAGAATATCTGTTCTTCAGAAAAGTGACAATTTTGTGAAAGAGATGATAAAAAGGATTCAAAGGGGCGAAGGCTCCAGTTTCCAAGTGGATAGTGAGGGAGTTCTGAGGCTGAATAGAAGAATATGTGTTCCTGACATCCCTGAGCTCAAGAGAGAAGTGTTAGACGAATGCCATAAATCCAAATTTTGCATCCATCCTGGGGTGAGTAAAATGTACAACGATATCAAACGCACTTTCTGGTGGAAGGCAATGAAAAGGGATATTTCTTTGTATGTGAGAAGATGCCCTACTTGTCAATTAGTCAAGAGCGACCAACAGAAGCTAGCTGGATTGTTGCAACCGTTGGAAGTCCCAGGTCGGAAATGGGAGCAGATTTCCATGGATTTCATAGATGGTTTACCGCGAACCAGGAAAGGTAATGACAGTATTTGGGTAATCGTAGATCGCTTCACGAAGACTGCCCATTTTATAACTGTCAGATCCAATAGAACCGCTCAAAGTCTGGCACAGATATATTTCAAAGAAATTGTTAAGCTGCATGGAATTCCCATCAGCATAGTCAGTGATAGAGATCCCCTATTTACTAGCAAATTCTGGGAGGCTTTCCAGACAGAATTGGGAACAAAACTGAATATGAGCACCGCTTAACACCCTCAAACAGATGGCCAAACTGAGCGGGTGAATAGAATTCTAGAAGATTTATTGTGGGCTTGTATAATTGATTTTGGTGGGTCATGGGAAGATCACTTACATTTGGCAGAATTCTCATATAACAATAGCTATCAAGCAAGTTTGGGAATGTCGCCATTTGAGGCATTATATGGCAGACCCTGCCGATCTCCAGCATGTTGGGTAGAACCTGGCAACAGACTTGTGTTAGGACCCGATATGATTAAAGAAGCATCTGATAAAGTCGACTTCATCAAAAAGCGTTTGAGGACCGCCCAAAGCCGACAGAAAAGTTATGCAGATTCTAGAAGGAGAGATTTGACATTTGCTGTTGGTGATCATGTTTATTTGAAAGTTTCTCCGATGAGAGGAGTAATCAGATTTGGCAAAACTAGGAAGTTGGCACCGAGATTTATTGGTCCCTTTCCTGTACTCGAACGAATTGGAACTCTTGCTTATAGGGTTCAATTACCTGATTGGTTGCCTGGAGTGCACAATGTATTTCACGTATCTCAACTTAGAAGACGTGCATGATCCAGATCTTATTGTAGAAGAAGCAGTGCAACAGGATATAGATATAACTCCAGAATTAGCACTCAGAAGAGAGCCATTAAAGATTGTTGGCAAAGAAACTAGAGAACTAAGAAGCAAAAAGGTTCATTTAGTTAAAGTGCAGTGGAGCAGTGATCCTAGAGACTGTACTTGGGAGACTGAGGAAAGCATTAAGCAAGCTTACCCCAAATGCAGAGTGGATATCTCTGACTAACCCCGATGCAAGGTACCTTTACAATACTTTGCATTTACATTTTGTTTCCTACTTTACTATTGTTTCCTTTTCGAGGACGAAAAGTTTTAAGTGGGGGAGATTGTAATAACCCGGAAAATACGAGCCAATTTAAAAATTTTAAATTGGTCATTTCAAAGGAATTTTAACAATTGAAATAGAATATTTCAATAAAATAGTGAATTAGAAATAGTGAGTCAGTTTGAAAATTTGAATTCAAACTTTGTCTGACTGTGCAGGGTGGAAAATATGACGGATTTTAGTGAAACCAAAAATATTTAAATCTGTTAATCAATACCTTTCTAGCGAATCTGAAAAATCGAAGTTTCATAACGGGAATCAAAAGTTATGGCCGAATGAATTTTCAGAAAGGTCGCTATATAAAATATATAGCCCTGGAAAATTGATATTTTGCATACGACCTCGGAATTCGACGAAACTACTTTTGTTGGGTCCGGGATGTCAAACTATTACTAGGTTTCAAATTTCGTAATTTTTGAAGCTAGTATGTGAGCGTGGCAAAAGAAAATGTGTTTGGTCAATTTCTGTTAAATTGGATCGACCAGAAAATGGCCATTTTTCAAACGATCTCAGAATTCGACGAAACTAGTTTTGTTGGGACCGTAGCGTCGAAACATAGCTAGATTTATTTTTCTGGAATTTTTCGAATCAGTTTGTGGCCCTGGCAAATTGAAATGTGCGTTCAGAGTTAAAAATTAAATGTTTTATACTTTAATTTGAAAAATAACTGACTGTAACAGTCGAATTGGCCAACGAAACATATCCCATTGTGTCCAGGATGGGGGTATTTAGCTAGGGGCGACTGTCGTTGGGTTAGAAAAGGAGTTCGTTTGAGAAAACACTATTTAAAAATTTAATAAAACCATCGACCAATCATATTTCTCCATTCATAAATAAAAAAAACATCAGAAACCCCCCCCCCCGACCCCCGACATCGACGACGGAAAAGCTTTCCCCCCTTCCCTGGCGATTTCCGATCGCCACAGCCCGAATCAGCCCCTCCCCAGTTCAACTTTTTGTAGTTCTCCTTCCCCTCTTCAAATCCATATAAGGAGCTCCCCCTATCGTTGCTTCTACGTAGAGATATCTCCCTCCAAAGTCCCGACCTTCAAACCGCCTCCGCCGACGATCCTGACCACCGAACGCCACCAAACCACCGCGCGCCTGTAGCCCTTTCCTCCCTCTTCCACGTCCAACTCGCCGATCATCCCCTCGTGCCCCGGTTCTCGTGAAAACCGCAAACCTAGTTTTGAACCATCGTGAAATGTGAGTTCTTTTTGATGTTTGCACTTTGAAAAATCATATCTTTTTGATGTGTTAACGAAATTCGATGAAACAGGAAACATCACGACCGCAAGGAAGCTCTCTACACTCTAGAAGAAGCCGCGGATTTTTCTGACATCGTATCTATTTTTAGCGAAGCAACAAACCAATGTGAGAAATCTAAATTAAATAAATTTGAATGGAAAATGTCGTGTATAAATTATATTAGCGAAATATAAATTACACGCGTGTTGTATACCTCATGTACATGCGTGGTGTAAGCTATATGAGCGAAGTATGAATTATACATGCGTAGAATAATTGATATATGTGTTGAAATGCAAGTGAAATATAGTAATTATATATATATATATATACACACACACACACTCCCCTCGTCCACAAACCATGGACGATATTTATTGTTGTGAATTGGTGTGAAATATTGGATGAAAAATACGAATGGTTGAATAATTGTTTGTGGTTGATATTGTTTGGTTGTGGTTGAAAAATACCCATTGGTGATTGAAATGAATTGGAAATATTTGTGGAAATAATAATAAAACATGCCGCCTGCGTGCGAATTAGATGCATGAATCCCCATTGTCAAAAACCGCGAGGTTTTAAGGTAGAGCGAGGAGCCGTACTAGGGACGGTGCCGGTTTTAACTACCCTGCCGTTATGCTGCCGAAATTTTGAATAATCTTTATGTGTTAGAATAATTTTCATATGTTGAAATTATCTTCATGCGTTGAAATTATATCCATATATTGAAACTACATCCATGTGCGGAAATGTTCATGTGTTGAAAGGTGATGCGTGAAAATTAAATTCATTTGTGAATGAATGAAGTGTTTGAACAATAAAAATCACATTTTTATAATATATATGAAGTATGAAAAATATTCGCCTTATATAAATAGTTTTAACAATAAAAATTCCATCTTTCTAATATGAACAACATAAATAAAATATCCATGAGTGGAAATGCTCATGTGTTGAAAAGTGTGTGTAGTGGAAAAGTTCATGTGTTGAATAAAAAGATCGAACAATAAAAATTACATTTTTATTGAAACTATGAAGTGTTGAAAACATCCATTTGTCGAATGAATATTTTAAATGATAAAAATATCATTTTTATCATGTATGTGATATGCTAGAGATATGCGGACGTTGAAATAAATATTTGTGAAGAAATATTCTTTTTAACATGCATAGGAACTAAATAAAATAGTCATGTGTTGAAATCTATTTTAGTTCGCCAAAATTATCATCTTTGAAATGTGAAGTGTTAAAAATAGCCACTTGTTCAAATAA
Organism: Allium sativum; assembly: GCA_030737875.1. Taxonomy (NCBI): domain Eukaryota; kingdom Viridiplantae; phylum Streptophyta; class Magnoliopsida; order Asparagales; family Amaryllidaceae; genus Allium; species Allium sativum. The sequence continues at coordinate 705,197,834 of CM060916.1, read as the reverse complement.
AATATGCATGAGTTGAAATATACATTAATTAGCTAATGATATGATTTTAGCCTATGCATGCAACATTAGAATGAATGGTGTTTTTAAACCAAAGTAAATCAAGTATGAAGTTGAATGGAAAATGATAAGTGACAAAAACTGTATATATGTACCTGCATATTTATTGAACAGGTTATAGCAAAGGGGCTAGAGAAGAGGAATAAAATTTTGTGCCCGACAAATAGGTACACATTTACTGTTTTGTTTGGGTGATGATTTTATGAGCCTGTTGGCTAGCCGCTTGGCTAGCCGCTTGGCTTTTTCTTTTTCTTTTTGACATGAGACGCCCGTGTGGCTATTTGGGAATTTTCCCAGCCCCTCTCGTACAAAGGAGGTTATGGAGAAATTTTCCAAAATTTAAAGGCGTTAGTGAAATAATTGAAGTGGAAACGATATAGGAATTTTTGAATGAACTATATTTATATAAATATATAAATATAAATAAAATTAAAACGAAATGTGGTCGTGCAGTTCGTGTTTTGAAACCGTGATTTCAAAAGACTAGTGCGGGAAATCCGACCATTGGATTTTCCCGAAAACGCAACCATTGGGTTCGCATTGGAAATATCTTTCCAACGGCACCAACTTTGTGAAGATCCGACGGTTGGATTGTCTGGAATGTTTAATTCAAATCTGAAGAAAAACAGCGCCAGAAACGATTATATATATATATATATAATTAAATTAAATCGAATAACGACGCTGTAGTTCGTAAATTGAAATCGTAACTTCAAATGACTAGTGTGGAAGATCCGACCGTCGGATTTTCCCGAAACTGAAACCGTTGGATTCGTTTTGAAATGACCTTCCTAATGATATAAAATTTGTGAAGATCCAACGGTTAGATTTTCAGATATGTGTAAAACAAAATTAGTGGAAAGCAGCGCCAGTGCATCGGCACGACCTGTAATGTCGTTTAATTAAATATGGCCGTTTTAAAATGAATAAAAATGGCTATATATCGTTATAAAATACTATAGACGATATAAAGTGGAAATAAACCAATTTCGTTGTGTTTGCTTGATATGTGATGGTTGAATGTATTTAACATGAAAATTATAACTAAAGAACTGAAATGTGAATGTTGAATAGACCAACCATGTGACAAATTGATTTGAAAATCTAAATATACGTGGATTATTTGAAAAGGCCGAGTTTATCTCATTTCAAATAATCGATTGACGTTGAGAAGTCGAAGACGGTTGAAGACCGACGATCTTCACAATGGATGGATGGGCGCCGCTGATGCTCGTGATTGGAGTAGCTACCATGAAGGAACTGAAGTAGTAGCCGTCCAAACATACTGTTGATTGTACGGATATGCGAGGAATTGGTGCCTCCGGTTTCGTTCAAACCCAGAACGGACTTGTAAATGGACTGTGTGTCTGACATTGGATTTTGTTCTGTGCTAATTGATCTCTGTTAAATATATATCTGTTTGGCGGCGGAGAATTTATTCTCTTGCTTAACACCCTTCTCTGAGACGTACGAGCTCAGAGGTTATGTATTGACAGAAATCAGTCGCATGGAGTGGATTGCATGTGTGGCACGCCTAAGTGGCATATGATCAAGGCTTCTGTTGCAAAGCAAAGTCTTGTGGTTGATGATCAAAGCATGGTCTGTGTGACGTAGCTTTGTGTATAACGTGAATTCGAGAGCCTCACACCTCGGTATGAGTCAAAAACGGGAGAGTGACTGCAGGGAGAGTACGACGTTTCTTTCTAGCTAAGGTGGTGTCAGTGACCTAGCAGCCCTGACATTATATATACTTTTCACCTATGTGGTTGTTGGAATGCGAGGCGCCTCGATATAGGTCTGTAAGGACCGGGAAACATGTGTTCAGGAATTGCCAATCCTCAAAAGTAAGAGAGGACTGACCCTGAAGATCCATGGATCATAGTGGGGTCCTGGGACATTTGCTAGAGTGTCTCGAATCGGAGAGGAGCTTGCCCCTTGCCTCGACTCATGAAGGAATCCAATTTCCAATACGAAATATGCGGACGTGATTGTATTACTAGTACGACGACATAGTGGTATGGGTCATTTATGCCGCCTATGATTGATATTTATGATTGAAATCGCTTTTGAAATATATCTGCACTAGTAATAATATCAAACACTTTTGTTTAATTCGTATGAAGCATTTTTTGCCATTATAAGGTAAAAACTCTATCCTCCGGCTTGCGTTGCATTGTATGATGGGACCTGAGTCTTATAATGGCTTCATTTTATAAAAAGCATTGCGATGATTTAATCATTTACTTTATTTCATGCACTAGCACTCATTGGAGTAAACCCGTTCCGCGAAAGTGGCGTGGTCCTTTGATTTGCCTTATTATTGTTGTTAATAAATTAAGTAGATTTCTCATACCAGTCCCATGACTGACTCGTAGTTTGTTTCACCTTGCAAACTCGGGTGCCCTCATTTTCACACGGGCAGCCTAGTTACAGGTTTCTGACGCACTTTTGGCTCATGGCGAGGCTTGACTACACCGTGCTGACTTGGACTTTCTCTGCCATTATTGTATCTATATTATGATTCTGCCATTGGCGATGTAGACTGATATTTATTTTGTGTACTCTTTATGTATGATTCCGCCTCAGGCGATGGTGACTGACTATGTATCATTATGCACTAAGTTGTATCCTGTACTGTGCTTCTCTGATGTGATGATATCTATATGATTCCGCTGTTATATGTGTGTAAATTATTCTATTTTCTGTTTATGCTATTATCTGTGATCTGCTAATGATGATTAATGTGTTATATTCCAATGATTATCCTTAACACCGTGTCACGGGGTTTTGGGATCGTCACAATTCCAAAACTGGCTAGTGAAAATCGGGTCACGATCACTAACTATACTAGAAGGAACCCCGTGCAACCGTACTACCTCTCGAAGGTAAATAGACACTAGCCCTGATGCAGTCCTCTTGCTTATCACCGGAATGAAGTGAGCACTTTTCGTGAGTCTATCTACTATGACCCATATGCTAGTATTTCCCTTCCTTGACCTAGGCAATCCATCCACGAAATCCATAGAGATACTCTCCCACTTCCATTGTGGAACCTCCAAAGGATGTAATAGCCCACCAGGCTTCTTCGACTCGGCCTTTACTTGTTGGCACACCATGCACTTTGAAACAAACTCTGCCACGTCCTTTTTCATTCCAGCCCAAAAGAAAATGCGTTTCATATCTCTGTACATCTTATCCCCTCCGGGATGTATAGTCATCTTCGAGTGATGCGCCTCTTCGAGAACTTTATTTACTAATTCTCCCACTTGTGGGACGCATAGCCTTCCATCGCGCCTTAGCCATCCCTTGTCATCTATGGCATACCTACCGAGGTGACTTGACGTCTCACCACTAATCCACTTGTTCATAATCTCGACTATCTGTGGGTCTTCCTTCTGTGAAGTCCCTACTTGGTGTAGGAGTGTAGGTCTTAGCTCAAGAGATGCTAACGTAACAGTCAATGAATCAATAGCAGGTGTAAAATCAAAGGTTGCTATAAACTCTAGACATTTCCTTTTAACAAACAAGGGGCTCAAAGTCAACCTTTTCCTACTTAGCGCATCTGCCACCACGTTCCCCTTGCCAGGGGTATAAGCTATATTGAAGTCATATGATGCCAAAAATTCTATCCACCGCTGTTGTCTCAGATTCAAATCTTTCTATGAGAAGAGGTACTTAAGCGATTTGTGGTCGGTATACAGCTCGAACCTCTCCCCTAGAAGATAATGGCGCCAAGATTTAAGTGCAAAAACGATCGCCGCCAACTCCAAGTCATGTGTGGGATAGTTCTTCTCATGAACTTTAAGTTGTCTACCCCCGTAGCAAATCACTCTCCCTTCTTGCATTAGGACTGCGCCTAATCCCATGCCACATGCATCTGTGTACACAGTAAATATCTTACCTCCATCGGGTAATGCCAAAACTGGAGCTGTGGTGAGGGCTCTCTTGAGTCTCTGAAAAGAAATCTCATATTCTATGTCCCATGCAAACGCTAGGTTTTTCTTCGTTAACCTAGTAAGAGGAGATGAAATCTTAGTGAAGTCCTTAATGAACTTCCTATAGTAGCCTGCCAAACCGAGAAAGCTTCTCACTTCAGTTGCGTTCTTAGGAACTTTCCAGTCTTGCACCGCAACTACCTTTGCGGGGTCCACGGCTATGCCTTGCTTAGAAACTACATGTCCAAGAAACCGAACTTCCTTCCTCCAAAAATGGCATTTGGAGAACTTAGCCTTTAACTTGTGTGCTCTAAGCGTATCCATAACTTCCTTGAGATGTCTAGCATGTTCTTCCTCATCCTTTGAGAAGATCAAAATATCGTCCACGAAAACTACCACAAATTTGTTAAGGAACTCCCTAAACACCCTACTCATCAAATCTACAAAGTATGCGGGTGCATTTGTTAATCCAAACGGCATGACAAGCCATTCGAAGAAACCATCTGGAGTCCTAAACGCAGTCTTGTCAATACTATCCTCAGCCACTCTAAGATGATGGAATCCCGTGGCTAGATCGAGTTGAGAGAAAACAGACGCTCCTACAAGTTGGTCAAACAAATCGTCAATTCTTGGTAGTAGGTGTCTATTTTTCTTAGTTAGCTTGTTTAACTCACGATAATCTACGCATAGACGAAGCGAACCATCCGCCTTAGTAGAAAATACCACCGGAGCACCCCATTCAGAAATGCTTTGTCTTATGAAATTTTTCTCAAGCAACTCCTTAACTTGTTTACCGAGCTCTCTTCTTTCTCGTGGGGCCATGTGCCTAACGGGCAATGAAACTAGCTTGACATTATCAACAAGATAAATTCGGAAGTGAATCTCGCGTTTAGGAGGTAACCCCTTCACCTCATCAAAGACATCTGGATATTCTCATACCACTCTTACAGATTCCAAATTGTCGATGGATGAGTCAAGAGATTCAAGATAACACAACATGACCGGACCCTTAGGGTTACAAGAAATTTCAAGGGTATTACCAAGGCGAGTCATGAGCCTCACTACCCTTCATTCACAATCAAGAATGGCTCCATAATTGGATAACCAATCCATACCTAGGATAAAACCGTATCCCATAAATCCGAGAACATAAGCATTACACGTGAATTCTACGCTTAAGATAGAAATCCTCAAATTCACACACATCATAGATAAATGGGCGGAGCCCCCAATTGGATTTGAAACACTAATGGGATCCTCAACTAGACTAGTACTTAGGTGCAGATTTTCAACAATATTAGAAGAAATTAAAGTATGCGATGCGCCAGAGTCAAATAAGGTTCGAACAGGAAAGTCAGAAATGTAAACAAGGCTTTCTACAGAAATATTACTACCTCGGTCAAGAGCTGGAGTGGTGTTGAGAGTATGCAACTGCCCTCCAGAAGTTCCTGCTCGCTGGGTCTGCCCTTGCCCCTGTCCTTGCTTCTTAGGGCAATCCTTACTGAAGTGTCCAGTATCCCCGCAATGAAAGCATTCACCCAACTTTCTCTTCTTCTTTCTACAGTCCTTGGTTATATGCCCCATAATCCTACAAAAGTTACACTTCCTTGTCTCACGTGCCTTGTTATTATTGTTGTTGTTGCCCTTGTTATTCTTGTTGCCTCCCTTCTTGAAGTCAACTTTCTTATTCTGAGTCTCATTAGGCTTAACCTCCTTCTTGCTATTCTTGTCTTCCTCATGAAGTATAGCCATATCCACCAAGCTTTCAAAGGTTGCCCCCATGGGTATATGAGTTATGGCCAAACTGTGTAGTGGCTCGTTCAATCCTCGAGCAAAGCATACAGCCTTTTTCTGGGCCGTGTTGACCAAGTCCAAACCGAACCGAGCAAGCTGATTAAACCTATTCACGTACTCCCTAACAGACATGTCCCCTTGATTGAGTGCTAGGAACCTCTCCATCTGAAGGTTCTCTTCTGCCGACGATAAGAATTTAAGTCCAAACCTCTCTCTAAAGTCTGCCCAAGTCTTAACTGGCCTGGTAGCGTTGGTGACTTCCCACCAAAATGCAGCTTCCTCTTTCAATAACCATGCTACCAACTGAACTTTCCTATGATCCTCCACATCGAAGATAATAAATAAGTCTTCAGTCTCCTTTAGCCAGTTTCATGCCTCAACGAAGGTTTCAGTTCCAACGAATTCTTGCCGCCCATTGCTTTAAAGTCTTTTCATATTTTGGCAAAGGCAGTACCAGGAGGAGGAGGTGGAGGAGGAACCGCGGCCACTAGGGGAGGAGGAGGAGGGATGTCTGTCGGGCCCGCGCCGTTGGCCCTAGCCTCCAAGTACCTTCGGAACCATCCAGGTACGGGTACTCCCTCAGGAAGGTTAAGGTCAGACATGCTGAAAAACGAAAAGAAAAAGTTTCAAATGAGGAAACAAAGGAAAGTGCTAATGGCTTTTGGGGAATAGCCTTTTTAAACATAAAACTTTTATTGAAAAATGCTTCTTTATAAACGGTTGTGGAAAATAGTTTTAGAAGGTTCTAAAAACTTTTGCCCCGTCCGGTAACCTTCTGCTCTGATACCAAATGTAACACCCCACCTCCGCTAGGGTCACTCACAAAGGGAATGCACTAGTTTTGGTGGAGTATTATCTAGGTAAACATACACAGAGATATCACAAGGCAGAAAAAAATAAAGCAGTGGTAGAAATTAAAAACCAAATTTCATTACTTTCAAGAAAAGAGTCAAAACCTCATATATCCAAAGTACAAATTATTCCATTACATCAAGTTCTAAATAAAGAAGCATAAACTTAAAATGACAAAAGTAATTTATTCCCCAAAGATAGCAGAAATGCAGCCATAGCATAGCTCAAGACCAAACCGTACATGAGCTGGCAGAAAGCAAGAGAAATCCAAGCTAAGTGCTAGAGTTTCCTCCCTGAGAACCGGGGGGGGGGGGACGAAAGAAAAAAGAGGCGAAAGAAAAAGGGTCAGTCATAAAGACTGGTAAGTCCTAGTGACTTTCAGTATAAAAACTAGTAAAGTTAACAAGACATGAGTAAACGGAAAGTAAACATAGGGATGATAATATGTCTGGCAAGATAACTAAGATAACAAGATAAATCAAGTCTAGCATCGCATTCAAGATTCATTGCACCACTGTACTAGTATTCTAACCCATGTCAAGTATTAACCATGAAATGATCCCTTGGCCCAATATCATGAAATGACCCATTACGGGGTCCTACAGTACGATCTACTAATCGATCGGCTCCCTACAAGTTCTAGCTCGTCATGTGTCTGTGTCATACGGCCCAATCACGAAATGTAGTCACCTGTGTTAGGTCCACCATAGGGTGTATCAAGCCCTAGGGTGCCAACCACCAACACGAATCAAGCACACACAGTGTAAACCTACTGGTGCCCAATGCCTGCTTTTTCAACTCCGAACTACGTGCACGACCATAGTCCGCCTGAACCTACAATGGCGCACCAACTCAGCCGTCGTTTTGGTCACTTATAATCATCCCAGTAATCGTGCCCCACCCTGCCTAGTCCCAGGGTATCGTGATACATCTAAGTGGGTTACTACTGAAAAGGACAGCGTAACTAGGGTTTCTAATGGGTTAAGTGTTGTCATTCAAATTCGTGACTTAACCCTATCCAAATCATGTATCAAGTTGGTTAAGTGTGTTCAAGCGGTTCATGACTTAACCCTATCAAATCATCGTGTCAAATTGGTTAAGTATATTCAAGTTGTTCATGACTTAACCCTATCCAATGGAATTAAATAAATTAATGCACCCCAACCTCTCACATTAGACTTTGTTGTGGTTACTGGATGTGCCGGGCGGGTCCGGGCAGATTTACACCACAACCTAGTCTAACCTCGGGTTTCAAGCGCGATATGGCCAACTACCCACATTGGGTCCTATTGTTTGCAGTTACTGGATTCACCGGGCGGTTCCGGGCAGATTTATACTGCAAACTCAACCCAACCTCGAGTTGGCCATGTTCAAGTTTATTCTAAGTGTCATGTCCAGGTTCAAGTTTCGATTCTAAATTCATGTCAAGTTTTCATGTCATGTTTCATGTCAAATCGTGTCAAGTTCATGTCCATATCCAGGTTCAAGTTATAACAATGTTCACATTTCAAGTGTATAGTAAATTCAGGTTTGCCTAATCTACCCAAATCGTATTCCCATCGCACGTGAATTCGAATCGATACAAACAAATCTAATTATTGAATAACATAGAAAGAACTGGCATAAGGAAGCAAAAGTGATTACAAATCAAGCATGGTATAACTTGAGATAAACGATTACAACAATACTGGCATATGGAGTAGTGGTCTCAAATATCAAATCTAGCAAAATAGGGTGATAGTCATGGTAACAGTTGACATAAGATAATAACCCCAAACTTGTGAATAACAACTAATTCAACATCACAGGCATGAATATTATGGACATTAGGGGTTTTAGATCTACAACATATATAGGCCCCAAATCAATTTCATATAAATATTACCACAAGTCAAGATTCAAGATGAATTGAACCAAGGTGAACAAATAGTAGATCCAAAATACTAGATCCAAAATGAACAATGATAGATCCAAGATATACAATAATAGATCCAAAATAATTGTCATACTTAGGCTGAATTTCAATTTACAACATGTCCATATTAAGTTTAAAGTTTAGATCTAAAAGTAACTGGGGCTTACAGATCGTGGTTTGAGAGTTAGAAAACAAAAGAGGTGATGTAGAATCTTGAGTCTAACAGAAATCCCCCAAACAGCAAAACTCTACACGTAGTCTTGTTGGAGAAGAAGCAATCCCTTTTCTCTAACTTTTCAACCAGACTTTTAGCAGCATAAGGCCAGAAAGAATTTGTGTAGAGAGACCAGGGTTAAGGACTGTTTATATAGGGTCAGGTAAATGAATCTGGACAGAAAACGAGACCAGGAACATCAGAGTGAACCCAGCTTCAAAAGTGGGCTCGGCCACCAGGTCGACACTATGGTCGACCTGGTCCTGGGCAGGTCGACACTATGGTCGACTCCCAGGTCGACCTGGTCCTGGGCGGGAAATTTCCCGCCCAGTCCGTTCTGGGGTTTGAATTCGAAATTTGAATTCGAATTCTGAGCTGTTTTTGAACTTGAAAATTCCTGAAACTTCGAAGGGTCATAACTTGGTCATACGGACTCCAATTTTCGAAAAATCGGACTCGTTTCCAAGCAGAATTTCAAGACGAACGTAATGGCGTAACCCATTGCCCTTGATTCTTACTTTAAAAATTAATTCTGCCTTGATTTATAATTATAACACGTTATCAAAATATGGGTTGTTACAGTTCTGGGCAGGCTTCTACTACAAATCGGTTAACTTCTTGCCTAGGATACTAAGTTTATGAATGGACCATGGCATCTAGACTTCTACCACAAATAACAACTAACCTCGTGTCCATGTGCCATTTATTTATATATATTTAAGCATTCTATATATATGCACACACAAGAAAACAAATATATATGTATATTTGTTAAGGGAACATTTCAAACTCAAACTCTAACCTAATCGTATTTATTATGCTAAGATAACGTTAATTACTTTTATTACGTAAATATAAGTAATATAATAATAGCGCCTAACTAATGTAACATTTGTACAAACGGGTAAACGTTCTAACGAGGTGGAAATTGTCATCTTATCCAAATTAAGGCATGCAAATTGGGTTTTCCATACTTTTACCGCTACAGTATATGCATAATAATAATATGAGAACATAACAAGTAGCAGTGGATGGAAGATGTATATACATAAAATTTTAAACTTGCATCCTAGGCATGTGGAAATGATTTCAATATTAAATATAAAAGTAGAGTGTTTCATACATTCACATATGTGTGTTAACTATCCATATTTCACCCAATTCACCCTTTTTGTGGTGTTATACACCCAAAAATGCTTACATTTGACTTGTTCCAATTTATATATGCGTTTACACCCAGAATAGGATCCATACCCAACTCAACTATGAAACAATTCAAATCCAAACCTTTTTAGGCTAAATCAAATAATAATAATGGTGAATTGCATAAAATATAAATAATAATACAGTACTCATATTTACCTTTAATCCAATACAAAAACAACAATTCCACAAAAGCAATTCAACATGACAATTTCCTACGTAATTACAAAATAGAAGATTTGGGGATTTTCATGTTCATATTATTGCATAACCAAATCTTCATAGGCGTATTAATTCATTTGGAAAACTATTAAAAATATGAATATTCCTTTAAGCAAAACTGGATTCCACTCACAAATTAGGCGGAAATGTGGAAGAATTTCAAGATCTGCAATGGTTCTTAACGTTCAAGCGAGCTCTGATTGATCTTCTAACAATATACATATAAGAAACATATAATTAGATTTTTGTACATATTTGTATATGATAAATTCCATAATCCTAAACTTAGATAGACTGAAATAGAAAGATATAGAATGGAGGCAGAGAAGAAGAAGAAGAAACCTTCACCCTATTCTCTTTATTTTTCTATGGAATTCAGCAACATGGAGGTAGAGGTATAGAAGATTAGGTTTTCTAGTGTGGGGTTTGAGGGGTTATTTATACTAGCTCGTGTGAGCATGAGCCATCAAATTAATAAAATTTAATCCGAGCCTTTCATATAAACATAACCTCTTAGGAAACCCTACTCCATATAAGCAGAATTGGGCTTCCAGCCGCCTAGCAGTCGACGCCCTTAAAGGGGTGCGATCGACCCCTTCGGGCTGGAAATGCCCAATTTTGCTGCATTGTTAAGCTGTTTATTTAAATTAATTCGTTTCCAATTGTTTTTATGTTATTCCATATTTACAAGATATGTTGTCCCCCTGATCTTATCTCAAATTTTGAACTTTGAATTTCCCTCTTTTATTTTAAATTATTATTTGGACAATATATCTAATATCCACATAATTATATATATAATTACTGTGTACACTATCCGAATTCATTTGTTCATAACTTCTTCATACGTTGACTGTTTTCAGCATATTATATATGAAAACAATTCAGAATTTCACCACCAATCCAAATAAAAGAGTTTCGTAGTCAAATTCCTAAAACTGCAAATTCCCATTTTCCATCCATATCATTTAATTGATTTTTTTGTTATTTAATTTCTTTATTAGTACTTATAAATTTTACGAGGTGTTACATCCCCCTCCTGTTAAAATAGATTTCGTCCCGAAATCTGTTTAAGGGGCGAAAAATACAACTCGCTCAAAACATCCATGTTGTATTCCTATGTCGTTTATAATTCATCCATAAACTTCCATGACTCACAGTGATTATGAACTGTAGACAAACTAAAGTGAGATCTACCCTAGCATGTAGGTGTAATAAGTGATGCAGCTTGTTTGCAAACAACCTAAATATGCATATATTTCTATGTGAGTGGTCGGTGCGATGGTGTTGCATCTATTTCCTAACATCCAATTTAGTAATCACAATGCATCCACAAACGTTATTTTAAGGAAAAATTACACGTGAAAAGCTCTGGGTGAGTCTTTCTCATCTTATCCTCGGTCTCCCATGTTCTTTCCACGGAGTCATTTCCTCATTGTACTCGGACAAGACAAACGGTTCTGTTGCTGAGTCTCTTGATTCTAGGCTCTATAATCTTTGCAGTTGCACGACACCCTGGACTCCAACTCGAGTTTCTCTTTCCCCAATTTCATCGAGCTCGAGTATGATAGCAGAATCTGAAGGCATTTCCTTAAATGAGATACATGAAAAACATTATGGATTCCCAATAGAAGCCGTTGGACATCCACTCGACAAGCCAAAGATCCTATTTTCTCGATGATACTAAAAGGCCCAATAAATCTAGGAGCCAACTTCCTAGTCTTTCCAAACCGAACATTTTTCTGAAGAGGGGATACTTTCATGAACACAAAGTCTTAACATTAAATTCTAGTTCCCTCCTACGCTTTTCGGCATATGATTTCTAACACAGTCTTAGGCTGCCTTCATTCTCTGTTTAATCAAAGATATCTTCTCTGTGGATTCATGGATGAAGTCTGATCCGAGTATAACCTTGTCGGAATTTCCCACCAACAAGTCGGCGATTTGCATGGCCTCCCGTATAGTGCTTCGAAAGGGAACATACCAATCGTCGCCTGAAAATTATTATTGTACGTGAACTCCAAAAGCGATGGATGCTGCTCCAAACTCCTCCAAAGTTGATGATACAAGCTCTGAACAAGTCTACCAAGATTATGTTTACTGTCTATATCTGACTGTCAGTCTATGGATGATAAATTGTGCTTAAGTTAAGGGTCGTCTCCAATGCTGCTTGTAGGCTTCTCCAAAATTCGCTTGTCAATATGGGATCTCTATCACTCACGATACTTGATGGAATTCCATGGAGTCTAACTATCTCTTTGAAATATAATTGGGTTAGCGAGGTTGTAGTCCTTGTCTTCTATAGTGGTACGAAATGGACGTTTTCTGTTAAACGGTCTACCCCAACCCAAATGGCCTCATTCCTTTTTTGTCTTCTAGGAAGTCCGTCTATAAAGTCCAGGAAATATTCTCCCACTTCCACGTGGGCATCTCTAAAGGTAACAACAATCCTCCAAGCTTCCCTTGCTCTGCCTTGACTTTTTGGCATGTTAAACATTTGGCCACGTACTCGGCTACGTCTCTCTTCATTCCTTCCCAATGGAGATTCCTCTTCATATCCTTATACATCTTATCACCACCGGGGTGTATGGTCAGTCTTGACCTATGGAACTCCTTTAGAATTTCTTTCCTCAACCCTTCATCCTTAGGGACGTAAATTCACCTGTCCCAAAGTAAACTCCCATCATCGCTAATCGAATACCTAACCAAATTAGGAAAAGTCACTCTATTTACCACTTTCTCTTTAATTCCTCTTAAATCTTCGTCAATGTCTTGTGCACTTTGGATTCTTTCTCTTATGGTAGGTCTAATTATCATAGACCCAAGAAAACCATTGGAAGTGGTTGGTGAGGGTTGCAAATTAAAATTTGCGAGGAACTCTAATTGTTTCCATTCTATCATCGCATTCAAAGTCGCATGTTTCCTACATAAAGCATCCACCACAACATTCCCCTTGCCTGGGGCATACTGAATCGTAAAGTCAAATGAGGCAATATATTCCATCCATGTTTGTTTTCTTAAATTTAAGTCACATTGAGAAAACAAATACTTAAGGGATTTATGGTCGGTAAATAATTCAAGCTTCTCTTCTAAGAGATAATGCCTCCACTTCTTAAGGGCGAAAACTATTGCGACTAACTCAAGGTCATGCACTGGATATCTTTTCTCTAGATCCTTGAGTTGTCTATTAGCATAGGCAATTAATCTTCCTTCTTGCATAAGGATTGCTCCTAAACTGGTCCCACATGCGTCAGCATAAACGGTAAACGATTTTGAACCGTCGGGTATAATTAGGACTGGTGCATTAGTTAATGCTTCCTTTAATTTCTTAAAGGATGTATCACTTTTATTACTTAAATTGAACACCAAATTCTTCCTTGTCCATTGGGTTAATGAAGTAGTAATATTTGCGAAGTCTTTAATGAATTTCCTATAATTTCCGGCCAATCCAAGGAAACTTCTTACCTCTGTAGCATTTCGAGGTATCCTCCATTCCTTGATTGCCTCGATCTCCGCAGGGTCTATGGCCAAGCCTTTACTCGACACAATATGTCATGAAAATCTTACTTCTTCCCTCTAGAAATGGTACTTCGAAAATTTTGCTTTCTGTTGGTTTTCTCTTTATATCCCTAACACTTGTCTCAAGTGTTTTTCATGCTCTTCATGATCTTTTGAAAATATAAGGATATCATCTACGAAGACTACCACAATTTTATGTAGAATTCCCCTAAACACTCTACTCATGAGGTCTGCAAAAAAGTTGGTGCATTCTTTAATCCAAAGGGAAAAACTTCCCATTGGAACAATCCGTCTGGCATCCTAAAGGTAGTTTTTTCCTTGTTTTCCACCACAATTCTCAACTAGTGAAATCCAGTAGCAAGGTCTAGTTGGGAAAATACTTGGGCTCCTCCCAAGTAGTCAAAAAGTTCATTAATTCTTGGTAAAGGGTACCTGTTCTTTTTGGTCAATTTGTTAAGTTCTCTATAGTCCACACAAAGCCTCAAAGATCCTTCTGCTTTGGTGGCAAATACTACAGGTGCACCCCATTCTGAGGTACTTCGACGAATAAAACCTTTTTGTAACAATTCTGAAATTTGTGTATCTAACACTCTTCTTTCCTTGGGCACCATGTGCCTCAAGGGTAGTGCTATAGGTCTAGCGTCTTTCTCTTAGTCAATACGAAAGGAGATTTCTCTATGGGGCGGAAGTCCCGTGGGTTCCTCGAAGACATGCAGAAACTCATAGACTATAGGGACCGAAGATGGTCCTTCTAAATTAGGAGACAAGGAATATAATAAGGCTTTGTCCTTGTTTCTAACAATACAAGGAATATTTAAGATGCGTCCTCCTCGGCTCCTAAAATGAACGAGTCTCTTATCACAATCTATGATAGCCCCATAAACGATAGCCAGTCCATACCTAAGATAAGGTCATATCCTATAAAATCTAGCGCAAAAGCTTCACAATGGAACTCGACATTGTCAACCTCCAATACTAGGTCTTTACACAACAGCTCAAGATACTTAGATTCTTTGATAGGGCTGGCTACCTCTATTGGACTATCTAAGATAGATATAGAAAGGTTCAACAAATTTACTAATCGCTTGGAGATAAAAGAATGGGTCACTCCAGAATCAAACAAGGTGTATGTTGAATTTCCTAAAATAGAGATTATACCTTCAAGTGTGGGGTGCCCTTGGTCTCTTGGGGATCGACTTTGAATTGGGGTTGCTTCAATTGCATAGTTCTGGCCACTTTTGGTAGCTTTGGTCAGTCTTTGGACATGTGTCCTTCTTCGTGGCAGTTGTATCATTTTCCCTTGAATTCCTTTTTCGCTAATGATGTCCTACAATCCTTGGCCTCATGGCCCTTGCGGTTGCACCTCGTGCAAGTCTATGCGTCCTTTTTAAAAAAATCTTGTTTTTCCACCATTCCTTCTTGTTTCTGCTCGAGCTTTCTCCTTTCTCACCCTCCTTATCCTCCTTGGAGCTTTCAGTCATGCAAAGGGTAGCTGTCTCAACTAGGGCCTCAAAAGTTGCCCAAAATGCTACTTGGGTGCTTAATAAGGTTTCCTTCAATGGGAATTCAGTCCTTTCACAAACCTAAGGGCTTTGTTCATGGGGGTGTTTACCAATCTTCTACGAAATTTACATAACTCAATGAATTTGGATATGTATTCTTGCATACTCAAGCTTCCTTGATTGAGGTGGATGAATTTCTCTAGCTGAATAGTCATTTCTACCCTTGGCAAATATTCGCTTCAAAACGGGTCTTGAATTCAGCCCATGTGATGATCTGGCCCTCGTTCTCCATTGATATTAAGTTTCACCATTAAAGGGATTCATCCGTTAAATGTTAGGTCGCTATCCTACTCTTTACATCATCGGGTCGGGCAGTAGCCTTAGAGATTCTTTCGTAGTCCATAACCCAAGATTGGGCAATAACAAAGCCTTCCTTTCCATAAAAAAGTTTCCCTCCAAAATTCGTAAAGATCTTACACAAGCGAGAAACATTAAAGGCCACATCAGCAGTAGGAGCTGCGGGAGCCGCCGGAGACGGATTAGCTATAAGAACCTACTCCAAAGTACGGAGGTACTGCTGGAACCATTCTGGCAAGTAGCGGGGTCTTGCCTGGTTGCCCTTCTCATTAGGATTTCCAGCCATTCTACTATTTGAAAAGAAAAGGAAGAATCCGTTAGTGGATACTCTTCATATAGTATTTAAGCTAAAAAAAGGAAGAAACGATAAACGTGCCTAGTATAAATGTGTACGCTTGTTGGGGCAAACATATTATATATATAGTTTGGAAACTCTTTTTCAAATCACAAATACGCCTCTTATATGTATACTTCCCCTATAATCGGGAAACCTAAGCT
Organism: Allium sativum; assembly: GCA_030737875.1. NCBI lineage: Eukaryota > Viridiplantae > Streptophyta > Magnoliopsida > Asparagales > Amaryllidaceae > Allium > Allium sativum. The sequence continues at coordinate 705,181,766 of CM060916.1, read as the reverse complement.
CTGATACCAAATGTAACAAACTGCCAGGAATGAGCGTAAATTTCGACCCAGAAAAGGCCAACTGAAACGTAGAGCCATTCTAAACTGGTCATTGGTTCCTATAAGGATTACATTTGCATAGATAACAATAACATATACATCGAATGGAAATCTCACACAGTGGAAAGAGAAAATATAATACCAAAAATAAGATGTACCATTTATTTCAAAATCTCGGAAATACATAGTCGCAGTTACATTTATTCAATAGGTACATCAAATAGTCCAATCTCATAAGATTCCAAAATAAGCAAAGCAATAATAGCTAATAATATCATAATAACTTTGTCTTCTTTATCGGCTTCAGTTATGACTTCATCCATGGCTTTGCCTCATCTACTAGACCTGTTGGATGTTAAGGAGAGGGGGTCAAAACATGAAGTTCTATGTGATTGAAATATAATGTTACTTAATTTCCATATCCTATATTTTTAGCAGGTTACATATGTCAAGGTATGACTACGCAGCACACAACAAACACCAAATTTCTAACCAATGGGGTGGATATCCAAGTCAATCGCCCATTAGTGTTTTTAGGGTAAAGACCCAACGAGGTGGCATTCTTGGTCACTTATGGCCCAATTAAAGGTGGATTCTTACAAACTCTTATAACCCTGAGGTGGACGCCTAGCCCTTTTAGAACCCTGTCCTAGTACGTTACGTTTACTACTTAACTGATATTTTATCTAGTAGGACACCTATGTCGCTTAAGACTTCCCTTAGACAGTTTGTGAACACGCAATGGCCACATATCTTTCAATTACCAATCTGTCTCTAATTGTGCCCTTACAAGCTTCTAGAGGAAGTGGACATCCCCGTGAACTACCGTACTCCGTTAACCGTTTTATGCCTAACCACTTTTAAATAAGGAGGACTCAAAGACCTATCTTAATACTAATAAGGGTGGGTCCGATGACTTTGGTTCCTCTCCAAGGAATAAACCTCCAAAGGTATCCTAGTCCTAACCACTTAAGACCCTAATTAGATAAAAAGGTGAGTCATCAACTTAAGACCTTCTTAAGGCATAGTAAACCTATATATTTTCTCACATTAACTTATATATATATATATATAGTTATATATGTGCACACTAGACCTCTCACATTAAACCATATACCTGTAGATGCTGGATATGTCGGTCGGTTCCGGGCAGGCTTCTACTACAAGTCGGTTTAACCTCGTGTCTAATGTACTAAATTTATGAATGGCCCATGGCACCTAGACCTCTCACATTAGTTGAGCCTACTTGTGGTTGCTGGATATGTCGGTCGGTTATGGGCATACTTCTACCACAAATAGCAACTAACCTCGTGTCTATGTGTCACTTATTTATATATATCTAAACCATTCTATATTTAAGCATACACAAGCAAACAAATATATAAATGTATATTTTTTAAGAGGACATTTCAAATTCAAACTCTAACCTAATCGTATTTATTATGCTAAGATAACGTTAATTACGATGGTTACGTAAATACAAGCAATATAATAATAGCGCCTAATTAACGTAACGTTCGTACAAATGGGGAAACGTTCTAATAAGGTGGTAGTTGTCATTTTTTCCTAATTAAGGCATGCAAATTGGTATTCCATACTTTTACCGCTACATTATTGGCATAATAACAGTATGATAACATAATAAGTAGCAGTGGTTAGAAAATCATATATACATAAAAATTTAAATGTACATCCTAGGCATGTGGAAATGATTTCAATATTAAATTAAAAGTAGAGTATTTCATACATTCACACATGTATGTTTACAATCCATATTTCACCTACTTCACTCTTTTTGTGGTGTTATAAACCCAAAAATGTTTGTATTTGACTTATTCCAATTTATGAATGCGTTTACACCCAAAATAAGATCCAAACCCAATTCAACTATGAAACAATTCAAATCCAAACCTCTTTAGGCTAAATCAAATGATAATAATGGTGAATTGCATAAAATATAAATAATAATACAGTACTCATATTTACCTTTAATCCAATACAAAAACCACAATTCCACAAAACCAATTCAACATGACAATTTCCTACGTAATTACAAAGTAGAAGATTTAGGGATTTTCATGTTCATAATATTGCATAAACAAATCTTCATAGGAATATCAATTCATATGGCAAACTATTAAAAATATAAATATGCCTTTAAGAAAAACTAGATTCCACTTACAAATTAGGTGGAGATGTGGTAAAATTTCAAGATCTACAATGGTTCTCAATGTTCAAGCGAACTCTGATTGATCTCCTAACAACATGCATACAAGAAACATATAATTAGATTCTTATACATATTTGTATATGCTAAATTCCATAATCCTAAACTTAGGTAGACTGAAATAGAAATATACAGAATGGAGGTAGAGAAGTAGAAGAAACCTTTACCCTATTCTCTTTATTTATCTATGGAATTCAGCAGCATGGAGGCAGAGGTATAGAAGATTAGGTTTTCTAGTGTGGTGTTTGTGGGGTTATTTATACTGGCTCGTGTGAGCATGAGCCGTCGGATTAATAAAATTTAATCCGAGCCTTTCATATAAACATAACCTCTTAGAAAACCCTAATCCATATAAGCAGAATTGGGCTTCCAACCGCCTAGCAGTTGACCGGAGGTCGACCACTCTTAAGGGGGAGCAGTCGACGCCTTCGGGCTGGGAATGACCAATTTTGTTGCGTTGCTGAGCTGTTTAATTTATTAATTTGTTTCCAATTCTTTTTATGTTATTCCATATTTACAAGATATGTTGTCCCCTGATCTTAACCCAAATTTTGAATTTTTCCTCTTTTATTTTAAATTATTATTTGGACAATATATATAATATCCACATAATTATATATATATATATATATATATAATTTCTACGTACACTGTCCAAATTCATTTATCCATAACTTCTTCGTACATTGAACATTTTCAGCATATTATATATGAAAACGATTCGGAATTTCGCCATGAATCCAAGTAAAAGAGTTTCGTAGCCAAATTCCTAAAGCTGCAAAATCTCATTTTATAGCCATATCATTTAATTGCTTGTATCTAATTATTTAATTTGTTTATTAATGCTTATGAATTTTACGGGGTGTTACAAATAACGAGATAGAACGTTTACGCATATATTTAGGAAGCCTTTGAACTATAATTTAATTGATTATTAGACTGAGAAGTGAACCCCCTAATTGAAGAGTTTTTATACACATATGTACATTTTCACCCGCTAAACCTTTATTGTTTTCCGCCTCACTATCAACGATAGATAGGGTGGATTCTCCATATCACTTAAGGGCCTAAGAGGACTTATTAGTCACTTAATATCTCTTGTTAACTTGTTCCACATTCTTATAAACTAGAGGGCACTAGCTACGGGCCCTACTAGTCAATGCTTCCGTCATTTACGCATATACCCTTGCCCCGTATAAGGTAAGAGATGGTATTTTATCGCTCGTTATACCTTCTAGCTGACCTTGTTGGATAACCCTTTAGCCGCTTACTACATCCCGTGGGTGATAGTCATATCTAAAATTTTGTGTTTCCAGGTTTGGGTAAAAAATATAAACATGTCGTTCAAGACCCCTATACTGAAAGCCTATCCCTAGGTGGAATTTTCAACCCCAGTCGCTTAAGACCCAGGAACCGGACTATACGCGAAGGTTATTAGGTTCGTACCCCATTAGCCCTAGTACCTTTCCCTATTGGGATAAAATGGGCTACGTCATTACGCCCTTTCTGTTTAGATTCTCTCCACATGATTTATTATCGTCACGGGTTCTTATGGTTAATGATATTTTTGCATCACTAACCTACTAAGTCCAACTCTATTTTTAATTATAAGTTCTATATTCATTAATATAAATAAGGAAAGTTATATCCTCTTTACCCTAGGATATTTATTTAATTACCCCTTAATTGGACTTAGTATTTGAACAAAAATCAATATCCATTAATCCACTAATGACACCCATTTTTTTTATTTCTATGCTTATTGCCCTTTATGGCCATAACGGTCATAATTTCCTAAAGCAACCATTTATCAGCCCCAAGTTATCTATCTGTTGTACCCCAACATACAATTACTATTCTTATTTATTTATTTATTTATTTGTTGCTTGCTATATATATATATATATATATATATATATATATTTGTGCACCAGGCCTCTCACATTAAGTTGACAACTTGTGGATGTTGGATTTGTCGATCGGTTCCGGGCAGAATTCTACCATAAGTTGAACTTAACCTCGTGCCTTAGTACATTTAAATTTACGCATTAGACCGCTCACATTAAGATGACCACCTATGGATGCTGGATTTGCCAGTCGGTTCCGGGCAGACTTCTACCACAAGTTAAGCTTAACCTCGTGTCTAAATGCGATTATAATTCAAATTTACTAAACGGGGTGTAAAATATTAATCCTAATTAATTTAGGAATTGTAACCATTATCCTATTATATTTATTTTCCCAATCAACATTGGTTACAATTATTATTTATTGATTTGCGGTCCCATTTAGAGCAATAAATTGTATTAATTGCTACAATGGTCACCACAAATATATTAATTCAATATGGATTACATTTTCACATAATTCCATAATTGAACATCATTCAAACATTCAGTACAACGTATATATTACCATTTTACGCTAATTTGGATGGATAATATGTATATATATATATATATATATATATATTTATATATATATTTATATTTTATGTTTTTGTGCGGTCAACGTATTTAACTTTATTTCTTATTGTTGTTATTTTAAATTTGATGATTTGGCTTAATCAATAACCAAACGTTCCTTTTTGCATTCAATCTTTCCAAAAGGTTTTAAATCTAACAAAAAGACTATTAGCCGTAACCATTGTAAATTATGCCTGATTAGTAAAATAGACATATCCCAAATTCACAAGATATATATATATATATGTGTGTGTGTGTGTGTGTGTGTGTGTGTGTGTGTGTATGTGTGTATATATATGGAATAGTTGATGCAAACTATGCACAAATATGTATATTTATATTTATACGTATTTTTGCACCACTTTTCCTTTTTCAAATCTTTTTGTCATATCTCATGTGAATTCAAAATGACATATTTTTATTCAAAAAAGGAAAACAATATATTTACAACAATAAAGCCAAAACCCAACAACGTTAAATAAAAATAAGTATAATTCTTCTAAATATCATAAAATTCACCTTTTTATCTTTTTATCCAAATTTGCATAATTTACCATTCAACACCAAAAATAGAGATCTGGAATATAAATACATCTAAATGGTGTTCAAAGGGATTGATTTCCAAATCTGTAGTGCTTTACAACAACTGCAATATATTTTATAGCACAACTGTGGAAATATGTGTAAATAAATTCAAGAATCCTACAATTAATATTATGCCTAACCATAATCAGAAGTTACAAGTTTTAAGAATGTTTACTATCAGATTGGATGGGTGTCAATCCAATTACAACAATTTAATGAACAAATCTGATGGAAATAGGCATAAATTTTAGTTCTAAATCAAACAAAGTAAATAAGTTATTATAACTGTATTTGTAAATTTCTCACTTACCTTAAAGCATCCAAATCCAAAGTCTGAATGTCCTTCTAATTCTACAATTCCCAAATGCTTATAGGTCTACAATATATCTGGAAAGGGGATAATTCAGATTTGTAGATATGTAAGAAAATAGGAAGAGAGGGGAGAATCTGATTTAAACGTCAATTCACATTCTTTATTATTGAATCTGTTAATCCTATGTGATTTGTATTTGATTTGTTGTATAAGAATATATATATATATATATTTAATTAATTAAAAAATTAGTTTCGAGGAAGGAGGAAAAAGGCAGAGCTTCGCTGCTACCCACAGATTTGTATGGAAAAGAATGAGGCCTCACCCCTTTATTTATAGGAATGGAATTGGCTTTGAACTGTTAGATTCATTTTAGTATATATCCTTCCATTCGTTTCATATATATATATATTATAATCTTACCTTACTAACCCCAGCTATCACTGGGCATTCTCATGCCTAGTGGGTCGATCGATATGGTCGACCGCTAGGTCGACCACTTGGGTCATCAATTGCCCAACAAGGCTGGTTAAATAAGGTATATAATATTTAATTTTTCTGATTTATTTTCCATCCATTTTTGTATTTCGTCCGCAACTTTTTCATATGGACTCCGTTCGTGAAACTCCAAACATGAAAGTTGACCAGAATTTCAAGACAAACGCATCGGTTAAAGTTTCGTGGACAAATTCCATCATTTGCAGAAATTCCTATTTTTGAAATTCTAATTGATTCCTATTGCCAAAATTCCGGGTGGTTACAGTTGTTGTCATCAAAACTCCATTCTCCAACAGGCTTCGACATAGTCTGGCATCCAAGCAAAGTTGCGCATCGCTTGTTTTATTATGTCAAGGAAGGGAATGCATTTATCTGTAGCTATGGAAATAAATCTACCTAAAGTTGTGACCTTTCCTGCCAAACTTTGCACAACTTTTGTCTTCTAAGGATCCTGAATACCCTTTATTGCTTCGACCTATCAATATTTTGTAGAAAGTCAAAAAATTGAACTCAAGTATATCATGCTACATGTCGTAGCATCAGAAAAGAAATCATGCACTCCATCTTTAATTTTGATGTTCATGTAAATAATAAATGGTTTTGACCTCCCCCTCCTCTTCTTTTAATTATTGTATTTTCTTATAACCTCTCTATGTTTATGTTGTAAGTTTCCTTATAATATAAATTATTGACTTGGGGAATTAGCTATTCACGCATGCAGGCACTCGAGTGTATGTTTTATAGCAAAATAACAATCCAATCCAAAGAGTAATGAAATGTAAAGAGAGAACATAGCTTTTATAGTGATTTGGCACTAACATCTACATCCACTTCATAGTAATCATTCATCATAATATTGTCGATTACACACTTTGTACAAGTTCGAACAAATTTTGTGTACATAGTTGTAAAATAGAACAACAAATAGTTTTTAATTCTAAACATTGACAAAAATGTTCTTCTTCTTCTTTATTGATGAAAATATGAGTCAATGTCAAAAAAGTAGCTTTACAAAAAATTCCAAAAGCTGAAGGAAAACATTTGTTTAATGTTTAGAGGTCCAAAAAAAGTCAAAAATCCATAAAGATGATAAAGGAAACCATTAATGATGCTTGAGAGCTTCAATCCCATGTGCCAAAGTGTGGAAATGCAAAATGGGAACCAACCCTTTTAAATGCCAACCATAGGGGTATTTATAGGTAAGTTTTGGGGTCACAGCCTGAATTTCGTTCCCTGGGGGATGCGAAATTTGCTTCTAGAAAATAAAGCCAAAGAACCAAGCCATCATCAAAAGAAATACCGCGAAAGCTCGAAAATCATATCCCAAAAAAGTGTGATTGACATGTGCATATCAGGAAAAAAATGGGAGATCTGCATAGTAAAACCTTCGTGCTAATCGATCTGGCATTTACCAACATTTTGTGTCCCTAGCAAGATCAGAGATTTCGTATCGCAAAGATCACCATGCACAAAAGTGAATTTTTGATTCTAAACCATGTCGATCACCAGATTTCACGGTGCTAAAATTCGATCCCGCTTATGACGACCACCCATAACCCCTACACTAAACAAGAGAAATAATACATTGAAAGACGTATCAGGCAGCTATGGACGATCATCAATGAAACGACCCAAACTTCCCAGTAAAGGAAGGCCTGGATTGCTTTGAGAACAATACACATCAGAACACAAACTGAGGAACATTTTATTGCTGATTACATCAGAGTACAAGAATATAACAGAGTATGAATACTTAATTACACAATAAAAAAATACAGTAATATCAGAGATTTAAATTACATTTAAATAGCAGTGGAAAAATAATACAAATATACAACTGAAAGGAATAGGCGGATACAGAGCTTTTCGAATACTGCTTCAGCTGTAAACCAGGATCCTGTAAATATATCTGCAAAAGCTACTCGACTGCCCGTGTGGAAAATATGGGCACCCGAGTTTGCCAGTGAAACAAACTACAGGTCAGTCATGGGACTGGTATGAGAAATCTAACTTAACTTATCTAATTAATATGGCTAATCACAGGACCACGCCGCTAACGCGGAACGGGTTTAGTCCATTGGATTGCCAATGCATAAAATAAAGTAAATCGTTAAACAACGCAATGCTTTTTAGAAAAATGAAACCATTATAAGACCCAAGTCCCATCACACAATGCAACGCAAACCGGAGGATAGGGTTTTACCTTATAATGGTCAAGAGATGCTTGATACGATAAAATGGATTTAATATTAATACTAGTGTATATAAGTTTAATAAAAACATTTCAATCATAATGTATCAATCATAGACGGCATGGGTACCATATATCATGTCGCCATACTAGTTCTACAATCAAAACCTCAAGGTCGTATTGAAAGTTGGTTTTCCATCATGAGTCGAGGCTAGGGGCAAGCTCCTCTCCGATTCGAGACACTCTAGAAAATGCCTCAGGATCCCCCGCAGTGAACCCTTGGATCTTCAGGGCCGGTCCCCGCCTATCAGCAGTGGATTGGTTATGCCTGAACACACGTTTCCCGGTTCCTTTGAACCTATAGTATGACCCCTAACGGCCTATAAAAATCTGAGGCGCCTCAAAATCCATCATCCACATAAGTAAAATGTCAGGCAATTTAAGCACTGACACTACTCCTAGCTAGGAAGAAACATGTGCACTCCCTGCAGTCCTAATCCCGTTTTTGACTCATACCGGGGCGTGAGGCTCGCGAAGTCACGATATACACAAAGTCATGCAAAAATAGGCTATACTTTGATCATCCCTCAAGGCTCTGCTTTTCAACAAAAGCCTTGATCATTTGCATCTTGGCGTGCCACATTGACAATCCATGTCGTGCGATCAATCACTATTAACATACACTAGGGTGTTAAGTAGAGAATAAATCCTCCACCACAAAACAGACATACATTAACAGAAATCGATTTAATTCACATGGAACGAAATCCATTGTCAGATACGCATCCATTTACTAGCTTATGCTCTGGGTCTGAGCGAAAACCAAATCCAAACAATCAACCATAGTCCGGACGGCCACCACTGAAACCCCTTCAAGGTAGCTACTCCCATCAAGGGTCTCTATAGCAACACATCCATTCGATGCGAAGATCGACGGTCTTCAAACACTGTCTTCCTCTTCGACTCTTCATCGTCGTAGTAATGATTCGGAATGGGTTAAACCCGGTCTTTCCGAGTAACTCACGTATTTTATAATTAAAAATCAAGTACTACAAAAACACATCCAACGCCTCATTCCAATTCAGAATATTCTTTAAATAAAATATTCACATTGTCTTATCAAAGATAAATTCTTCATATTTATACTTAAATCTTTCTTTAAAGATTTATTAAAACACAATTTGGTTTTAAATATCAAAAATCATTCTTTAATGATTATTTAAATTTAAGAGATAGATCTTATTCTTAACTGGGTTAAAGAACTAATGTCATTTAAAAACATAGTTCACGGTAAACCCAAAATCATCTTCCATAAAATATGGAATCTTCACAGAAAACAAATCGATATATAATCGTTACAAATTTATGTATCCAATCAATAATATAAATGGAATAACGGCAAGGCCTCTTAAATTCCATATGTAGTATCGGTTTTCTTCTACAGAAGCTTATCTTGGTTATAATTAATTCGAATTCTATTCAATTCCAATTTAATATATTAAATTGGAAAACTTTACTTTTGGAAAATTTCCATTTAAATCTTAATAAAAGATTTATAAATTCCAAATCATACTTTCACTGTCAGTTGGGTTAAAGAACGAGTGTCGCTTAAAAACACAGTTCACAATAAACCCAACTCACATTTTTTTATTTCAATTACAAAATATAATCGAAAACTTTAATAATCTGAATTAAAAGATTATTCTTTTCATACGGGGTTTAAGAACAGTGTTATTTAAGACACTATTCACGACAAACCCAAATCCAATTTATTTAATTTCAATTAAATATCAACAAATTGGAAACTTCATTAAATCTTAATTTAATAATTTATTCTAGTTAATAACTAGTTCATTTCGATAAAAATATATTTTTATAAAATATATTCTTTTTCTAAGATATTTTCTAAAATATTCTTTTTCTAGAATATTCTTTATTGGAATGTGACTCAATCAACAACCATATATTGTATGTAATCAACAATCATGATAAATAATTATCAAACATCCAAATGATGACCAGAGTGAAATTTATAACTGTGTGAGCATTAAAGTAAATAACTAACGCTCATCACAGACTGTCAATCCATCGATTGACATATAACTAAATATTGGGATTAGTGTGTATCTAATATCATCCCAATACCCGTGTGGGGTTTCATCCATCAACCAAATAATAAATTATTTGTGCACTTGGGCGATGTGTGAAAATAATCGTCCCAATCACATAAACAAGTCGGGTAACTTGTAAATGGAAGTGTAATATTCAATTTGAATATTCTAACATTATCGGTAATACGTTTAACACTTCAACATCGCAGACATATATTTCACACATATGAATGACAGGGTTTTTCTTCTTCTTACAATAAAATGTAAATTCTATTACTAACATTTTTGTAGCAAAATTTTCATATGACATTTTATGACAAAAATGTATCAAAATTTCAATGCGACATTTTATGCATGTTTTATTTGCAACAAGGAACGCAAATAAAAAATGTGACTTTTCATTTCTAGTTTTATTTGCAACAAGGAATGCAAATAAAAATATAACTTTTCATTGTAATAAACATTTTCTAACAAAAATGTCCTTTTTATTCTAATTTACATTTTCTAACAAAAATGTATATTCTGCTTCGCTAACATGTTTTAACATAAAAATGAATATTTTCCTCTCTAACATGTTTTAACATAAAAATGAATATTTTCTTCTTTAATGTATAAAAATATACATTTCAATTTCCTTCTTTTTAATGTATAAAAATATACATTTCAAATCTTTCTTTTTAATGTGACAAGAATAATCATTTCTAATTCATTCATTCTTTTATCTATGACAAAAGTGGTCCTTTCGAATTCCTTCTTTTATATGTAACAAAAATTGATCCTTTTGAACTCATTCCTTTATATGCGACAAAAATGTGTATTTTTACTTCATGTAAACATTTTAAGCAAAAATGCTGGTTTTATTCTATGTAAACATTTTAACCAAAAATGTATACTTTATTCTCCTTACATTTTCTAATAAAAATGTATTCTTGATTCTAATTACATTTTCTAATAAAAATGTATTCTAATTACATCTTCTAACCAAAAAAAAGTATTCTTTATTCTAATTACATTTTCTAGCAAAAATGTATTTTTTTATTCTAATGTAACATTTGATAATAAAATGTTAATTTCCTCTTACTGGACAATTCATAACAAAAATGCTATTTTTCTTTCATAAAACAAGTTTTAGCAAAATATGATAATCTTGTTTATTCTTTCAATGTAACAAAATATGATAATCTTGTTTATTCTTTTCAATGTAACAAAATATGATAATCTTGTTTATTCTTTCAATGTAACAAAATAGGATAATCTTGTTTATTCTTTCCAATGTAACCAAATATGATAATCTTGTTTTAATTCCTTTTAATAAACAAAAATGCAAATTTTTGTCTAATTCTTTTAAATAAACAATAATGCCTCTTTTCATATCATTTCTTTAAAAGTATAAAAATGGCTCTTTTTATATCATTCTTTTTAAAACGACCAAACTGATAAATTTTTTCAAATCTTTCTTACGTAATCAAAACATGATTTTGTTCAAATCTTTCTTATATAATCAAAACATGATTTTGTTCAAATCTTTCTTATATAATCAAAACATGATTTTATTCAAATCTTTCTTATATAATTCACTCTTTTAAATCTGACAAAAATGTCTCTTTTATTTCATTCTTTTAAATCTGACAAAAATGTGTCTTTTATTTCATTCCTTTAAATCTGACAAAAATGTCTCTTTTATTTCATTCCTTTAAATTTGACAAAAATGTCTCTTTTTATTCCATTCCTTTAAATCTGACAAAAATACTCCTTTTTATTCCTATAAGCATACTTTGTCAAATATGTTTCTTTTTATTTTTCTAACCAATTTCTAATCAAAAATGTTAATTTTTGATTTGAATAACACATTTCTAATTCAATCTTTTTAGTGATTCTAAAATGACGGTGAAATATGACATTCTAAATTGTAACCAAAATGACATTTTTATTATTTGACTAAAAATGACATGTTTTTATTCTAATATCATATTTGCTAACAAAACGGTCTTTTTATTATATTAATGTTACATTTCTAAAATAAAAATGTACTTTTATTACAAAGATAACATTTTATAACAAATGTTATTTATATCTACTTTAACAAAAATGATAACGATGATTTCTATTTTCAATCTTTAAATAAAAACATAACCATATTAAAAATGCAATCTTTTTAATGCAAACAAATTATATAAAAAAAAAAGCAACTTTGAAATCAGTTCTTTTTATTGTCTCTTATTTGACAATAAAAATGCATCTTTAAAAACTATTCTTTTTATGTAGACAATAATGCATCAAAATGTGTATTCTATTTTGTTGAAAATCTAGTTCAACAAAATGACACAAAATGTGTATTCATGTTTTATTGCAAAATTGCTGATTTAACGAATTATCAAAATTCTGTGTTACATATATGTTGAAAATTTCTAAATCTACATATTTGCAAAATCTGTTGTTCTATACATGTGATCCTTTTATATAAAAAAAATTATATATTTTTGTTTAAATCAAATTCTAATTAACAGAAGTGTAAATTTAACAATAAAATGAACAAAATAATAAATTTGTTCAATCTAATTCTAATTAACAGAATTGTTTCAATTCCAACAGTACAATAAACAAAATGATAATTTTGTTTTATTCTAATTCAAATTTACAGAAATATTAATTTCAATCATTCTATCGCCACATCACAAAATCAAACAAACAGATGTATAATCTACATTTACCACAAGATAATAACAGCTTGAATCAACTGCAGATTAACAACAATAATTTCAGAAATTATTGCTAATTATAAAAGACAGGAATAAATAGATTTCTTACCTTGGTTGGTTTTCAGAAATCGTTTGAATAACGATTGTTTTCAACCAAATTAAACTGGAGTTTAATTTTATCCAAATCTGTGACTAGCTCCAAATGTGTAGATCTTGTCAACAAGATTTCAATGCATCTTGAATTTTCGAATTCTGATGTCATATGTAGAATTTATGGTCATTTAAATTTTGATTACATTAATAATTATACAAAGATAATTAAATAAATTGATTACTTTTCCCCTTAATCAAAATCAAGGCCTCCCAAATTATCCTCCTCATCGCGTTCTTCTGGAAGCCTTCAAACCCATCTAGTTGTCTGCGCTAGCCACCGGCGATCACCAGAATTAGATCGGAGGTGCTCACATAGACCATCGTTCCACCCTCTTTCCACGCCAGTAAGGATGCACCATTTTGGAGATTGGAGATTGCTCTTTAATTTTCTCTTATAAATCATGTTTTAATTCGGAACGAATTATGAGGAATTTAGAGAAATATTTTCGAACGACAATGTCCGCTCGGTGGGATGGAGGTGGTGGAGAAATAGATCTAAGGAAAGAAGCCATTTTTTTTAAAGCATAGAACAAATTGGATTGAAGGAGAGAGGATGTAAGGGAAGAAGAAGGGAGAGTTATGTTATTTTATAATAATGAGGATTGGTGAACAAAAAGAAATAAATATGTACAATTACAACAGAAAGAAATGTAAGTGCAAGATTTAACGTTTCCTTGTCTTTTTTTTTTTAGTATACGAAGGATTCAAAATAAGGGAGCATTGAAAATAATGAAGGAATATAGAGAGCATGACCACACGTTTTAATAAACGCATGCATGTCGCCAACATGACAATTTAATGAAAAGAAGGAAAAAAAATTAATGTGCGTAGAATTAAATTGCATGCATACGTAGATATAACATATTGTGGAAAGTTTTAAATGTGCACACTGCATGAAATTTATTGTAATGTGTCATTCTTTATTTAATGCCCATATATGGTGCGTTGATTAGATAATTATTTATTTCTTTTCATAATTCAAGGGAACAATTCACATTTGGGAATTTATTATCAATGAATGATACAATTAGAATAGATAGGGGGAAAGTATTTAAAAGGATAGTCAAAGATATATATATACACACACACACACACATACATATACATATATATATAAAATAAATTAATAGATTTTATTAAAGTTCCTAAGGCATATTCTTTTCACCTTGGCATGTAGTCAAAGATTGTTAATACGAGGATAACATCCTTGCTATTAACATTTAATTGAGGAAATATTTTAAAGTTATTTTTTTCGTCTTTGTATATTTAGAATGTGCATTAAACAAGCGCCTACATGAATTATGTCAATCAACATTTAAATCTTTGGATTTAAGTTTTCCATCAATAAATGTAATCTTACAATCAAACTTAAATATTAAATTAAAATATAATTTTAATCATTTAATTTATAAAATTTAATCTTTCAAGAACAAATTAAATTAAGCAAACTAGAGATTCAAGTATAAATCTCTACGTTCAAATCCTAAATCAAACTTACAATTTCAAATTGAATATCATAAATTGATTTACACAGTCAAATCAAAGTTAACTATTTTGGGTATTCTTTCATGTAATTATTCATAAACAATTCAATTGTTATAAATCATCATTTATCTAATTATAAATTGTTTATCAGAAATAAATTTGAAATCATTTATCAATAACATCATAAAGTTTATAAATAAAAATCATTTTAAATTCAATAATTTAATTTAAAAATGGAATTTTTAAATTCTGACACATTTTCTGTCAAAATTTCTTAAAATAAAAATTTTAAATTGGCCCCAAAATTCCGGGTTGTTACAATCAAGGTATGGTAACACAATCGGAACCTATCGTATAACTCACAGCATAAGGATCAAATATAATAGAATACAACAGGCAGTAATAGTAAAGGATAATTGCACATAAATTTAAACTTCCACATCATCAAGGAAATATGCACATCATCATAGGATCACATTAGTAAATGTCTATACAAATAGCCTCGCTACAATACTCAAGAAAACATGACGGCGGAAACAAAGATAGTAGTAAAGATAATACACCAGCCTCATGCTCGCCTTCGCAAAACAGCATCGTCCTCACTAGTCACCTGTCACCTGCCACCTAGTCTGCCCATCCAAAACCGGATGAACAGCCCAAGTTAATAAGAGGAAAACATAAAACCTTGAGTCAGACAACAGTCTTAGTGAGTGATAAAACAACTATCTAACATCATCAACAAAGAATATGATAATAGGAAGATTAACAACTAATCTATCAACACCAGAGAAGAACCCAAACCAGCCTTCCCCGCATCTGATAGTGATAGCCTTTACAAACATGTAATTGGGAACAACCATTCATCCATGGAAATCAAAGAACAACCAACAGTTAAACATCCATGGCAACCAGGAATAACCAAACAATAACGACAAGCAACTAGTTACATCTCACGTAAATCATCCTAATCGAGATCAATAGCATAAGCCATAGAGGCCTAAACTAATATCAGACAAGCACCCAAGAAACATCTCCTTCGACTTCAGACAATCTACGTGAGATGATGCAAGTAAACAACCAAACACCCATGATTGACTCCGGTTATCACTGCCAATCCTGCTTTGAAACTATCTTAATTGTATGACAAACAACCTTGCCATAGGTCAAGGGCTAATGGTAACCCCGATTCTAGCTCAAACTCCATACGCCTTTCAACGATACATATGTTTGTCCGACCTTGACGACTAGGCCCTTCACGACTGCCCAGGGTACTCGGCCAGCAACCTTCCGGTCTTTTAGGTGCCCCTATTATACCCTTGCTTTGAGTTCGCTAGAACTTACAACAACGATAATCTCTCGGCCTTCACATCTCTAGTCATCCAACCTGATGACCACAGCACAAGCAACCTTCTCGAAAAACCATTATCCATCAACTCAACACCCTTGAGTTGTCTTTACATTCGCTGCATTATGAAAATCAACGAACATGTCACCGTAGCAATGACTGATCCCTGTAGCAATGCACAACTGACCATATAGCAGTGCATGACCTATAATCAATATAGCAATGCCCTAGTGACCTACCCAGCGACCGACCCTGTAATAATGCACGACCAACCCTGTAGCAATGCACGACCCATAATCACTGTAGTAATGCACGACCGACCCTATAGCAATGCATGACCAACCCTATAACAATGCACGACCGACCCTGTAGCAATGCATGACCCATAATCACTGTAGCAATGCCCGAGCGACCGACCCTGTAGCAATGCACGACCAACCCTGTAGCAATGCATAACCAACCCTGTAGCAATGCATGACCCATAATCACTGTAGCAATGCACGACCGACCGTGTAGCAATGAATGACCAACCCTGATCTGACCAAAACCTCACCAAATGACTATCAACAAAACCGACTCATCCAATTCAACCACAAACATGTTATGAATCAATAACAACATGAAAATGACAATCTCATTAATAATTATTTAGACTTCACCAAAATCATGATAAACGAACATATGAACAAAATAATGGATCTAATTTGCATAAACATATGAAATTACAAAGAAATTACCGGTTTTAAGTTGCTAACTTAGATCCTATAGCGATTCATATGAAAATAGACTTACCATGATGTAGATCTAGGAGAAATCGACTTAAAATGCTGAAAAAAGATCAAATACTCATATACTTGATTGAATCCGTGTGAGAGACGCATATCGTCCACCAAATCTCTAAAACTAACCAAAAACACTTAGATCTAGATCCGAACCGCAAAGAATTTGCTCTAAACTCTTCGATTCGATGAACTCTCTCTTGGAATAGCATATATATAGCTTCAAACGATGTAGTTCTTCGATTCTCTAAGCTTTAATGGTGGAAAGATGAAGAATATGGAGTAATAGAGAATCACAAATTCTTCCAAAATGAGAGAATAGAGAAAGTAAACTATTCTCCATGCCTCCTACCCCCTATTTATAGCCTTCCGCCAGCTCACCAACGGGACTCTCCAAATCAGCTCTTTATGGCTTTAAAAACCTGAACAGCCAACTATGAAACCTTAAAACAACGATTCCTCCCAAACTGTTAGGCCATATCTATAATGTGACCACTCTACAGAATGGGAATCATCATTTCTTTTACAACGAGACTGATCTCAGTCCCTAATTCGATTAGAGTCAAAAGTTATGCCATGTACAAGACTGACAGGGGCAAAACAGTCGCAAACAAAATTGGTAAAAATTATTGACATGTCTCACATCCCCATAAACAACATATCAAAACTTGAGACAAAATAAAAATATTTTACGATCCTCCCGTACGTAAAATGTGGGCTGTTACATTCTCCCCCATTAAGAATTTCACCCCCAAAATTTCAAGCACACAAGCAACCAAAACAATTCTGCATGCCTATCATCCATTAGCAGCCAATTTTATCACCCAAACTAGAAGCCATTAATCCATGCATCCATGGCCCTATCCTAGCACGCGGAATTCTAAAAATAAACACAATAGTACAAGTTACAATGATGTAATGATGACACGATATCAATGGGTCATACCGACGAAGAAATCTGGATGGGTCGCCCTCATGCTCTCTTCCGTCTCCCATGTACAATCGTCGCCATCCTCACTCCATTGTACCTTGGCTAGCTTAACCGTCTTCCTCGTAAGTTGTTTCGTGTCATTCCTCATAACACGAAGCAACTTACGAGGTCTCGCAACTACGGTCTCTACTTCTAGGTCTTCATATTGATCTGGAGATACCATCACATTCGAATCATGCACGAACTTCCGTAGAAATGACACATGGAAAACATTATGCACACTCGACATCTTCTCGAGTAACTTCAATCTATATGTGAGCTTTCCTATTCGCTCGAAAATCGGTAACGGTCCAACGAACCTAGGAGCTAACTTTCCTTTATTTCTGAACCAAACCACATGCTCAATGGCGAAATCTTCACAAAAACCATATCGCTATTGTTGAATTCCAAATCTTATCGATGCTTATCAGCATAACTCCTCTGACGATCTTGGGCTGCCTTCATTCGTTACCGAACGATTTCGATATAATTCGATGTCTCCCGAATCATCTCTAGCCCAAGTATTAACTTATCTCTAGTTTCCAACCAACGTGCAGGAGAATTACATGGCCTACCATACAATGCCTCTTATGGTTCCATCCCAATAGTTGACTGGTAGCTATTATTATATGCAAACTCAACTAGATGTAGATGGTCTTCCCACAATTCTCCGGAGTCAAATAAACAAGCGCTTAGGAGATCTTCCAGAACTCGGTTAACCCTCTCAGTCTGACCATCATTTGGGGATGATAAGCCGTACTCAAACACAACTTGATTCCCAAAGTATCTTGCAAATTCTTCCAAAATCCACTCGTGAACAATGGATCCCGATCACTCACTATATTCTTCGGGATAACATGGAATCAAACTATCAATTTTATATAAAGTTCAACCAATTTCCATGTTGTCCTAGTTGATTTGACAGGAATAAACCTTATTCTTTTAGTCAAGCAATCCACGATGACCCAAATTCCTTCGTTTACTGCCCTGGTTCTAATTAGTCCATCGATATCTGCTCCCACTTCCATGTAGGAACCTCCAATGGCTGAAGCAACCCACTCGACTTCTTCTGTTCATCTTTCACTAACTGACAGTTCACGCACTTGGAAATGAACTTTCCAACATCTCTTTTCATCCCTTTCCAGTAGTACACCCTCTTCATGTTCGGATACATCTTATTACCACCAGATGAATAGTCAACTTCGAGTGATAACATTCTCTCAGAACCTCATCTCTCAATCCGTTGATGTAAGGAACAACCAGTCGTCCTTGCTTTCGAAGCCAATCTTCGACCGACCTCGAACTCTTTATTCTCTATTTCCAGCTTCTTGATAAACTCGACAAGATTTTTATCTCGCTTTTGACTTTAGCCAATCCTCTCGATGAGAATAGGTTTTATCGATAAGTTTGCCAACATTTCAGGTTCCAACTCACCCCTTGGCCTGAAATCAAATCCTACCAAAAAATCGAGGCTCTTGCATTTTGAAAACATCGCTCCCAAACTTGCATGTCTTCGATTTAACGCATCTGCCACCGCATTGACTTTGCCAGGAGTATAGGCTACACCAAAGTCATACGATGCCAGAAACTCTAACCATCATTGCTGCCGAAGATTCAAACCCTTTTGGAAGAAAAAATACTTCAATGACTTGTGATCCGTAAACAACTCGAATCGAACCCCCAATAGGTAATGTCTCCACATCTTCAGAGTGAACATGATCGCTGCCAACTCTAAATCATGGATTGGGTAATTCCTTTCATGCGGCTTTAACTGTCGACTTGCGTAGGCCACAACTTTATCTTCCTACATCAGCATTGCTCCAAGTCCAGTACCACATGCATCGTATACATAATCATCTCTTCATTCCCACTTAGAATGGTCAAAACAGGAGCACTTGTCAGTCTCTCCTTCAGGATTCCAAAAGTTTTCTCACACTTTGCATCCCATGTGAACACTTGATTCTTCTTCGTTAATCCTATCAACGGTGCAGCTATATTCGAGCAATCCTTGATAAACCGTCGGTAATAACCAGCTAACCCAAGGAAACTTCTCACATCTGTTGCATTCTTAGGTCTATCCCAATCCTGGATTACTGCCACTTTAGCGGGGTCAACTGCTATCCCATTTCCAGAAACAACATGGCCTAAGAATCTCACTTCGCTCTTCCAGAAATGACACTTCAAAAACTTAGCTCCCAGCTGATGCTTTCGCAAGATTTCCAACACAACTCTCAAGTGCATCTTATGTTCTTCCTCTTTCTGAGAGTAAACCGGAATATCATTCATGAACACAAGCATGAACTTGTTCAGCTGATCTCTAAAACACTATTCATAAGATCCACAAAGTATGCTAGTGCGTTAGTCAACCTGAGTGGCATCACCAACCATTCGAAGAAACCGGATGGTGTCCTAAAAGCAGTCTTTGGCACGCTATCCTTTGCCACCCTCAACTGGTGGAAACCCGTTGCCAAATCCATCTAAGAAAACACTTTGGCTTCGTGAAGCTGATCGAAAAAGTCATCAATCCTTGGCAACGGATACTTGTTCTTCTTGGTTACCTTGTTCGGCTCACGATAGTCTACACACAATCACTACAACAAAACAGTCCTTTTACAACAGGCAAAAACCGTTGTAATATGAATTTCATAATGGGCATATGCCCGTCTTAATATGACACGTCGTAATAGCTCCTGACTATTTGACAACGGGCAGTGACTGTTGTAAAAGACCGTTGTAATAACTTGCTCTGTCACGTGCAATGACTCTATGACAATGGTTATTAACCCGTTGTAATAGCTAATAAATTACAAGCGGCCTTTGCCTGTTGTAATACAGTATATTACAACGGTTTTTGCCCGTTGTAACAACAAATCTAAATATAACTGCTGCAATATGCATCCATAATAATAATGAATATTTTAACATGCAATAAATACTGTAATGCAACAATCAAAATCACATAATAACACATACTAAAAGACTGAAGCAAGAATCATATAATTCTAGCATATTTCAAAAAGTTGGATAAGTTTATACTCCAAAAGACTAGATAAATTTAAATTCCAAAAGGTTACATAAGTTACGTCAACATAGTTCTAACATAAATTACATAACTAGTTTCATAAGTACCAAAACTAGACCAAGGAAATGTAATCTTTGTGCCACGCGATGGCAGATCCAACGGCCTGTTGATCTTGAGTCTGCATATATTTACTAGCACGGTGTGACTGCAAAAAAAGAAAAAAGTTAAAAAATGTAGAGAGAATATATTATTATACACCATTCAAAACTTATTATACAACATTAATTTGCACATACCAGCCTCAATTACACTCTTGAACTCACTAACCAAACCATCACAAAACTCGACAAAAACTGCACCATCATCTCCTACCCCTCACCCGAACAACATTCTCCTTACAAGCAGACCCCTGAAACTGTATATATACTATCCCATATATTTTCAAAACTTAATGTATTCAAATCTTTTTTATTACATTCACCTGAAACTGTATATATACATTCACCTTACCGGTAGCCTCAACTACCAGCCTCAATTTTCGAAACTGTATATGTTATCCTCAAAAACTGCACCACACTTCACTTACATTGGAAATCTGAATCAATAAGTTTTATAACATTTCAACTAAAAGACAAGTAGTAAAAAAGTGTTTTTTATTAATGAACATATACATAAAATAAACTGATTGAAAAATATGGGCTTTCAGTTTAGCCCAATAACATACGTTACATACCTTATTGGTTTAATACTAATAAATGCTTCTATGCTATATTTATTCGTTCTATTTAATTTTGGATCTAGTCTCACCTTTCTTCGTTCCAATCTAAGGGGATTTCTAACCAAGTTACATGACAGCAGAATCAGTTTTAATCAGTACACAATTCAGTTTCTCGGTCCAGGCGCAGCTATGATTCATTTCATTACCCAAATACCACTTGCTACAGTTCATTATATTGGAATTTTAGTTTATGAATTTACCTTTTGATATTCTTATTGACAGCGAGCTTAGTAACTGAATATACTTGGGAATATGTTTGTAATAACATGAAATATATTTGTGCAAACAGAATATACATGAGTGAAAACGGGTAGATATAGTTTTGTAATAAACTTTGGTATATGTTAGATTATAAGAAGTATCAAGGAAAAAACAGAGGAAAAACAGACCCTAAAAGAGTGAATGCAACCAATATATATAGTGTAATGTGATAAACTATAATTAACTTGAGCAGAAGATGAGATTGGCAACAATATTTAGATTGTGTAATATAAGAAAATCAGAAAATCCAGTTGGTTAAAAAGAGAAGATACCTCATTCAAACGTGGAAGTATACGCATGACTTCTGGTCCTCTACTATCGATTCTTATATTAGATCCATCTCATCAGTAAACATGGAAGTATACTCTATTTGTCGGTCCTCATGTCGATAAATAGTCTCCATTCTGAAGCAAATCTGAACTCCAATGCTAATTTGCTAACTACTGAAGTAAAAATAAACAAATATGCATTAGACTGATAGACTCAAGTGCCATATTCTCAAGTTAAAAATGCATCAGACTCAAAAGTCAGGAAACTGTGATGAACTACACATTGCATTAAAACTGAGATTGTTGGAGTCCACAGCCCACACTATTTATACATACAAAATTGCAATAGCTGATTCATCAGTTGAACATACTTAGGGATGCAATAATATTTTCAAATGAATCAATACCTCTAAACAATACTGGTTTGTTTTTGTTTTTGTTTTTTAAAGTCATTTATGACATAATTACATTATAATTTGCTACTAATAATAAACAGTTCAATTCATTTTATTCAATGAATACATCTTAAAGACTAAGAACCTTACCATCTTGCCGAAATATAAGTGATACTTTTTTGCCTACTGCAAATGAAAAAAACATAGCTCTCAAGTTTGCTGCCGTTTATTGTACGAATGCACCTCTGCCATCAAGCATTTCTTCCTAACACAGAATTCCTACACTAAAATGCAAAAGATAGCAACTCTGCCACAATACATGTCTCATACTTGGTCTTTCAGGGCGATGCTATAGCCAAGTTTCTTTCACCCAAATCAAGTTTGCTTCAGTTTTAACTTTTTTTTCAGCCATTTAAACTGCTTGCCAATCACCTCAAACCTCTCTTTGTAGCCACACTACGTCATATCAAACTGCTTTGTTACTTTGTTCTATCATTTTGATCATGTTTGTTAAAATAATTAGCTAAACAATATTGTTCATTTTGATTCTTTACGTTTTAAAACATCTTTGTTGTAGTAGTTAAAGACAATTAAAGCGCACAAATAAATTATTTCCTACTTCAGAAAATCTGCATGAAAAGTTTCCATAAGAGTGCAATCAAGGTTGTTTTTATATCTGGAATGGATTTGAATTACTTTAGCAAATTTGTATTATTACGTTGACTAAAATAAACAAGCTCCTTTGTTTGCATATCTACCTGAATATGAAGATGAAATAAATCAATAATTCCTTCATTTTATGAGAATGGTATAAATCATTAATTCTTTACTCTATATAAAAATGGCAGCCATCCCAGATATCTTACTTTATATAAAAATGTGAAGAACCATTGATTCCTCTCATTAGGACTATGTGTTAATATAGTTTCTTGCTTTATTTGCACATAAGAAAATTTATTGCTTAATTAAAGTGAGAAATTAATATATTATAGTGCATGTGAGATTGTTTTCAAAACTATTGATTCTGTATATTGGGATTTTTTCCAAATACTGTTATAGTTTACTAATTTTATCCCATTTCCATCATAGTGAAAGCAATATAATTATGTTCATAATAGGAACTTGAATTCTTTACATATATAAAAATGTAATTCAAAGAAAATATTACAGTCTAGTTAAATCTTGGCTAAAAATAGATAATTGAATTTGATAACATTTTAATATTACTGTTAATAAATGGAATACTGTCTAATTATTGCTATGAATAAACGGAATAAAACTTATTATCATGAAATAAAACTTGACAAATTAATAATATGTGCACATATAAAACTGTCAGATTATTACTACATACCACTACTACTAGAATATGTGCACAATTTTGTTTTAATGGATTATGGATCTTACAGTAGAGGAATGGATTATGGATCTTACAATAGAGAAAACAGTATCAACACTGTATTTGTATTTGCGAGTTCTTATTGAGAAGGGAAGTAAACTTGTAAGAAAACTAAAAACTAAGTTGATAATAGGATAATCTAATCGCATGACTTAAGCCTAAAAATGGTGCATATAAATCAACGAATTTCTTAACATTCTAGAATATGACTTTTATCACTTCTTAACATTAGACATATATGCATATATTAAAACATACCTCTACGTCTGCTTTTAGCCCAAAGGTTACTTCAACAAACTCACTCAATTATTTAACAAAATAAAATATAGGATCAGTAGGCAAAAAAGGATATTTAATAAGTTGGATGGTTGAAAACAATGTCTACGATAGTAAGCCATAATATAAGTGGATTAATTGTACACATTTAAAAGCTTTGAAAATATTAGTGCTTATTATGATAGCCAATATTAAGCTGTTTGATAATATGCCGCAACGTCATGCCTAATTTAAATGTTACTATCTTGGGAGTTG
Organism: Allium sativum; assembly: GCA_030737875.1. Classification (NCBI taxonomy): domain Eukaryota; kingdom Viridiplantae; phylum Streptophyta; class Magnoliopsida; order Asparagales; family Amaryllidaceae; genus Allium; species Allium sativum. The sequence continues at coordinate 705,157,251 of CM060916.1, read as the reverse complement.
AACCACAGCCAATCAAAAAACATACATAATTCAAAACCTAAACCAATATCTAGTAAAGCTCAGCAATGTACCAGTACTTAGCACCTAAGTCACGCATTAACAAAATGCAGTGTAGGGATGTGACATGACTTTGAAAAAGCATGTATATTTTATAAAACAACAGCATTGAAATGCTCATATCCAAGCATTTATACTTGATATATATAAGATTGAAGATGACCAGCTTGTAACTATATAGATACGCATTAGAATTAGGAAATTTTAAGTTTTAATTCTCTAAATGTTTTTATAAATTATAAGGTTCTAACTTATGTTGATCAAAATCAACGTCTAATATTTGTATGTACTTGGTCAGTTTTGACTTCACTGTCACCCTTATTTACATATTTGTAAGCATATTTATATAAGTGTATGAGAACATTATGGAAGAGACAAAAACAAAAATACAAAGAATCACTTTTAAAAAAGTAAACGTTTTCAGAAAGAAATTAAATCAAGGAAAAATATAGATGCTGATCCTAATTATTAAATAATATTATTCCTGTTGAAGTATATTGAGTACTCCAGGCTTCATATATGGGTTGTGTGGTTATTGCTCTCATTTGGATTTGTACATACTGTTCATGCATATTTCATTTTAGCACTGTATGCACACAAACGCTATGCTATTTCTTCAATTCAGTAGTTGTCCTTTAGGGACAATATATCTAATTCCTTTACCAAGGTTTTAAGTGCACATCTTCAATCTTGGAACAAATATAGCTTTTAGAACAACAATGCTACCAAGCGGGGAGGTAGCTTTGTTTATTTAATGTATATTCATGTAATATTGAAACTTAAAAAAAAAAGATTAAACTGGGTTTGTATTCAGTTTTACAACAAACCAAGCTTGCAAACTCAGTTTGCATGCTTAGTACAGGCTCAGCTTCGCGAACTTATGCTAAATCAGTTTGTGAACTCGTTCCACATGTATATTGCAAACTCAATTCAAAAATTCATGAAAAAAATCCAAAACAGCAGCAGTATGGTTGTTACTATGGCGAAGGGTTTGCTCCTGTTCGCAGCAGCAGCAAGAATGCCAAAAATAAAATAAATAAATCTGTTGTAAGTATATTTATAAACTAGCTATCGCGAAGGGATTGCAAACTTGCTGTGACCACCGATCTTAGACCAAATTCAAAACATGCTAGTTTCACCCACCCCCCAAGTTCAATTTTCAAACATGTGAAATAATGATGACATGTCTTTATCATCACAAGCCTATGTTTGACTTACCATTCTTGGCAATGGTCGGAAACACAACTTCAAAGTTTCATAATGAAAATATTAACCTTTTCTCAACAGTAAACCATCTACAAAATTCACCAAACATAAGAGCTCTTACATTATTTGCAAAGATATTGACTCTAAATGGAATTCAATTCCAAGATCAGAAGGAATGCTACTCAACAAGCTATTAACATTCAAATACAAGTTCCTGACAAACTGATAAAATTTAAATCCAAGTTCAGGTCATACCTTCATTTCAGATAATAAAATTGATCTAATTATATTGTCTGCAAATGAAGAAGGAAGCAACGCTGATATTTACATGTCTGAATATTATAGTTCAGCTGATCAAGCGACTGTCGATCGGATCTAGCTTCTAAGCCTGGAGACAAATGTCGCATGCCAATGAATACACAAAACAAACTTTTATTCAATAGTGTTTGGTCAAATACAGTTTCAAACATATACAACCATATTAGATAGCGTAAAAAATCCATATGAATTCTAGTATTTAGAAACCTCATTGTAATTGCCTCAGCATTTCAAACCCTTTTCCACATTGCAATTAACACGTTACTGGTATTAAAAAACTAAATTTAATGAAATAAAAAAAACCTAAAAATCACCGAATTTCTGATAAGGTTGCGAATTCGGTTAATCTGAAAAGTAATCGCACGAATCCGGTGGTTTCCATGCTAGGGTTACGTCTCCCTTTGTTGAATCTAAGGAAATCACATACTGGAGATTAAGAAAAGCAGTAATAACAAAGAAAGCAAGAACGAATTGAAGAAAAATCCCAAAAAGAAAATAAAAATCGAAGTACCAGAAAACTAGGGTTTCTGACTGAAGCCTCGATTCGCGCGAGAGTAGATGCAAGTGCAGATGGATGACAGAAAGCGCGGAGGAGAAGAGGATTCCGATTGCAGATAAGAAGGATGCAAATCCAGATGGTGGATGAGAACGGAGAAGATAAATTAGATTTACGATAGTTGGGAGGAAATTGAATTTCAGAATTTCAGAACAACAAAAATAAACGGAGTACACGAACTAGTATTAGCTAGGCATATTAGATAGGCTTGGTAGGAAATAATTTCCTACAGAAATTCCACAAATTTTCCTGTAGATTCCCATTTTTGGTGAAACGATTTCCTTCCAAATGCATTTATCTGGATAATGATATGGAAATTGAAATTGCTGGGAATAATTAGAAGAAATTCCATGAAAATCGAAATAACGAAAAAAAACTAGCTCTAATAGTAAATAACTATTATTATTTTATTAATTATTTAATTATTCAGTATCAATATTTAAGCATAATTGTTAGTTAATTATTACAACGGACAAGAAATAGGCATATGTTACAATTGACAAAAAAAGGAATTGATAAAATTATGCATCTATTAAAACCAGTAAGAAAAGTTTTGTAATAGACGCTCAAATTTAAACTTAGCCGAAATTTAGAGGATTGATCCAAAAATTTCAAGAGAATGTCAGAAAAAGGTTATCCATAGCATATCTAAAATATAAAGCCTATATTTTTATAATTTTAAAATTATTTTATCATTTTGGAATTTTAAAATGTATCAAATGTTAATTTATAATTTTTATTTTATCAAAATTTCAAAATTTAATTTTAGTTTTTTTGAATATTAGTAAATTTATCTTTAAATTTTCAAAATTCTAAGTTTTTTGGAATGTTAAATATAACAGTATTTACATTATTAAATACTGAAAAGAAATAATAAATATCACTTCTTAATTATTAAAAATTACATATTAATAAAAATTTATTAAAAATAAACTGTCAAATACATAGTAAATATTAATTATTAATTCCTTTAGATTTAATTGAAATTATCAATTATTAATTTCTAAATAATAAATACTAATTATTACTATGAATTGGCATCAGTTAAAACGGGTATTTTTTTTTGTCCGTTGTATAATTGACACCTATTACAACCGACATTTTTTGCTCCTTGTAAAATTGGTATCTATTACAACTGGCATTTTAAGGCCGTTGTAAAATTGGCACATACTACAACGGGCATTTTCTGAACGTTGTAAAATTTACATCTGTTACAACGGGCCTTAATCGACCCTTGTAATATAACTCTATTACAACGGGCATCTTTTGCCCGTTGTAAAAACGATGTTGTATAGGGAATGTATTACAACGGGCCTTAGTGGACCGTTGTAATAGATATATATTACAACGGGCAGGATACGCCCGTTGTAAAATGGACGTTGTAATAGATTGTTTTTGTTGTAGTGAATCTCAACGAGCCATCAGCCTGTTGCAAACACAATTGGTGCACCCCATTCAGATACACTTCTACGAATGAGTCCTTTTCCCAAAAGGTCACAAGCTTGCACCTCTAATTCTCGTTGTTCTTTAGGCGGCATGCGCCTAAAGGGAATAATGATTGGTCTAACACCCTCGAGCAAATAGATACTAAACTCGATCTCATGATGCGGCGACAAATCTTTGACTTACTCAAAGAAATCCTTAAACTCATTAGCGATCAGCACATATGATAAGTCTTCCTGTGGAATCACAAGCGAATATAAATATCTCACGAAGACACCATTTCGGGCTTACACCAAATCAACACCTTTCTCCCTTCCACATCCCCGACTCTCACCTCTAGCTTCTCTCAATTCACTCTTTCCACATACCTCTTGAGCCAATCCATGCTCAAGATGATCCAAACCCAACGAGGTTCAAAACAAAGCAATCACACACAAAAGAGCAACCATGACTCGACAACACTAGACCACGAAACAACATGCAAAAACTGGATGAACCCCAACTGGATTAGTCATGATCAAAGGTCTTTCACAAATATCGGGTTCCAAACTCAAGCAGCACACAAGTTCATTGAAAATGAATGAATGCGATGCTCCAGTATCAAAAAAAACTCGAACTGAAACACCTAGGACAGAAAGAGTACCTTGAACGAAAACACCCTTTCCCTTCTCCTCTATAGTAGAAGCTCTTGAAGAAGATGGCACAGCTTCCGAAGCATATGCCTTAACAACCTGCTTCCCTTAAGCTGATTCTGGACAATCCTTCTTCTCATGCCCAGACTTTCCATACTTGAAGCACTTCTTCTTGGCTTTAGGATTCTTGCACTCATTAGCAAAATGACCTTTTGGTTGGTAGCTAAAGCAAACCACCTCACTCTTTGGCTTCTTCTGGCCATCCTTTCTGCTGTTGCTGCTTCCTCTTCTTATTATTACCACCCTGTTATGGTTTCTAAACTTCCTTGGTTGCAGAGTTAACATTTGCTTCCTTAGGAAACAAGACTTCATGGCGAATAGCTTTTTCCATAATCTTCTCAAATGGATCGTCAAGATGATCCACCAACGACCTTCCAATATAGGTATCCAGCCCCATAACAAACTTTTCGTTCTTCTGATAACAAGAGTCAATGTATAAACGAGCATACTTCGACAAGGCCTCAAAGTCAGAAACATAATCAAGCACAGGCCTACCATTCTGTTTCATCTCCACAAATTTCTTGAACATAACAGGCTTCTGAGCAGTTGAGATAAACTTTGTCTCAAACTTAACTTGGAAATGTTCCCAAGTTATTTCTTCCTCTAGAGTTTCGAGAGTAACAGAATTCCACCATTTCATGGCCCTGTCTTGTAGCCGCCTTGACGCAAGCTTTCTCTTGGTTGCATCTTCTATACCCAAGTCCTCAAAGATACGAATACAAGCATCTAACCACCTCTGAAGCTCTTCAGTTGGCTCAACCTCTTTGAATGGCTTTCCACTTAGAGATGTATAATCTTTTCACAGCTTCGCAAAATCCACAACCTAGGCATATGACCATCTATCGTGGCTACCACTAGAGTAGGTACCCTTCTCATGAATGTCTCCATCATGGCTTCAAACATGGCTGGGTAATCTGGTATACCACCATTTCTCCCTCCAGGCATAGTCCCCTCCCTAGCAGTATGTCTTGAAGCATGTCGACTCATTCTAAATCTGCAAATTAGAATGATTAGCCACTTACAAGAAAGACTTCTAATAGAGTTCATACGCTACTCTGCTATATACTATTATATAGTAAGCATATAACTGAAATCTACAAATACGTCTCTCATACGTAATTACGACTTCGAACTTTGTCTAAAATCAATAACCAAAGCTCTGATACAAAATGTGATGACCACCCATAACCCCTACACTAAAGAAGAGCAAAAATGCATTGAAAGACGTGCCAGGCAACAATGGACGATCTTCAAGGTATGATAACACAATCCGAACTTGTCGTATAACTCATAGCGCAAGGATAAAATATAATAGAACATATACAACATGCAGTAATAGTAAAGGATAATTGCACAGAAATTAAAACTTCTACATCATCAAGGAAATATCCACATCGTCATAGGATCACATCAGTAAATGTTTGTACAAATAGCCTCACTACAACACTCAAGAAAACCTGACAGTGGAAACAAAGATAGTAGTAAAGGTAGTGTTAATCCCTCAAAAAATCCATACGCACATTGAGTAATAAGACTTGAGCAGGAGCTACAGAACGAACACCTTCAGGGTCGATCATGCATAATTTTTTCCAAGGCGTTCAAGCGACTCAACAAGGATAAAAATCGCATATCCCGTCAAATCGCTCATAATAATGGAAGACGCTTGACTTAACATCAACGATCGATCGTACGTATCAGCGCAGGCATCGAGGTCGCACGTATAGTTGACAACCGCTCAAACATGAAAACCAAGCAAGTCGTCCATTCAACATAGGCGGGATCGACCTCATAGCATAGCCCTAACGGTGAACGACACCATGCAAAGGCAGCAAAAGGACGAACGCCTTTGAGCCAAGAAGGTCAGTCGAGAAGGGTACAAAGGAGAATTGATTCTAGTCCCGCATTCTGCTCTTATAAAGCAACCCAAAGCGCTCGCTCCTATAAAGTCGCCCGTTCAACTACCCGAAGCACTTGGTCCTATGGAACCGCTCGCACACGACAACTGGATAAAGATATGGACAGTTGGCTACAGATAGGCGGTGGTATGATTGCAATTAAGTGAATGAGCAACCCGCAACCTGCATAGAGAGATTTCAGATCATTTCCTTAGAAAGGCTCACCTATAAATATACCATGGCTACCAACATAAGGGGGATCCAATCTTTGAAACCACAAAAGTGCTACTAAATTCTGTCCTCAATCACTCCTTAAACATTTTGGAAAGTTATGATCATTTCCGTGACTCGAAGCTCCATCACTCATCTGGCCATGGCGTCAAGCATGGTCTTGTAATCAGGAGACGAAGACATCTTCCTTCTCAATCACTTATCCATCCTTCTCCTCCTCAAAATGTATCATTCTCTTGTAATTAGTATAATGAGATTATTTTGAGTGAATATAGAAATGGGTGAAGAAAGAGAGTTTATGTATTTTGTAATCCTCATTATAAGAATGCAAGCTATCTTCATAGTGGACGTAGGCTTAATTTGCGGCTGAACCACTCTAAATCTCGTCTCTGTTTTATCTTACTCGCATTTTCGTTTTCAATTATTGTTAAGCACGACTCCATTTATCTCCTTACCACATTGGTGAAGTACAGCTTTAGTACCTTGGGTGTTTAGACCAATTTTGGTGTAAACATTTTGGCGTCCACCATGGGGCCTTGTTCATAATTCCTTACTTCAGAATTCAGCAACCTAAAAAAAATTCAGAAACGCTTTCTCCTTTGAAACCATGGCCAGATCAAAGAAAAGCAGCAAATCTACTAAAGTTAGTACGATCAGTGAGGATCATAATGTTAATGAAACTACGCCACAAACTCCGATTCAAGGGGCCGGGGAAACTCTTAGGCCACCGGTAACGCGAGATGAGTTAAATGTGGTCATGACCGGCCTGAATGAAAAGATGGATGCTACGACGAAGATGATGATGGAAAGGTTTGATGTCCTGACTAACGCTCAAACCAATTTACCTCCATCCAATGTTGTAAATAATGCCAGTGAAAAAGAGGACTCATCAGCTTCAGACCCTAGTCGATGTCACTAATTAGAGGGAGACTAGGGAGAGGCCGACGTTGAGGACTCTAAGGCCAAATCTCCACGGCATAAAGGTAGACGTGTGACTCAGGATGTCGCAAGTCCCACCAACATAACGTCCCCCAAAAAAGGAGCAAGGCGTCGAAGCTCAAATTATGGTCGCAGTAATAAGAACATCGATGTCGATCTCGATGAATAAGCAGGTGACGAAAGGCGCATCATAGACATGATCCAACAGATAATATAGGAGAAAATGACCCGGGAAGATGAAGAGAAAGAATGGGAGTTTCCCCCCAGCAAGAATCCATTCACAGAGTAAATCCATTGAGCAAAATTCCCAAAGAAGTTCATGCCGCCAATAATAGCACCTTATAGCGGAGTAGGAGATCTGACCATTTTTCTATTCAAATACGACCAGCACATGAATGGAGCTAGGGCCGCTGACGAAATCAAGTGCATATATTTTCCCGTGTGCCTAGAAGGTGTGGCCTCGCTATGGTTCACCAGACTTCCACCTAAATGTATTGACCATTTTGTTGATTTGGCAAGGAGATTTCAAGATCAATTCCGACTACAGACCACCAAGGCAAGGGACGTGATGTCACCCAGCGAGATGGAACAAATGCCTGGTGAAACAATCAAAGCTTTCCTTACATGCTTCCATGCTGCAGCGGCAGAGGTTATATAACCAGAGCCTTGGTACTTATTGGCAGCCTTGAAAGGGGCTATCGATAAGAAGTCAGAATTCGGGAAGTGGCTCAAGATGAAGAAACCAAAGACCCTAAAGAAATTCTACAAGAAAGGCGAAGAATACATGAGCGTGGAAATCGATACCCTAGATATCCAGAAGGACACGAAGAGTAGCACTATTAAGGAAGGGAAGAGTATAATTCAAAAGGATGACTCTGGGCATAAGAGAGGGTTTGATGGGAAAGACAGTAAAATAAACAAGAAGTCAAGATCCTTTAAGCAAACAAAATTGACTCCCTTAAATGAAACTCCAGATAAAATCTACTCTGCGACGAAGGACTCAGGCTTGTTCCCTCAGGTAAAACCATAAAGAATTACGGAACAACAGGCCAATTTCAGAAAGTTATGTCGGTTTCATAATCAACCTGGGCACAACACGAATGAATGTCAACACTTGAGAAATTTAATCGAGGAGCTCATCCGAAAAAATCAACTACAGCAATATGTTAAGAATCCTCAAAATGCATCAGAAAGTCAAGGGCAAGGTAAGGTTGCCAATCAGCTTGGGTCACACGAGATAACCCAAACACCTGAAGACCTACGGCCGATCATCGAATGATGACCACTGGGTGCAATCCAATATCCAGAACTAGAGATGCGCGAATCCCATCGTCTTTATTTCAGTATTTCTATATTCTGCTTTTCCCCTAATTGTATTTCCATGAAATGATCTGTGATTCACCCTTACTGTGTTAAGCAAAAACTCTACAAGTTAAAAGATATTTGCTCACAGATCATAATCTCATGTAAAACAAAAGTTGTTTGCAAACTAATGCTAAATTTTGGTTTATAATATAGGGTAAATCAGGCATCAAGTACCAAGAGCATTAGTCAAACATGGCAGGATAATCAAACCCATCATCTTGCAAAACTCAAAAGGAAGGAATCATTCCAAAGCAAGTCATGGAGAGCACACCAAAATCAAGGGGCTGCGCTCTCTATTCCAAAAAAAAAAATGTCCAATTCAGAAATCCTAGCCGAAAGGGGGTAACAGAAATCCTAGCCGAAAGGGGTATCCAATTTAGGTCTCTATTTGATCATAATAGCCAGATCAAATAAGATCAAAATTGGGTTGAAAACTTATAACCCAAGTCCTCCCATGGAGGCGTATGCTCAAAACTAGTCTCCGAAGGGATCGGGTCACTGAGTTAGTGAGATATGGGATCGACTACAACAACAAAAAAACAACAAATTGTACAAACGAAAATACATTTAATCGAGTCTCCGAAGGCCTTGGGATGCCAAGTCAATGAGGAACACGATTAAATGTGCAACAGGATACCTCCACCATACAAAAATGTACATCCAATATAAGCTTTATAGGTTTGAATCAATAGACCATTAAAGAATACGAACAGATGCATAATAAGTACTAAGCCCCTCAAAGAAGGGGCAAAAGAGGGGATATGGTATCCTAAAATCAAAGCAAACCAGCGATACTGACGTTGCATGACGTAAAAATGTAACCGTCGCACAACCAATAAAGCTTAACACGATGCAAATAAAAACTACGATAAAATACGACGTATCAACGCCAACGAGTAATAACAAAACGTAAATTCGTTACAAAGATACATGGTCATAAAATTGGTGCCACAAACACAAAATAACAGGAAAGATCTGACATTTGCATATACAGTCAATCTGAGAATCACCATTTTCCTTCACCATCCAGTACATCATTTGGCAATGTCTTCAGGAGCAGCGTAGTCATCAGCAAAATGAACCTCAGAAGTACCTTCATAAACAACTAAAGATTCCGTTAGGAAAACTTGGGATCCTGAAGATCTATCTCCCACAGGACTAGGGGCATGAGCAGGAACAACGTTCTGGACCTCTTTTTCAACGGATTGAGCTCGTTCATCACCCAGTATTCTCCTACCTTTTTCCAAAGCATCACGATCGCTTGCCTCAAGGAATGCCTCTTGAAGAACACCATCTTCCTTATCTTTGGAATATTTAAGCACTTGCTCCCAGACGACAGCTAATGTGCGAGGGAAATCCTTGTTTAGATAACTTAAGCTTCCGCTGGTTATAACGATGAGGGTGTGAAATCGGAATAGGGTCTCATCGGTCTTAATTTTGGTTTGCTCAAGATCATCGGTTAACCCTACTTTATCTTCTTCCAAGGTTTCAAGAACCTTACTTTGGGAAGTAACCTTACCTTCGAGTATTGCCTTCTCCTACCGACAAGAAACCACAGCCTGTTGTACAGAAGTCAATTGAGATTCAACAAACTTGCGGATGGTTTGAGCCTCATTAAGTTGTTTTTTAACAGCTTCAATTTCTTCCTGGAGTTTTCCTTTGTCAGTCTCCAAGCTGCTCATCCTGCTGTTCCCATCCTTGAGGGATGCAATTTCAGTCACTTGACTTTCGATTACACGGATCAATTCAGCCTTATCATTCTCAAGAAGCTCAATGTGCTCAATATGTTGAGTATTCAGTCTCCGAAATTCGGAGCAGAATCTGTTCCAAGACTCGAATCGATCTCTAGATGTATTTTTGGCCTCATCTAGCTGAACTTCAAGCTGATCCTTGACATTGGTGAGTTGGGAGATCACATAATTTTTTATGGTGCTCAGCTCCCCGACGGTACTGTGGTCATCATATGGAAACAAATCTAAGTCGAGATCCATTCCCCTTAAGTCCCAATCTCCAAACCAATCCTTCAATTTAGGATTACCAGGGGTAACCTCGTAGAGAGGACTGTCGAGAATCGCTTGAATCTGACAAAGAGAGGGTACATTAGGTGTAAGGGATGTGAGCAAGGGTTCCAGAGGGACCGAAGAACCGGGGCACAAAAGTTCGGCCGATTCAAAGGACCCATCGAGCATATCTTATTCTTGTTTATCATTGCCTTGTCTCCCCTCAGCATCCCGGTTTTCTCTTCCAGATACGTGAGAAGGATTATGCTTCTTCTTCTTTCGTAAACTCGCCAATTGTGCTTCAAGAGCATGATGAGTTTGAGTATCTGAAGATGATCGGGGACGCTTGAGGCAACGAGAAAGGCTGGACTGTAAGATATTCTGTGGACTGACAAGAGCCACTTGCTGGTAGAAACTGTCCGATAAAGATGATCCCATTCCTGGATCTAAGAGTAAAAGGAAAATCTAAGCGCCTGAATCGTAAAATACTCAAAAAAATCAAGGAGAGGAGGTACAAAGAATGTATGAAGACAAAAAAACTAAAGCAGTTCCAGGCTTTGTGAGATATCACTTTGACCCAGAAACAAGGGGTTTTTAGTAAAATTCTTACGGTTAAAAGGTTTTGAAATATAAATGTTCAAGTAACGGTGTTACCTTGAATAAGGTCTTCAGTTAAGTCAAGGGGATTGAGGCCTTTAAAATTCTCTGAACCATCTTCCTCTTGGTTATCCTTAGTAAGGGAGCTCCCTCTGCCCCTTGGAGCTTCTTTAGAAGTCACTATAGTTTCATCAGACTGTTCCATTTCCCCCACTTGATCCGAGGTGGTTTTCGAAGAAGTCACATTCGCATTTCCCATGACAACTTCCTCCAAAGAAGGCCCTTCCTTTTCTCACAAGACCACTGAAATCATGGAAATTTTTTGTTTTGGATGCTTAGATGCTACCTTTTTGACGAAAACCACTTAGCTTTTGAAAGATGCCCTGATGTTCCCTACGGGGCTGGAACACTCCTTTCTCAGAGAATTCTTGACAGGGAGTTTGTTGGTAGCATCTTTTTTATCAGAAGTATCCACCACGAAGGCACGCAGAGAAGGAAGCAGATCATATTACTTTAAGAACCCTTCAGTAATCAGGAATTTCCTATTTCTCTTGCTCTCATCAATAGCTAATAGTGAGTTGCATAAGTCTTGGTCAAAGGGTATGCTTTGATCAGGAGACCTTGTAGTATAGCCAAAAGATTTAAAAAAAAAAGTTAGAAGGGGGGCAAGAAAAGTTTGAAGAATAAAAATATTTACTGCCTTCCATCCAAAAGCCACAGAAATTATTGGGACATCGGACAAAGAAATAATGATTGGGAAATCCTCGTACACTGTCCACTAAGCCAGTGATTATTTTCGAAACTCGGCTTTCCACAAAGGTAAACGAAGGGTGTTGGTTCCTTCTCCTGGAAGCATATAATGAGCATATGTCCTTAAACGAAGAAGCCCGATGTTTTTCCCTCATAAAAAGGATATAAAGGCTTATCAAAATCGCATAACCATTAGGATGTAACTGGTACGGGGCAATGGCCAAGCTGCGAAGAATCATTTCTATATAATGATTAAAGGGAGGAACCGCTCCTGTTATCAACATGCCACGATTAACAACAACATATCCTTTGGGTGGAATATCTTCGAACTCCTTCTCCCAAGAAGTTTGGCCCCTTCTTTTTCCTAAATACTGAATTGATTGCACAGTTGTTGGAACGAGCTAAAAGAAAGCTCCGTCGGGTGCCTCTCACAATACATTAGAAAGTGCACAAGGTTGCGGGAAATCCTGGGCAGCACCTATCGAAGAGATAATACTAGGTGTAGACACAACTTGATCAGAACTTCCTACTTGATCAGGCCTTCTGACTTGGGAAAACATAGGTTGCTTCCTGAAATTGTGGGATTATAGGTCAAAGGAGAACATTTTGTTCGAACTCGAATAAATTTGAGAATGATTATTGCAAAAAAGAGAAAAAAATACCTTACTTGGAAATCGTGCAACAGCTTAGTTAGGGTTGCGAGAACCTTTAAGGAATCTACAAGGGCCAATTTCATTTAACCCCAAAAATGCATTCAGAATGATCAAATTCATGCTTCAAATTGGGTCAAGATAAAATCAAGGGAGGAACCTACTTACAGGCGAACGAACAGTCTTAAATCTAGGCGAACAGGCTGGCCAAATTGATCTCGAGATCGTAGAGGCATTGATGGAAGTGCCGTGCACGGATGCAAATCAGAGCAACGAAAGAGCTGGAGTAATCAGAAGTTATGAAAAGAATCAAAACAATGAAGAGGATTGCTTAGAACAGTGCCGCCATTAGAGGTTTCTTTAAAAAAACAGCAAAACAATATATAAGAGACAGACAAAAGGGTTAGCAAACCGAAATAGTATATCTGTCCGGTCGCTCATACGTAATGTGTAAACAAGCGATTTTATGTTCAGACTAGTGAACTCAGCATTCGAGCAATTGGTGAGTCTTTCAAAACAAGCGCATATAGGAATACGTGTAAAACCAGTCAAATGCGCACAGGTAAGAAAATAAGGGAGAAAATTAAAAGACGTTCGTTCAGGGCGTTCTCACCACGTCAGCTTAATGCTCAAATGCGCAACTAAATGTCCCATCAGAATCTAGTTGGCATGATCACTTTCCCATGATTTAGCCATTTGCAATGATGAAAAGATAGTTCAAGTGTCTCACCTGAAGGGAACGACACCAATCAGCCACAATGAAGCAATCTTAATCTTTGCATGAATGACCATTTGACGGGCTAGGATAGATCTACTAAGCAATGTTGCAATCAACCATGTCAAAGCCAGTAATTCCTTGCTAAAAAGAAATCACGGACTTCGAGGGGCAAATGTTAATCCATTAAAAAATCCATATGCACATTGAGTTATAGGACTTGAGCAGGAGCTACAGAACGTACACCTTCAGGGTCGATCGTGCATAGTTTTGTCAAAGGCATTCAAGCGACTCAACAAGGATAAAAATCGCATATCCTATCAAATCGCTCATAACAATGGTAGATGCTTGACTTAACATCAAGAATTGGTCATATGTATCAGAGCAGGCGTCGAGGTCGCATGTATAGTTGACAACCGCTTAAACGTCAAAACCAAGTAAGTCGTCCATTCAACATAGGCGGGATCGACCTCATTGCATATCCCTAAGGGTGAACGGCGTCGTGAAAAGGCAGCAAAAGGACGAACGCCCTTACGCCAAGAAGGTCAGTCGAGCAGGGTACAAGGGAGAATTGACTCCAGTCCTGCATTCTGCTCTTATAAAGAACCCAAAGCGCTCTCTCCTATAAAGTCGCCCGTTCAACTACCCGAAGCACTTGCTTCTATTGAACCGCTCGCACACGACAACTGGATACAGCTACAGACAGCTGGCTACAGATAGGCGGTGGTATGATTGCAATTAAGGGAATGAGCAACCCGCAACCTGCATAGAGAGATTTCATATCATTTCCTTAGAAAGGCTCACCTGTAAATATACCATGGCTGCCAACATAAGGGGGATCCAATCTTTGAAACTACAAAAGTGCTGCTAAATTCTGTTCTCAATCACTCCTTAAACATTTTGGAAAGTAATGATCATTTCCGTGACTCGAAGCTCCATCACTCATCTGGCCATTGCGTCAATCATGGTCTTGTAATAAGGAGACGAAGACATCTTCCTTCTCAATCACTTATCCATCCTTCTCCTCCTCAAACTCTATCATTCTCCTATAATTAGCATAAATGAGAGTATTTTGAGTGAATATAGAAATGGGTGAAGAAAGAGAGTTTATGTATTTTGTAATCCTCATTATAAGAATGCAAGTTATCTTCATAGTGGACGTAGGACTAATTTGCGGCTGAACCACTCTAAATCTCGTCTTTGTTTTATCTTACTCACATTTTCATTTTCAATTATTGTTAAGCACGGCTCCATTTATCTCCTTACCACATTGGTGAAGTACAGCTTTAGTACCTTGGGTGTTTAGACCAATTTTGGTGTAAACAGATAATGTGCCACCCTCCTTCTCGCCTTCGTACAGCAGCATAGTCCTCACTAATCACCTGCCACCTAGTCTGCCCATCCAAAACCGGATGAAAAGCCCAAGGTAATTAGCGGGAATCATAAAACCTTGAGTCGGACAACAGTCTTAGTGAGCGATAAAACAACTATCTAGCATCATCAACAAAGAATATTATAATAGGAAGATAAACATGTTAGAATTTGTGCCCTCGAGGCAATTCATTTGATGAGATTGATAACACTGTTGATGTTATTATTTTATTTGGAATAAAATATTGTTATATCATATTGTATTTAATGCGTAATATAAATAATAATATAATAGAATTCCTTAGAATAATAATACAGAATTATATAGTTCGAGTAAGACTGAACTTGAGATTATATAATATGATAAGTATTATAATTCTTAAATGTCCCTAGTCGAGTTTTATTGTTTATATAGGACAACAATAAAGCGTTGAGACTATTATATTGATTGACTGATGATCACATCTCATTGATCATTAATATACGTGATATTAAAGTCAAGATATAAATACGTATTGGAGAATAGCGTATTGGGCTGACCCACCGTGAGATAACTCCATGGAATATAATTAACAGTATCATGAGTTATTCTCATAGTGATAGTGATATAATGGTCCTCAGACATGAAATCATTATAATTTTATTCGAGGATTTTTGTGTTTTGATATCATCTAAAGTTATTTCATAACAGAGTAATGATAACGGTGATTATTGGATATATCTAGAATCGAATATAAATTATGAATGATCTAGATGGAATTTAACCCTACGATACATTCGTAGTGATATCCATGGGCCTCTTGATTGAGTGAGACTGTGAAATGCATGGCCGTGCTCAGATATTGACTTGTTCTAAACAGTCTACTCATTGATCAAGAAAACAGATTAAATTATAAGGAGGATGATACGATCCATGACTCCAGTTTAATCTTGGATATAATGGTTAAAAGGACCAAATTATATTGATACACTATTCACAAAGGTCATATCGAATCATTGATATTGTTGTAGCTTGGGTAGCAGTGATGTACTACTAGGTGTCGCTCACTGTTTACAGTTTAAGTGTTTATATTGTTGCCAACGCTGCAACAACCTATAGGGTCACACATATAGGTGTTGCAAATGGAGAGAGAATTTAATTAAAGGAAATCAAAAATTAGTTTTGACTAATTCCTTTTGAACGGGTATATGGGTTAGATAATATCTATTAGGTTTCTCTATATAAGGAAGGACAAGGCCGCATCGTTCATTCACTTTTCAGAAAAACCTAAATCGGATTTTACAAACCCTAGATCTCATTCAGATTAAATCGGCTAGTACCGAATCTTCAATCTTCGATTTCGATTGTCGTTTTCGAGGGCATCACCTGTGGATCTCCAATAGAGGTGCTCGAAATTCAAGCACTTGATTCGATCAGATCTGGAATTTGATTCAACGATTAAAGTTAGGGCTTCGTTCGATCTTGCTATTCAAACAAGAAAGGTACCTGTTTTGATTTAATTTTGTTCGATTTTCATAACTAGGGTTTCTGTTTTTAATTGGTTCCGCTGCTATCGATCCTAAATTACCATCAAAACAACCAATCTACCAACACCAGAGAAGAACCCAAACCTGCCTTCCCCGCATCCGATAGTGATAGCCTTTACAAAACATGTAATTGGGAACAACCATTCATCCATGGAAATCAAAGAACAACCAATAGTTAAACATCCATGGCTACCAGGAATAACCAAACAATAACAACCAGCAACTAGTTACATCTCACGTAAATCGTCCTAATTGAGATAAATACCCCTCAAGCACAATCCCCAGAGACCTAAACCAATATCGTACAAGCACCCAAGAAATATATCCTTCGACTTTAGACAATCTACGTGAGATAGTGAAAGCAAACAACCAAACACCCATGACTGACTTTGGCTATCACTGCCAATCCTGCTTTGAAACTACTGTTAATCGTATGATGGCCAACCTTCCCACATATCAAGGGTTAATCGTAACCACAGTTCTAGCTCAAATTTTATACGCCTTTCGATGATACGTATGTTTTTCCAACCTTGACGACAAGGATTTTCGTGGCTGCCCAGGGTACTTGACCAGCAACCTTCCGGTCTTTTAGGTTCCCCTATTACACCCCTGCTTTGAGTCCGCTAGTACTTACGACAACGATAATCTATCGGCCTTCACATCACTAGTCATCCAACCAACGACCATAGCTCATGCAACCTTCTCATGCAATTATCCATCAACTCAACACCCTTGAGTTGTCTTTACATTCGCTGCATTATGAATATCAACGAACACGTCACTTAGCAATGGCTGATCCCTATAGCAAAGCACGACCGACCCTGTAGTAATGAATGACACATAATCACTGTAGCATTGCCCGAGCGACCGACCATGTAGCAATGCACAACCAACCATGTAGCAATTCACGACCCAAAATCACTGTGCAATGCACGACCCATAATCACTGTGCAATGCACGACCGACCCTGCAGCAATGCACAACCGACCTTATAGCAATGCACGACCGACCCTGTAGCAATGTAGGACCGATCCTGTAGGAATACACGAACCACCCTGTAGCAATGCATGACCCACCCTGTAGCAATGCATGACCGACCCTGTAGGAATGCACGACCGACCCTGTAGGAATGCATGACCCAAAATCACTGTAGCAATGCCCGAGCGACCAACCTTGTAGCAATGCACGACCGACCCAATAGCAATGCACGACCGACCCTGTAGGAATGCACGATCGACCCTATAGCAATGCATGACCGACCCTATAGCATTGCACAATCCATAATCACTGTAGCAGTGCCTGAGCGAACGATCCTATAGCAATGCACGACCAACCCTGTAGCAATACACGACCCATAATCACTGTAGCAATGCACAACCGACCATATAGCAATGCATGACCGACCCTGATTTGACCAAAACCTCGTCAAATGGCTATATCGACGAAACCAACTCATTCAATTCAACCACAAACACGCTGTGAAATCAATAACAGCATGAAAATGACAATCTCATCAGTAAATATTTAAACTTCACCAAAATCATGATAAATGAATATATGAACAAAACAATGGTTCTAACTTACATAAAAATATGAAATTAAAAACCGGTTTTAAGTTTCTAAATTAGATCCTATGGCTATTCATATGAAAATAGACTTATCATGATGTAGATCTAGGAGAAATTGACTTAAAATGATGAAAAACAAGATCAAATACTTATATATTTGATTGAATCCATGTGAGAGATGCATATCACTCACTAAATCTCTAAAACAACCCCAAAACACTTAGATCTTGATCCAGACAGTGAAGAATTTGCTCTAAACTCTTCGATTCGATGAACTCTCTCTTGGAATGGCATAGATTTAGCTTTAAACGATGTAGATGTTCGATTCTCTAAGCTTTGATAGTGGAAAGATGAGGAATATGGAGTAATGGAGGATCACAAACTCTTCCAAAATGAGAGAATGGAGAAAGTAAACTATTCTTCATGCCTCTTACCCACTATTTATAGCCTTCCATTAGCCCAATAATAGGCCTCTCCAAATCAGCCCATTATGGCTTTAAAAACCTGAACAACCAACTGTGAAACCTTAAAACAGCGATTCCTCTCAAACCACTAAGCCAAATCTTTAATGTGACCACTCTACAAAATGGGAATCATTATTTCCTTTCCAATGAGACCGATCTCAGCACTTGATTCGATCCGAGTCAAAAGTTATTTCCTGTACAAGACTAATAGGGGCGAAATAGTCACAAACAAAATTAGTGGAAATTATAGACATGTCTCACATCCCCATAAACAACGTATCAAAACTTGAGAATGATCCAACCCTCAGGGAACAAAATAAAAATATTTTACGATCCTATGATACGTAAAACGCGGGTTATTACACCGCTCCTTTGCCAAAATCTGCATATCGAATTCCTAATAGGAACATGGGATTTCGCATCCCAGAGCCATACTAATCCGCCCTTTTTTGCATCACTTTCTGATGCAAAATTGGCAATGTGAATTTGGAAAATTGTCAAAACACCAAGCCTAATCGGCCTATTGTGCGCACGTGGATTTCGCTGATTTTCCAATGTTGATCAGCCATTTCCAACGTATCGAATCCAATGATTGACCAATTTCCATATGTGATCAACTAAGCATGAATACATGATTTTTATCAATTTTTACGTGTCAATCATCTATTTTTGAACGTGCCAGACCAGTAATTTGCCAAGTGCCAGTTTTGATGACGCACTCAAGGATTTTGAGCTGATTAAACCGAGTAGCTCACGTATTTTAACCGTGTTAGTTTTTTCAAGTTTATTAACGATGATTTAACGAATAGACGTTATTTCTAACCTTTTCCAAATACGTCGCGACTTTGACCAAATCTCTTTGTGTTTTATGACGACATTCTCGAGACATGAGCGCATCGCTAACCAAAATCTTGGTGTGCGACTGCTTTGCCAAAAAGTTGGTCAACACATTGCCCCATAAAACATGTCTTTCTTGACCCGAGAAAGATGTGTTTTGCATGAAAACCAAAAACCCAGGAATCCAAGTCCTAAGTGAACCTCTATAACCATAATACTGAAGAGGCATGATCGTGCAAGATCGTATTAACCAGAAATCCAAAGCCAATAAACCAGAAATCCACGATTGCGTCGGATCGAATTAATTGTTAAACCAGAAAAACTAGGAAGCTTGAAATCCAATGAAAACCGAAGATCGCTCCAGATCATTTCATGAGAGATAACTAGAACAACGGGAAACCAGAATAGCTGAAATAGCTAGAGTATCCGAAGGATTGCAAGAGTCCAAGAACCTGAGTAGCCAGAATAACCAAAGTTAAGAAATCCGGAAAACCTGAAATCCATGAATCCAGAGTTACCAACAACCAGATAGCCAGATATCCAGATGAGCTCAAGGCATCCTTACCGGAAAGAGACGACCAAGAATAGCTAGAGAGTTCCAAGACGGCCTTGCCAGAGCAAGACGACCAAGTATAGCTGGAGAGTTCCAAGACGACCTTGCTGGAGCAAGATGACCAAGGAAATCCAGAATGTTCCAATACGGCTTTGTCGAAGCAAGACGACCAAGAAAAGCTAAAAAGTTCAAAGGCGACCTTGCCGGAGCAAGATGACCAAGGAAAACCATGGACCGGGGTCTTTAGAGTTTGCAATCCAGTTTTAAATTTCATACTCCACAAGTAAGTGTCCTTATTTTGCAAAGTAATCTATTAAAGGTGTAAAACTTTTGAGGTTTTAGTAAAATTCGAAAGGAAAACTTAACAATTTTTCATTCATAAATAGCATGCTTAGGGGCTCGCCTATTCCCCTACATGGGTATGCAGACGTAGCCGTTTTTTATTCAAATTCATTTGTGAGGGAGACTGTACGGTTCATCGTTTGTCAAGAGCATGCCTAGGGATGCATGTTCCCGTATATGGTAAGAGAACTTATCCACTCGAGTTTCAAAGCCAGAGTTATCTCAAGGAGGCCCTGCTAAAGCAAGATTACCAAGAGCAGCCAGAAAAGTTCAAGGCAGCCTTACCATGGTAAGGCAACCAAGAAAAGCCAAAGCCTCCAAGGCGGCCTTACCGGAGTAAGACGACCAAGGAAAGGCATAATAATTCAAGATGGCCCTACTGAGGTAAGACAGCCAAGAAAAATCAAAGTGTCCAAGGCAGCCTTACCGGAGTAAGATTACCAAGGAAAGCCATAATAATTCAAGGCAGCCTTACTGGAGTAAGACGACTAAGAAAAGCCAAAACCATTCCATTTTACCAATAACCATAAGAGGTGGTGGTGTGTTGTCGAGCCAAGATCGTGCCTTGGGATTATAACAGCTCCCGTACATAGGCACCTCAACTCAACCATCTACAATTCAAAAAACCAAGAAGATAAATCCGGAGGGTTGGAGCCGACAAAGCCAAAATCATGGGCCGTATCATGAATAACCAAATCCAGAGAAAGCCAAGAGAGCTAAAACAAAAGCTAGAGAATACAAGAAAACCAAAATTTAAAAAACCAAAAGTAAGAAAGCCATGAGTGATACGACTGTCAACCAATAGCCAAAACATTCAAAACCCAAATATACAAATCCAAGAATTCGAAGAAGGACAAAACTAAGAATCCAAAGAATATGTAAGAGCCAAAAAGGAGATACCAAAAAGCCAAGACCAATATCCAGAAAGCCAGAAGACCAGAAGCCATAAGCCAAAAGATATTGATGTCGGTGAGGCCTGCATCCGAGAAATCAGAGCTAGAAAGGGGTTAAGTTGATAATAATGTTGTCAAGACGGGTGTTGGTCCTAGGCCTATCCTGAATAGCATGAGAAGTTGTGTTTATCATGGCACCACAGACCGAGTTTGAAAAAACCGTGTCATCCCTCCACATCTGACACACTCCTCCATCATATCCTCAATATGCCAACAATCATACGTAATATGACCATCGAGATCATGAAACAAGCAATGCCAACCAGTATCCTTTTAACTTTGAGTCGACTCCCTTCTGGGAGGCTTCCTGAAAGGAGCAGTGGGATGAACCTCCAAGTAAATCTCTTCAAGGGTGTGAGTATGTTCCGAGTATGCCGAGAAATTAGGTTGCCTCTAAGTCGTTGATCAATCATCTCCCGACGGAAGTTTACCTGCAGCAGAATCCTTAGCTTTACCGGAATTGAACGGTTTCCTGCCTTAACTACACTAGCTTCGAATTTTTTTTATATCAATTCTCGCATCCTCTTCACAAAGGAACCTTTTTTCTTCAAAATTGAACTCACTGAGATCCCTCGGTTGGTCCCGATGTAATGAAGTTTTGAAGTCAGATTTGTCTATAACACCAGAGACTATGGCCATTAAAACCATAGACGGATCAGGTCTATGACCGATGCCGCCGTCGCACTAAATTGTTTCAAGTACTTGCGCAGAGTCTCGTCGGACTTTTTCCTGATTGTTATAATGTCATGTCTCATAATGCTATTCGGACGAGCGATGTGAACTCTGAACTGCTCAACAAAATTTTCAAGCAAAGCACTTTAAGAATGAATCGAATCTGTTTCCAACTTCCTAAACCGTATACCGGCAATAACCATCAAGTATAGCGGAAAACACTTTATAGGGATACTTTCTGATGCAGAGAGAACTTCCATATGACACACATAGCACATCAAGTGAGCAGTTAGACCCTTCCTATGATCATAAGCTTCCAACACCGAAAATTTAAAGTCTGGTGGGTTATGAGAATTCCTGATATCTGAAGAAAACAGTCTGCGAGTAACACAATCCAAGTCCGAAGAAGAGGCACCGCCTCGAGTGAATAGATGAATAACATCTGCGATTTGAGATCCATTGATCTAGCAACTGATTCAGATTATTCAAAGCGAGACTAGTGCCCCAAATGTTCAAATTCATATTGATTAGCAAGAAGAATATCCAGCTGAATTCCAACATAAGAAGTTGCATCGGACACAATCCTTACTCCTGGAACCTTAGGAGCACTACCATCCAAAGCTTCTTGCACTAGCGCTTGAACCACAATATCGATGGTAAAGCCCATGATATGACCAACCAAAGCATCATGAGATGAAGCTGTGTCGGGATTAGGGGTGCCCCGAAGTGTAGCGAGAACAACACCAGTCTGAGTATCAGTGTAAGTATTAGGGATAAGAATCAATGATCTTATGGCAAATCAAACACTGAAGGGAGGTAAATAGTGTTCTAAAGAATATATAGAAATCTGACCCAATTCTCGATTATTCAAACTATTATATGAATCACGGAATGAATATTATAACATAAATGATCACAGATGCATACATAAACAAAAGTAAAATGCAGATAAGGAAAGAACACGCCGGATTTTATACTAGTTTGTATTGCTCCTACGTCCAGTCTCGCATAACACTAAATTTTGCACAGTTTAATTAATATCAATATCCAATTACAACACGCTTGATTTCACGGGCTACAAGGTTAACACCCTTTCTTTCCTTGATTTCACGGGCTACAAGGAACACACCAACACCTTTCCTTAATTTCACGGGATACAAGGAACATACCCCTGCCTTTCCTTAATTTCAAAGCTACAAGGAACACACCCACACCTTTTCACACTCTTTTTTATTATAGTTTCCCTAGAACTCTTGGGAAGCACTTCCAAACATAAAGTGTTTGACAGAGAATGAAAATAGAAGAAGAATGATATAATTTTTCTTAAAATCTGCAGGATATAAGTGTATAAACTTGTAATTTTAAAAAGAATAATGGTGGTACGTTAAGGGAGGAAGAAGAAAATGATAAGTTATTAAAAATTTGATTTTGAGGCCTTTTTATAGTGTTCCAAAGCGTGAAACTATTTCTGAAACATATTAAAATGAAACGACACAACTTTTTAAAATTAAAAAATATTACTATTATGTGTCGACATACATGTTTGTGTATGTAGATATACATCTTGTATTTTTGAATTTTAATCATTTTAAAGTATTTAATCTAATATATGTATTCTGGAAATTCCTGAAATAAATCAGTTGTTAAAATATTGTTTTTAAAGTATAAAACATAATAAATAATATTTAAACAAATGATTAAAAACTATACATAAGTAATATAAAAAGTATATAATATAATTATAAACATATATAGAATCTAAAAATAAGAAACTTATAAATTAGGAAATATATATTTGAAATCATAAGTTTAAAATCCTTGGATGAAAAAATCATTTTGAGAGAAGTTTGAAATCAATTTGAAATTAGTTTAAAATCAATTTGAAAAGAGATAATATGAAAATAGAGTTTCTGTGTTGTTCAGAGTTTTACATAATATCTAGACTCTATTACCCTGATAGTCCTCGACTCTTGAACTCTTGATATCTTGATACTCATGAAACACCCCCACCTCCATTAAGGTCACTCACAAAGGGAATGCCTTAACTTTGGTGGAGGTTTATAAGTAAAAGCCACAGATGGACTCAAGACAGATATAAATACAAATATTTTAAACAGCGGGAACCAAATAAACTTTTATTTCATCAATACGTGTATCAAACAAAGATTTCCATAATTGTCTCAAAATACTTTCAACATTACAACATCATAACTGCCTTGATTATTAAAGAAGCATGAAAACATAAATAAAGTGACAAAAATCCCCATAGTGATATCCAAAGCCATTATCCGAGCAAGAAAGATCCAAATCATACATCTACGTTCTTGGTGCTTGTAAAGAGCCTGACTGAGTTGAGCTGTTTCCTCCCTATGGACCTGGGGGGAACGAAAGAAAAGAAGACGAAAAGAAAATAGGGTCAGACATAAAGCCTAAGTAAATCTAGTAACTCTTCAATATGTGAATAAGGAAAGGGTATGATGGATGTAAACTAAAAATAGGAAAGTGTCACAGCTAAGGAAGTGTCAAATGTACTATCACACCCATACTATATCTCTGCACCTACTTGAATTTATTCTAACTGACACCCCATGGTGAGGGTGAAGTGATCCTCATTCTTGTTAAAGATTGGCTCCTACTCGCGTTAACATGTGTCATACGGCCCCCAAGAGTTGTAGATACCTATGCTGGTCCCACCATGGGGTGTATCAAGACCCATGGTGGCGGCCCCGACACAAAACTAGAAGACATAGGTTATACTACTGGTGTCCCCAGTGCCCTGGTTGTCTGCTTTGGAGTGTGTGCACGCCCGCACCCCGTTAGACCTGCATTGTGCACCTACCCCCGTCGTTTGGCCGCTTACAATCAGCCCAGTAATCGTGCCCCACCCTGCCTAGTTTCAGGGTACCGTTGATACCTAACTTTGGGTTACTGCTGAAACGGGTCCCTCGTTACCAGGATTTTCTAGTCAAACATGCTAAGTGGTTAAGTGTCTGTATTTACCTAACACCACCCATCAATTCTTGTTAACATGTTGAATTTGGTTAAGTGTTATAGTTGACTTAACCCTACCATCTGTCCTTAGCCTCTTAGGAGCACCAGACCACTCACATTAGACAGGTATTGCTACGGTTACTGGATGTCCCGGTCGGTTCCGGGCAAGTTTACACCGTAGCTCAGTCTAACCTCGGGTCCTTATTGGGCTCAATGCTTAACCACCCACATTGGATAGGTATTGTTGTGACTACTGGACAGCCGGGCGGGTCCGGGCAGGTTTACATCACAACTCAATCCAACCTCGGCTTAAGCATATCGTGTTTTCTAAATTTACATATTTGTCTTTATTACTGAATATATGTAAATTTGTCAATAATTAAATATTATGGCCCACATTCCAAGTTTAACATTTTTGGTATAAGGATTTATACCATTTAAATGCCACCAATTTTGGCATGTGACAAACATGCCAATTCAATATATTTTTATGTCAAGTTTTCAAATATTCCCAACGTTACCCCGTTTAAACATTAGGCTAACAATCTTAGCCTAATCTTCGTTCGCATAGTTTTTAACATATAATATTAGGCTAAAAAAACTTAGCCTAATTTAGCGCACACAAATAGGCATAAGGGAATTCATAAACGTAAACGTGACATAAGTGTAAACTTGGCATTTTTGGCATAATCAATATGAACATCATAGGTATGAACTTGCAATTTGGCGATTCAACTAACATATAACATGGGTCATGTGAACTTGCATTCAAATCAAAATATGACCAAGTAGGTGACATATGAAACGACATAGTTTAGGCAAATACAAACTTGTGTTTAAACATGTTAACTTGTCATAATATCGACCACAAAACTAGCATGTTATATATATTCATCAAAATGTACAATTTTTACATCTAATCATATAGCCTATTTCAACATGAACTTGCATAGTTTATGAAACCCAAACGATGTTTGACATAGAACCAATTATATTTTGCAAATAGCATAGTTTATGAAACATAGATCCAATTATACTTGCAAACATAGATCTAATTATACTTGCCAATAAACATAAGGATGATATCATAGGTTTTGGGTAATGTAGGCATAAAAGGTCTATAACATGTTTACACAAATTCTAATTTAGACTAAGGGAATATACATAGTCCATGCCATCGACATATACAAAAAGGGATAAATTTCTAGTTTTTGCCACAAGCTTGCAACTGCCATTGTTTTTCATAGACAATTGTTCAATAGGCTTGCATCAATTAATTTATGCCACAAACGTCGATACACAAGTCATGATAGAACCATCACAATACACAAAGATTATACAACACGATTCTATTTTTATTTACATCGAATCACATCACAGTTTTTATTCATATTTTGAAAGGTCACTATACTTACAACGTGTGATGAATTCTTGTATATTGATTTCTGTTATTCTGATTTGGAGATGCTCTCCTTTGGGTAGCAAAGTTGCGTTGAATGATTTCATTAAGCTTTGATCTTCTTTTAATTTGATTCATCTCTTAGGCTTGTTGGCTTGTCTCTAGGCTTTCTAATTGACGGCCATTCCTAGTTCCTCTCCAGCAGCATGACGGCTTTTGTATTCTATTATTTGTGTGAATTTAGGGTTAGACTTGAGTTGTATTTATAGAATTTTAAATTGTTTTGAGCCGTCGGATGAAGATAGGAGGAATCTAGACCATACAAAGTTCAAAGAGCCACTCAAAAGGTGACACGTAAGCCCTAGTGACTCAGCCAAGTATCAGAATTCGACCAGACCCTGACCAGGCCAGCCAGGACCTGACCAGCAGGTCATTCTGACCTGGGCGCACTTGGCAGGTGCGCCAGACTAAAAATGTACTGGCGCACTTCCCAAGTGCGCCAGTTCATTTCTGTTCTGGCGCACTTCCCAAGTGCGCCAGTGCATTCTGACCCGTTTTCTGGTTTTTCGCCCAAATTCGTTCGTCCATATCTTCTTCATACGATATTCGTTTTACGCAAACTTGGACTCTATCTCAAGCAGAATTTCGAGACGAACGCAATGGCATAACCCATTTCCCTTGATTTCATCATTTATAATTAATTATACTTTAATTCGTGAGGCTTAACGTTATAGAATTCACGGGGTGTTACATTCTCCCCCACTTAAAAGGATTTTGTCCCCAAAATCTTCAAGTTAGGAAGAATGTATATCCTACCATCCAACAGTCCATCTACTCAACCAACAAACACATGCATCCACTGTCCTTAAAAGACTTCTAATGCTTCATGATCATATGCATAGTGTGTATACATGTCCTTATCTAATGCAAAAATCAGGCGGTCTACTGATTCAGTTGACCTCCTTAATGCGAATCATGTAAGTGTCATGAATCCATTATGTATGCAAATTTTTCCTACTCATAATTCTACATGAGTGCACAACTATTCATATAAATGCGACGACCATATGACAGCATATCAAGTTTACAACCATATACAAATAAGAATACATATATGCATGTGCAGTATGAAGTGATTGAGCCGATCTAAGACCTAGGTTGTGTGTGTATATACATCCACGAGCAACCACTTGCATCCACTTGCAGCCATCAACCATAACATGTTTCGAATACATGTTTACATCCAAAGGGGTTTCTACCTAAGGATAAAGGATAATATCGAGGATATATACCTAAAAAGATAGATACAAGCACAACTTAAGAAAAAGAGAGGTCAAAGATGTACCCTCAAAAAGAAGAGGGTAGGCAGCGCGTATTCTGTCCTCGATTTCCCAAGTCGCATCTTCCTCGGCGTCGCTCCACTGAACTTTAACGAGTTTGACTTCGCGGTTGCGTAGCTTTTTCACTTCAGTTCCTATGATGCGGGTTGGAACTCTCCTCACAGTTGCTTCGCGTTCCACTTTGGCTTCTTCTAGAATGCTTGGCTCCACCACTTCCGCTGATTCATGTAGACATTTCCAGAGATGAGAAACGTGAAAGACGTTGTGAATTCCAGCCAATCTTTCAGGCATATCTACTCTATAAGCCATTTTCCTAATCTTCTCAATGATAGGGAACAGTTCTACAAATCTTGGTGCTAGCTTTCCTGCGGATCCAAAGCGAACGGCGTTCCTTAAAGGGGATACCTTAAGGAAAACCTTGTCCCCAACCTCAAACTCAAGGTCGGTCCTTCTTTTGTCGTCGTAGGATTTCTGTCTGTCTTGGGCTGTCTTCATTCTCCTACGTATCAAGTCCACTTTCTCTGAAGTTTCTCGAATCATGCCTGGCCCAAGTATAAGCTTATCTGTAGACTCCCACCAACAAGTTGGTGATTTGCACGGTCTTCCATACAAGGCTTCGAAGGGTGCCATGCCGATGGTAGCTTGGTAGCTGTTGTTGTAGGCAAATTCCACTAAAGGAAGGTGATCCTCCCACGTCCCTCCAAAGTCAAGAACGCAAAGTCTTAAAAGATCCTCTAAAACTCTATTCACCCTTTCCGTCTGGCCATCTGTTTCGGGTGATAAGCCGTGCTCAAACATAACTGTGTGCCTACAGCTTCTTACAGACTCCGCCAAAACTCGCTTGTGAAGATAGGGTCTCGGTCACTAACAATGCTAGAGGGTATCCCAGGGAGTCGAACTATTTCCTTGAGATAAAGAGATGCTAGAGATGCGGCAGTCCTCCTACTCTTGATAGGTATAAAGTGGACGCTTATAGTAAGCCTATCCACTATTACCCAAATGCTAGTGTTGCCTCTCCTCGACCTAGGCAGTCCATCAATGAAGTCCATTGAAATGTTATCCCACTTCCACTGTGGGACCTCTGAGGGTGAAGTAGTCCTCCCGGCTTCTTTTGTTCCGCCTTGACCCGTTGGCAGGTCATGCACTTAGAAACGAAATCTGCCACGTCTTGCTTCATGCCGCTCCAAAAGAAAGTCCTTTTTATATCCTTGTACATCTTATCACCGCCAGGGTGTATAGTCATCTTGGAATGATGCGCTTCCTCGATAACCTTCTTTGTCAACTCCCTTGCTTGTGGGACGCATAATCTTCCATCTCATCTCAGCCAACCCTTATCATCGATGGCGTATCTACTGAGGTGACTAGAAGTCTCACCCCTTATAAGTTTATCAATCACATCCACAAGCTGAGGGTCTTCACGTTGGGCAGCCCCTATTGAGTCTAAGAGAGTAGGGCGTACTTCGAGAGATGTTAACGAACCCGGTACAAAATCCAAGGAGGGCCTAAAGTTAAAACTGGCAATATACTCCAAGTTTTGCCTTTCCACAAAGAGAGGGCTTAGGGTCAGTTTCTTTCGGCTCAACGCGTCTGCTACCACGTTGCCTTTTCCGGGAGTATAGGAAATTTCAAAATCATACGAGGCAAGAAACTCCATCCATCTTTGCTGCTTGGAGTTAAGATCCTTCTGGGAGAAGAGATATTTCAACGATTTATGGTCAGTGTATAATTCAAACTTCTCACCTAGGAGATAATGGCGCCAAGACTTAAGTGCAAAGACAATGGCGACCAACTCAAGATCGTGGGTTGGGTAGTTCTTTTCATGAACTTTCAATTGTCTTCCGCCATAAGCTACTACCCTTCCTTCTTGCATTAGAACAGCGCCTAGTCCCGTTCCACATGCATCTGTGTATACTGTGAACATTTTGTTTCCGTCAGGCAGAGTTAGAACTGGGGCTGTTGTAAGAGCCCTTTTTAATCGTTGGAAAGCAAACTCGCAGTCAAAATCCCAAGTGAACGCCAGATTCTTCTTTGTTAGCCTTGTGAGTGGGGCTGAGATTTTCGCGAAATCCCTAATAAACTTTCGATAAAAACCGGCTAGCCCAAGAAATCTTCGAACTTCGGTTGCATTTCTTGGTGTCTTCCAATCTTGTACTGCCACCACTTTCGCGGGATCCACAGCCAACCCTTCTTTGGACACTATATGCCCAAGAAACCATACTTCTTTTCTCCAGAAGTGACACTTGGAGAATTTGGCTTTTAGTTGATGTGCGCGGAGAGTATCCATGATTTCTTTCAGATGCTGAGCATGTTCTTCCTCATTCTTTGAGAAGATTAAGATATCATCTACGAAGACAACCACAAATTTGTTGAGGAATTCTCTGAACACCCTGCTCATTAGGTCTACGAAATAAGCGGGTGCGTTTGTCAAGCCGAAGGGCATGACAAGCCACTCGAAGAAACCGTCTGGGGTTCTGAACGCTGTCTTATCAATGTTATCTTCAGCTTCTCTTAGCTGATGGAACCCAGTTGCCAGATCAAGTTGGGAGAAGACCGTCGCACCTACAAGCTGATCAAACAAATCGTCGATTCGGGGAAGAGGGTGCCTATTTTTCTTGGTCAATTTGTTTAACTCCCTATAGTCGACGCAAAGGCGAAGCGAACCGTCCGCTTTGGTTGCGAACACCACTGGAGCACCCCATTCCGAAATGCTCCGTCTAATGAACCCCTTTTCGAGAAGTTCTTTAACCTGCTTACTGAGCTCCTTTCTCTCCCTTGGAGCCATGTGTCTGACAGGTAAAGCTACAGGCTTTGCATTATCCACAAGATATATGCGGAAGTCTATTTCCCGCCTCGGAGGTAAGCCTTTCACTTCCTCAAAGACATACGGATATTCCCGGACTACTCTAACTGATTGCAAAGTCTTATCAGAAGCATCAAGCGACTCTAGATAACTAAGCATAACAACATTCAAGGGATTACAAGAAATTTCTAGAGTGTTACCAAGCCGAGTCAAGATTCTAACCACTCTTTTCTCACAGTCAAGAATGACACTATTACTGAATAACCAGTCCATGCCTAAGGTCAAACCATATCCCGAGAAGCCCCAAAAAAAGGCATTACAACAAAACTCAACGCTGAGAATAGAGATTTTCAAACCCAAACAAACCATTGACAAGTAAGCGGAGCCCCCAATTGGATTTGAAACTACTAAGGGATCTTCTACCATACTAGTGTCTAGATGTAGAGATTCTACTAAGGCAGATGAAATAAAAGAGTGTGATGCATCAGAGTCAAAAAGTGTACGAACTGGATGATCATAAAGATAGACTACACTTTCTACAGAAATATTACTACCTCGTTCTCAAGATAGGATTGAGAAGATAAGCAAGATAAAACAAAGCGTCTAAGAGAAGAAGTTAAAGAGGTACATCTAGAAGGTCCTGCTTGCGGGCTTTGCCCTTGCTTCTTAGGGCAGTCCCTAGCCATGTGTCCAGCCTCACCGCAATGGAAGCAAGTAGCACTCATCTTCCTCTTCTTCTTTCTGCAGTCGTTCACCACATGTCCAACAATGCCACAGAAATAACATTTCCTTTTCTCACGTGTCTTGTTATTATTGTTGTGGTACTTTCCTCCTTGACTATTATCCGTCTTCTTGTTTGACGATTCTTCCGTTTGCTGGTTCACATAGAGGAGGAGGAGGAGGAAGAGTAAAAGCATCTGTAGCTAGGGAGTAAGGTCCCCAGTCATACTGAAACAGAAAGGAAAAATTCAAAACGAAGGATAGAGAAGGATAGATAGGGCACATGGCTCTGGGGGATTTTGTCTTTTAGTAAATACAACACTTTTTCTAAAGAAAATGCTTCTTTAAACTTTCTTTTTGAAAACAATTTTCAAAAACTTTTATCCTGTCTGGTAAACCTGTGCTCTGATACCAAGTGAAACACCCCACCTCCATTAAGGTCACTCACAAAGGGAATGCCTTAACTTTGGTGGAGGTTTATAAGTAAAAGCCACAGATGAACTCAAGACAGATATAAATACACATATTTTAAACAGCGGGAACCAAACAAACTTTTATTCCATCAATACGTGTATCAAACAAAGATTTCCATAATTGTCTCAAAATACTTTCAACATTACAACATCATAACTGCCTTGATTATTAAAGAAGCATGAAAACATAAATAAAGTGACAAAAATCCCCATAGTGATATCCAAAGCCATTATCCGAGCAAGAAAGATCCAAATCATACATCTACGTTCTTGGTGCTTGTAAAGAGCCTGACTGAGTTGAGATGTTTTCTCCCTGTGGAATTGGGGGGGAGGGGAACGAAAGAAAAGAAGACGAAAAGAAAATAGGGTCAGACATAAAGTCTGAGTAAATCTAGTAACTCTTCAATATGTGAATAAGGAAAGGGTATGATGGATGTAAACTAAAAATAGGAAAGTGTCACAGCTAAGGAAGTGTCGAATGTACTATCACACCCATACTATATCTCTGCACCTACTTGAATTTATTCTAACTGACACCACATGGTGAGGGTGAAGTGATCCTCCTTCTTGTTAAAGATCGGCTCCTACTCGCGTTAACATGTGTCATACGGCCCCCAAGAGTTGTAGATACCTATGCTGGTCCCACCATGGGGTGTATCAAGACCCATGGTGGCGGCCCCGACACAAAACTAGAAGACATAGGTTATACTACTGGTGTCCCCAGTGCCCTGGTTGTCTACTCCGGAGTGTGTGCACGCCCGCACCCCGTTAGACCTGCACTGTGCACCCACCCCCGTCATTTGACCGCCTACAATCAGCCCAGTAATCGTGCTCCACCCCGCCTAGTTTCAGGGTACCGTTGATACCTAACTTTGGGTTACTGCTGAAACGGGTCCCTCGTTACCAGGATTTTCTAGTCAAACATGTTAAGTGGTTAAGTGTCTGTATTTACCTAACCCCACCCATCAATTCTTGTTAACATGTTGAATTTGGTTAAGTGTTATAGTGACTTAACCCTACCATTTGTCCTTAGCCTCTTAGGAGCACCAGACCACTCACATTAGACAGGTATTGCTACGGTTACTGGATGTGCCGGTCGGTTCCGGGCAGGTTTACACCTTAGCTCAGTCTAACCTCGGGTCCTTATTGGGCTCAATGCTTAACCACCCACATTGGATAGGTATTTTTGTGACTACTGGACAGCCGGGCGGGTCCAGGCACCTTTACATCACAACTCAATCCAACCTCGGGTTAAGCATATCGTGTTTTCTAAATTTACATATTTGTCTTTATTACTGAATATATGTAAATTTGTCAACAATTAAATATTATGGCCCACATTCCAAGTTTAACATTTTTGGTATAAGGATTTATACCATTTAAATGCCACCAATTTTGGCATGTTACAAACATGCCAATTCAATATATTTTTATGTCAAGTTTTCAAATATTCCCAACGTTACCCCGTTTAAACATTAGGCTAACAATCTTAGCCTAATCTTCATTCGCATAGTTTTTAACATATAATATTAGGCTAAAAAAACTTAGCTTAATTTAGCGCACACAAATAGGCATAGGGGAATTCATAAACGTAAACGTGACATAAGTGTAAACTTGGCATTTTTGGCATAATCAATATGAACATCATAGGTATGAACTTGAAATTTGGCGATTCAACTAACATATAACATGGGTCATGTGAACTTGCATTCAAATCAAAGTATGACTAAGTAGGTGACATATGAAACAACATAGTTTAGGCAAATACAAACTTGTGTTTAAACATGTTAACTTGTCATAATATCGACCACAAAACTAGCATGTTATATATATTCATCAAAATGTACAATTTTTACATCTAATCATATAGCCTATTTCAACATGAACTTGCATAGTTTATGAAACCCAAACGATGTTTGACATAGAACCAATTATATTTTGCAAATAGCATAGTTTATGAAACATAGATCCAATTATACTTGCAAACATAGATCTAATTATACTTGCCAATAAACATAAGGATGATATCATAGGTTTTGGGTCATGTAGGCATAAAAGGTCTATAACATGTTTACACAAATTCTAATTTAGACTAAGGGAATATACATAGTCCATGCCATCGACATATACAAAAAGGGATAAATTTCTAGTTTTTGCCATAAGCTTGCAAGTGCCATTGTTTTTCATATACAATTGTTCAATAGGCTTGCATCAATTAATTTATGCCACAAACGTCGATACACAAGTCATGATAGAACCATCACAATACACAAAGATTATACAACACGATTCTATTTTTATTTACATCGAATCACATCACAGTTTTTATTCATATTTTGAAAGGTCGCTATACTTACAACATGTGATGAATTCTTGTTTTCTGATTTCTGTTATTCTGATTTGGAGGTGCTCTCCTTTGGGTAGCAAAGTTGCATTGAATGATTTGATTAAGCTTTGATCTTCTTTTAATTTGATTCGTCTCTTAGGCTTGTTGACTTGTCTCTAGGCTTTCTAATTGACGGCCATTCCTAGTTCCTCTCCTGCAGCATGACGGCTTTTGTATTCTATTATTTGTGTGAATTTAGGGTTAGACTTGAGTTGTATTTATAGAATTTTAAATTGTTTTGAGCCGTCGGATGAAGATAGGAGGAATCTAGACCATACAAAGTTCAAAGAGCCACTCAAAAGGTGACACGTAAGCCCTAGTGACTCAGCCAAGCATCAGAATTCGACCAGACCCTGACCAGGCCAGCCAGGACCTGACCAGCAGGTCATTCTGACCTGGGCGCACTTGGCAGGTGCGCCAGGCTAAAAATGTACTGGCGCACTTCCCAAGTGTGCCAGTTCATTTCTGTTCTGGCGCACTTCCCAAGTGCGCCAGTGCATTCTGACCCGTTTTCTGGTTTTTTGCCCAACTTCGTTCGTCCATATCTTCTTCATACGATATCCGTTTTATGCAAACTTGGACTCTATCTCAAGTAGAATTTCAAGACGAACGCAATGGCGTTACCCATTTCCCCTGATTTCATCATTTATAATTAATTATACTTTAATTCGTGAAGCTTAACGTTATAGAATTCACGGGGTGTTACAACTCATGAGTCTTGATTCTCCTCTAAAATCTTAAATCTATTTACTATGCAGTCTTCAATATCTATTACCTGCATATAAATCCTACATATACATATATACATATTCTAGATTAAAGTGTTTGTATATATTTTATAATCAATAATGTTAATGATTGAAGCAAGGTTGTTGTCATCAAAACATCATCACCATTCCATTCTCCAACAATCTCTCCCGTTTTTCTGATGACAACCTTGGTTTATAAAATATCCATACCTGTATTTCTTGTTAATCTGATTATTCGATTACTCCCCCTTTCCCATGAAATACTTCTAACTTCCCCTTAAAATATACCTATTTTGTCTATACCTATTTTATAATTTCTCCTCTTTTGTCATCAACAAAAAGTATATCTATATCTATATCTAAACTCAGAATAATCCTAGTGACTAATTCTATATATAACTCTCCCAAATCTATAATTGTCTTATGATTCCCCTTAAATTTATGGCTATACTATTGTAATTCTACTAAGTAAACCATACAAGAGTATACATTCATTGTATATTTTAAAACAAACAATCAATCCAAACAATATTTTCAAGGAAAAACAATTACTTAAAAAAAATTCAAATTCAAATTCAAAAGCACACCATACAAATCAAATCAAACAAGTTATTCATACATACATTTCTCGGAATTCCCGCCCATCCATCTCCACCGAAAATTGGATCCGCTTTTATGACTTCCAAGCCTTCGTTGTCTTTGGTGAGAGGTGCTCCAGTGATGTTTTTATCTTCATCTTTGGAAAGAGAAGAGATCATCCAACGTATAGCATCAAAATGTGTATCTCATTGTTTAATCATTTGTATTTGGCTTAATTCCAAATGATGTTGATTGCGGAGTATGATGGATAAGATATTCTAAAAAGAGTTGAGAGTCTCTTCAATATTTTCACTTAGATTATGAATAGGAGTAGTCATTAATTTGATTATATAGAAAGGGAGTGGTTGGAGAAGAAATAGAGAAGTAAAAAAAGAGAGCTTTTCTGGAAGAAATATATATATAAGGTATGGAATTCGTTAAAAACTGAGTAGACAAAAGATAGTTATCAAAAATTTAAATTTGAACGAATTCAATTTTTCTGGCAGTTATATGTCGACATACATGAACTTGTACGTCGACATACCCATATATATTTGGGTATTTTGATTTTTTACACTATTTCACCTTATATTATATTAATTTGTTTATT
Source organism: Allium sativum (assembly GCA_030737875.1). Classification (NCBI taxonomy): domain Eukaryota; kingdom Viridiplantae; phylum Streptophyta; class Magnoliopsida; order Asparagales; family Amaryllidaceae; genus Allium; species Allium sativum. The sequence goes on along the minus strand of CM060916.1, from coordinate 705,121,503 downwards.
TTTTATATGTTTTTTAAAATTGATTTGACAGAAAAAAAGAACATTCATTACTACTAATAAGTGAACACATCCAAACGATACATATTACAAAATATGAGACACGAAATATGAAGTACAAGCTAATATGATAAGATAACATAAGCTAATATGCTTATAACTCAGCGGATAAAGATGAGGAAGATGATAATCCAAGTTTTCTTCCAACTTGTCCGAAGAACTTGTTCATTTGGATGACATTTGATTGAGAGTCTTCTTGATATTCATTTGGTTTTTGGCTGGTTTGACTTGGTTTTGAAGAATTGCTTCTTTGGATATGGTTCTAGTTGAAGTGGAAAATTCTATGCTTTCCATGGAGGATTTGTTTTCGTCAATATCCATTTGATTTCCTCTTTGTTCCATTCTAGCTTGCTTTTCGGCATATGACTCATAAAGTTTGAAAAAGGATGGAATTTGCATAAGGGGTATAGTTCCCGAATTAAAAACCTTTCTAGAAATAAATTACTCTCCTTTGAAATCTACTCCAAAATACTTAAAGATTCAGATAAGATAAATTCCGTGATAGATAGTGTTTTCTTTTGATAACATCTCTTTGGGTTTGAATTCTCTTAAAATCACTTCGGCCCAATTTACATCATTAGTGACAAAGATGGAAAAAAGTGATTTTTGGACCTTGATAGTAGGGTTAGTAAAATTTATGGAATGAGGAGTAAGAGTGTGTTGAGGAAGAAGGTTAACAATTCTTTTTTTTGGGAGGAAAAAGCGATTTTTGAATTCCATATGTTCATCGCTTTCAAAATTATGATGAAAATTTTCCAAATCATGTTCATCAATTTCGAAATCCGAAAAATCCGCACCTTTTTTCTTGTAATTCAAAATAGTTCCGAAAACATCACAATCCAAAATAATTTGAGTGCCTTTGATGCTACTCTAAACCTTGTTTTCATTCATTCATAAAATCCACGATTTAAGTTTGCATAAAACATTTTGACAAGATTAGGTAACAAACTTCATCGTTATCCGGAGAATCAACTAAACTTAAAACTTCATTTTGATTGAAAAGAGTACGAAGATCATAAGATGCAAACTCTTCAAAAATAGCAGATGTTCCCGTATTGACTTTTCCATTCGTAACATAGTCGATGTACGCTTGGATAGCCTCCAGATTGTTATAGATATGACCTTTGAGAGTGTTGGTTAATCTCACGGTCTTTGGAGTAAGCCATTAGAGAATAGTTTTGAAGAGTATAAGATAAAGAAGATAGTTTTGAATTTTGAAAGAGAGGTAGAAGGAGTAGTATTGAATAGATAATTAAATAGAGCTCAAAAGGACACATCCTTTCTAAATAGAAGGACACCTTTTCATACCTTGGGAGTTGGTGAAAAGATGGTGGGAAGTTTGAAAGTTTAAACACTTGAAATTCAAAATTTGAATTTCAAAAACTGATGTATATGTCGACGTGAACATTTATGTATGTCGACATATATGTGCAATTTCAAAATTCAAGTTGCTTCTTGAATTTGTTTTATTATTTTAATATTTTATATTCTCTGTTTAGTTATTTTTGTGATGATATTAATTTTAAAAACCTTTTAAAATTAATTTTTATTATTATAATATTATTTTGAATTCCAAAATTCAAATTTAAAATTTTAATTTCAAAATTTTAATTTTAGATTTCATATTTTCAAATAAGACAAGCAACCATTCAATCATTTCAATCAAAAATTATTAATTAAGACGCACCTGGTTTTTAGATCCATTCCTTCAATACTTTCTGATTACTGAATTGCTGTGAAGCACATATTTGAATTTCGAGTTTCTTGCTCTACGTCACTGGATGATGAATCTGAATCATTTAAAGTTCTTGTATATGCTCTTTTCCTCTTCTTTGTTGAATTCTTGTTTGTTTGCTGATTTGATTTTTTAGGATATGGACAGAAAATTTTTATATGGCCTAGTTCATTACAGTTGTAGCCTCTATCGTCCTTTGTATTTTTTCAAAACTTCCTTGATTAGTTTTCCTAAAATTATTTCTCCTTTTATATCACAAAAATTTTCTTAAATTCCTTTTCATTAAGAAAATTTCTTCATCATCCTCACTGCTTGAATCAGAACCAACAGATGTTTCTTTGAACACTATAGATTTCTTTTCTGACGACTTATTCTCTTTTCTTTTTTGTAACTATACTTCGAATGACATCAAATTCCCGATTAACTCCTCAATCTTCATTTCACTAATATCATTAGCCTTTTCATGCCAGAGTTTTCTGATCCCAATCTAGAGTTAAAAAACTAAGGATTTTTTAGACTTGGCCCTCTTAAGAATAAGTTTTTCCCAAAGCCATTAACGAATGCGCGATATCCTGGAACCTGCAGTACATATCGGAGACGGATTCATTATGATTCATTATAAATAATTTAAATTGATTAGTTAACATAGATATCTTTGTTTGCTTGTTCCCTCGTGAATAACTTGCAAGGTTTTCCATATATCACAAGCAGATTTAAAACTGATACTCTATTAAATTCATTTCTATATAATGAACAGATCAAAACATTCATAACTTCAAAATTATTTTGTGCAGAGGTCTTCTGTTCATTAGTCCATTGTGCATAATTAGTAATGGGTTCGACATATTCAGTCTGTGAGATATTCCAAGCATCTGGTCCTATAGATTGTAAATATATTTTCATTCTTAATGCCTAATAAGAATAATTACTCCCATTGAATAGTGGTTGTCTAAAGGTGAAATGACCCTCTATAAAAGAAATATTACTATTAGCAATTCCAGTGTCGGTTGCCATTTAATATTTCCAAAAATTCAAGTGATGAAATTTTTGAAAAGTTATACTCTGATACCATTTGTTTGGGATGAGAATCAAGGATCTTATGGAAAAACAAACACTAGAGGGAGTGAATAGCGTTTTAAAGAATATATAGAAATCTTAACTAATTATCGATTACTCAAACTACTATATGAATCACAAAATGAATGTTATAACAGAAATTATCATAGATACAAATATAAACACAAGTTAAATGCAGAAAATGAAAGAACACACAAGATTTTATACTGGTTCAGATTGCTTCTACGTCCAGTCCCTCACAACGCTAGATTGTGTAAAGTTTTATTAATATCAATATCCAATTACAACACCCTTGATTTCACGAGCTACAAGGTTAACACCCTCCCCTTCCTTAATTTCACGGCTACGAGGAATACATCCCCACCTTTCCTTGATTTCATGGGCTACAAGGAACACACCCCTACCTTTCCTTGATTTCAAGGCAACAAGGAACACACCGACACCTTTTCACACTCTTAATGATTATAATTTCCCTAGAACTATTGAGTTCCACTTCCAAATAGAGGGTATTTGATAGAGAATGAAAAAAAAGAACGATGGTTTTCTTTCTTAAAATCGATGAAGTATAAGCGTACAAACTTGTAATTTTAAGAATAATAACGGTGGTATGTTAAGGGAGGAAGAAGAAGACGATAAGTTATCAAAAATCCGAATTTGAGGCCTTTTTATAGTGTTCCAAAGGGTGTAACCATTTCTGAAATGTTTTAAAATGGAAAGACACAACGTTTTAAATTTAAAAAATATTACTGTTATGTGTCGACATACATGTTTGTGTATGTCGACATACACCTAGTATTTTGGGATTTAAATCATTTTTAAAGTATTTAAACTAATATATGTATTTTGGAAATTCCTGAAATAAAACTAGTTGTTAAATATTGCTTTTCAAGTATTAAAACATAATAAAATATTATTTAAACATACGATTGAAACTATATATATAAATAATATAAAAACTATACAATATAATTATAAACACATACATATATATAAACTAAAAATAAGAAACTTATAAATTAGGAAATATATATTTGAAATCATAAGTTTGAAATCCTTGACTGAAAAAATCATTTTGAGAGAAGTTTGAAATCAATTTGAAAATAGTTTAAAATTAATTTGAAAAGAGATTATTCGAAAACAGAGTTTAAGTGCTACTCAGAGTTTTACATAATCTCTAGACGCTACTACCCTAATAGTCTTACAATCTTGATATCTTGATACTCATGAGTCTTGATTCTCCTTTGAAATCTTAAATCTATTTACTGTATAGTCCTCAATATCTATTACCTGCATATAAATCCTGCATATACATACATACATACATATATATATATATATTCTGGATAAAAGTGTTAGTATATATTTTATAATCAATAATGATAATGATTGAAGCAAGGTTGTTCTCATCAAAACATCATCAACATTCCATTCTCCAACACGTTGCCCTGTGGATTAGTTTGTTGAGTTCCCCAAAAGTCTCGAGTCACATCTTTAGGAACACTATTACTTGTTCCAATAATATCTGCCTGGCTTGTCGGCCTTCCAGTACTTCCAATCCCTGCCTCAATCTGAGCAAGAAAGGTAGTCATCACTTCTTCCTGTTGCTCGAGTCGAGCATTCAAATCCATAGCCAAATTCTTAATCATCCCGCCGACATCCTCTCGAGTGAAGTAATTCGGGAAACTCCAATGGAAGAAAGTTCTTGACTCTCTTCACCTCTTGTACCTTGAGCTTCATCAATAGCGTCGAGCTTCTTACACTTAACCATGATGAAAAGCGATTAATAAAGTCGAAGTCGAAAACTGAAACCATGGTCAAGAGCCAAAACCAAAACCAAAGATGAAATCCGAGAAAAAAATCCATAGCAGAAGTCGAAGTTGTATGTAGGGCGAGCGTTCGGTTGGTTTGGAGGTAAAAAAAAACTCAAATCGAATTGGAACTGAAAATTTTCCAAACCGATCCAAACTAGTTTCGATTAATTCGATTGGTAACCGAATTTACCGAACTTGACGGAAGTTTTAATATTCAAATGATGGATTCACTCAAAGTAAAACATAAATTCATGTTCGAGGAAATTTTATATAGTAAATTTTATGTTTATTATAAGATTTGATCTATTTGCAACAAATGGCTTTGTATCATATAACTAAACTAATTATTTAAAGTATTGCAATATTGTAAAATTAGATAATGAATTAAAAGTTCGGTTAATTTGGTTAAACCGATAACCAAGTTTTTTTATTTTACAAACCGGATTAGTTTAACTGAATCGAACCGACCGAAATGAACTAATTTGGTCGGTTAATTCGGTTTAAACTGGATATTGCTTACCCCTAGCTGTGTGCCCTTTCCTAGCGTGCCAAAGTGTTGATTGAGGAATTGGCTATTCACGCACGCCAACGTCCGAGTGTATGTTTATAGCAAAACAATAATCCAAATCCAAAGCATGGCAAAAAGTAAAGGGAGAACACAATTTTTATAATGGTTCGGCACTAACGTCTATATCAACTCCATAGTAGTTGTTCATCATAATATTGTCAATTACAAAGTTTGTACAAGTTCGGACAGTTTCTGTGTATAAAGTGGTAAAATAGAACAACATATAGTTTGTTAATTCTAAACTTGGCCAAAATGCCCTTCTTCTTTGTCAAGTGAAAATACGAGTCAATGTTCAAAAAGTGGCTTCAATGTCCAAGAAATTCCAAAAGTTTAAGAAAAACATTTTTGTAATGTTTAAAGGTTTGAAAGAAGTCCAAAATCCATGATGATAATGGAGGCAACCATTAGTGATGCTTGAGAGCTTCAATCTTGTATGCCAATGTGTTGAAATGCCAAATGGGAACCAACCCCTTTGAATGTCAAGCATGAGGATATTTATAGGTGAGTTTTGTGGTCACCATCCCGAATTTCCTATCCCCGGAGGATGCAAAATTAGCATCCCAAAAATAAAGCCAAAAAATCAAGTTATCATCAAAAAACCGTATCCTGAAAGAACGAAAAATCGTATCCTAAAAAAGTGTGATCAACATATGCAGATCAAGAAAAAATGGGTGATGGGCATGATAAAACCTTCGTACCAGACGATCTGGCATTCACCAACATTTCTTATCCCTGGCCAGGTCAGAGATTTTGTATCACAAAAGTCGCGATGCGTAGATCTAAACTTTTGAGTCCAAGCCATGTCGATCCCCAGATTTCACGGTACCAGAGTTCGACTCCAACTCGTTTACCAAAATCCACAGCTAGAATCCCTGATACGAACACAAGATTTCGCATCCCAGAGCCATGTCGATTTGCCTTTTTTTTGCATCCCTTCCTAATGCGAAATTGGTAATGTGAATTTGGCCAGTCCAAGTGCCATAACGCGGGGCCCGATCGGCCGGTTGCGCGCACGTGGATTTCGTTGATTTTCTAATGTCGATCGACCATTTCCAGTGTGTAAAATCCAATGATCAACCAATTTCCCAGATGTAATCAGCCAAGCACAAAAACGTGATTTTCACCATTTTTCATGTGCCAATCACCTGTTTTTGAACGTGCCTGACCAATAGTTTTTCAAGTTCCAAATTTTGTTGTCGTGAGTCGCATAAGCCATTTTTCGTGATCATGCAACGTTGATCAGCTATTTTTGAGTGAGCAAAACCAAATTTTACTAGAATCCATATAATTTTCCACGACGAGTTTTGCAACGTAATTAGACCGATGCGCTCAAGTATTTTGAGCTGATCAAACCGAGTCGACCATGTATTATTACGATGCCATCTTTTCCAAGTTTATTCATGACGATTCTAAGAATCGACGTCATTTCCAACCTTCTCCGAACACGTTGCGATTTGTACCAAATCACTTTGTGTTTTATGACGATGTTCTCTAGACTTGAGCGCGTCGCTAACCTAAATCTTGACGTGTGGCTGCATTGCCAAGAAGTTGATCAACATAAATGAATGGTATGGCCATTCAACCTCGCTGGCTTTACCAAAAAAAGAATATAAAATAATATTTCTCAAAGATGAAGTTTCAATGTATTTTTTTGTTTATTAGAGATTTGATTATACCAAATTTTCATACTATTTTGTCGTGAAAAAGGGGACTTCAATATGTTCGTATTGTTCAAGAAGAAAGATGAAACCACTAGCTTATAACTTCAAAAAACATAAATAACAATTAAGTGTTGTCATGCCACAAAGATATGTACCCACTCTATCAATAAAAACTTAAGTAACTTTTTAATTATTTATTTTAATGATTTCTTCTTATATTATTAAATGATTTAATTATAAGTGGAAAACAAATAGATCATCTACTTTTATTTAAAGTTTTTTTTGACATAAATAAAATTTCAATTTTAAATGGTTAAATAATTTTTGTTATTCTTCTTATGTCAAACTTCTTATGCGAGGTAGTGTTTCTCACTCTTTTGATACGAGGCATACCACAAAATGTAGAGTGCAAAAAATCCATGCTGATGCATTTTACTTTCTCTTTTCTTTAAGTTCCTTTCCATAAAAATAAAATTAATATATTTGCACCATTAACCCTTACAACCAGTGATGTAAAATATGGTTTCTAACTTCATCGTTGAAGCTACGAGTGTTAAGGGATTGATGGAACTGTGATCTCAGCTTTATCTACATAATAACAACATTTTATCATTTAAACATGATATTGAAAAGAGTGTTAGAGTAGGATCAAATAATATGGAATCAAGTGTATATGCAGAAGCTCAGATAATGTGATATATTAAAGTTATGCAAGTAAAAAATTAATAAACTATATATAATGATCTCACAGATAAGGAGGTTGTAAATGCATAAAAGTAAAATAAATGAAAACTGGGATTTTTATACTGGTTCGGAGCACTGTTCTACGTCCAATCCCGAACTTCTTCTGGCTTTTCACTAGAAACACCCTCACTTCACCTGGAGAAATAGGTTAACTTAGAGCGGAACATCCTCACAACACCCTTACCTCCTGCACAAACCAAGGATGAAGTGCGTTGTATGACGTGCCAGGTCGATACGGGATGATCATCAGAAGAAGAAAACACAAGCATAATCCATCGTATAACTCACAGCGCAAGGATAAAATATAATAAAACATATACAACAGGTAATAGTAGTGAAGCACAATTGAGCAGAATCTTAAACTTTCATATCATCATGAAATATCCATGCATCAAACTAGAATACATCAACAAAATCTGTACAAGCAACCTCACTACAAAGTCCACTCAGAGCAGCATACATCAACATAATAACAAAAAAAAACTAATAGTAGATAGTATGAAATAATACGTCAGCCTTCTGCTTATCGTCACTCTGCAGCATCGTCCTTATCAAGATCTACTACCTGCTACAGAGTCTGCCCATCCACAACCGGGTGAACGGCCCAAGGTAATAAGAGAGAGACATAAAACCTTGAGTCATATAATATTCTTAATGAGCGATAAAACAGCTATCTAACATCATCAATAAAGCGTATAGGGAGTAGGTGGATAATCATCTAATCTACCAACACATGAACAAAGAAGAACCCCAACCTATCTCCTCCACATCCGATAGTGATAGCCTCCCTGTAAACACCCCACCTCCATTAAGGTCACTCACAAAGGGAATGCATTAACTTTGGTGGAGTATTATAGGTAAGATGTACAGGTAATTTACAAGACAGACATCTAAACAGCGAAAACTAAATTTTATTTTATAAGCACGTGGTCCAGTAAAAACTTTACAACAACTGTCTTAAAAACCAACTTCCAAATCATTACAAAAAAGCCTCTGTCTTGACTAAAACATAAAGAAGCATAAACAATAATAAAGCAACATAAATCCCCAATTAAGAGTGTAACCACAGCCATAACCCAAGAGAAGAGAATCCAAGCAATACGTCTACTCTCTTCAAGCTGGAAAAGGTCTGGACTAAGTTGAAGTATTCCCTCCCTGTGGACCTTGGGGGGGAATGGAAGACAAGAAGACGAAAGAAAACGGGTCAAACATAAGCCTAGTAAGTCCAGTGATTATTTTGCATGTAAACTGGTAAAAGGATCATGACATGAATAAACTGAACCTAGGACAATACCCTAGAAATAAGATAACAATAAATAAGGTAAGATAAACTGAATATACTATCGCATTCGTTTCTATTTCTCTGCACCTACTAACAAGTGTTTTCAACTAGCAACATGTGTTCATGATAAAATGATCCTCTTTATCGATCGGATTCTACTCACATGCATTTATGACTTGTGTCATTCGGCCCCGCTTGATTGTAGATACCTGTGCTGGTCCCACCATGGGGTGTATCAATTCCTATGGTAGCAACCCGACACAAATTCAAGATGCACAGTGTATACCACTGATGCCAAGTGCCTGATTTATCCATGCCGGAGTACGTGCACGCCCATTCTCCGTCGGAACCTACACTGCTACACCACCCGTCGTTATTTTGACCGCTTATAATCAGCCCAGTAATCGTGCACTTACCCTGCCTAGTTCAGGGTACCCTGATACATCTATGTGGGTTATTGTTGAAATGGGTCCCCGTTACTAGGGTTTCCTAATCAACATGTTAAAATGGTTAAGTGTTCTCAAATTAACCTAACCCCCACCCATCAGTTTAGTTAACATGTTGTATTGGTTAAGTGTTGCCTTAATTTACATCCCTACCATTCTTAGCCTGCCCGTTTCTTAGCTTTAATTCATTCATTAAAGCACCAACCTATCACATTAGATCATATTGTTGCGGTCGCTGGATATGCCGGGCGGTTCTGGGCAGTCTTACACCGCAACTCAATCTAACCTCGGGTTTTTGGGCTTAATGCGCTAACCGCTCACATTAGATTTGTATTGTTACGGTTGCTAGATATGTCGGGCGGTTCCGGGCAGTCTTACACCGTAACTCAATCTAACCTCGGGTTAGGCATATTCATCTTTTAATTAATTTACATATTTACCATTTATGTTTATATGTAAATTATCCACCAATGTTGCGTCATGTCCGATTTACCCTCTAAATTATGTCCATAATTCTTAGGTATACAAATTATACCATTTTATGCCATTAATCATTTACATGATTATGGGCCAACCTATGCCAATAACATGTAATTTAATATTGTTCCCAACGTATCCTCCGTTATTCGTTCGCATAAATTACATAGAGCGTTAGGCTCGCAAATTAGCCTAACTCATAAACAAAAAGGGAAAAGCAAAGGGACATGTAACACTCTAATGGCATAAAACAGTATAGATCAACTAAGCATGTGTGATATAAATTTGGCATAGTACTACACAAATTTAATTAAGCATGTAAATGTGAACTTGCATTTGAGTTGGACCAAATTAACATAGATCTAACCATCTAGGCATGTAGATCTAGACATATAAGCATATATGAACATGACTTAGCTTATAGTCTTGCATATAACATATCATAAAAGAATCACCAAATTTATATACAACATGATAGGTTCATCACCAAATTAATATACAATATGATAGGTTCATCACCAAATTAATATACAACATGATAGGCTCATCACCAAATTATTATAAAACATGATAGGTTGTATCAATCACAATAGTCACGTAGGCATAGGTAATTTCAGAATTGCTACAGGGATAAATGTGTATTAGAATACGATTATCTTACAACTAGGCACAGTTCTAGTTTTTCTTCATTACAAGTCATGACTTTTATTTGTTCAAATCTAAAGAATAACTGAACTTACAAACAAAAGAACAAATCTTGTTTTCTAGGATCTGATTTCTGAAACTGAAAAGCTATCCTTTTATGTAGACTATTGATTCTCTAGTCTGGACTTGATTAGGGGCTTTCTAACTTGATTTCTAATTTAAAGTAAAATGGAGGCTACGCTAATTTGGCCATGGACAACATGACGGCTTCAGAGAGCAAGGTTATGAGGTTTGAGGGTTGGGGTTGTTTATATAAAAGTTTAGATTAATGAGAGCCATTAGATCAACCTAGGAGTAATCAGAGCCATCCAGACCAAATAGAGTCAATCGGAAGTCGCCACATATGCCCTAATGACTCAGAAAAATGTCATTGGACAAAATAGCCCAGATCTGGCCGAGGGGGTTGACCCCTACAGGGGGGTCGACACCCTAGTCGGCACCTCTCTTGGGGGTTGACACCTATGCCCCCCCATGGGGGGAGTTGACCCCTATGGGCGGGAATTTTCCCACCCAGCTGATTCTTGGAATTTTGAATTTCGAACTGCTTTTTGATTTAATTATTATTTATAATTTAATTTCCGTTTGAACTTGAAATCTTCTGAACTCTATAACTTCTTCATACGGAGTCCGATTCACGCAAACTCAGACTCTCTCTCAAGCAGAATTCCGAGACGAACGCAATGGCGAAACCCATTTCCCCTAATTTCCAATTTTAAAATTAAGTATTCTTTAATTCGTTACTTTAATGTTCATAGAAAATACGGGGTGTTACATTCTCCCCTCCTTAAAGGATTTCGTCCCCGAAATCTTTAAGTCAAGAAGAATGTATATCCTACCATCCAACATCCATCTACTCAACCATTCAATCATAGGCATCCATTGTCCTTAAAAGGTATCTAATGCTTTTCATGAACATATGCATAGTGTGTGTATATGTCCTTATCTAATGCAAAATCAGGCGATCTACTGATTCAGTTGACCTCCTTAATGCAAATCATGATAGTGCCATGAATCCATTATGTATGCAATTATTCCTAATCGTACTTTATAACTTCAACATGAGTGCATAATCATTCATACAGGTGCAACATCGATATGGCAACACATCAAGTTTCAATCCATATACAAATACATATATGCATAAGCAATATGAAAGTGATTGAGCCGATCTAGTACCTAATGTGTGTGTATATGCATCCACTAGCAACCACTTGCAACCATCAATCATAACATGTTTCAAATACATGTTTACAATCATTGGTTTCTACCTAAAGATCAAGGATAGGACCGAGGAGATATACTTAAGAGATAGATACAAGTATGCATAAACTTATGGAAAAAGAGATCAAGGATGTACCCTCAAAAAGAAAAGGGTAGGCTGCGCGTATCTTGTCCTTAGTCTCCCAAGTCACGTCTTCCTCAGCGTCACTCCATTGGACTTTAACAAGCTTGACTTCACGGTTGCGTAGCTTTTTGACTTCTGTCCCTAAGATACGAGTGGGAACTCTCCTCACCGTCGCTTCTCGTTCCACTTCTACTTCTTCTAGTATGCTTGGCTCCACAACTTCCACAGACTCATGTAAGCACTTTCGTAGATGAGAGACATGGAAAACATTATGAACTCCAGCCAATCTTTCGAGCATCTCTACTCTATAAGCCATCTTCCCAATTCTCTCAATGATAGGAAATGGCCCTACAAATCTTGGTGCCAATTTTCCTGTAGACCCAAAGCAAACGACATTCCTCAAAGGAGATACTTTAAGGAAAACCCTGTCTCCAACCTCAAACTTAAGGTTGGTCCTTCTTTTATCAGCGTAGGACTTCTGTCTATCTTGTGCAGTCTTCATTCATCTTCGTATCAATTCCAACTTCTCTGAAGTTTCTCTAATCATATCCGGCCCAAGTATGAGCTTGTCTGTAGACTTCCACCAACAAGTTGGTGATCGGCATGGTCTTCCATATAAAGCCTCGAAGGGTGCCATGCCTATAGTGGCTTGGTAGCTATTGTTGTAGGCGAATTCCACCAAAGGAAGATGATCCTCCCATGTCCCTCCAAAATCAAGAATGCATAATCTCAAAAGATCTTATAATGCTCTGTTCACCCTTTCCGTTTGACCATCAGTTTGAGGGTGATAAGACATGCTTAAGCATAGCTGTGTGCCTACGGCCTCTTGCAAACTCTTCCAAAACTCACTCATAAAAATAGGATCTCGATCATTTACTATGCTAGAGGGTATTCCATGCAGTCGAACCACCTATTTAAGATAAATGGATGCTAACAATGAGGCAGTCCTCCTACTCTTAACAGGTATAAAGTGAGCACTTTTAGTGAGCCTGTCCATTATTACCCAAATACTGGTATTGCCCCTTCTTTACCTGGGCAACCCATCAATAAAGTCCATCGAAATGCTATCCCATTTCCACTATGGGACTTCTAGAGGATGAAGCAGACCACCGGGCTTCTTCTGCTCCGCTTTGACTTGTTGGCATATCAAGCATTTAGAGACAAACTCAGCTACATCCTTCTTCATGCCATTCCAAAAGAAAACCCTTTTTATGTCTTTATACATCTTGTCCCCATTTGGATGTATGGTCAATTTAGAATGATGTGCTTCTTCGAGAACGATTTTCACCAAATCTCTTACTTGTGGGATGCATAGTCTTCCATTCCGTCTCAACCAACCCTTGTCATCGATGGAGTATCTATTGAGGTGACTAGAAGTTTCACCTCACATTAGCTTATCCATCACATCAACTAGCTGAGGGTCTTCACGTTGTGCGGTTCCTATTGAGTCCAAAAGCGTAGGTCGCACCTCTAGTGTTGCTAACAAGCTAGGTACAAACTCAAAGGAAGGTCTAAAGTCAATGTTTGCTATGTACTCCAAACTTTGCCTTTCTACAAAGAGAGGGATTAGGGTCTGCTTTTTCCTACTCAAGGCACCTGCTACCACATTGCCTTTGTCAGGGGTATAAGCAGTCTCAAAATCGTATGAGGCAAGAAACTCCATCCACCTTTGTTGTCTTAAGTTAAGATCTTTCTGTGAGGAAAGGTACTTTAATGATTTATCGTCTGTAAACAATTCAAACCTTTCTCTTAGTAGGTAATGACGCCATGACTTAAGAGCGAAAACAATGGCAGTTAGCTCCAAATCATGAGTTGGGTAGTTCTTCTCATGTACCTTCAACTGCCTTCCCTCATAACAAACTACTTTGCCCTCCTGCATCAAGACAACGCCCAATCCTGTCCTGCATGCGTCTGTATATACAGTAAACATCTTACTCTCATCAGGAATGTCAGAACCGGGGCTGTTGTTAGAGCTCTTTTCAATCGTCGGAAAGCAACATCGCAATCCAAATCCCAAGAAAAAGTTATGTTCTTCTTCGTCAATCTTGTAATTGGTGCTGAGATCTTCGCAAAGTCTTAAATGAACTTTCTGTAAAAGCTTGCTTGCCCGAGAAAACTTCGTACTTCGGTTGCGTTCCGGGGGACCTTCCAATCTTGCACCGTAACTACTTTTGCGGGATCCACAGCTATCCCCTCTTTGGACACCACATGTCCCAGAAACCTTACTTATTCTCTCCAAAAATGGCATTTGGAGAATTTTTCTTTCAGCTGGTGTGCACGAAGAGTATCCATGGCTTCCCTTAAATGAAAAGCATGCTCTTCCTCACTTTTCGAGAAGATCAAAATGTCGTCCATGAAGACCACTAAAAATTTATTAAGGAACTCTCTGAACACCTGACTCATCAAGTCAACGAAATAAGCAGGTGCATTTGTCAAGCCGAAAGGAATGAAAAGCCATTCAAAGAAACCATCCGGGGTCCTGAATGCGGTCTTATCAATGCTGTCCTCAACCACTCTTAGCTGATGAAACCCGGTAGCCAGATCTAGTTGGGAGAAAACCGATGCACCTATAAGCTGATCGAATAAGTCGTCTATTCTTGGAAGTAGGTGCCTATTCTTCTTGGTCAGCTTGTTTAGCTCCCTATAGTCAACGCATAGGCGAAGTGAACCATCTTCTTTGGTTGCAAACACCACGGAGCACCCCATTCAGAAATACTCTGCCATATAAACCTCTTTTCGAGCAACTCTTTAACTTGCTTGTTGAGCTCCTTCCTTTCCCTTGGAGCTATGTGTCTAACGGGTAGAGCAACGGGTTTTGCATTATCAACAAGGTATATGCGGAAGTCTATCTCCCGCTTCGAAGGTAAACCCTTTACCTCTTCAAATACATCCGAGTATTCATGGACCACTCTAACATATTTCAGGTTTTTAACAAGTGCATCAAGAGATTCTAGGTAGCTAAGCATAACAGAGTTCATTGGGTTACAAGAGATTTCTAGAGTGTTACCGAGGCGGGTCATAAGTCTAACTACTCTCTTTTCACAATCGAGGATGGCACCATTACTGGATAGCCAGTCCATGCCTAGAATCAACCCATAGCCCGTGAAGCCCAAAACATAGGCATTACATCTAAACCCAATACTTAATATAGAAATTTCTAAATCCAAACAAATCATTGATAAATAATCCGAACCGCTGATTGGATTTGAAACAACCAAGGGATCCTCTACTATACTGGTCTCTAGGTGAAGAGATTCAACTAAAGAAGTAGATATAAAAGAGTGCGATG
This sequence comes from Allium sativum, assembly GCA_030737875.1. Lineage (NCBI taxonomy): Eukaryota > Viridiplantae > Streptophyta > Magnoliopsida > Asparagales > Amaryllidaceae > Allium > Allium sativum. The sequence goes on along the minus strand of CM060916.1, from coordinate 705,106,306 downwards.
CGCCAGAATCAAAGAGAGTACGAACAGGATGATCAAAAAGATAAACTAAACTCTCAACAGAAATATTTCTACCTTGTTCTTACGGAGGTGCTATGAGAGCGTGAACCTGCCCTCCAACAGTAGATCCTGTCCTCTGCCCTTGCCCTTGCTTTCTTAGGTAGTCCTTAGCCATGTGTCCTGTCTCGCCGCACTGAAAACAACCACCCATCTTCCTCTTCTTTTTTCTGCAGTCCTTAATCAGATGTCCAGGTATGCCACAAAAATTACACTTCCTCTTGTTACGGGGTTTGTTATTCTTCCCGCCCTTCTTGGAATCCGTCTTCTTGTTCTGTGATCCCTCCACTTTCTTATCTTGAGGTACTTACGCCTTTATTTCTTTCTTTCCATCCTTATCTTCCTCCTGTAACAGTGCCATGACTACTAGTCTCTCATAAGTCGCACCCATAGGTATATGGGTCATAGCTATGCTGTGCAGTGGCTCATTTAACCCTTTAACAAAACGGAGAGCCTTTTTATGTGGAGTGTTCACCAACTCCAATCTGAATCTAGCCAGCTGGTTGAATTGGTTGACGTATTCCCTGGCCGATAGGCTTCCCTATTTGAGAGCTAAGAACTTTTCCACCTGTAGGCTTCATTCAGCTTGCGAGAGGAACTTCATTTCAAATCTCATTCTGAAATCCTCCCAAGTTTCAACTGGTCTCTCAGCATTGGCAACTTCCCACCAATAAGAGGCTTCGTCCTTAAGTAACCACATAGACAATTGTATCTTCTGCTTATTGTCCACTTCGAAGATAACAAACAAATCTTTTGTTTCCTTGAGCCAGTTTCTTACTTCCACAAATGACTCGGTCCCTTTAAAGTTCTTTCCACCCATGGCTCAAAAGTCTCTACATATCTTCGAGAAAGCATTTGCACGAGGAGGAGGAGGAGGAGGAACAACTGCAACTGGGGGAGGAGGAATGTCTGCTGGGCTTGCTTTATTAGCCCTAGCCTCCAAGTACCTTTTGAACCAACCAGGTACCGGCACGCCCTCAGGAAGATTAAGATCCCCAGACATGCTGAAACGAAAAGAAAAGGTTCAAAACAAAGGATTGAAAGATAGTGCATATGGCTTTGGGCATTATGCTTTTTAAAATAAAACAACATTTTTCTCAAAAATGCTTCTTTGAACTTCTTTTTGAAAAATAGTTTTCAAAAACTTTTATCCAACCTGGTAAACCTTTGCTCTGATACCAAGTGTATACACCCCACCTTCATTAAGGTCACTCACAAAGGGAATGCATTAACTTTGGTGGAGTATTATAGGTAAAAGGTACAGGTAATTTACAAGACAGACATATAAACAGCAGAAAAACTAAATTTTATTTTGTAAGCATGTGGTCCAGTCAAAACATTATAACAACTGTCTTAAAAACCAACTTCCAAATCATTAAAAAAAGCCTCTATCTTGACTAAAACATACAGAAGCATAAATAATAATAAAGCAGCATAAATCCCCAATTAAGAGTGTAACCACAGCTATAGCCAATAGAAGAGAATCCAAGCGACACATCTACTATCTTCAAGCTAGAAAAGGCCTGGACTAAGTTGAAGTATTCCCTCCCTACGGACCTGGGGGGAAAACGGAAGACAAGAAGACGAAAGAAAACGGGTCAGACATAAGCCTGGTAAGTCCAATGATTATTTAGCATGTAAACAGGTAAAAGGATCATAATATGAATAAACTGAACCTAGGACAATACCCTAGAAATAAGATAACAATAAATAAGGCAAGATAAACTGAATATACTATCACACTCGTTTCTATTTCTCTGTACCTACTAACAAGTGTTTTTAACTAGCACCATGTGTTCATGATAAAATGATCCCCTTTATCGATCGCCTTCTACTCGCATGCATTTATAACTTGTGTCATTCGGTCCCGCTTGATTGTAGATACCTATGCTGGTCCCACCATGGGGTGTATCAATTCCTATGGTGGCAACCCGACACAAATTCAAGATGCACAGTGTATACTACTGATGCCCAGTGCCTAATTTGTCCATGCTGGAGTACGTGCATGCCCATACTCCGTCGGAACCTACACAGCTAAACCACCCACCGTTATTTTGACCGCTTATAATCAGCCCAGTAATCGTGCCCCCACCCTGCCTAGTTCTGGGTACCATGATACATCTATGTGGGTTACTGCTGAAATGGGTCCCCGTTACTATGGTTTCCTAATCAACATGTTAAAATGGTTAAGTGTTCTCAAATTAACCTAACCCCCACCCATCAGTTTAGTTAACATGTTGTATTGGTTAAGTGTGGCCTTAATTTACTTAACCATACCATTCTTAGCCCGCCTGTTTCTTAGCTTTTATTCAATCATTAAAGCACCAACCTCTCACATTAGATCTATATTGTTGCGGTCGCTGGATGTGTCAGGCGGTTACGGGCAGTCTTACACCGCAACTCAATCTAACCTCGGGTTTTTGGGCTTAATGAGCTAACCTTTCACATTAGATCTGTATTGTTACGGTTGCTGGATATGCCGAGCGGTTCCGGGCAGTCTTACACCGTTACTCAATCTAACCTCGGGTTAGGCATATTCATCTTTTAATTAATTTACATATTTACCTTTTATGTTTATATGTAAATTATCCACCAATGTTGTCAACTCAAGTCATGTCCCATTTACCCTCTAAATTATGTCCATAATTCTTAGGTATACAAATTATACCATTTCATGCCATTAATCATTTACATGATTATGAGCCAACCTATGCCAATAGCATGTAATTTAATATTTTTTCCAATGTATCCCCCGTTATTCGTTCGCATAAATTACATAGAGCGTTAGGCTCGCAAATTAGCCTAAATCATAAACAAAAAGGGAAAAGCAAAGGGACGCGTAACATTCCAACGGCATAAAATAGTATAGATCAACTAAGCATGTGTGATATAAATTTGGCATAGTGCTACACAAATTTAATTAAGCATGTAAATGTGAACTTGCATTTGAGTTGGACCAAATTAACATAGATCTAACCATCTAGGCATGTAGATCTAAACATATAAGCATATATGAACATGACTTAGCTTATGGTCTTGCATATAACATATCATAAAAGAATCACCAAATTTATATACAACATGATAGGTTCATCACCAAATTAATATACAACATGATAGGTTCATCACGAAATTAATATACAACATGATAGGTTGTATCAATCACAATAGTGACATAGGCATAGGTAATTTCAGAATTGCTACATGGATAAACATGAATTGGAATACGATTATCTTACAACTAGGCACATTTCTAGTTTGGCTTCATTACAAGTCATGACTTTTATTTGTTCAAATCTAAAGAATAACGGAACTTACAAACAAATGAACAAATCTTGTTTTCTGTGATCTGATTTCTGAAACTGAAAAGCTATCCTTTGATGTAGACTATTGATTCTCTAGTTTGAACTTGATTAGGGGCTTTCTAACTTGATTTCTAGTTTAAAGAAAGATGGAGGTTACGCTAGTTTGGCCATGGACAACATGACGGCTTCAGAGAGCAAGGTTATGAGGTTTGAGGGTTGGGGTTGTTTATATAGAAGTTTAGATTATTGAGAGGCGTTAGATCAACCTAGGAGTAATCAGAGCCATCCAGACCAAGTAGAGCCAACCAGAAGTCGCCATGTATGCCTTAATGACTCAGAAAAACGTCACTGGACAAAACAACCCAGATCTGGCCGAGGGGGTCGACCCCTACGGGGGGGGGGGGGGGGGTCGACACCTATGGGCGGGAATTTTCCCGCCCAGCTAATTCTCAGAATTTTGAATTTCGAACTGCTTTTTGATTTAATTATTATTTATATTTAATTTCCGTTTAAACTTGAAATCTTCTGAACTCCATAACTTCTTCATACGGAGTCTGATTCACGAAAACTCGGACTCTATCTCAAGCAGAATTCCAAGACGAACGCAGTGGCGAAACCTATTTCCCCTAATTTCCACTTTTAAAATTAAGTATTCTTTAATTCGTTACTTTAATGTTCACAGAAAATACGGGGTGTTACACTCCCAACCAGATAGAAAGAAAGAAATGGTACATCCACGACAACCGGTTATCAAGCGTAGACCATCCTAACCTAGTTCATCATCCCCAAGCATAATCCCCAAAGGCCTAAACCAACATCATACAAACACCCAAGAGATATCTCCTTCGAAGTCGGACAATCTACACAAGATGATAAAAACAACATCATCCATGGCTCTGGCTATCACCGCCTGCCTTACCTTGAAACCATCGTTAATCGTATGAATGGCCCAACTTGCCATCCGTCAAGGGCTAATAGTAACCTCGTTTCTAGCAAAACTCCATACATCATCGTGACTCGTATCTAGGCCTTTCAATGATACCCAGGGTAAACGAACAACTAACTTTTATTATTTTCAGCGTCCCTATTATACCCCTTCTTTGAGTCTGCTAGAACTTTTGACTAACGATAATCCCTCAGCCTTTGGTATCTCTAGCCATCCACCTTAATAACCGTCCATAAGCTCAAGCGAATTCTCGAGCAACCATTATCCACGAACTCAAGATCTTTGAGTCGTCTCACATCTTCATTGTGTTTCATCGATCAACGAACACTTCACAACGCTTCAAACATTCCAGCTTGAATTGATATTGAAGTTTCAACATTCACCAAATAAAAAATAAACATCGTTTGGTCAACGCCTTAATGGGTCATTCACTGATCCATGCTTCACTCCTTCCAATCGACCCAAGTGCATGCGACTTAACCTTAGCTGACCCACCTATAATGCATAGGACCCAATCCATTGTATTGCCTCTTTTCACAAACACAGGCCGACCCAACTCCTTTCGAATGACCCTACACATAGAATGGATCGCAACTGATCCATAAGGTTTGCCTAATCCACTTTCCAAAGATCTGAGCCTTTGCATTTCATTTCGTTTCTCGTCAATCCGTTATATGGATCATTGAACCGATCCATCCATTCTTGCCACAACTGTTCCATCATAAAGTCCGATTTAGGATTTTTCACTCTACCCATGAACTTCCACGACTGATCCATCAGCTGCAAACTCGTACAACCCATCAAGCTTCCACATAGTTAATCCATCCATTTTGCCAAGCGTCAATCCATACGATTTGCCTTGATGCAATTCACCAAGTACAACCTGACCTGATCCATCAATATGTTAGTCGATCCATTGTTTTGACGTGGTTTTTCCCTTTCTGATCCATCTCCATTTCTTGAGTAACACTCCACTGATCCAATCAGCACAACTCGACCAATTCCAGCAACCAATCAATAGCACAATCAAATAATGATCAAACAAACATTCGCCAAAATCATATATAATTCACCAAATCATGATTTAACAATAAATAAATCAATATATGGATCTAACCTTGCATAAATATATGATTTCAGCATTAACGTATGAATTAACCATTATAATCTTGTTAGATTGAATCCTACGGTGATACGAATGAAAATAAACTTACCTTGATTAGATGTAGGTGAAAATGACTTGAAGTGATGAAAATAAGATCAAACAAACCTATATACTTGACTGAATCCATGAGAGATTCTTATCACTCACCAAATCCACAAAATAGCTCAAAATTAATTAATCTCTTATTTGGACAGCGAAGAATAGTCTTCAAATCAAGTAATTAGATGAGATCTTCTCTTCCTCGATGTTGATCTTCAATCTGCTAATGTAGATTTAAGAGTTTAATGAAGTGGAGGTGCATTTGATTGAGAAAGGAGAATCTCGAGCACAATCAAATGAGAGAAATCAAGAAACTAATTCACTACCCTTACCTCTACCCTTTTATTTATAGCCAACAATCCCTAGCCTTAATGGGCCTCACTAATCATCCCACTAATGACTAATTAGTATGTCCAGAATTTTTCTAGCACTAAAACAGTGATTCTTCCCAAACCGCTTAGCTAAATCTTTAATATGTCCACTCTACGAGATTGGAAACATCATTTCTTTTTCAATGAAATCGGTCCCAAAACCTTATTTGATCAATGTCAAAAGTTATGCCCTATACAAAACTAACAGGGAAAAAATAGTCAGAAATAAAATTGATAAAAATTATGGACAAGTCTCACATCCCCATGAAAAACATATCAAAATATGAGAATGATCTGACACTTAGAGAATTAAATAAAAATATTTTACGATCCTCCGATACGTAAAATGCGGGTTGTTACATTCTCCTTCCCCCCCTCCCCCCCCCCCCCCCCCGCTTAGGAGTTTCGCCCCCGAAATCCCAAGCAAAACAAGCAACCAGAAACAATTCCACATGCCCTTCATCCATGAGCAGCCAATCTATCATCCAAACTAGCATCCGTCAAGCCATGCATTTGTAGCCTTAACCTAGCACGCGGAATTCTAATAATAGCACAAGTTACAAAGGTGTAAGGTGACATGACATTAATGGGTCATACCAATGAAGATTCTAGATGGATCGTCTTCACACACTTTTCCTTCTCCCACGTACAATCGTCATCATCCTCACTCCATTGCACCTTGACTACCTTAACCGTTTCCTTCTAAGTTATTTCATGTCATTCCCTACAACATGAAGCGGCATACGGGGTCTCGTAACTACGGACTCAACTTCTAGGTCTTCGTACTTTTCCGGAGATACCACCACATCCGAATCGTGCACACATTTTCATAGAAACGACACATGGAAAACATTGTGCATGCCCGACATCTTCTTAGGTAAATCCAATCTATACGCGAGTTTTCCAATTCGCTCGACTATTGAAAAAGGTCCAAAAAACCTTGGAGCTAACTTTCCTTTTCTTTCAAACCAAACAACATGCTTTAACGATTAAACCTTCACGAAAACCATGTCACCCACATCGAATTCCAAACGCTTTTGATGCTTATCGATGTAATTCTTCTGACGATCTTAGTCTGCCTTCATTCGTCGCCGAACGAACGATCTCGATACAATATGATATCTCTTTTATCTTCTCGGGCCCAAGTATCAGCTTATCTCCAGTCTCTACCCAACACGTTAGAGAATTACACGGTCTACCTTACAATGCCTCATATGGTGCCATCCTAATGCTCGATTGGTAGTTGTTGTTATATGCGAACTCAACCAGATGTAGTTGATCTTCCCACGATCCTTTGAAGTCTAACACACAAGCTCTAAGTGATCTTCCAATACTCGATTAACTCTCTCGGTTTTACCATCAATTAGGGGATGATAGGTCATACTCAAACATAGTTCGGTTCCCAAAGTCCCTTGCAAACTCTTCCAAAATCCACTTGTGAACAATGGATCTCGATCAGTCAGTATGCTCTTCGAGATACCATGGAGTCAAACAATCCATTTTATATATAGCTCAGCCAACTTCGATGTTGTCCTAGCCGATTTGACAGGAATAAACCTTGTGCTTTTGGTTAAGCGATCCACTATGACCCAAATTCCTTCATTTCCTACCATGGTTCTAGGTAGTTGATCGGTTAAATCCATCGATATTTTCTCCCACTTCCATGTAGGAACCTCTAATGGCTGAAGCAATCCACTCGGCTTCTTCTGATCAGCTTTTACCAACTGACAGTTCATGCATCTGGAAATAAATTTTCCAAAATCCCTCTTCATCCCTTCCCAGTAGTAGCATGCTTCATGTCCTGATACATCTTGTTACCACCAGGATGAATTCGTCAACTTTGAGTGATGACATTACCTCAGAACCTCATCTCTCAATCCATCAATATCTGGAACACCCGGTCGTCCTTACTTCCGATGCCAACCCTCTTGATCAACCTCAAATTCTTTATCCTATGATTCCAACTTCTGAATGATCTTGACAAGATTTTCATCATGCTTTTGGCTTTCATCGATCCTTTCGATGAGAGTAGGTCTTATCGATAAGCTTGCCAACATTTCAGGCTCTAATTCTCACCTAAGCCTGAAATCAAATCCTGTTAAGTACTTGAGGTGCTTCCATTCCAAAAACATTGTTCCTAAACTTGCATGTCTTCGACTTAACTCATCTGCCACTGCATTACCTTTACTAGGAGTATAGCGATACCAAAATCATACAATGCCAGAAACTCTAACCACCGTTGCTGCCGAAGATTCAAATCCTTCTATGAGAAAAGATAATTTAATGACTTGTGATTCGTAAATAGCTTAAATCAAACTCCCAATAGGTAATGTCTCCATATCTTCATAGAAAACATGATCGTTGTAAATTCTAAATCATGAGTCGAATAATTCCTTTCGCGCGACTTCAACTGTCAACTCACATAGGCTACAACTCTATTCGACCGCATCAGCACTGCTCCATGTCCAGTACCGCATGCATCGATGTATAACACCATCTCTTCATTCCCACTAAGAATAGTCAAAATAGGAGCACTCGTCTGTCTCTCTTTCAGGATTCCATAAGCTTGCACACACTTCACATGCCATGTGAGCACTTGATTCTTCTTCATCAATCATGTTAATGGTGCAACTACCTTGGAGAAATCCTTGATAAAACGATGATAATATCATGCTAACCCAAGGAAAATCCTCACGTTGGTTGCATTCTTAGGTCAATCCCAGTCTTGGATTGCTGCCACCTTAGCAGGATCCACCGATATCCCATTTCCAGAAACAACATGGCCTAAGAACCTCGCTTCATTCTTCCAGAAGTGACACTTCGAAAACTTAGCTCTCAGCTGATGCTTTCGCAAGATTTCCAAGACAACTCTCAAGTGCGTCTTATCCTCTTCTTCATTCCGGTAGTAAACCAGAATATCATCCACGAATACAAGCACGAACTTGTTCAACTGACCTCTGAATACTCTATTCATAAGATCCACGAAATACACTGGTGCATTGGTTAATCCAAACGGCATTACCAGTCACTCGAAAAAGTGGATGGTGTCCTAAAATCAATCTTTGGCACACTATCCTTTGCCACTTTTAACTGGTGAAATCTCGTCACCAAATCCATCTGGGAAAACACCTTGGCTTCGTGAAGCAGATCAAACAAATCATCTATCCTCGGCAATCGGTACCTATTCTTTCTGGTCACCTTGTTCAGCTCATGATAATCAACACGAAATCTCAAAGATCCATCAGTCTTGGTTGCAACACAACTGGTGCACCCCGTTCGGACACGCTCCTTCGAATGGTTCCTTATCCCAAAAGGTCACGTACTTGCACCTTTAAATCTTGATATTCCTTAGGCTCCATACGCCTAGGAGGCATGACGATAGGTCTAGCACCTTTGACTAAATCGATCTGAAACTCAATCTCGTGATGTAGCGGCAAACCTTTGACCTCTTCAAAGACATCATCAAACTCACTAGCGATCGACACTGATGACAAGTCTTCCCGTGGAATCATAAACAAATATAAAAAACTTACAACGACCCCGTCTTCTGGCTTACATCGAATCACAACCATTCGTCCTTCCACATTCCTGATTGTCACCTCGAGCTTCTCGCAACCCACTTTACCCTCATACCTCTTGAGTCATTCCATACCCAAAATGATCCTAAACCCAACAAACTTCAAAACAAAACAATCATACACAAAGAAGCAACCATTACTCGACAATACTAGACCATGACAAATTATACACAAACTAGATGAACCCCATTGGATTAGTCACAACCGATGATCTATCACAAACCTCGGGTTCCAAACCCAAGCGACACACAAGCTCAATGCAAATGAAAGAATATGATGCTCCAGTATCAAATAACACTCAAACTGAAACACCTCTGACAGAAAGAGTACCTTAAATAACAACACTCTTCCCTTTCTCCTCCATCGTAGGAGCCCTTGAAGAAGATGGAACAGTTTCCAAAGCATAAGCCTTCACAATATGCTTTCCCATCGGCGGTTCTGGACAATCCTTCTTGATATGTCCAAGCTTTCCACAGTTCAAGCACTTTCTTTCAGCTTTCGGATTCTTGCAATCCTTGGAAAAAATGCCCTTCTGTTGGTAGTTGAAGAATATCAGCTTGCTTCTTCTGATTGTATTTTCCTTTCTGCTGCCGCTGCTTCCTCTTTTTGTTATTACCACCCTGCTATGGTTTTGGTTCCTTTTTAGCTCCAACAATACTCTCTTTCTTGGGAAACAAACTCTTGTGCCTCAAAACTTTCTCCACAATCTTCTCATAAGTGCCATCTAAGTAATCAACTAGCTGATTCCTAAGGTAGTTGTCCGGGCCCATGACAAACTTCTCGTTCTTCTGATAAGGAGTCTCTATGTAGGAATGAGCATACTTGGACAAAGCTTCAAAGTCAGAAACATACTCCAACACTGGTCGACCATTCTTCTTTAGCTCAACAAACTTCTTGAATAGAATAGACTTCTAGACAGTAGAAATGAACTTCGTCTCGAACTTGACTTGGAACTGATCCCACATGATATCATCTTCTGGAATCTCTAAAGTAATAAAGTTCCACCAATGCATAGCTCTTCCCTACAGCTGTCTTAATGCAAGCTTCCTCTTAGTTGCATCATTAATGTCCAAGTCTCCAAATATCTGAATGCAAGTATTAAGCCACCCCTAAATCTCTACAATCGGCGTTGTCCCTTTGAATGGCTTCCCTCCTAGAGTAGTGAAGTCCTTGCACATCTTTGCAAAGTCCACAACCCTAGGCCCTTGCACCTGAACCACCACATCTACCGTAGTTGTCTCTGGAGCGGGGACCCTCCTCATGATCGTAGCCGCCATGGCCTCGAACATAGTTAGGTAATCTGGTAAACCACCAACTCCCCCTCCAGGAACAGGCTCCTTCTTAGCAGTATGTCTCGAAGATCAATGACTCATTCTAAATGAAATATAGATTGATTAGTCCACACATGAGAATAACTACAATTTAGTTCAGGCGCTACTATACTATACTATAATATAGTAATCATCGATTAGCAAAGTACAAATACGTCTCTCATACATCTTTACATCCACGAACTTTGGATAAAATCGCTTAGCGAAAGCTCTGATACCAAATATGACGACCGCTCCGTACCTCCTGCACAAACCAAGGATGAAGTGCGCTATATGATATGCCAGGTCGATATAGGACAATCATCGGAAAAAGAAAACACAAGCAGAACCTGCCGTATAACTCACAGTGCAAGGATAAAATATAATAAAACATATACAACGGGTAATATTAGTAAAGCATAATTGAGAAGAATCTTAAACTTTCATATCATCATGAAATATCCATACATCAAACTGGAATACATCAACAGAATCTGTACAATCGGCCTCACTAAAAAGTCCACTCAGAGCAGCATACATCAACCTAATAGCGGAAACAACTAATAGTAGATAATAGAAAATAATACATCAGCCTCTAGCTCGTCGTCGCTCAGCAACATCATCCTCATCAAAATCTGCTACCTTCTACCTGCTACTTAGTCTGCATGTCCATAACCAGATGAACAACCCAAGGTAATAAGAGCGAGACATAAAACCTTAAGTCAGACAATAGCCTTAACGAGCGATAAAACATCTATCTAACATCACCAATTAAGTGTATGGGAAGTGCGCAGATAACCTACAAATACATCAAAAGAGAAGAACCACAACCCGTATCCTCCACACCCGACAGTGATAGCCTCCCAGCTAGACAGAAAGAAAGAAATAGTACATCCATGGCAACCAGTTATCAAGTGTAGACCATCCTAATCGATTTCGACATCCCCAAGCACAAGCCCTGAAGGCCTAAACCAACATCAAACAAGCACTCAAGAGATATCTCCTTCGACGTCGGACAATCTACACAAGACAATAAAAACAAAAGCATCCATGACTCTGGCTATCACCGCCTGCCTTGCCTTGAACCATCAATAATCATATGACTGGCCCAACTTGTCATCCGTCAAGGACTAATGGTAACCCCGGTTTTAGAAAAACTCCTTACGCCATCATGACTCGTATCTAGGCCTTTCAACGATACCTAGGGTACTCGATAAGCTAACTTCTAGTCTTTTCGGCGTCCTCATTATACCCTTGCTTTGAGTCCGCTAGAACTTCCAACTAATGATAATCCCTCAGCCTTCAATATCTCTAGCCATCTACCTGATGACCGCCATAAGCTCAAGCGAATTCTTGAGCAACCATTATCCATGAACTCAACATCTTTGAGTCGTCTCACATCTTCGTTGCATTTCATAGATCAACGAACACTTCACGACGCTTCAAACATTCCACTTTAAACTGATATTGATGCTTTGACATTCACTGAGCCAAAATAAACATCGTTTGGTAAACGCCTTAATGGAACGCCCTCGACCCTATGGATCGTCACCGATCCATGCTTCCTCCTTCCAACCGACCCAAGTGTGTGCGACTCAACCTTAGCCGACCCACTTATAATGCACAAGACCCGATCCATTGCATTGCCTCTTTTCACCAGCACATGCCGACCTAACTCCTTTCGAACGACCCGACCCATAGAATGGATCACAACCGATCCATACTATTTTCCCAATCCGCTTTCTAAAGACCCAAGCCTTTGCCTTTCATTTCATCTTTGGCTGATCCATCAGATGGATCATTGAACCGATCTGTCCATTCTTGCCACTACTGATCCATTAGAAAGCCCGATCTAGGAGGAGTTTCATGACCGATCCATCAGCTGCAGACTCACATGACCCATCAAACTTCCACATAACCGATCCATCCACTTTTGTTAAGCGCCGATCCATACGATTTTCCTTGACCCGATCCACCAAGTACAACCCGACCTGATCCATCGAACACATTAGTAGATCCATGGTTTTTCTCTAGCTGATCCATCTCCATTTCTTGAGTAACACTCCATCAATACAATCAACACAACTCGACCAATTCCAATAGCCAATTAATAGAACTATCAAGCAATGATCAAACAAACATTCACACATTAAAAATGATCATCGTACAATCATGTAGAATTCACCAAATCATGATATAACAATATACGAATCAATATATGGATCTAACCTTGCATAAACATATGATTTCGACATTAACATATGAATTAACCATTATAATCTTGCTAAATTAGATCCTATGGTGATTTGAATGAAAATAAACTTACCTTGATTAGGTCTAAATGAAAACAACTTGAAATGATGAAAATAAGATCAAACAAACCCATATACATGATTGAATCCTTATGAGAGATGCTTATCACTTACCAAATCCAAAAAATAGGTCGAAGTCAATGAATCACTAATCCATATAGCGAAGAACGATCATTAAATCAACTAATTTGATGAGATCTTCTCCTCCCCGATGTTGATCTTCAATCTTCTAACATAGATCTAAGAGCTTAATGGTGTGGAGGTGTATTTGATTGAGCACGGAGAATCTTGAGCTCACCAAATGAGAGAAATGAAGAAACTAAACCATTCTCGTTACCTCTAACCTTCTATTTATAGCCAATATCCCCTAGGCTTAATAGGCCTCACTAATCAGCCCACTAACGACTAATTAGTCTATCTAAAATTTTGTAGCACTAAAACAGCGATTCTTCCCAAACCCTCAGCGAATCTTTAATGTGACCACTCTGCGGAAATGGAAGCATTATTTCCTTTCCAATGAAATCGATCCCAGCACCTGATTCGATTCTAATCAAAAGTTATGCCCTGTACAAAACTAATAGGGGGAAAATGGTCACAAATAAAATTGATAAAAATTATAAGCATATCTCACATGCCCATGAATAACATATCAAAATATGAGAATGATCCGATCCTTAGAGAATTAAATAAAAATATTTTATGATCCTTTGATACGTAAAATGTTGGTCGTTACAAGTTCTTTTCATAAGTACATAGTGTAGAATTATTTATGGATAGATTTTAACAAGTAACACACTCTAGTATCATGGTAAAATAACATAACTAAATCACTTTCCTTTGATCTTCATCTTCTTCTTTCTCATGAATCAAAAACTTATGAATCAACATTCTCCCCCTTTTTTGATTAATGACAACCTCTTGCAATCTCCTATTGAAACTTTTATTTCTTCCCCAGAATATATGTTGTATTTGAATTTTTTTCTCCCCTTGAGTATATGGCTATATTTTTTCCTGTAATATCTTGTTAGTGTACTTACCTCTCCCCCTTTTTCATCGATAAAAGAAAGATCAAATAACATGAAAAATAACACACACAAGAGTTCATACAAGCCAAATCATCAAATAGTGTTCAAAGAGCATATAAGACTATTTATTACAAGTCTCATAATTGTTATAGAGATATCGAAATAACCTTCTCTTTATACATGCAAAAATACGATATATATATATATATATATGTGTGTGTGTGTGTGTGTGTGTGTGTGTTTGTGTGTGTGTTTGTGTGTGTGTGTGCTTTGGTATCCATTTTCTTAGTTAGGGTCCAGGGGTTAGATGGAAGGTAACCATACTAACTACCGAATCGAAATAATTATTGATATATTTTTCTCTATTTTTCCAATTTACAGGAACCCAAATACTTTAATAATTTCTATTGGTATTTCTTTGCGTACTACTATGGAAATCTCTAGTCATAGAAGTATTCAAAATTTTATAAAAAATTGAATCTTGGATTTACTTGTGCTTTAGTACTAGTAGTGATATTTTTATTGTACTTAAAAGCATATATAGTATTATTTATATGATTAGATTTATTATATCCTAAACCACTTTTACCGTGTAAAGGTCTAGAACTAGACAAAATCATATTTAAATCATTTTTACCTTTATTAAATTTCACGAACTTGCTTTTAAATTTTTCAAATTTGATTCCAAAGCCGCGATTGACATTTTCAAAAGAAATTTTATTATTCTTTACATCATCAACTTCCTTATTTAATTCAGAATTCTTCCGTTTTAAAGTACTATTCTTATTTTCGAGACGAAAATTTGAGATTCTGAATTATCTAAAGATTATTGTAATTTTATAAAATTTTCCTTTTATTTAGAAATTACTTTTTACGAATTATTGTTACTAACTTTTAAAATCTCATATTCTTTAGATAATTCTAAATTCTTTTCAGTTAAAGCTTCATTCACTTTTTCAAGAAACAAAATTAAAGAACTAAAATTATGTAAAGAATCTTCTCAAGATGTATTTTTATTTTATAAAACATTAATTTCCTTTAAAAGATCATTGTTTTTATCTTTTAGCCGCTCATTTTCTTTTTGAAGGAAATCATTTTGAAAAATAAACTCTTCTAACGTATTTTCAAAACATTAAGTTTATTTTGCTAAAAATCTGTTTTCCTCCTTTAATTTGGAATTTTCTTGCTCATAATCTTTAGACTTAGATAAAATCACAGCATTAAGTTTTTTCAAAGTTTTAATTTTTTTAACAATTTTTCATGGTCTAACAAAAGATCTTCATATAATGAATCGACACATACCGATTGTGATTTGACTTTAGCCATGAGACACTTGCTTCCTTGCACTTTTGATTTTGCTGTGTTGCTCTTCCACTTTCTAATGCCTTGACTATGTTTCTTTATTGCCATTTATTCTAGGATTTTGTTACGATCTCTAGAATCCTAAGCTCTGATACTAAATGAAAGGAGTGCTAGAGTAGGATCGAGTAATATGGGTTCAAGTGTATATGAGGAAGCTTAGATAATTTGATATATTAAACTTATGCAATAGTTATGCAAGTAAAAATTTAATAAACTAAATATAATGATCTCATAGATAAGCAGTATGTAAATGTAGTAAAGTAAAATAAATGACACTAGTATATACTGGTTCGGAGCATCATCCTACGTCTAGTCCCAGAGTTCTGGCTTTTCACTAGCAACATCCCCACTTCACCCGGAGTAACAGGTTAACAACACACCCGTGCAATCACAATGGGATTTCATGCCTGAGCAAACTGAACAGGACTTCAACACCACGCATAAGCAACCAAACAGGACTTCAACATTACAACAAGAGTTTTGACTTCTGAATGTGTTCTAAGTAACACTGATTAGCCAACAATTCGAGTACACCCTTCCTATAATCTTATCCTCAAATATTGAATGTGCTTGTGAAGATTTGAAGGAAGTAGATTGCTTATTGAATCACGAGATATGAAATAAATCCAATGGTTCAAAAGCAATTTGAATAATTATAATGCTTTTAGAATGCAAGAGTGTACAGAAATTAGAAGAAGAATCGGTGATGTACATAAATTAGAAGAAGAATCGGTGATTTCAGTGATTTGTAAAGTGATGTTTGTTGTGTATAAATAGTAATCGAAGAGTAATGATTATTCATGAAAATTTTCAGTGAAAAGAAACGGCTATTTCTCTTGAAATTGGATTGGAAACTCTTAGTGAAATGAAGTGTCTTTTCGCTAAAATATGACCGTTGGGACTATTAGTCAACTAGTAAAAAAAATGAATAATCATTTAGTTAATTCTCTTGGTGAAAGGGAGTGTCTTTTCGCTAAAATATGACCATTCGGAAATATGACCGTTGGAAATATGACCGTTGGAAATATGACCATTGGAAATATGACCGTTGGGAAATATGACCGTTGGAAATAAAACCCTTGGGAAATATGATCATTGGAAATATGACCATTGGAAAATATGACTGTTGGGAAATATGACCGTTGGAAAATATGGCCGTTGGAAAACATGGTCAACTAGTAAATTTTGACTAGTCGAATACTAGTTGACTAGTAAAATTTTGACTAGTCGACAAGTTCTTTTCATAAGTGCATAGTGTATAATTATTTGAGGAAAGATTTTAACAAGTAACACACTCTAATATTATGGTTAAATATTCTAACTAAATCACTTTCCTTTGATCTTCATCTTCTTCTTTGTCATGAATCAAAAACTTGTGAATCAACAGGTATTTAGTTAGCTTCTCTGTTATAACATCAGTCAAGTAAAAAAAAAAATTTAGAAACCACAGTCTTAGGTAGTGCATATCATATAAACCATATCACTGATACATGCATCTGTTATCATTGTATAACACATGTAAAGTAGGTTGAATGTTCATTTTTGTGTTAGCGGAGATGAAATAGAAGCATGTGCATCATCCAACATGCGTATTTGAAGCTGATGCATTACATAATATATCACTCAATCAATAAGTCAGTTATGCAGAAGCGATGTAAAATAAACGACCACATGAAAGAAATCTGCTTATATACCACTAATAATATGTTGCCAATGTCAATGATAGTCCGCTGCAGTGCGCAACAAATATGATGCTCGGTCTTCTGGAGGAACAATGGTAATGATTATGATACCTTGTTGGCATAGATTCAGAAGGTGCCAAGAGAAATCTACATCTCCAAACATCAAGATTATGGTAGATCGAGTCAAACAGTTCTAAAATGAGAAACGATGCACGGCGTTTGTGATCTGTAGATCAACTGCGAGTATCGACAAGGTCGAACCCTGTTCTTTTGCACCGATTCAGCTGACAACGTTTGAAAGCGGAAAAGTTTAAGCGTGCATATATATTATTTGAGGCCTATCGAGCTTCAGCTCCAACTTAATGGTCTTCACTATACCATCATGTACTCTCTCTGGATGTACCTTCCTCGGAATCGGGAAATTCTCTACATCCAAAAAATCCAGAATCCCCCAAACACTTCGACTTGAGTCTGGACTCCCTGCAAAATGTAATGTTGAATTGGTTAAATAATGTAAATCTACAAATGCAACTTTATGTTATAGAATTATAATGTAAATCTATAAATGAAACATGAATATTATAGACGGGAACCTTGATATTTGTTATTTTATAATGAAAACGAAAGTTCAGCTTGACGTTTCTATAAAAAAATGTTTTTCACGTTTAAATGATTAAACCGACCGTTAGGGAGGTTTGCTTACTGTCACTTGGCCAAAATTAATTTTTCCGAAGCCCAAAAAACATGGAACATGTCTATAGCATGTCTCTTTAAACTAATTTAATTTACTTAATTCTCCCCACTTTTATCTCCTTAGATCTCTCCAATTTTATATATTCTCTAGCAGATTATTTTTGTTGTTGTTCAACTATGATTAATTAAAAAAAACTAGTTTTTTTTAATCTTTTTTTAAACCATACAATCTAACAGTTGGTTTCCACTATTAGGGAGATTTTTTTTCATTAATCATATTATTTTTTGATATTTAACTTGCATATTGTTTTGACAAAAATCAACTTTTCCAAAGCCAAAAAAAAACCTAGAACATGTCTCCTTAAATCTCTTCAATTTAATTTAGTTAACACAAAGTGGTCTAATTCACATAATTTTCTCAACATTTGTCTCTTTAGATCTCTCAAAATTTTAAATATTATCTATCACATTATTTTTTGATATTTAACAAAGAATAATGAAAAACTAGTTTTTTTTTATTATTCAACTTAATGGTCGGTTCCCCACCGTTATGTAGTTGTACTAGTAGCCGATGGGAACTAGAATTGGAAAATAACAATGTTCTATATGCAACAGTATCTAAAACGCTGAATCCAAAAATAGTGGATGGGTTTTCACTCAAGTAAACGGAAGGGGTTTTCCCAGCTATTAGGAGAAAAAAATAAAAAATTGGGACAAATTACCTCAATCCAATACTTGTGCCGAAAACAAAGCAGGTACAATGTACTACAAACCAAAAACACATACAACTAGCAAAGAAATATTTGGTTGAAGTTCAAACAATAAAATTAACAACCCTTTAATAAGCAGACAAAGTCTCACATCAGCTCATTGCTAAAATAAGAGCATTTTTCGTTTGTGGCCATATTTTTTTTCACTTTTAGCCTCCTTTTGCAAAATATTGTAAATATAGCCCACTTTTAGCCACGTAAGCTTTAACTGAGCTGAGCCATGAATACTGGCGCAATCACATATTGTGCTAGTATGTAAAAAAAATCTTTTGGGGCGCATTCCAAGATTGCGCCCCGAAAGAATTTTTTTACATGCCGACCCTTTTCTCTTCCTCCTCATTCTCAAACTCTTGTATTTCCAACCCAAAACCCCTAAACTCAATTAAAGCAAAACCCCAATTTCTTCAATTGGTTTCAAGATCTAAATTAAAATGGAAAGCTCTTCAACACAGGAACAAGCTTTAGGTAATAATAGGTGGGTTGGCCCGAAGAGCATGTTGGTGGTTCCCAGATGCAATGTCAAGTTTTATCGTAACGAGTTCGATGTACTCGATTACGATGTTGTTTCATGGACCCCCTACACCAGGTCATTTCCTCATCTACTGCCGTTGTGCGTTGAATCTATCCAGCTTTGAACAGCACGTGTGCTGCTAATTTGTTTTGGGGACGTCGTGTATCATTTACCGGATAGAGTGATGAGGCAGTTTGGCTTGCTACAACATATTCCCGACAACCCACCGCACTACATGATTGATGCCGGTGACACCGAGGCCTATCAAGTGGCAATCAATACATGGGACCATCGCTATGATCATGTGCAAGAGCAAAGGGAGGCAACGGTATCCTATATGGAATACTACACATGGTATTGGAACCTGAGCAGTTAAAGCGCTTAGCGGTTCTATAGCGGTAGAGATGCAAAAAGGTGTAGCAGGGATAAAGCGGGGAAATAACGGAGCGTAAAAAGGTTCATTATATGTGAAACATAATATTTAAAATTAATTAATTATCGTTCTTACATTATATGTGTAGAAGAAACTAACATTAATTAATCTTATATAACAAAATCAAAGAATATCGTGGTTACACATGCTAAATTTAATGATTATAATAGATTTATATAATATATTGAACACTTATGTCTTTAAATTATCCATTTACATTCACTTTATTGAATTCTTTTTCAAAAAGAACTAGTCAGATCAAGCTCGATGTATTAATATTGCTAAAGCGGGTGCTAAAAAAACCTTGATATAGCGGATACAATGGGAAATAGCGGGGCTAAAAGCGGATCTACTGTTCATTAGCGCTAAATTGAAATAGCGTAGCGGCTGAAGAGCGCTATGAGCTATAACGGGGATTTCGCAGGGCTTTAACTGCATAGAATTTGAAACATTATGCGCCGTTATATTGTTATTCCCGTAAACCCGCCTCTAGATGTTCCTCAAGGCACGAAATCATACATACCTAGAGAACCGCTTGAGCGAAGTCTGGTATCTACATTTTGTTTAACATCAAACCGAATATAAAATTGTTACTTTCAATAATTTGTGTATTACAGACCGATGAATTTATCATGCAGCCGATTTGGTTGAGGATTTATTAGCGGAGGTGTCGGAACAGTCGAAGGGGAAGTGCATGAGCATAAACGCATTCTCCATGCGATTTTGAGGAAGAACAAGCTTGTACGACCTCCACTGCCTACTCCTCCTGCCCCTACTCGTAAGTCAACCCATAGAGACAAAGGAAAGAAGGCTTTAGCTTCATCTTCTCAGCCGTCCCAAACAGAGATCGTGCCCGGTCCTTCGCAGGCAACCCGGTCGCAGGCTTTATGTGCTGTAATGAATGATCGAGGAGAAGAGGCCAAAGTGTTGTCAATTCTCTCTCTGTTTTGCCTATAGGCAGATTCCTGGAATCCACCTGTAAGCAAACAGAGAGGGAATTTCCTTTCTGTTTTCTGGGCGCATTCCAGGGTTTTCTCGGGGCGCATTCCAGGGATGTGCGCCAGGCAGGGTACAAACAACACTTTGTCAATTCCCTTTCTGTTTGCTTACAGAAGGATTCCAGGAATCCTCCTGTAGGCAAAACAGAGAGGGAATTGCTTCTCTTTTTCTCGGGGCGCATTCCAAGAATGCAGCCCGGGCTGTGCATAGACAAAAGAGAGGCATTTCCCTCTCTGTTTGCTTAAAGGAGGATTCCAAGAATCCTCCTGTAGGAAAAACAAAGAGGGAATTGCCTCTATTTTTTTCTCGGGGCGCATTCCAGGAATGCGCCCCAGGCAGTGCATAGACAAAAGAGAGGCATTTCCCTCTCTGTTTTCTTATAGGCGGATCCCAGGAATCCGCCTGTAGGTAAAACAAAGAGGGAATTACCTCTCTATTTTCGACCATACCGGAATACACCTTGCTCTCTTCTGGACCAGACATTACAATCCAAAATTCATTCATTGCACACATTCAATACAATCCAAATAATATATTTAAACCAACCATTCATTAAATTTTAGAACGAGTAGAACAATATAACATTATAGAACACGTGAAACAACTAGAACATGAGAAACAATATTACAAACAACTAGAAAAGATGATAATAGATAATGCCAACTAAAACATGAAAGCAAACGTATGAAATAGTTACTTAAGCCAACTACATGTTATGTTCAACTTAAGGGAGTCTCGTTATGTTCAATCGCAACTGTTCAATATCATTTTGGAGATGTCTAATCTCTTGTTCAAGTTCGTTTGCATATGCTACTCCCCTTGGGCACACAGATTCGTCTATCCGTTCTGTGTAATTACATCCATTTGGATAGGCTGGACATTTCTACATACGCCGACCTATATTGTTGTTATCCGCTCGCACAACAACTTCGACCGCATACCCACAGTAGCAACATACTAGATAAGAAGTAACATGTGGTACTCGATATACCTCTACTTTGTGCGGTGGTTGAGCGACCGACCGTTCATATGAGAGTTGAACATGGGGAACTAGATCTTCTTGTGGAGGTTATGCATTCGTCCGTTCACTATATGGTTCTTCCTAAGGTCCCAATAGGTTTAGCTCTGGGAATTCGTCCGCAAGCTCCTGAAGTCTCATCTGTTCATACGCCTGTTCATCACAGTCCGTAGATG
This sequence comes from Allium sativum, assembly GCA_030737875.1. Classification (NCBI taxonomy): domain Eukaryota; kingdom Viridiplantae; phylum Streptophyta; class Magnoliopsida; order Asparagales; family Amaryllidaceae; genus Allium; species Allium sativum. The sequence continues at coordinate 705,084,557 of CM060916.1, read as the reverse complement.
ATGGCCAAGAAGGCATTTTGTATGGGTTATAAAAGAATGAGGTAATACAAGAATTGAAACCAACCTTATATATATAATTTGTGAATTCTTTAGAAGGAGTGAATTAGGAGAAGAACCCTTGGTCTTGGTCAAAAAAAAAGAATAATGTAGTTGTTGCCTAGGAGATAGTTGTGCATTGACCGTTGAATGTAAAAGTAAGAGCAAAAAAGTAGAAGTTAAGAGAGCTAGTTGCTCTTTCTGCTCGGGGCGCAATCCAGGAATGCGCCCCGAAAGATTTATTTTATTTTATTTACATACTGGCGCAATCTATGATTGCGTCAGTATTCATGGCTCAACTCAGTCAAAGCTTACGTGGCTAAAAGTGGGATATATTTGCAATATTTTTCAAAAGGAGAATAAAAAAAATAGTGTCACAAACGAAAAAATAGGGCCACAAACGAAAAAAAAGGACCAACCTCTTCAAATGGTTCATGAACTTGTACTTAGTAGCAGTGGCGTAGCTAGGACATTAAGTTCAGGTAGGCACATGCCTATGTAGTGAGTTGCCGCAAAATCTGGTGATTAGCATGACGTACATCTCTTGAGAATAGGTGGAAGTTTTTGGAATTTGTTTGGTAGCCTTTGACAATGTTAAGCGAGAGCCGAGTTTGGTGACTTCAAATAAGTGAGGTCTTCGTGACATCGGGCTTCCATTGGTGGATATCGGGGGGTCCGTATGGATCCCCAGTTCTCCACCAATGGGAGCTCTGGGGTCACCGTAACCTCACTTTTGTGAGGTCAACAAACTCACAGTGGTTAAGCGATGGGGTATTATTTTGTAACAAAACAACGATCGGATATGATGTTGGACCCTGTAAATTTCTGATCTCTTGATAATATAGTCTTTTTTTTAAATGCTGGGTAGGCACGCGCCTATCCCGTTTGCAATGGGAGCTCCGCCCTGCTTAGTAGGTAGCAATCTCTCTGTCAGATAGTATATACAAGAACAGGTTTAGTCAAATGATCTATAACCCCAAGCCTTCAGTTAATTATAAAGGGTAAAAATGGATACTAACAATAATGGTCGTGTAAATAGGAATCGGTAGCTATCCTCTAACCAGCCAAGTTTATCACAAGATTTTATCTAGATTAATCATTGTTTACGTATAACATAAACAATACTTTGAACAAACCATTAAATGGCTATAACATGCACTAAACATAACCAATAGTTTAAACGAATCACTAAATCGTTTAGGAACAAACAGTAAATTTACAATCTATTCAACGAAAATGAATAGCAGTTACTGTGTGAAAAATAAATACAAATTAGCAAGTATCATGAACTTTTTTTCATCACTTATCGATCCTCTGTTTAGAGTAGTCATGGCATGAGCTATTAACGCTGAAAGGCATGCAGGTAACAGACCACATCTCGTGACAACTACATATGGTAAATGACATAGGAATGAAAAGTAATATTTGTTTCCATTCTCTTCTTATCTGTGGCAATTTATCAAACGGTTTGGCTGCATTCAAAGTTCACTGTATTTGTTCCCAAACTTTAATTCAAATTGATTGCCTTGCCTGTTGTTCGTACCTTAATTCATTATTCTGCGGACAACGCGACGCAGTTGGTTGCGAATATCATACAGGCATGAGTTGGAGCACCATAATCGGATGATAATCAGTTTGACTTTGATTAGGAGGGAACTTGGAGAGAAGCGCAAAATTATAGCTCCTTCCAAATTATAAAACTAAATTTGCAAGTGTGGTACGTAAAACTAAATTTGCAAGTGTTCATCACTCTTCCCATATTGTACAATGATAAATTTTTATTTCTAAAAGGGTGAAAAAAGGGAGGAATGCCATATAGCAAGTACATGATTTCCACTTGCACAGTTAGATTTATTTATTTACTAGTAACCTTTCAAGGCTTTACCTTTTGTATAGATAGGTCTAAAATGCATCATCTAATCAAATCAATCAAGAATACATGCTTGCAAATCGATCACAGTTGAAGAATTGATTTTATGTTTGGAATAATAAATAGGAGATTGGTGGGAACTATGCAACTGACTCTCAATTGTATAATATTGTAACGCGGCGTGTAAGTCGAATGTTGCACACGTTAATATTATTAAAATAGTACTTATTACTTTAGTGTTAAAATTAGAATATTGTTATGTAATATAAGATAAATTTTAATGTGAAATACATAAACTATTAATTAAAATTATATTGTTATTGTTGATGTGTAATTTATGCTCTATAGCTTATAAAAACAATATGTATGTATTGTATTTGAGAATTTACTTAATCATTTTTGTTTCTATAGATAGACATTTTGAAATTGATGTATGATAGTAATAAATTTGATGAATTGTCATATATTATTTAACATAATTTGTTTAAATAATTTAAATGTAAAATTACGAAGTTAGTTTAATTGTATACCATAACAGTAAGAATTGAAAAGAAATACGCTAAAAATATGCATACATTTGTTGTGGAGTTACTAATGTTCAAAAAGAATTTTATAATATAATACATGATAAATTCTTGATATAAATGAATCATAACTAATTAACAAATTAGCTTTACCACTATGTTGATATACATAACTCATGTCATGTGATTTATACATGTTTATTTTTGCATGGACAATTGCATTTTTTTATATGAATATACATAGTAAAATTAGTGTATATTTTAAAGAGCTATTAGAAAAATGGACTAAATACTCTCTAAAATTATTTAAATAATTAGAATTTAATATTTCATGAGTAGTTTAAACATATGGATTGGAATATTTAATATCATGAAAGAACTGAGAAACTTCAGCAATTAATTATAAAAATATCGAAATGTCGGTATTTAAAGCGTAAATTAGTTTCTTCAGTTTATGATAAACTTTTTTTAAAATTTGTTTAGGAGGGAAACTGACCGGAAGTCCTAAAAACTCTCCCTAGTGCACATAGCTCGGTCTGCGAGCACCACATAAGTGGTTGATCTTAGCGTATGCACATGGTAAGATCTTAGCATATCATTCCGGGTTTCAAACCCACACCACTATTACTATGGCGCAAACTCCTAATATATTATATATTTATCTCAATATGATAAACTTATTAAGATACGTATATAATATATTAAATTTTTTATTATATTATATATATATATACATATATATTATTTAAACCGCGTGACTTATTTAACTTTATATTTGATAAAAAAGACTAATTTTTCCATTTTTGTTGATATGATCATGGTGCGCATTTTAAAATATCACGTACGATGTTAATTAGATGAATTAAGAATGATTTATTGATTGAATTCATTTGTTAAATTCAATATCACATAAATGATTAAAATATACTAACTTAAATGTACAATGTTAAGTGATATTGTGAAGTGTTTTGTAAATAACTAAATAAAATTTAAAATGCAGGCGTTTAACATTAATATTACAATACAACACACGATAAATATATTAACATAAATGAGTTCAACTTTGAACATGTGATAGTTATTTATGTGTATAATTGATGTTATGTGATAGACGTGTTTATATATTTTATTTTTCATTTTTATTAGTATGAAAAATATGGTTAATCCTTATGTGGTTTATTAGGCGAATCGATGAACAATAGATTGCTAAAATTATTTAGATAGCTTTAGTATTATGTAATTCATTGTAAAATATGGTATTAAACGTAAAATATTGGAAATGAATTGAGAGAGACTTAAATGATTATAGAAATTTTAAGTGTAGGTATTTGGAACCAAAAACCTTAATTTTAGTCAATTTTAGTATTTAAAAGAAATATTAGTTTATTAAATTTATTTAAATTATTTAAAATTTGGGTATTGTAATTAATTTAAATATGTGGACTTAAATATAAAATGTTAGCAGTTAACTGTTAATAAATAATTGTGTAAACTTTGAAATGTCCATATCAAAATGTAAAATGGTAGAAGTAAAAATAATGCGAGAGAAATAGTAAATTAGGTTAAAAGGTAAATTAAATTAAAAATAAAATATTCAGATAGAATTAAGGAGAAAAGAGAAAACACATAAAATTAAGGAGAGATGTTAAGGTTCTGCTTTACTACTATTTAATAGATAATAGGTTTAAACCCAGATTTTCATGTTTTTCAAATACACAGGTACAAAATAGTAAAGGCATGTGATCATCATTCGATGGGCATGTGAATATAATCTTTATCGTATTAGTTATTTTATTCATTTTTATTTTATGTGGTTTTAAGTCATTCACGAGATTTAAATGTTTAAAATAGTTTATTCTTTTTTATACTTGCTGTTTAATTACAAAACCTTGAATATTGTGGGTCCAAGATTGGTTTAAAAATGCTCATAGTTTCAAAGAAAAACTTAACTTATCGAGTGTTAATAACATTATTTAATACTAATTAATCTCAGCATATGTCAATTTTGAATGCATATACGGTGGATTCTATAGGGCGGTGCAATGTGCAAAAACCGTAGTAGCCGGGCAAGTAGACAAACACAAAATTTTCAATTCTAGAATTTCCTCTTTTTTCCTTAGCGCCATCTTGATATTTTATTTTCAACCAACTTATCACTCATATATATTAACTGATTCTCTCATATTATTTTACCTCTTTTCTCATTTTACATTTCAGAATGAACATTTCGATTTTTTTTATAATTATTTACATTTAAAAAGAAGGTATGCTATATTGCCATAGAAATGAGAGTTCCCACTTACGGTAACAACACATTGAAGAAGAAAAAACAAAAAATAGAAAAGATGAGATAGGTCTCAAAAGAAGATAATCATATATTTCTCATTTAATATTTCAGTTCATGTATTTACATATAATTTATTACTACCTCCTAATATTTTATATTTCATTCCACGTATTTAAATACATAATCTAAATTTTAAGTTAATTAAGTGAATTTAATTAACTGACCTATTTTTAAATACTAAACAATGACAAATTTTAGTTTTTTGCACTTACACTTTCAATTTTCCATATTTGGTTACTAAGCTTCGCTCAATTCTTTTCTAGTTTATTACATTTAAGGCCATATAATAAAATAAATGAGATGACCCCTTAAAAAAATTCAAATTTTGTTTATTGAATATTTATGCAAGAAAGGGTCTTCTATTCAAGGGGCTATCCCCTTAAATCATTCAATTCCAGGATCCCTCTTGTCCAATATAAAGATATCACTACACAACCAAGACAAAGATAAAACAATTGATCTTTTATCAAAATGCCATACATTTTTTTTTTTTGAATTCGTTCTGGAGGGAAACCGACATGAGTCGTAAACACCCTCCCTATTGCACCTAATCTGGTCCGCGAGCACCACATAAGTGGATGATCTTAGCGTATACAAATGGTAAGCTCTTAGCATGTCATTCCAGGTTTGAACCCACGCCACTATTACCATGGCGCAAGTCCTTAACCGCTTGGTTGCTATTGCGGACCAAAATGCCATACATATTTATATGCATATATTTAAATAGGAATTTAGCTTGCCTCTAAACCATGAAATTTTACATTTTTTAATCATGCCTTAAAATTGTTACAAAAGTATATGAAATTTTAAAGCAGTTAACACAACAAATCATCTAAGTTTTAACATAGAGTCTAAGCAAAACAATACAACATAACGTACATGATCTTACAATACACCAGAAAATGTCTTTCGTAGCGTTGTAAAAATGCTGCTAAAACTTGTCGTAGCATTTCGATAAAAGCTACGATACGACGTGTAACTAAAATTCCGAAAGTTTTAGTTGCGTTATAGAAAACGCAACCAAAAATAAACATATTGTAGCATTTTAGAAACCCTACCAAAAAAAAATTTGGTAGCGTCTTAAAAATGCAACAAAAGTGGTACTTGCATCTTCTTTTATTTATTTTCTGTAATGTTTTTCTATGCTACTATAATATTTTTAGTAGCGTTTCAAAAACCCTACCAAAACCAATTAATATTTTTATTACTATTTATTGTTAATGGCTTGTACCATTTCCAACAATCACTTATATATAATAGCAATATTAAAATAAACAATCAATCACATAATTATCATTCTCAAGCGAGCATCGATAATCTACATATTCAAATAATTAAAAAACACATTAATCACATAATCGAATAAAATATCCATAATCATTTCAATAGTAGTATTCCACAACCATTTATAAACAAGTCTACATAACTAGTGCAAATAAAATATCACAATACATAACAGTTAAAGTCCTATTCATGGCTATTACTGTAAGTTCTTTGATGTAGTTGTTTTTCACCTCAGAAATACTAGTTACCTGTACACGAGTATAATGATCAACAGTTAGAATTATGTACAAGTATAACATGTGGAAACATACAAGAATAATATGACAAAATGTGTAGTTGTGAAACTAGAAAATTTGAGTTTGATCCTATATTCTGTTAAATCAGAAAACATATTAGTATTGGATGCTAAGAAAGTATAATTTCAACTTTGCTTGTTTCATTGCACTTGTAGAAATCAGTTGGAAAAAACGCCTCTTCTTCTACTCAAAGTCGTGTTTCCATATCCTATTTGCATTAAGTCCTACCAAGTATTGTTATGAAAGGATGTAAACTCCAACGCTGCAGCAGCTAGACCGAACATTTTGCTTAATAAGTTTATCATTTCCACAAATTCTGATCTACTTTTTTTTTGAATGTTTACCTTGAAGTTGTTCATTCTAACTGAAAATATTCGACTGCGGCTATTTTCTTTTCTTAATCATTTGTTGAGAATGTAACAAGAGGAAAGCTTAGCACTAATTAGAAATTTAGTAAAACAATTACATACGTCCATTTATAACCTTACCCAGGCAGGCATAACCCAAGGATAAAACAATGTACAATTATCATTTGATTGCACTAAAATTTAAATTATACCTGTTTAACTGTAAATGGAGGTCTTATAAGAACACATGTTTCTGAACAAATTCTCATCATTTTCTCCGCCTTAAGCTTCTCCGCACACTAGGGCTTCCGCTGCTATCCCAGCAAAAAGTACCATGCAATATCTGAATGGATATACATTTAAGAAAATAAAAAACTTCAGCTTGATTGTATATGTTTAAAGTTTATATAAAAGCATACTCTTACCTCTCAAATACAGTTGTGCAAATATAGCCTTCTGCAAGCTCAGTCTCCAACTTCTCATCCCAAAATTGGGTTCCTGCCTATAAGAATATTAAGAGTCCGTTTGATTTTGAACAGGAAGGGTTATTTGAAAGGGTTATTTGGAAGGGGTATTTGAAGGGGAATTGTTGCGAACGGGGAATGCGTTATTTTTTACGAAAGGGGAAAATTGGAAGGGGCAAAATTATTATTTTATTGTTTTTGTATTTATTATTTTATTGTTTATTGTTTGTGTTTGTGTGTGTTTATTGTTTGTGTTTGTGTTTGTGTGTGTTTATTGTGAACACTGTAATATGTTTTTCTTCAATAAACAAGTTTCTGACCTAAACTATACTACTCCCTCCAGTTGACGTTCTAAGGTTTGTGTCATTTTACTGCCAACGAACGGTTTACACCTATGGCTATTTCAGAAAAAATAATGTTCTTTAGTCTTCCCAAGCATGCGGCTGTAATTCCCAAGCATTCCAGAAGTTAATACATGTTGTAATTCCCAAGTTGACGTTCCAAGTTACATGTTGAAAGAGCAGTTAATACATGATATAATTCCCAAGCATTTCAAAAAAATTAATGTTCAAAAGAAAAGGCAGTTACATGTTGAAAGAGCATATAATACATGTTGTAATTCTTGTATCGGACGCGGCGTCGGACGCGGCGGTTGCATCCGACGCGAAAGCAACACTTCGAACCGTTCGGATGGAAGGGGCAAATCGTGTGGACCCCACATTAACGCGTCCGACGCATCCGATGTGTCTGACGCGGACGCGAACATTAATTGGGCAGTTCGAAAATCAAACGGTACCTAAGTGAATCGCATGCCCTTCCTCACCTGGCTGTTGTAAATCAGTTTCAAATCAGGATTCCAATATTTTACAAATATGAGAACTATATTATATGAAACGTACGACCTAAGTACATGTGCAGGCCCATTCTTCTAATATTATACGTATTAAATATACAACATAAGTACCTATGCAGGCCCATTCTTCTAATATTACACAAACGTGAGAACTAAATTTAATAAGAAATGTACAGCATAAGTATATGTGAAGGCTTTCAAGTGAAAGAAATGCAATAAGGTCTTAAGTTTTATAAATGACAGTAGGTAAGGGGACGTTTCAGGCAAGGCGGCTTGGTCTTGTATCTAAAAAATCCAAGACCTATAGAAAAGTTGCTCTCAGCAGCAAGTATATATTCAGCATAGATATTAAAAACGCATGTATATAAATAAACTGGTTCAACACATGAAAAAAAATGGCTCGATAACCACAAAAATAAGATACAAAAACAAGAAAAAATAATGTAAACGCTTTAAAGAATGAAAAAAAACTAAGAAGAAGAAGGTGCAGATTTATGTACTACATAAAATGATATCATTTTTTCTTTTGATATCTATGTAGAACTTGGATTAATAGTCAAGACTATCATGTTGCATAAGAATATTGTATATAAGCAAATAGCACTAATATATCTGCACTAGTAATTGCGCTTACATCAAAGTATATTGTTAATTGTTCAAATTATGCTGACTGGCTAAAATTTAGTAACAAAATCATGTGTGAGAAATAATATGGAATATTAATTAGTTGACATGATTTATAAATAAGTGATCATGCCAATTGTTTTTATATGTATATCTGTAGTTGATCCCTTCGTTTCTGCTAAATTCTCTTTGTTTGAATTTTCCCTTGACTCGTATTCTCGGTTTACACACAGTTTATGCACTCTATTCACTATCGTGCGGATGAAGTGGGTTCTCATTTAACAATGAATAGTCGATCAATTAATCAGTAATCATGAGTTTGCGCTTGTGTGTTATCATCAGCAATATCATCTCCACTTTTTCCGTAAACCCAAGATTTTCAAATAATGGTATGCCAAATTAGTTGCAGTTCATTGATTTAAAGAATCAAAAAATTTTAAACAACATATATGTCAATGCTTTATTAAAGAAAAATAATCTTGTACATGTGAAAATGAAACTAACCGCTTTGTAATTTTCACCGTTGCCATGACCAGCTGCAATCCATGCACAAGATGCACTGGAAATACATAAGCAATAAAATTGGGAAGTCTATCGTTGATCACATCCCCGAACTCAGTCAGCGATCAGAAAATTGTCTCTAACTGAAACAGACCACAACAAAACTAGAATAGGACAACCGGCATAACCACCATAATCCACCGTCACCTTCATAAGAATGTTACCTAATGGGAAAAAATATTAACTCAATACAACAATCTCAAGGTTCAGACACTCATTTCAAACATTGCATAGATCACAACTGACTAGTCTAATATATATAACACATTATTTCATTTTAGAGCGGCTTCTAAGAACTTGATCCAAGAAGTTGTTAGCTTTTTCGATTGTTTTGTTAGTGCTCAATGCATCAAGTTCTGAATTTCTGATAGCTAACTTGCTCTTTTTAATGCTGTTAAAATTTTCTCTACTCTAATTAAAGTGCCTTTACTGCCTTCCATCATGTCCTTTAGTGTCTACTCAGATCACATAAGCTCAAATTTTTTTGCTTGTATGCATTAATAAAATTAAAACGTGTCAAGCTGAAATTAAAATGCTTACATGAATCCCTAAAGCTAATTTAACATTTACAAGAACAGTTGTTCATAGACGTGCATTAGGTAGATGATTACTCGTCACTTTATCTTTAGAAGCGAACTCCAAACATATATTCTATTGAGATAGCCTGATAAAGTGAAGGATGTAATTCCAATCAAAACGTCATTAACTGTCTGTGTCACAGACTCACAAATTATATTAACGCATTAACAATAAAAGAGAATTTGGCAAATTAACAAAATAGTAGAACTGATAGTGTTGTGGAGAAATTTTGATTCAAGACCGCTTAAATCAAAAATTCCCAACGCCGCGGAAAACGAGATTGTGGTAGTAGTGCAAAAACAACCAATCGAACAATCTCAATCTTATCCAAGCCAATCACAATCACCAAACAATGGAAATAATAGAGCAATAACGAGAAACTAAATCACACAAGGATTTATAGTGGTTCCACCGACATCTTGTCAGTGTATGTCCACTTTGAGAGAGAAACCTTTATTAATATCAATAGAAGAGTACAAGAGATTGATTACAACGATCAAATTTACTAGAAAAATTTGATTTTGTGGAGAAAGGAATTGAAAAAGATTAGGATTGCCTAAACCCTAATTAGACTAAACTTAGATCTAATCTCTTGATTTGTGATCCACCTCCTTTTGGATTCGATGTAGCTTATATAGGCATAGAGAAGTATATGGAAATTCCCAAAATTTCCTCCAAAATATCCTTTAGATCCAAAATATTCTCCAGATCCAAAATATCCTCTAGATCCAAAATATTCTCTAGATCAAAAATATCCTCCAGATCCAAAATATTCTCTAGATCCAAAATATTCTCTAGATCCAAAATATCCTCCAGATCCAAAATATCCTCTAGCTCTAACACATAGTATCGCATACTTCAACACTCCACCTCGATACTATATCCGTCTACATCACCAACTCCAATGCACCCAAGCATTTCCTTATATCTTCAATCAAGAAAGCTTGAATGTTTCCCCAATGAACTCCGGCATAGCCACCGCCCATTGCACTTCACTAACGAGTTCAGGCGTAGCCCCCACCCATCAATGAAGCGTTGAAACATCCAACTCCTAAACCAGTCTTACCAAAAGACAATGTACACGGGAGTGAAAACGAGTACTTACCATGAAGATAGAACACCAACCTCTCACTGATACTCTTCTATATCCAAGTTTCTCTCTCAACTGTGCCACCCCGTGGCACCTAGCATCTCTCCAAGCGAATTAAGTTCGAGCAATGCTCGAACTTCCCAATCGGTAACGCCTTGTGAACATGTCCGCCGCGTTATCCTTTGTGTGCACTTTCCGAAGGCATACTTGCTTGTCTTCGTTCATGGCTACTAGAAATGACTCCCTCACTTCAATATGCTTCGTCCGTGAGCTAAATGTCAAATTCTCAGCCAAGTGAATAGCGCTTTGGCTATCACATTGAACATCAACACTGTCATGTTCAAAACCCAAGTCACACAACAGTCGCTTCAAATAGAGTGCTTCCTTTGCTGCCTCTACCGCAGCTACCAACTCCGCCTCCGTAGTGGATAAAGCAACTACGGTCTACAATCTCGATCTCTAACTTATGGTTGTACCACCAAGAGTGAAGACATATCCAGAAGTTAATTTTCTTCGATCCCTATCACCAGCGTAGTCTGAATCACAGTAACCAACCAACATGCAATTCTTCTCTTTACTACCCCCAAAAACAAGGCCATGAGATGTTGTACCTTTCAAGTATCTCAAGATAAGCTTCACTGCTTCCCAATGCGATTTCCCCGGATTTGCCATGAACCGACTAACCACCCCGATGGCATTTACAATATCGGGTCTTGTACACACCATGACATACATCAAACTTCCAACCGCACTAGCATATGACACCTTTGCCATGTAAGCCTTGTCTTTCTCCTCGATAGGTGATCCCTTACTGGAAAGCTTTATATGCAAAGGTAAAGGTGTATTTGACGCCTTTGCATACTCCATGCTAAACCGACAAAGCACTTTCTTAATGTACTCCTTTTGAGTCAATCTCAACTCAAAACGCTTTCGGTCCCTTACAATCTCCATGCCCAAGATTTTCTTTGCTTCTCCAAGGTCTTTCATCTCGAACTCCGCCTTTAATTTCTCTTTCAACTTGTTGATTTCTGCCTTGTCCTTAGAAGCAATGAGCATATCATCCACATACAAGAGTAAATACATCCAACAATCATTTCCTAACCTCTTGAAATAAACGCAAGCATCCTTGATGCTTCGATGGAAGCCACTTTCAAGCATGAAATGATCAAATCTCTTGTACCATTGCCTAGGTGATTGTTTCAAACCATACAGTGATTTCTTCAACTTGCAAACTAGTTATGACTTACCTTCTACAACAAACCCTTCCGGTTGCTCCATGTAGATGTCTTCATCCAAGTCTCCATGCAAGAAGGCGGTTTTCACATCTAGTTGCTCCAACTCCAAGTCGTGAATAACAACTATGGCAAGTAATATCCGGATAGAAGTATGCCTCACAACCGGTGCGAAGATCTCATCATACTCCTTTCCTTTCCTCTGTGCAACCCCCTTAGCCACTAGCCTAGCTTTGTATCTTCCATCGTCCTTCACCTTATATATCCATTTGCACCCAATAGAACGGTTTCCTTGAGGAAGTGGAAACAACTCCCAAGTCTGGTTCTTCATCAACGATTGCATCTCTTCCTCCATGGCGCAAATCCACTTCGAGCTATCACTCGAATCCATGACGTCATCAAGGTCCATCGGTTCATCTTGGACTACATGAAGAGCATAGTCCAAATTCTCACAAAAGCTAAGATAGTTCAAATCACCATATCTTTCAGGTGGCCTTATAGCACGACGACCAACCCGAGTAGCAATACCATCACCCGGTCTTCCTTCAGCTCCACCTTGAACTGAATCTTCTCTAGGCTCGTGCACATCACCAACACTACTAGAGGAATCCTCTGGACTATGTGATGTAACATCAACCGCATTCACCTCGCAAGCACCTCCAACAACTCTACTCTCTCTAGGCCTGAAAGTGGGAATAACTTCCTTCTCCTTTGATTCACCATGAACCAAATCCGGAACATCCGATGAGCCTTCATTATCCTTGAACATAGCCGACTCATCAAAAGTAACATGACGAGAAACTGAAACCTTCTTCGTTTTTGGATTCCAAATCCGATAGCCTTTGACTCCATCCATATAACCAAGCAAAATCCCTTTGAAAGCTCTAGGTGAGAGCTTATCATTCCCCGGATCATGCACATAAACAGGACTGCCAAATACACGAAGATAACTCAAGTCAATGCTCTTCCCCTTCCACACTTCCTCCGGAATTTTGTTACCAATAGCCGAGCACGGAATTCGATTAATAATATGCACCGCGGTTGACAAAGCTTCAGCCTAAAATCCCTTAGACAAACTCGATGTCAATCTCAAGCATCGAGCTTTCTCTAATAGAGTTCGGTTCATTCTCTCCGCCACTCCATTAGATTGCGGATCTCGCGGTGTAGTAAAATGCCTCCGAATACCATGATGCTTGCAAAAATTCAGAAATTCTCCGGAAACATACTCGCCGCCATTATCGGACCTAAGAACCTTCAAAGTCTTTCCACTCTCATTCTCAACAAGAGCCTTCCATTCTTTGAATCTTGCAAATGCCTCCGACTTGGCCTTCATTACATACACCCAAACCTTTCGAGAAAAATCATCAATGAAAGAAATATAATATCTTGCTCCTCCAAAAGAAGCTACAGGTGTTGGTCCCCAAACATCCGTGTGCACATACTCAAGAATCCCTCTTGAATCATGTTTTTCTTCACCGAATGACACTCTAGTTTGCTTCCCCATGACACATTCCTCGCAAAAGTCTAACTTGCTAAAACTCTCACCATCAATCATCTCCCTTCGATGAAGAACATCTAAACTCTTCTCCGAGACATGACCCAATCTCAAATGCCACAGCCGTGTCGCATCTAAGCCACGAGAACTATCAACACTGATACAAGTTTCGCCTTCCATGGTCACTCCTTGAAGCAAATAGATACCATGAGTTCTAGCACCCTTCTTAACCATAAGCGCACCCTTCGAAACCCTCAAGCTATCACTCTCAATGGTGATCTTGCAAACTAGAGAATCCAACTGTCCCAAAGAGATAAGTGACTTCCGCAGTCCCGGAACATAGCGCACATTAGTGAGAGTACGAACCACTCCGTCAAACATTCGAATTTGCACGGATCCAATGCCTTTCGACTTGCAAACTGCACCATTTCCCATAAAAATTGAATTTCCTTCTCGATCAACATAAGAAGAAACACAATTCCTATTAGGCGTCATGTGATATGAAGCCCCCGAATCAAGCACCCTATCGCTGCCTGAAATATCCGATGCTACAGCCGACAAAACATCTGCGTCTTCCTCACCAACATCTCTCTCCATCGCAACTGATGAAAATGCTACTTCCTTCTTCCCCTTGTCTGGACAATCATTCTTCCAATGACCAGGTGTCTTACATATAAAGCACTTGCCATTTATTTCCTTCGATTTTCCTATTCCACCGGGCTTCTTAGACTTAGAACGCCCCCGGTTTCCCTTCTTCTCTGACTTTTCTTTCTCTGCAAATAAACCTTGACCATTACCAGCACCACTACTACCATCACTCAGCTCCTTCATCTGATCTCGCAGTTCCTCGCTAAGAAGACCCGTCTTGACATCATTTAGAGTCAATGTATCCCGGCCATAGATCAAACTATTTGAGAACCCAGTATAGCGTTAAGGCAACGAACATAGCAATATCATCGCCTTTTGCTCCTCCTCAATCTTCAAATCTACCGCCTTCATCTTCATTAGCAAATCATCAAACACATTTAAGTGCGCCTTTAGCGAAGTTCCTTCCTTCATCTTGTAGGTAAAGAAAGTCCGCAACAAGATCAGTCGATTTGTGAGTGATTTCTTCATATACAACTCCTCCAACTTGTTCCAAATACTTTTAGTAGTCGTCTCACCACTAATTTCGGAAATAACATTCTCCCCCATGGCAAGTTGAAGTGTAGTGAATGTCCACTCTTCCATTTCTTCTCTCTCTACATCTGAGATGTCCTCTGGCAATAAATGTGTATCAAACACCACCCGATGTACCCGATTCCGCCTAAGAACCACTTTCATCTTCCATTGCCACTTTTCGAAATCATTATCGCCATTTCACTTGTCGATAACCAATTGTGAACCAGCAGCTGCATACGACCCACGTACATAAGGAGCTACACCACTTGGACCACCTGTTGATGGATTATTTGAACCTGATTCCGGCATTTCTACAACTATCTACCAACACCAATGCTCCGATACCAAATGTTGTGGAGAAATTTTGATTCAAGGTCACTTAAATCAAAAATCTCCAACGCCGCGGAAAACGAGATTGTGGTAATAGTGAAAAAACAACCAATCGAACAATCTCAATCTTATCCAAGCCAATCACAATCACCAAACAATGGAAATAATAGGGCAATAACGAGAAACTAAATCACACAAGGATTTATAGTGGTTCCACCGACGTCTTGTCAATGTACGTCCACTTTGAGAGAGAAACCTTTATTAATATCAATAGAAGAGTACAAGAGATTGATTACAATGATCAAATTTACTAGAAAAATTTGATTTTGTGGAGAAAGGAATTGAAGAAGATTAGGATTGCCTAAACCCTAATTAGAATAAACTTAGATCTAATCTCTTGATTTGTGATCCACCTCCTTTTGGATTCGATGTAGCTTATATAGGCATAGAGAAGTATATGGAAATTCCCAAAATTTCCTCCAAAATATCCTCTAGATCCAAAAAATTATCCAGATCCAAAATATCCTCTAGATCCAAAATATCCTCCAGATCCAAAATATCCTCCAGATCCAAAATATTCTCTAGATCCAAAATATCCTCCAGATCCAAAATATCCTCTAGATCTAACACATAGTATCGCATACTTCAACAGATAGCTTAAAGTTTTTAACATTTTCCAGACTTGGAGTTCTATGAGCAATCCTCTTCTTATGAAACTCAATTCCGTCCATGCTTTTTATGGGTGTTTCACTATCACCAAAAAAAAAACCAAAGTGCAAATGAATAGAAAAACATCGACCACGGTGTGCCATATGGGTATGAAATATGTGCGTAACAATGAAATAAAATCATAAGAGTCAGCACTTCATAACATATGTGCAGACTTGGAGGAAACCATCTATTCAGATGTAGATAAGAAAACATAGAGATGGCGTAGACAGTGGTAAAATCATTTATATACTAACTGTATGGGCATGCATACTCTAAGAATGCCTGGCAACACTATTTTTCTTTATAACAAGGCTCTTTACATCTACTTGTTACTATTGTGTAAGTTTGAAAACTCAAAATTTATATTACGCTCTGTTTAATAACATCGACACATGCATTTTCTTAAAATTATGATAACATGGTAGAAATTTCTCCGTAAATTCCAGAGTTTGAAGTAGACTCATGCCCATGGATGGTCCTTTGAGACTCAAACGAAGAATCTGAAATCACGACAAACTAATATAAATAGAAAACTTAATATCATTTTTGAATTGGAATGACCACCATTCTTAGACACTACAATACTCCAGTAATCCGACTTTATAATAGTAACTAGAAAATAATCCGACTTCCAATAATCAGACTATTATCGACACACGATGAAACGACCCGCAAATCCGTACCCTTTGAGTCGACTAATAACACCACACGTCCAACTCAAATTGCACAGAAATACGAACCATTTTTAGAAGAAGTTAGAGGATGAGAAATAGAAAGAAAGAAATATTAGAATAGAAGAAAATGAAGATCACAAACTCACAGCGGAACGAATATAATATATTAGATAATATAACTTTGAAATATAAAACAATAACTGTATATATACATACCATCATCAGAGCACAACGGTTATCTTTGGAACAGTTATAAACACCTGTTTCCAGATACAACATAGTACACAGCGGAAATACGATAGTCTATAACTAACTGGTGAAGCCTCCTGCTTCAAGCTTTTCCAAGTGAATCTGTAAAATCCCAACTACTTGACTGCCCGTACAAATTTGGGCACCCAAGAGTTTAGGGAAAACAAACAAAATAAACTCTGGGTCAGTCATGGGACTGGTGTAAGTAAACTCTAACCATTGGTTTAACTTTCAAAAATCCTTTCAAAAGAAATGATAATCGTAAGACCAATCCACACATAAACACGGATGGTTTTTACCTTACGATAACCCAAACCACTTTGGAAATCATATATTATCTGATATTATAATAATGTCTAATCACAAGTAATTAACAATCTAGCAGAACGCTTGCATCTCACGCTCTACATATATAATATACAATCAAACTCGCAGGTGCTTATTGGAGATTGGATTCCAACTTGACAAGGTATGGGACCACCTTCCGAACGTGTATCTCTAGAGGCAAATACACTGGGTTCAACAAGAACATCTTGCAACCCGGCCCACACATGACCGACCACTCATTTCGCTTGAGTGTATCGAATGTATACCACCGATGGTTGGGATCAGCAACCGTCTCCCGAATGGGCAGCATCGATAAATTTAAGAACAAAAGGAATTTCTCTAGATAGGTGATCATACATCCTAATGGGTGCGACCCACATAGCCATGCTGCCTGCCCGATTTTTGTCTACTTCCGGGTTGTTGAGGCTCGAGGTTTGAATTATCTTCCAGAACATCTGGCCACCATTCACTTTGAATGCCACATCGTCAGATCCATCGGAAATCACTAATTGATTCCCACAAAAATACTCAGATTGTTAGGCTAAAGAAGTTTCCCTTCTATGCCACCAACTTCGTACGTTTGAAGGAATCAACGTACGTAACCCCCTTTGGAAATACTCTGTCAGACACTCGTCCATACAAGTTGTCCTGGGTCTGGACAAACCGAAGGCACTATTCTGTAAACAGGATAGCCTTGCATAACTCCGTCTTCAATTTTCTTCAGCATAAGTTGTTTCATAACGCTTACACCAATACGGAGTGGTTTTCAGATATCAAATCTGATCCCGGTCTCTCCATATTGCCAACGGAGGTATATAAAAAAGATAAAACTTTGATAGTCGGTGATTTAACTATCAAAGAAACATCCATACAAATCAACGGTTCTATTTCCAAATGGAAATTCTATCAATCAAGCATCAACCAATACTGGGCCCTTTTTATATTAGTTCTTTATTTCATTATCATTTCCAATTCCCATTTCCCATCTTTCGTGTTCTTTCAAAGCACTATTTTCTCTCTCGATCATTGGAAAACATTGCCAATATTATAATTCCTTTATTGAGAAAATATCTTTTACTCCAGTTAGAAAACATTTCTAAGTCCTTTGAATTAAACTGATGTTATAAACATCGTTATTATAACTCAAATCATAAATCATTCGTTAACTAACGATATCACCAACCAACCCTTGTTATCGAGCCTTAACTATTCCTCTGTCAATAATGCAGTTAGTCAAGTTGGGGTATAATTACCTCTCAGACCTTAACTGAACGACATTCTTAACTTTGAAATAGTCAGAACTCACGACTTTAAACCAAATATTGCTTTCAACAACAGCGTTAAAACCGCTATCTAGCATTATAGAACACTTGTCATAACCATAGCATTAAAATTGCTATTAAAACAGTTATTATAACGGCAGCGTTAAAATTGCTATTTAGATTTACCAAGACATTTATTATAACAGCAGCGTCTAAAATTGCTGTATGGCTTTACAACATCTATTATAACAACAGTGCTATGATTGTTGTTTTGAATAAAATACTGTGTGCGACGCACACGCTTCCGTTGTTCATTTATAAACTCTGTTTATTTTAAACAATTCAAGTCCTCCTTTAAACATATTTATAAACTATACATTCTTCTAACCACTTAATTCGATTTCTATAAATCCCCTTTTTATATACATTTTATTTACAAAATATTTCCTTGTTTTAAACTATTATTCTTTTACTTTAAGCATTTGAAAATCTTTCTTTAAACTTCCCTCTATACTTTGCTAAATTCAAATCCATTTCAAATATTGGTTTCCAAACCGATACTCACTTTCAAATATACATTCATATTTGAATTCACCTTTTAATTTATCCAATGGTTAATGATCTACTTAATTTATATCTTTATTTATAACATTTTTCTTGGTTTACCCAATGGAATAGGTTCCCATTTGCAACTCAATGAAAAAGAAATATTTCTAATTTGGAAATAAGCTCTACTTTTAAATTCTAATTTCCTTTTTCACATTCGATGATATTTTACGGTATCTAAAATACCAGGTTCCTAAGGCCAGGGTAAACCAAACACACAAATTCAACCATGGATAGTGTAGTATAGCATATATAATCATCAAATAAAACAGTAAATAAAATGTTGAGGGATCCAGTTGGATCCCTCCAACCTGTTTCCCTGCATCCACAGATGTCAGTCAACATAAATAACATGAGTATAAAATATTCTGATAAACAGAATCAATATTTCGATACGATTTATATATATCGTTATCGATGTTTTCAATCAACTGACTAGCAGTTCAAGCAAACAGTCAACACACAGCGATTCAACCAATATTTATCAGTTCTAAAAATAAAAATATAAAGTGTTCAGAGTTAGTGAGATTTACTCACCTTGGTTCGCAGTTGTCGATTCTGCTTTTAAAATCAAACAGGTGTTTGATTTTGTCACGGAATTCCAGTAGCTCCGTTCTCAGCGGAATATAGTTCTACAACGTATATTTCTTTGTTGTGATTTCAACATGACCGATTTCGTTGGATTCTGGTATCATATGACCGTGGATAATTCGATCAGACCACACCATCTTGTTTGTTTCAGCGCAATCCCTTTGTAGCAGTTTATGGCCAGACTATCGTGTGTATGTTAGATACACTCATCCCGTGTGCACAAACTTCTCCAACATGCGTTAGCTTTTATATTCAGCGATTGAAATATTTCCAATATAACAATCATGTAAAAGCTTTGCCATGGGCCTTTATATAAATACCACTATCCACCTTCCTTTCTCACTATTCACCTTAGTCCCACTATTATCCCTTTTTCCTTTTCTGTCCTTCCCGAATACACGAACCCCTCCATAACTGATCACCCCCATGCCAACATCTCCTACCGCACTCAACAAAATGACGCGCCACCACCATGTTGTACAGCGTGTCCTTCAATCAATCCATACGCCCTTAACATCAAACCCAAAAACCACTTCCTGTTTAAAAATACCCAACCTGATTCACCAAAAATCCTACTTCCTACCAGATTCTCTAATACCAATACCAAACAGTAATCCACCCCTTCACAGACCATAGAACCAGCACCATCATCACTTTCACCTTTGTTTTGCCACAACCGCTACTTCATGAAGTCCCCTAGCACCATCACCATTAAGTCCACCCTTTCGAGCTCCATCTGACCGCCCTGACAGTCCCCAACTCGAACTCCTTCAGGTTAGTGTGACGTCAGACCCCAAACCACCGCAATTGTGACCCTATCGATGGTCATAACCACGAAAATCCTCCAGTTGTTTCAACCAGCTCCTTATCTACCTCATATTCCCAAAAAAAAATTACCAAAGTCGATTCTTAAATCCAAAACCCGAAATTGAAAAACCTAGGTTAGCTGTCCTCCTTTTCCAACGAAGATGGTTGACATCTAAAACCATAAACTGACATGAAATGGAAGCTTATCGAAATGGGAACACAACGCATCAAACGGATTTTGATTTGGTTAAGAAATTGATTAAATACGAATTTATAAAATTGATTTCTTATGGTGGATGGGAAGAAATGGCTTCTGTTCTTTCTGAAAGTGAACCATTATTTATAATGGGAATGACTTGACGGTCACGGTGCTGGAATGGCTTGGGAGGCACGGAGATGAAATGGCGTGGTAGGCACGGCTTTGAATTACTTGGAAAACACAGTCTTGAAAACTTGTAAAGCACGGGTTGTCTGATTAGATTGTCACGCTGGTTTAAACGTACAGGAAAAGTAAAGATTTACATTATATTATGTTATATGAAACTTCACGGTGAAGTATCAAATAAAACTAACCACAGTCGACTTCTGTTTTCTGATAAAAAGGCTAATCTTGGTGTAAAAAGGTATTCTGAACCCAATGGGACAAGTTTCGTCAAATTCCGACATCGTATGGAAAAATTTCCTTTATAAAACCAGAAATCAACACGCATTTAAATTTTTCACGATCACCAGATAAATCAAATCAACTTGAAACTGCGAACGCCAACAATAACTTTTCGATACGAACCCAATGGCACTAGTTTCGTCGCATTCTGAGACTGTCGCCCCGGTAGGCTATTTTTAGGTGTACCGCCATGCCATTTTTAACGCCAAATTATCCGGTCTTTAAAATTAACAAACTATATACCTACCCTGACTATATCTGACGCTACGAACTCACCGGAACTGGTTTCGTGGCCTGATTTGATCGTCTGTTCAAGTTACACTCTAATATCCCTTTATTCAGTTGAATTAATTTAATTGCACTGAACGAGCGTTTACGGCTACCGTAGTTACATACGACATCGGTTTGCCACGCAATTCAACACCATACAATAATTTAACGATACGGTCCCAATGAAACTGATTTCGTCGAAATCTGAGTCCGTTTGCAAAATGGCTATTTTAACGTGTATAATTTAAATAACGATTTTCCACAGCGACTATTTCAAAATTTGATTTGGCCATAACTTTCTATTTATAACCCGAAATCTAGATTTTTCTCTTTCATATGAAAATTATAATCAATACGGTTCCAACGTGTCTTGTTTCACAGAAATCCGACTTATAACGAGTTCTGTATACTCAGTTGAAGTTCAAAACTCCATATTACGAACTGCCGCGCGATTTCGAGCTCGTTTTATAATTATATTATAAATTAACGTTCAAACTTCATTTTAAATTAATAAATTCCTATATATAATTTAATTAAAATATTTAAACCAATTAAATATTCAAAATTAAATGGCCGAAAATGTGGGTCGTTACATTCCTTCCCCCTTAAAATAATTTCGTCCTCGAAATTGCTAAGTAGGGAGAATGCTACGTATCCTATTAACTAGGTTTAAAATTCCTTTTTGTTCACTTCTTAATTTCAGCTTAACTGAACCAATTTATTTCAATTAAAAATATTTATTTATTCTTACTAACGAACATTTTCAAGAATTCTAAAATTTTCTAACACTTTAGATTCTGAAAATTTTCGGCAGCATCTCCTCTGCACGGCTCAATCGGCACAACCACAACTCGCCTTTCTAGGCCTTCTCCAATCCAAAAGAAAATCAAAAAGCCAAGCGGCTTGCCTCATAGGCTCATAAAATCATCAACCCAAACAATATTGTAAACATGTACCTTTTTGTCGGGCATAATCTATCTCTTGCACTTTCTTCCATTCAATATCTGCTCAGCATGCATATATCCAACTTTCTTATTCATAAGTCGAGTTCACTTTATTAATTCCAATTTCAAGCATTTCTCTTCGTTTAATTTCGTTCTGGATTATCTCTATTACAATTCAAATTTATTTAACTTAGGTTAAATTTTAATTTCAGATTTCAAATTCCCGGGTTTTAGTTTGAAATCATATATATTTATATACATATATTTATATTCAACTCAATTCAAAACTTTTGAATTTCTAAATCATCATTTACTTTTCAAACAGATTTTCATTTTCAAATTGCTATGGTAGCAATCCGTCACTCAGAAACTTGAAAATGAATACTGATAATGTCGCGACCCATTATCAGTACTATTTTCTCACCACTGAAGTGATTTCAGTGCTTAATCCCTTTAAAAAATCCATTTAAACCATTTATATTCAAAAATCTCTTCAAACCAATGCCATATTACCTTTAAAATACTTCAAAGAATATTTTCAAAATATCCGGGATTTAAATCCACAAAATTTGGTTTGAATTTAATTCTAGTTTATCTTGGTTATATAACCTTTTCAATATTTCATATTTCGTTTGATTTTAACAACAATCAACACATTCAATAATTTCCGAAATTTATCCCTTTATATCAAAATAACTTTTGGGCAAATTATATCACTTACCCACTTTAAAACAATACTGAGTCGATTTGTTCTGTTCGAGAGTTTAGAAACACCTATCGATACGGTTGTACTTCCTGTATCGACCAGAATTCATAAACCACTCAACAAACCAGCCAACACAATATAAAACAATTTTTATATCGAATTTACAAATACGCGCTCATATATATACACTCAAACTCAATCTAGAGTATTACTAACCCCATCTCTATTGAGTCACACCACAGAGCCAAGGTAATCACTTAACCTTTAGCTCTGATACCAAATGAAACGACCCGCAAATCCGTACCCTTTGAGTCGACTAATAACACCACACGTCCAACTCAAATTGCACAGAAATACGAACCATTTTTAGAAGAAGTTAGAGGATGAGAAATAGAAAGAAAGAAATATTAGAATAGAAGAAAACGAAGATCACAAACTCACAGCGGAACGAATATAATATATTAGATAATATAACTTTGAAATATAAAACAATAACTGTATATATACATACCATCATCAGAGCACAACGGTTATCTTTGGAACAGTTATAAACACCTGTTTCCAGATACAACATAGTACACAGCGGAAATACGATAGTCTATAACTAACTGGTGAAGCCTCCTGCTTCAAGCTTTTCCAAGTGAATCTGTAAAATCCCAACTACTTGACTGCCCGTACAAATTTGGGCACCCAAGAGTTTAGGGAAAACAAACAAAATAAACTCTGGGTCAGTCATGGGACTGGTGTAAGTAAACTCTAACCATTGGTTTAACTTTCAAAAATCCTTTCAAAAGAAATGATAATCGTAAGACCAATCCACACATAAACACGGATGGTTTTTACCTTACGATAACCCAAACCACTTTGGAAATCATATATTATCTGATATTATAATAATGTCTAATCACAAGTAATTAACAATCTAGCAGAACGCTTGCATCTCACGCTCTACATATATAATATACAATCAAACTCGCAGGTGCTTATTGGAGATTGGATTCCAACTTGACAAGGTATGGGACCACCTTCCGAACGTGTATCTCTAGAGGCAAATACACTGGGTTCAACAAGAACATCTTGCAACCCGGCCCACACATGACCGACCACTCATTTCGCTTGAGTGTATCGAATGTATACCACCGATGGTTGGGATCAGCAACCGTCTCCCGAATGGGCAGCATCGATAAATTTAAGAACAAAAGGAATTTCTCTAGATAGGTGATCATACATCCTAATGGGTGCGACCCACATAGCCATGCTGCCTGCCCGATTTTTGTCTACTTCCGGGTTGTTGAGGCTCGAGGTTTGAATTATCTTCCAGAACATCTGGCCACCATTCACTTTGAATGCCACATCGTCAGATCCATCGGAAATCACTAATTGATTCCCACAAAAATACTCAGATTGTTAGGCTAAAGAAGTTTCCCTTCTATGCCACCAACTTCGTACGTTTGAAGGAATCAACGTACGTAACCCCCTTTGGAAATACTCTGTCAGACACTCGTCCATACAAGTTGTCCTGGGTCTGGACAAACCGAAGGCACTATTCTGTAAACAGGATAGCCTTGCATAACTCCGTCTTCAATTTTCTTCAGCATAAGTTGTTTCATAACGCTTACACCAATACGGAGTGGTTTTCAGATATCAAATCTGATCCCGGTCTCTCCATATTGCCAACGGAGGTATATAAAAAAGATAAAACTTTGATAGTCGGTGATTTAACTATCAAAGAAACATCCATACAAATCAACGGTTCTATTTCCAAATGGAAATTCTATCAATCAAGCATCAACCAATACTGGGCCCTTTTTATATTAGTTCTTTATTTCATTATCATTTCCAATTCCCATTTCCCATCTTTCGTGTTCTTTCAAAGCACTATTTTCTCTCTCGATCATTGGAAAACATTGCCAATATTATAATTCCTTTATTGAGAAAATATCTTTTACTCCAGTTAGAAAACATTTCTAAGTCCTTTGAATTAAACTGATGTTATAAACATCGTTATTATAACTCAAATCATAAATCATTCGTTAACTAACGATATCACCAACCAACCCTTGTTATCGAGCCTTAACTATTCCTCTGTCAATAATGCAGTTAGTCAAGTTGGGGTATAATTACCTCTCAGACCTTAACTGAACGACATTCTTAACTTTGAAATAGTCAGAACTCACGACTTTAAACCAAATATTGCTTTCAACAACAGCGTTAAAACCGCTATCTAGCATTATAGAACACTTGTCATAACCATAGCATTAAAATTGCTATTAAAACAGTTATTATAACGGCAGCGTTAAAATTGCTATTTAGATTTACCAAGACATTTATTATAACAGCAGCGTCTAAAATTACTGTATGGCTTTACAACATCTATTATAACAACAGTGCTATGATTGTTGTTTTGAATAAAATACCGTGTGCGACGCACACGCTTCCGTTGTTCATTTATAAACTCTGTTTATTTTAAACAATTCAAGTCCTCCTTTAAACATATTTATAAACTATACATTCTTCTAACCACTTAATTCGATTTCTATAAATCCCCTTTTTATATACATTTTATTTACAAAATATTTCCTTGTTTTAAACTATTATTCTTTTACTTTAAGCATTTGAAAATCTTTCTTTAAACTTCCCTCTATACTTTGCTAAATTCAAATCCATTTCAAATATTGGTTTCCAAACCGATACTCACTTTCAAATATACATTCATATTTGAATTCACCTTTTAATTTATCCAATGGTTAATGATCTACTTAATTTATATCTTTATTTATAACATTTTTCTTGGTTTACCCAATGGAATAGGTTCCCATTTGCAACTCAATGAAAAAGAAATATTTCTAATTTGGAAATAAGCTCTACTTTTAAATTCTAATTTCCTTTTTCACATTCGATGATATTTTACGGTATCTAAAATACCAGGTTCCTAAGGCCAGGGTAAACCAAACACACAAATTCAACCATGGATAGTGTAGTATAGCATATATAATCATCAAATAAAACAGTAAATAAAATGTTGAGGGATCCAGTTGGATCCCTCCAACCTGTTTCCCTGCATCCACAGATGTCAGTCAACATAAATAACATGAGTATAAAATATTCTGATAAACAGAATCAATATTTCGATACGATTTATATATATCGTTATCGATGTTTTCAATCAACTGACTAGCAGTTCAAGCAAACAGTCAACACACAGCGATTCAACCAATATTTATCAGTTCTAAAAATAAAAATATAAAGTGTTCAGAGTTAGTGAGATTTACTCACCTTGGTTCGCAGTTGTCGATTCTGCTTTTAAAATCAAACAGGTGTTTGATTTTGTCACGGAATTCCAGTAGCTCCGTTCTCAGCGGAATATAGTTCTACAACGTATATTTCTTTGTTGTGATTTCAACATGACCGATTTCGTTGGATTCTGGTATCATATGACCGTGGATAATTCGATCAGACCACACCATCTTGTTTGTTTCAGCGCAATCCCTTTGTAGCAGTTTATGGCCAGACTATCGTGTGTATGTTAGATACACTCATCCCGTGTGCACAAACTTCTCCAACATGCGTTAGCTTTTATATTCAGCGATTGAAATATTTCCAATATAACAATCATGTAAAAGCTTTGCCATGGGCCTTTATATAAATACCACTATCCACCTTCCTTTCTCACTATTCACCTTAGTCCCACTATTATCCCTTTTTCCTTTTCTGTCCTTCCCGAATACACGAACCCCTCCATAACCGATCACCCCCATGCCAACATCTCCTACCGCACTCAACAAAATGACGCGCCACCACCATGTTGTACAGCGTGTCCTTCAATCAATCCATACGCCCTTAACATCAAACCCAAAAACCACTTCCTGTTTAAAAATACCCAACCTGATTCACCAAAAATCCTACTTCCTACCAGATTCTCTAATACCAATACCAAACAGTAATCCACCCCTTCACAGACCATAGAACCAGCACCATCATCACTTTCACCTTTGTTTTGCCACAACCGCTACTTCATGAAGTCCCCTAGCACCATCACCATTAAGTCCACCCTTTCGAGCTCCATCTGACCGCCCTGACAGTCCCCAACTCGAACTCCTTCAGGTTAGTGTGACGTCAGACCCCAAACCACCGCAATTGTGACCCTATCGATGGTCATAACCACGAAAATCCTCCAGTTGTTTCAACCAGCTCCTTATCTACCTCATATTCCCAAAAAAAAATTACCAAAGTCGATTCTTAAATCCAAAACCCGAAATTGAAAAACCTAGGTTAGCTGTCCTCCTTTTCCAGCGAAGACGGTTGACATCTAAAACCATAAACTGACATGAAATGGAAGCTTATCGAAATGGGAACACAACGCATCAAACGGATTTTGATTTGGTTAAGAAATTGATTAAATACGAATTTATAAAATTGATTTCTTATGGTGGATGGGAAGAAATGGCTTCTGTTCTTTCTGAAAGTGAACCATTATTTATAATGGGAATGACTTGACGGTCACGGTGCTGGAATGGCTTGGGAGGCACGGAGATGAAATGGCGTGGTAGGCACGGCTTTGAATTACTTGGAAAACACAGTCTTGAAAACTTGTAAAGCACGGGTTGTCTGATTAGATTGTCACGCTGGTTTAAACGTACAGGAAAAGTAAAGATTTACATTATATTATGTTATATGAAACTTCACGGTGAAGTATCAAATAAAACTAACCACAGTCGACTTCTGTTTTCTGATAAAAAGGCTAATCTTGGTGTAAAAAGGTATTCTGAACCCAATGGGACAAGTTTCGTCAAATTCCGACATCGTATGGAAAAATTTCCTTTATAAAACCAGAAATCAACACGCATTTAAATTTTTCACGATCACCAGATAAATCAAATCAACTTGAAACTGCGAACGCCAACAATAACTTTTCGATACGAACCCAATGGCACTAGTTTCGTCGCATTCTGAGACTGTCGCCCCGGTAGGCTATTTTTAGGTGTACCGCCATGCCATTTTTAACGCCAAATTATCCGGTCTTTAAAATTAACAAACTATATACCTACCCTGACTATATCTGACGCTACGAACTCACCGGAACTGGTTTCGTGGCCTGATTTGATCGTCTGTTCAAGTTACACTCTAATATCCCTTTATTCAGTTGAATTAATTTAATTGCACTGAACGAGCGTTTACGGCTACCGTAGTTACATACGACATCGGTTTGCCACGCAATTCAACACCATACAATAATTTAACGATACGGTCCCAATG
The DNA here is from genome assembly GCA_030737875.1 of Allium sativum. Classification (NCBI taxonomy): domain Eukaryota; kingdom Viridiplantae; phylum Streptophyta; class Magnoliopsida; order Asparagales; family Amaryllidaceae; genus Allium; species Allium sativum. The sequence goes on along the minus strand of CM060916.1, from coordinate 705,056,397 downwards.
AAACTGATTTCATCGAAATCTGAGTCCGTTTGCAAAATGGCTATTTTAACGTGTATAATTTAAATAACGATTTTCCACAGCGACTATTTCAAAATTTGATTTGGCCATAACTTTCTATTTATAACCCGAAATCTAGATTTTTCTCTTTCATATGAAAATTATAATCAATACGGTTCCAACGTGTCTTGTTTCACAGAAATCCGACTTATAACGAGTTCTGTATACTCAGTTGAAGTTCAAAACTCCATATTACGAACTGCCGCGCGATTTCGAGCTCGTTTTATAATTATATTATAAATTAACGTTCAAACTTCGTTTTAAATTAATAAATTCCTATATATAATTTAATTAAAATATTTAAACCAATTAAATATTCAAAATTAAACGGCCGAAAATGTGGGTCGTTACACACGAGATAATAGGCTATCTTTTGGAGACTATCTGTCATTGAGTAACAAATTTTCAAGAAAATAAACATAACTATTCCAGTTAACATGTAATTGTTGTTCTTGGACCAAATAACAAACAACATTTGTAAATTAAATGATGATAGTCTTCGATCTGGTAATGGCCAATGGTGTGGTCAGCTTCAAATGATGAGGCGAATTTCGGATGAAGCTTCTAGAAAGGTGCTTACATCCGTTAGAGGTTTATAGCTTTGATACCAAATTAGAATTGTGAAGAAGAATGATATGTAATTGTAAATAAATAAATTACTTTATCGACATTCGAACAGCATATAATATTCTTTATGCACATATTTACGTTGAGTAACATTGATACTAGGCTTCAGTAATATAATCCAGCCTAACATCCAATATACAGTACAGTTCTGATAATACAATATTTTGTTGGCGTCCTAGCCTTTTTATTCCTTCCCTTAGCCTCTGCTGCTTACCGTAGAAAAATGTCAGCCAACAAAATTCTATAATACCTAATTGCAAATCTGAATTTTCAAACCCTAATATCATTTTCGATTTTGAGATTCTGAATCTGAAGATGGTGTTGAAATATGCATGTGTTAGATTGAGGAGGAAATTTCGGATCTGGAGGATATTTCGGGATATTTCGAATATTTAGGATCTGGAGGATATTTCGGATATTTAGGATCTGGAGGATATTTTCAGATCTGGAGGATATTTAGGATCTGGAGGATATTTTGGATATTTCGGATCTAGAGGAAATTTTGGGAATTTCCATATATTTCCCTATGCCTATATAAGCTACATTGGATCCAAAAAGAGGAGGAACAACAAAATCAAGAGATTAGATCAAGGTTTATTCCAATTAGGGTTTAGGCAATCCTAATCTTCTTCAATTCCTTTCTCCACAAAATCAAAATTTTCTAGTAAATTTGATCATTGTAATCAATCTATTGTACTCCTCTATTGATATCAATAAAGGTTTATCTCCCAAAGTGGACGTAACACTGACAAGACGTCGGTGGAACCACTATAAATCCCTATATGATTTAGTTTCTCGTTATTGCTCTATTATTTCCATTGTTTGGTAATTGTGATTGGCTTGGATAAGATTAAGATTATTCGATTAGTTTTTTTAGACTATTACCACGATCTCGTTTTCCGCGGCGTTGGGGATTTTTGATTTAAGTAGTCTTGAATCAAAATTTCTCCATAACATTTAGTGTTGGTAGATAGTTGTAGAAATGTCGGAATCAGGTTCAAATAATCCATCAACAGTTGGTCCAAGTGGTGTAGCTCCTTATGTACGTGGGTCGTCTGCAGCTGCTAGTTCACAATTGGTTATCGACAAGTGGAATGGCGATAATGATTTCGAATAGTGGCAATGGAAGATGAAAGCGGTTCTTAGGCGGAATCAGGTACATCGAGTGGTGTTTGATACACATTTATTGCCAGAGGACATCTCAGATCTGGAGAGATAAGAAATGGAAGAGTGGACATTTACTACACTTCAACTTGCCATGGGAGAGAATGTTATTTCCGAAATTAGTGGTGAGACGAATGCTTATGGTTTTTGGATCAAGTTGGAGGAGCAGAAGGCGATGATATTGTTATGTTCATTACCTGGGCGCTATATTGGGTTCTCAAACAGTTTTATCTATGGCCGGGATACATTGACTCTAAATGATGTCAAGACGGATCTTCTTAGTGAGGAATCGCGAGATCAGATGAAGGATTGAGTGATGGTAGTAGTGGTGCTAGTAATGGTCAAGGTTTATTTACAGAGAAATAAAAGTCAGAGAAGAAGGAAAACCGGGAGCGTTCTAAGTCTAAGAAGCCCGGTAGAAGAGGAAAATCAAAAGAAAGAAATGGAAAGTGCTTTATATGTAAGAAACCTGGTCACTGGAAGAATGGTTGTCCAGACAAGGGGAAGAAGAAAGTAGCATCTTCATCAATTGCGGTGGAGAGAGATGTTGGTGAGGGAGACGCAGATGTTTTATTGGCAGTAGCATCAGATGTTTCGGGCAGCGATTGGGTACTTGATTCGGGGGCTTCATATCACATGACGCCTAATAGGAATTGTTTTTCTTCTTATGTTGAATGAGAAGGAAAATCAATTGTTATGGGAAATGGTGCAGTTTGCAAGTCGAAGGGCATTGGATCTGTGCAAATTCGGATGTTTGACGGAGTGGTTCGTACTCTCACTAATATGCGCTATGTTCCGGGACTACGGAAGTCACTTATCTCTTTGGGACAGTTGGATTCTTTAGGTTTTAAGATCACCATTGAGAGTGATAGCTTGACGATTTCGAAGGGTGCGCTTGTGGTTATGAAGGGTGCTAAAACTCATGGTATCTATTTGCTTCAAGGAGTGACCGTGGAAGGCGAAACTTGTGTCAGTGTTGATAGTTCTCGTGGGTAAGTTGCTACACGGCTGTGGCATTTGAGATTGGATCATGTCTCGGAGAAGAGTTTTGAAGTTCTTCGTTGAAGGGAGATGATTGATGGTGAGAGTTTCAGCAAGTTGGAGTTTTGTGAGGAATGTGTCATGGGGAAGCAAACTAGAGTATCATTCGATGAAGGAAAACATGATTCAAGAGGGATTTTTGAGTATGTGCACATAGATGTTTGGGGAACAACGCCTGTAGCTTCTTTGGGAGGAGCAAGATATTATATTTATTTCACTGATGATTTTTCTCAGAAAGTTTAGGTGTATGTAATGAAGGCCAAGTCGGAGGCATTTGCATGATTCAAAGAATGGAAGGCTTTTGTTGAGAATGAGAGTGGAAAGACTTTGAAGGTTCTTAGGTCTGATAATGGCGGCGAAGATGTTTCCGGAGAATTTCTGAATTTTTGCAAGCATCATGGTATTCAGAGGCATTTTACTACACCGGGAGATCCGCAATCTAATGGAGTGGCGGAGAGAATGAACTGAATTCTACTAGAGAAAGCTCGATGCTTGAGATTGACATCGGGTTTGTCTAAGGGATTTTAGGCCGAAGCTTTGTCAGCCGCGGTGCATATTATTAATCGAATTCTGTGCTCGGCTATTGATAACAAAATTCCTGAGGAAGCATGGAAGGGGAAGAGCATTGACTTGAGTTATCTTCGTGTATTTGGCAGTCTTGTTTATGAGCATGATCCGGGGAATGATATGCTCTCGCCTAGGGCTTTCAAAGGGATTTTTCTCGGTTATATTGGAATCCGAAAACGAAGAAGGCTATGGTTTCTCGTCATGTTACTTTTAATGAGTCGGCTATGTTCAAGGAGAATGAAGGCTCGTCGGATGTTTCGGATTTGGTTCATGGTGAATCAAAGGAGAAGGAAGTTATTCCCACTTTCAGGCCTAGAGAGAATAGAGTTGTTGAAGGTGCTTGCGAGGTGAATGCGGTTAATGTTACATCACATAGTCCAGAGGATTCCTCTAGTAGTGTTGGTGATGTGCACGAGCCTAGAGAAGATTCAGTTCAAGGTGGAGCTGAAGAAAGACTGGGTGATGGCATTGCTACTCGGGTTGGTCGTCGTGCTATAAGGCCACCCAAAAGATATGGTGATTAGAACTATCTTAGCTTTTGTGAGAATTTGGACTATGCTCTTCATGTAGTCCAAGATGAGCCGATGGACCTTGATGACGTCATGGATTCGAGTGATAACTCGAAGTGTATTTGCGCCATGGAGGAAGAGATGCAATCATTGATGAAGAACCAGACTTGGAAGTTGGTTCCACTTCTTGAAGGAAACCGTGCTATTGGGTGCAAATGGATATATAAGGTGAAGGACGATGAAAGATACAAAGCTAGGCTAGTGGCTAAGGGGTTTGCACAGAGGAATGGAAATAAGTATTATGAGATCTTCGCACCGGTTGTGAGGCATACTTCTATCCGGATATTTCTTGCATTAGTTACTATTTACGACTTGGAGTTGGAGCAACTAGGTGTGAAAACCGCCTTCTTGCATGGAGACTTGGATGAAGACATATACATAGAGCAACAGGAAGGATTTATTGTAGAAGATAAGTCAGAACTAGTTTGCAAGTTGAAGAAATCACTATATGGTTTGAAGCAATCACCTAGGCAATGGTACAAGAGATTTGATCATTTCATGTTTGAAAGTGGCTTCCATCGAAGCTTCAAGGATGCTTACGTTTATTTCAAGAGGTTAGGAAATGATTGTTGGGTGTATTTACTCTTGTATGTGGACGATATGCTCATTGTTTCTAAGGACAAGGCAGAAATCAACAAGTTGAAAGAGAAATTAAAGGAGGAGTTCGAAATGAAAGACCTTGGAGAAGTAAAGAAGATTTTGTGCATGGAAATTGAAAGAGATCGAAAGTATTTTGAGTTGAAATTAACTCAAAAGGAGTACATTAAGAAAGTGCTTTGTCGGTTTAGCATGGAGGATGCAAAGGCGTCAAATACACCTTTACCTTTGCATATAAAGCTTTCGAGTAAGGGATCACCTATCGAGGAGAAAGACAAGGCTTATTGGCAAAGATGCCATATGCTAGTACCCATTCCAACTTATTCATTGGAAAATTCTGGTTATTTTAAAACTCCTTTTTCAATCCAATTTATTTATTCAAAAACATTGGATTATTATTCTAGTTAATAACTAGTTCATTTAGATAAAAATATATTTTTATCTTTTCATATATGACATTTTTTCACCCAAAATATTTCCAAATCATTTATTATGATTTTACATAATTTTAATAATTTTATTTAGGCCATTACAGTCGGTTTCCAATAACGGCCACCGAGCTGTGTCCATAACGACCTTTTCTGAAATTGATTTGGACATAATTTGAAATCCAACCATTCAAATTTAAATCTCTTATATTTGTTGGAAAGATCTTTTCGATACGAACCCAAGGGTTCTGGTTTTAGGAGAATCTGACGGTCGGATTACCTACTACATTTTGAAGTTAATGGTTGAAATTCGCGAACGGTCGCTGCGCGGCTTGTTCTGTTCAGGCCATTAAATATATATATTTATTTATGTATGTATATATATATATATAATATCTTCGATTTCTATTTAAAACGTATTTTATAAATCGTTTATAAATTCATTTTAAAACAATTTCAACTTCATTTTCAATTTTAAATCAAAATTGAATATTCTATATCATTATCATATTAAAATGATAATATTTTTAAAATATCATATTTTGAAATCAATTCTTTTCTATATTCATTGTAAAATGAATAAAATCGAAAGAAAAATCCGTTCAGGTTAAAATGTTGAATATCTACTTACTCGGCTTTTTTTTATATATATTTTCGTGTCCATCCAAAATCGGACATCAAAATCTTATTTTGATTATTCACTGAATATTATTTTAAAATATTCGTTATTTCTGAATCAGAATGAGACTCAATCAATTACCATATAATTTCAATTATATGGATTTCACACATCGCATGTATTCGACAATAATGATGAATAATCATTTTACATTCAAACATCATCCAAAGTGCATTTTACAACTGTATAAGCATCAAAAGAAATAAATAACGCTCATCATAGCCTGTCAACCCATCGACTGACATACAACTAAATATTGGGATTAGTGTATGTCAGATATCATCCCAATACCCGTGTGTGGTTTTCAAACAACAACAACCTATTTAAATATATCATTGGTTAATAATTTTAACCAATTCTAATTCGGTTTGAATCATTTTTCTAATTAACCAATTTTACTGTTTAAATTATAAATAGATATTTATAATTTTAATTTCAACTACCACTTTAATGTTAACATTATCTTTAATATGTTAATCATCACAACCACTACACAAATCATCTATATAAATAAATACTCAACTACCCAATGCCATTTACTGCGCCGTAAGTGGTCGTTCACGGAGTATGAAATCCTAGTGTCGGTAATATCCATACTTCACTTCCAATTTATGTGATTTGTGCGAATTTATGTGTTGAACTCCATACAACAGATAAAAATCAATACAGGCAATTTCTATACATTTACAGTCATAAAATAAATTAAATAACTGTACAAAAGTTTAGTGAGAGAATTCTCACTTTAGGTTCCACTCCGCCGTTCTTTATTGGCGATGGTTTTAATAAAATTAAACTGGTCGTTTAATTTTATCAAAAATTCCAAGTAGCTCCATTTCCGTTCTAGTCGGTTCCATGTTGTAGAGTTTGATCCCACGATTCCAACGCAACTAAAATCGTTCAGTTTGGACCTCCTTTGAAATAGTTATGATTATACAAGTATTAATTACATTTTTATATAATTAATTAAATAAATATTTTCTTAAATTACATTTCATCTCCGTTTACCCTTCAACAAATCGAACCCAATAACCTCGCCCTCAACAAATTGCCGTTGCCATCACCCAGAGGAGTCGGACCCTGACCAACTGCCGTCGTGACCTCCGCCTACAAGCCAGCCCCTCGCCGCCGGAGTTCAGACGAACTCGATGCCCTCTTCAGCTCGAAAATCGAGCCTAACCGCTGCTGTTTTAAGGGCCAAAATCGACAACCTTGCCAGACAATTTCAGATCTTGACCGTCTAGATTGTATATCTCACTGAGTTGGAGATTTTCCTTCTGAAATTTCTTGATATCAAAGCGTGGATTAGAGAATGAGGAGGAAGAAGTTTTGAATTAAAACTGCATTTCGTTTGGAGCTAGGGCGGCGGATCTGAAAAGCGAAAATAAAGTAGGGTTTAAAATTAATATATATATAATATTATTTATTTCTCTTAATTCCAAAAATGTTTGTTTTCACATCCGAACACTAAATCAAAGCCAACGGCTGTCGCCACTAGCTAAACACTCCCATTCCGGACACAATGGTATAAGTTTCATAAGCCAATTCGACCGTTTCAATCAGTTTTTTCTTTAAATTAAAATATAAATCAATATAAATTGAATTTAAACGTACATTTTAATTTACCAAGGCCATATACTGACTCCAAAAATTATAGAAAAATTAATCTAGCTATGTTTTGACGATACAGTCCTAAAAAAACTAATTTCATCAAATTTGGAGATCGTTTGAAAAATGGCCCTTTTTGCAGTTGATTAAATTCAAACTAAATGTACCAAACACGTTTAAATTTACTATGCTCACATATTACTTCCAAAAATTATGAAATTTGAAATCTAACAATAATTTTACATTCTGAATCCAACAAAAGTGATTTCATCCAAAACGGATGTCATTTGCAAAATGGCTATTTTTAAGGGCTTTATATTATTAAAATATATATAAATTCCATAGCGACTACTTTTAATTTTAAACTGGACATAACTTACAATTTATAAAGTGAAATTTCTTACATTCGTTAGAAAGATATTATTAAACGGATTCAAATGTTTCTGGTTTTACTGAAATCTGATTTATTTTGAATCTTACATATTCATTTGAAATTAGAAATCGAATTTTCAAACTACCGTGCCATTTCAGGCTCGTTTTATTAAAAAAAATTACGTTCTAACTTCGATTAAAATAAATTTTTAGTCGTTATTATTTAAAATAAATCATTTTAAATATTAAAAACCCATTAAAATAGCTAAAATAAAAATTTTAAATTGGTTCAGAAATTCCGAGTTGTTACACCCTAGGTGTGAATTACAGCAAAGAGAGGAAGCTCTAAATCAAATTGTTAATCAAGTAATCGAAGAAAGAGTGGTCGAAAATGAAACTGATACCATCGATGATCAAAACAAGGAAGAAATCCCAATGACTGAAGTTAGTAGATTGGTATCTAGGGAGAAAAGGTCCAAAATGTTTAATAATTCAAATAGATTAGCAGAAATAGCAAAGATCAAGGGAAATCAAGACAAAAATAAGGTAAATGATACCTTATAATGAAACTAATAACATCGATGATCAAAACAAGGAAGAAATCCTAATGACTGAAGTTAGTAGATTGGTATTTAGGGAGAAAAGGTCCAAAATATTTAATAATTCAAATAGATTAGCAGAAACAACAAAGATCAAGGGGAATCAAGACAAAAATAAGGTAATTGATACCTTAAATATAAAAAATGATATTGTTATTCTCATTCTCTAACAATAATATACACATTTAACATGATATAGCTCAGAAAAAAGGAGAAAAGATCAAAGCAAAAGAATCTGAAGGTATTGAAGAGAAATCGATGAGAGAAATGCCACTGTTGTATTTTACAAGGACGATACTATTTTTTTACAAAATTGATACTGTAAACTTAGGAAAATGGGTACTTGTAATGCATCAAACTGATACTACTAGTTTAATACAGATATAAAATTGATACTGATGAATTTTGATCCAAATACACTGTAAGAGCTACAACCATAGAAAACTTATGCCTACATTGTGACAACCCAAACTTTCGTAGAACGAAAGTAAGGATAATCATAGGAGTATAACAGAATTAAAACAATAACAGATCACCGTTACATAGCAGAACACATAAATAATTGCAGCGGAAAGGGAAATGTCATCACAAACATCGTCACAGAACATCAGAGTACGCAGTACATGATACACTTAGAAAAACAGATGTCTAAAACAGGGAAAGAAATAAAGTCTCAATATCCCAAAATACATCAATATCCAATACTGTCTCAAAATCTCAAGAAGAAAATAAAAGATAAAAAGAAAAGATCTTCCAACATCTTCATCAGCAAGCTCTAGTCCAGAAAACATCCCTACCTGAAACCTATTAATTGGCTGCCCGTGTGGAAAGAGGGCACCCGAGTTTGCAAAGTGAAACAAACCACGACTCAGTCATGGGACGGGTATGAGAAATTTTACTAAACTAATAATATAGCTAATCACTGGACTACACCGCTAATGCGGAACGGGTTTAATTCCATTGGATTGCCAGTGCATAAGTTTTATAAATTTTTAAGTCAAAACAACGCAATGCTTTTTAGAAAATGAAATCATTATAAGACTCAAGTCCCATCATACAATGCAACGAAAACGGAGGATAGAGTTTTACCTTATAATGATAAAAAATGCATGATACGTATAAAATAATATTTTTAATATTATTACTAGTGTCTAATATGTTTCAAAAATACTTCAAAGTAAATGTATCAATCCTAGACGGCATAGCTACCATATATTATGTCGCCATATATAGTTTACAATCAAGACCGTAATGTCGTATTGGAGGTTGGTTTCCATCATGAGTCAAGGCTAGGGACGATCTCCTAAACAATTCGAGACACTCTAGCAATGTCTCAGGATTCCCCGCAGTGAACCCTTGGATCCTGCAGGGCCGGTCCACATATAACGCTAGTGGATTAGTTATGCCTGAACACACGTTCCCCGATCCTATTGGACCTAAAAATTGGCCATTGGCGACCAATAAAAATATCTGAGGTGCCTCATTCCATCAACCACATAAGTAAAGATGCCGGGCCTTGTAAAAACCCAAACACCACTTCTAGCTAGAAAGAAACGTGTGCACTCCCTGCGTTCCCTTGTCCATTTTTGACTCTACCGGGGTGTGAGGCTCGTGAGGTAACGAAATACACAAAGCTATGCCTAAATAGGCTATACTTTGATCATCATCCACAAGGCTCTGCTATTCAACAAAAGCCTCGATCCATTGCATCTTGGCATGTCACATTGACAGTCCATACCATGCGATCGATAACTACCAATATATAACCTTCGAGCTTGTGCGTCTCAAAGAAGGGTATTTAGCAAGAGGATAAATCCTCCGCTACCTCAGAAATATATCAATAGATATCAATTAAATTACATGGCATGAAATTCAATGTCGAACATGCATCCATTTACAAGTCTGTTGTGGGTCTAAACAAAACCGGAGTCACCTAGGTGCTCGCGTATCCGAACAATCAACAAGTACGTCCGGATAACTACCACTTTAACCCTTTATTGGTAGCTAGTCAATGTCAGGCATCAGTAGTTATACTTTCGACGTGAAGATCGCCGGTCTTCAATCGCCGTCCTCGATATCTTCGATTTAAAATCGTCGTAAAATTATTTGAAATTAGTTGAACTCGGTCTTTTCAAATAATTTTTCAAATTACTATTATTTAAAACATTCAATATCATTAATTTTAATTTATAACGATTTATCGCTATTTTTACTTATTTAAAATTAGCTCAATATAATTGGACAACGCTTCGGGTCGAAGGACGGCCCTGGCGCTGTTTTTACCAAAATTTGATTTACATACATCTTGAAATCTAATCATTGGATTTTGATAAAGTTTATATCATCGGAAAGATCTTCCCAATACGGTCCTAACGGTTCCAGTTTTAGGGAAATCCGACGGTTGGATCTTACGGTATAATCGTTTGAAGTTACGACTCCCGAAACGCGAACTACCGCGCGTGATTCGTTTGAATTTTAATATATATATATATATATATCATTTGGCATTTTAACTATTTCAACAGTCACAAACAAACAAAGTACAATCCATATTTATGTTAGAGATTTTATATATACGATTTTCATAATTCTTCTAACATGATAAAAATGATGATTTGAAATAAATAATATTTTTAATAACTAATTATTTCCAATGGTAACCAAATTATATTGAAAATATATTTTCTAAATGTTCACATCTTTTGTTTAAACCAAACGACAAATAAGACATGATTTTAATTCTACTATTTTTATTGTATCTAAAGTAACAATAAACATCTTAACATTTAAATATATTCTTTTATTTCATATGAAATGTCAATAAAAATGTGACTTTTAAAATTTATTCTTTTTCTAACATGACAATAAAATTGCAACGTTATTATTTTTTTTTTTTTTGACTGTAAAATGACAATAAAAAATACAACTCTTTAATTCTAGCAATTTACTACAACTAAAATGTATAAAAAATGTACGTTAAAATACTAGCCCTCTTATTTACATCTAAAATGTAAACAAAATGTAACCTTTATTATATGGGGTTTATTGCATCTAAATATGCAAATAAAAATGAAATCATTTTCTACGATGTTTATTTGCATCTAAATATGCAAATAAAAAGAGGTAATTTTCTCTATGGTGTTTATTTGCATCTAAATATGCAAATAAAAATGTAATTTTTAATAAATGTTTTGTTTGCAACTAAATTTGCAGAAAAAATGCAACTTTTATTTTAATGGTTTGTTTGCATCTAAAATTGCAAACAAAAATGTAACTTTAATTCTAATATCTTGTTTGCATCTAAAATTGCAAACAAAAATGATTTATTTTTATTTTTATTGAAATGGCAATTCTAATACCTTATCTTCCAATATCTTATTTTTATTGAAATGGCAATTCTAATCCAAATCAATAATATAACAAAATGATTTATTTTTATTCAACACATACAGATCTATGTTTATACATCACTAACAAACAGATAAATCATCCACAATCTCATCACATAGCAGATCTAAATCATATACTTACAATCGTTACATAGCGAGGAAGATAATTAAATTGATTAATTATTTAATAAAAAGAAATCTCACAGTCATGATGCAAATTGGTCCAAAATTCAAACAACTCAGAATTGGATCTGGTCTGGACAGCAGCGTAGATCTCGGCTTCACGATCGTATAGGATCTGAAATCGTTAAATTTCGAGTCTGAATGAATAAGTTATGATTTAATTTAGGTTGTAACATTTTTAGATTAAATTAATGAACTAAATAAAAAGGATTTTCACCTTCTTCCTCGTTACATAACTTGGCCACAATTTTTACAAATTTGTTCGATCCTAGGGTTAGGATTTTCTCCAAAAAACACTAGGACCAGATCGGGTTGTTTGGGGTTGTCGAGCTCGAGGAGGCGCGTCGGCCTAGGGGGTTGTCCAACTCGACGGCGGGTCTGGGGATGTACGGCGGTTGAAACCCATCGGTTTCAGGGGGCTGGGGCTCGAGCTACAGGCGATGATTTTCAGATCAACTCGTATGGAATTGAAGATAATGAAATGCTCTCCAATAAACTGAGAAGGAGGAAGGGGTTTTAATGAGAGGATTGTAAGAATTTGGTGGAAGAAGGAGGAGCGGTTTCAGCCATTGGAAGATAAGGGTTCGATGGCGGCTCTGAATAGTTGTTAGGGTTTTGAATTTTTTTCTACTATTTATAGTATTTTAATGTTAATTTTACAAATAAACCCATACGTTCTAACCAACTCTGAATTCAGTCCAACCAGAGTTGGCCCCACCCAATAGCCCTTGTTCCGGATCCAATGGGCAAGGTCTCGTCAGCCCACACGACAGTCTGTTGCCTGAAATCTTTAATTTAATATTTAAATCATTTAATAAATTAATTTGATCGTATATTTGAATTCATCGGGGCCACATACGGACTCAGAAAAATTCCAAAAATTTATTTCTGGCTTTGTTTTGACAATACGGTCCTAACAAAATTAATTTCGTCGCATTCTGAGACTGTTCGAAAAATGGCTATTTTCAAGTCGATCAGATTTGACTGAAATTGACAAAACACATTTTCATTTGCCATGATCACGTATTAATTACAAAAATTCTAGAAATTTTAACTTAGCAATAATCTGACGTTTTGGATTCAACAAAAGTGGTTTCGTCGAAAACGGAGGTCGTTTGAAAAATGGCCTTTTATACGAGCTATAAATTATACTGTAGCGACCATTCTGAATATTCAACTGGCCATAACTTTTGATTCTCGCTATGAAATTTTGATTTTCGGATTTGTTGGAAAGATATTTTCAAAGTGATTTAGATATTTCTGGTTTCACTAAAATCCGTTAAATTTTGAATGCAGTACATTCGGTCAAAGTTCAAATTTGACTTTTCAAACTACCGTACTATTTCTAATTCCTTTAGAAATCAAAATCAGTATATTCGCTCTAACTTTTATTAAAATAAATTTTTAATAGTTATTATTTAAAATAAATTATTTTAACTATTCAAAATTTAATGAAATAGCCAAAATAAAATTTTTAAATTGATTCGGATTTTCCGGGTTGTTACAACCCCCACTTAAAAGCTTTTCGTCCTCGAAAAGGAAATAATAGTAAAGTAGGGAACAAAACGGAAAATGCAAGGTATTATAAATGTACCTCAACACAAGAGTCACTCGGAGATATCCGCTCTGCACTTGGGATATGCCTGTTTGATGTTATCCTCGGTCTCCCACGTACAATCTCTAGGATCCCCGCTCCACTATACCTTGACTAAGTGGATCCTCTTGTTCCTCGGCACTCGAGTCTCTTTGCCCACGAACTTCACTGGCTCCCTTCTCACTGCTAGGGCCGGGGTAATCTCCAAATCTCGTTGTGCTGCTTCCTCCACAACTGAATCTGGATCATGAACATGCTCCGAAATTGGGACACATGAAATATATTGTGGACCCCTGGCAACTAGTCAGGCAACTGCACTCTATAGGCAAGAGTTCCAAACCTTTCGAGAATAGGAAATGGACCAATAAATTTTGGCGCCAATTTCCCAGTCTTCCCAAATCGGACTACACCTATAAGTAAGGAAACCTTCAAGTATACAAGATCACCAACAAAGAATTCTAAATCCCTTCTTCGAGCATCTGCATAGCTCTTCTGTCGGCTTTAGGCAGCAAGTAATCGCTTCTTAATAAAGTCAACTCTTTCCGAGGCTTCACGAATCATGTCGGGATCCAATACCAATCGATTGCCGGATTCTACCCAATACGCGGGAGATCTGCATGGCCTGCCATATAATGCTTCAAATGGCGACATCTGCAGGCTTGCTTGGTAGCTGTTATTATAAGAAAATTCGACCAAGTGCTAATGATCTTCCCATAACCCACCAAAATCTAGGATGCATGCTCGCAGCAAGTCCTCTAATATACAGTTCACCCTCTCAGTCGGACCATCTGTCTGAGGGTGGTAAATAGTGCTCATATTCAGTTTAGTCCCTAGCTCTTCTTGGAAAGCTTCCCAGAACTTGCTAGCAAATATCGGATCGTGGTCACTGACAATGCTGCTGGGAACTCCATGCAGTATGACAATCTCTCTAAAATAAAGTTGTGCCAAACTTCGAGCTGTTCTATTGAATTTGACAGGGATGAAATGGGCAGTCTTAGTGAGGCGATCTACAATCACCCATATACTGTCATTTCCTTTCCTAGACCGGGGCAAGCCATCAATAAAGTCCACAGAAACTTCGTCCCATTTCCAACTTGGGACTCCTAGCGGTTGCAATAGACCTGCTAGCTTTTGCTGATCACTTTTGACTTGCTGGCAGGTGGGACATCTACAAACATATATAGAGATGCCTCTCTTCATAGATCTCCACCAAAAAGTACGCTTGAGGTCATGGTACATCTTGCTCACACCCGGATGAATGCTGAGCTTTGACTTATGACATTCATCCATTACTTCCTTTTTGAGCTCAAGAAGATTCGGAACACAAATTCGGCCCAATAGCCTTAGAACTCCTTTGTCATCAATCTGAAAACTCTTGGATTCGCCTTCCCTAACTCTTTTGATGATTCTCTAAATAAATTCATCATTCTTCTGAAGAGCCCAGATATTGTCGATCAAGGTAGGGGTAATAATGAGATTAGCAAGGATAAGGTTGGTGTTGGTCGTATTCTTTCTCCTAAGATCATCTGCCACTACATTGGCTTTCCTTGGAGTATATAAGATGTCCAAGTCATAGGGAGCAAGGAATTCAACCCAACGTCGTTGCCTCAAGTTCAAATCTCTTTGGGTGAATAGATACTTTAAGGATTTATGGTCAGTATACAGCTCAAATTTCTCGCCCAACAGATAGTGCCTCCATATTTTTAAAGCAAATACTATGGCCATTAGCTCAAGATCATGTGTGGCATAATTCTTCTCATGTGGTTTTAATTGGCGGCAAGCATATGCGACAACTTTGTCTCTTTGCATTAGCACCGCAACAATACCTTAAATAGAGAAAAGAATAACATGTTAAAATAAGATTTGACATTAGAAAAATGTCATTTCTGACATGTTTATTTAGATGTAAAGGATAACCTTCTCTAGAAGCGTCCGTCCAGACTTTCAGATCCTGATTGCCATCAATAATGGTCAACACAGGAGCAGTGATCAATTTCTGTTTCAGCTCTTGGAAAGCTGCCTCACATTCGGGTGTCGAATTGAACTTTGTATGCTTTTTAATCAGCTTCGTCAATGGACAAGATAATTTCGAGAAATCCTTAATGAATTTCCGATAATAGCCAGCCAGACCTAAGAAACTTCTGACTTCAGTGGGCGTAGTAGGTTTCTACCAATCTTTGATGGCCGAGATCTTTCCTGGATCTACTAAGATGCCTTCCTTAGATACAACATGGCAGAGGAATTTCACCTCTTCTTGCCAGAATATGCACTTGTATAATTAGGCTTTCAGCACATTTCTACGCAAAATCTCCAAGACTTCTTTTAGATGTTTTTCGTGTTCAGTAGTGGACTTAGAGAAGATAAGAATATCGTCGATGAACACCAGCACCAATTTATTTAGAACATCGCGGAAGACTCTATTCATTAGGTCTACGAAGTATGCTGGAGCATTGCATAGGCCGAAGAGCATTACTAGCCATTCATAAAATAAGTCGGGTCCTCTGAAAGCATCAAAGGCACACTTCTTCAGCAATGCGTAGTTGGTGGAAACCTGTAGCTAGGTCAATCCTAGAGAATACTCGTGCTTCGTTCAAGCGGTCCAGCAGATTATCAATGCGGGGTGGTGGGTATTTATTCTTCAGAGTCTGCTTATTTAAATCACGGTAGTCCATACATAACCTGAGGGTACTGTCTGACTTTGGGACGAAAACCACTGCTGCACCCCAGCTCGAGAAGCTAGGCCTGATTAGACCCTTCCACAAAAGCGGCTTTGTTTGATTACTCAGCTCCTCTTTTTCTTTCAGTGACATCCTCTGAATAGGGTGTACAACTGGCCTTGCATTACGAACTATGTCAATTCTGAAATCGATTTCTCTGCGCGGAGGTAAGCTATCAACTTCTTCGAACACATACGCATAGTCTCTAACGACAGGAATATCCTCAATAGAAGCAGAGTGACTTCTAGAGAAGATCAGAATTCTTTCCTATCTGTGGCTGAGTCGTGGCATGGAATAGCAATAATGTCTCCAAATTTTGTTTTGATTCTAACTACTCTTTCATCACAAAGTAACTCAGCCTCATATTTTGTTAGCCAGTCCATTCCAAGTATGATATCATACTAGGAGAAATTCATGATGATCAGATTAAAAGGAAATTGGAAGTAGGAGTAAGAAATGGGCACTCTACAATATTGATCGAGAATAAGCGAACCTCCTATCGGACTGCGTGCTCTAATTAGTTCTTTGAGTTTTCTGGGTTTCAATTTAAGCTTTTTAATCGTGTAAACAGATATGAAACTTCTAGATGCACCCATGTCAAACAAAACGGTAATAGAAATATTCTTAATGTTAAGAGTACCTCCTAAAACATCAGGTTTACCTGCTTTGGAAGAAGCCGGTGCAGCTGCTCCGTCATATACATGTGCCACCTGAGAACTCTTTAGTAGCAGGCATTTAGGCTTGATGTGGCCCCTCTGGTGGCAATTATAGCACTCCCTCCTATCCTGAGAATTTTGGCTAGGCCCAGAGTCATTCCTCTTTGGTCTCTTGGGAGCTCGGCATTCATAGTCGAAGTGCCCTAATTTCTGGGAGTTGAAGCATTTCACCTTTGATTTATCCCTTTTCTTCTTCCCTTAGGGCTTAGCGGTAGAAGAGTTGCCCGCCTCAGGTTTCTTGTCCGCTTCCTTCTTCTTGTTGTTGGCTTGATTCTTGTCTCGTTCTTGTTGAGAACCCTTCTGATCAATCTCTTCATATCTGCAGGCCATCTCGATCACCTTAGCAAATGGGTGCTTGATGTGTGCGGTCACACTGTTATGATACCTCCTTGCTAAACCATTGATAAACCTCTTATTTTTCTGTAGCGGGTCTTGGACTAATTCAGGGGCATATCTAGAAAGCTCATCAAATTTCTTTACATACTCAGCAATAGTCATACTCCCTTGTTGGAGGTGGGCGAACTCATCGAGAAGGTGCTCGACCTCATGAGGTGGAATGAGCTTCTCATTGAATAGCACCTTGAATTTCTCCTAAGTCACATCAGCTTCATTACCTCCCCTCATAGCTGTTTCCTACCAAATTTGGGCCAGGTCTTTCAGAAACTAAGTTGCCATAAAACGCTTCATGTGGTCCTCGAGCTCTAATCCTCCTAAAATCTTCTCCATCGTCTTAAGCCATGCTTGCGCCTCCGTCACCGTCTCTTGGCCTGTATAATGCACGCCCTTTAGATTCTTTATTTTCTTTGCCACTTTGTCAAGATCAAAAGCACATGGGGGTGGTGGTGGTGTCTCAACTTCTGAAGTGTCATGTTCCTGTTCTTGGGCTGTAGGAGTCTCGTCTCGGGTGGGTCCTCTTTCCCTACCTCTGCCTCTTCGTGCTCTTGTATGTGCTCTAGCACTCATTTCTTAATCAGTCTGTATCATCAAGGAAAGAGTCAGACTAAGAGAAACGATAAATTTCAAAGGAAAGGTTTTTTTGTAAAAAAATAGAGACATATGATGAAATGATAATGATGTAATGATTGATTAATATGTGTTATTCTGCTATGCTCATTCTAGGACATTTCTAATCCTATCTCTAATGAGCTACTCATCTTAGAATACTACTGATTCTATCTAGACGAATTGTTCTAAAAATGTTATACTCCGTAGCTAAGGTTAACCTTTAGCTCCGATACCAAATGTGACGACCCAAACTTCCATAGAACAAAAGTAAGGATAATCATAGGAGTATAACAGAATTAAAACAATAACAGATCACAGTTACATAGCAGAATATATAAATCATTGCAGCGGAAGGGGAAATGTCATCACAAACATCATCACAAAACATCAGAGTACGCAGTACAGGAAACACTTAGCAAAACAGATGTCTAAATCAGGGAAAGAAATAAAGTCTCAATCTCCCATAATACAACAATATCCAATACTATCTCAAAATCTCAAGAAGAAAATAAAAGATAAAAAGAAAAGATCTTCCAACATCTTCATCAGCAAGCTCTAGTCCAGAAAACATCCCTACCTGAAACCTGTCAATTGGCTGCCCGTGTGGAAAGAGGGTACCCGAGTTTGCAAAGTGAAACAAACTACGAGTCAGTCATGGGACTGGTATGAGAAATCTTACTAAACTAATAATACGGCTAATCACTAGACCACGCCGCTAAAGCGGAACGGGTTTAATTTGATTGGATTGCCAATGCATAAGTTTTATAAATTTTTAAGTCAAAACAACGCAATGCTTTTTAGAAAATGAAATCATTATAAGACTCAAGTCCCATCACACAATGCAAAGCAAACGGAGGATAGAGTTTTACCTTATAATGATCAAAAATGCTTGATACATAGAAAATAATATTTTTAATACTATTACTAGTGTCTAATATGTTTCAAAAATACTTCAAAGTAAATGTATCAATCCTAGACGGCATAGCTACCATATACTATGTCGCCATATATAGTTTACAATCAAGATCGTAATGTCGTATTGGAGGTTGGTTTCCATCATGAGTCAAGGCTAGGGACGATCTCCTAACCGATTCGAGACACTCTAGCAATGTCTCAGGATTTCCCGTAGTGAACCCTTGGATCCTGCAGGGCCGGTCCACAAATAACGCTAGTGGATTATTTATGCCTGAACACATGTTCCCCGATCCTATTGGACCTATAAATTGGCCATTGGCGACCAATAAAAATATCCGAGGTGCCTCATTTCATCAACCACATAAGTAAAAATGTCGGGCCTGGTAAAAACCCAAACACAACTTCTAGCTAGAAAGAAAAGTGTGCACTCCCTGCGTTCCCTTGTCCCATTTTTGACTCTACCGGGGTGTGAGGCTCGTGAGGTAACGAAATACACAAAGCTATGCCTAAATAGTCTATGCTTTGATCATCATCCACAAGGCACTGCTTTTCAATAAAAGCCTCGATCCATTGCATCTTGGCATGTGACATTGACAGTCCATACCATGCGATCGATAACTACCAATATATAACCTTCGAGCTCGTGCGTCTCAAAGAAGGGTGTTTAGCAAGAGGATAAATCCTCCGCCACTTTAGAAGTATATTAATAGATATCAATTAAATTACATGGCATGAAATTCAATGTCGGACACGCATCCATTTACAAGTACGTTCTGGGTCTGAACGAAACCGGAGTCACCTAGGTGCTCGCGTATCCGGACGATCAACAAGTACGTCCGGACAACTACCACTTTAACCCTTTATTGGTAGCTAGTCAATCCCAGGCATCAGTAGTTATCTTTTCGACGTGAAGATCGCCGGTCTTCAATCATCATCTTCGATATCTTCGATTTAAAATCGCCGTAAAATTATTTGAAATGAGTTGAACTCAGTCATTTCAAATAATTTTTCGAATTATTATTTAAACCATTCAATATCGTTAATATTAATTTAAAATGATTTATCGCTATTTTTACTTATTTAAAATTAGCTCAATATAATTGAACGACGCTTCGGGTTGAAGGACGTCCCTGGCGCTGTTTTTAACAAAATTTGTTTTACACACATCTTGAAATCTAACCGTTGGATTTTGATAAAGTTTATATCATCGGAAAGATCTTCCCAAAACAGTCCTAACGTTTCTAGTTTTGGAGAAATCCGACGGTTGGATCTTACGGTATAATCGTTTGAAGTTACGATTGCCGAAACGCGAACTAACGCGCGCGATTCATTTAAATTTTAATTTATATTTATATATAAATATAAATCATTTGGCGATTTTAACTATTTCAACAGTCACAAACAAACCTAGTACAATCCATATTCATGTTAGAGATTTTATATATACAATTTTCATAATTTTTCTAACATGATAAAAATGATGATTTGAAATAAATCATATTTTGTAACAACCCGGAAAATGCGAGCCAGTTTAAAAATTTTATTTTGGCAACTTTAGCGAATTTTGAATATTTAAAATGAATTATTATTTTGAATAGAATTAGAACGTATATATTATATACGTCGTCGTTAGAATATAAATATTTATTTATAATTATAAAAGGAATTGAAAATTGCGCGGTAGTTCGATAATTCGATTTCAAATTTCAAATTTCAAATGAGTGTATAGGATTCAAAATGAACCGGAATTTAGCGAAACCAAAAATATTAGAATCTATTTGAGAATATCTTTCCAACGAATCCGAAAAATCGAAATTTCATAGCGGGAATCAAAAGATATGCCCAGTTGAAAATTCAGAATAGTCGTTATGGAATTCAGGCCCTTAAAAATAGCCATTTAGCAAACGACCTCGGATTTCGACGAAACCTCTTTTGTTGGATCTGCAATGTCAAGTTATTGCTAGGTTTCAAATTTCATAATTTTTATAATCAATATGTGTGTGTGGCAAAGGAAAACGCGGTTGACTAGTTCTAGTTGATTTTAATCGACTGGAAAATGGCCATTTTTCAAACGGTCTCAGAATTCGACAAAACTAGTTTTGTTAGGACCGTATCATCAATACGAAGCTAGGAAATATTTTTTGGGAATTTTCTAGTTAGTATGTGGCCCCAATAAACTGAAATGCGCGTTCAAATTCAATATATAGAGTTATATTTTGATTTTGATGGAAACTGATCGAAACGATCGAATCAGCTTACGATACATATCCCATTGTGTTCGGAATGGGGGTAATTAGCTATGGATGACAGGCGGTGGGTCCCGTTTCGAGTTCGAAAACAAAAGCACCTTTTTGAAATTAAATAAAATAAATAAATAAAATCTCCCTTCTTCTATATGCCTTCAGCCCCCCCGTCACTTTCGATTTCGATTAAATAAGAAAAAAAAACCTAACACCATCGCGTCGCCCCCTCTATACTGCCGTCGCCGCCGCTTCTTCTTCCCCCTACGCCCTCTGCGCCGCCATCCCTCTTTCCTCCCTTCCCTTCAATCTCTCTCAACCGAACCCTCCTCCTCCCTGTTCGTTCGAAGAACCCCAGACCCGAAGAAACCCCACCGCGGGCCACCCAAACCCCATCGCCACCTTGAAGCCGACCCCCTCCACCTCTGATCGACAGTGGGCCCTCCTCCATTCGAAGCAAACCAGTCCTCTCCTCCTCCAAACGATAAAAACTGTGAGCCTCTCTTTTAATTTCATTTTAAATTCGATTTTTATTAGGAAGTAGAGTATAAAAATATAATTTTTATATGATGTAGAAGACAAAAATATGATTTTTACATTATAGAAGTGTTAAAGATTTGATCTTTATGTATGTAGTGAATCAAAAATATAATTTTTACATTATAGAAGTGTTAAAGATTTGATCTTTATATATGTAGTGAATCAAAAATATGATTTTTACTTGTGTAGAGTATTAAAAATATGACCTTTATATAGTAGAAGATATAAAAATACTATTTTTATATAAGTAGTGTATTGAAAATAAAATTTATATATAATAGAGAATATAAAAATATAATCTTTATATTTGAAAAGGCGAAATCTTTATATAGAGAATAGCGTGATAAAATATAATTTTTATCTATATGAACATCGATGTAAAAATAGAATTTTTATCTATATAGCATCGATGTAAAAATAGAATTTTTATCTATATAGTAGCGATGTAAAAATAGAATTTTTATCTATATAGTAGCGATGTAAAAATAGAATTTTTATCTATATAGTAGCGATGTAAAAATAGAATTTTTATCCATATGGAGTGATTATAAAAATATGATTTTTATATACATAGCAACAATATAAAAAATGTGATTTTTATATATGTAGTGGCTACGGGCAACGAAAGTGACAAAAGGCGAGAACAGCGAAGGCTTCTACATAAGAAGAGTCGTGGCGTTTGGATTAGCTAGTCGGTGAGAACTTCTCTCCTTTAATTTTATTTTTCTAGTTAATAATATATACTAGGATGCAGACAGTGTTTAGTAGCACCCGACACCCGTCGTCCACAGACCACGAATGGCTTGTATGTTTGATTGTGTGTTGTGATGAAAATTGATTGTGTGACGTGAAATAAAATATTTATATAGTTGAAAATATTTTATCGTTAAAAATATTGTTTTTAACATGTGTGTGTGAATAAAATTATGCGTTTGTTGATTTGAAACCCCACACGGGTGTTGGGATGATATTTGAAGTCCACTCCTCCCGATTGATTGGTTGTATGTCGATCGATTGATCGACAGGCTGTTATAAGCGTTAGATATCTATATTTGATAATTATACAGTGTGGTGCACTTTGGATGATGATTGATTATTTATCGTTGTAATTATATACATGTGTTGTATGGAAACCATATAATTAACATTATATGGTAATTAATTGGGCCTCATTCCAATTGGGAAAATAAAGAATTGAATGAAGTATATATTCATGTGTTGAATAGAATAAATAATCATGTGTTGAAAATTATCATATGTTGAAAGAAATATTTTAACAATAAAATTTACATCTTTATCATATTTAAAGTTAGAAACTAACTGGAAAATAGATAAGATGAGTGGTTTCCAGGGTATTGATCTGATATTGGTTCCGGCCTTCGGCATTAATACCTAGGGAATTATTCTCTTACTACTTTACAGTTGGAGTCTGATTTAAAAATCAAACGATAGATGCCATAGTTTTATAAAATATATTAAATACCAAAAATAGTCATGTGTTGACAGTGCTCATGTGTGAGAATATTCATGTGTTGAAAGAAATATATATTCATGTGATGAATAGAATAAATATTCATTTGTTGAATAGAATAACGAATTTATTGAAATATATAAAGTCGTGTTGATTAGAGATGCGCCATTTTGACGTGAGCGATATTTATATCGATTTTATTCGTTTTTAAAATGAATATAGAAAAATAAGTGATTTCAAAATATAACGTTTTGAAAATATTATCATTTATATAGTAATGATAAGAAATATTCAATTTTGATTTGAAATTGATTATGAAGTTGAATTTGTTTTGAAAACGAATTTAAAACGATTTAAAAAAAATATGTTTTGAAAGGAAATCGACTAAATATATATAATATATATATTATACATATAATGGCCTAAATAGAACGCGCCGCGCCACGGCAGTTCGTGAATTTCGACCATTGACTTCGAACTGATGTTGCGGGAGATCCGACCGTCGGATTCTCCTGACACCGGAACCGTTGGGTTCGTATCGAAAATAGCTTTCCAATGAATATTAGAAATTTGAAATCTAACGGTTGGATTTGGAATTATGTCCAAATCAAATTGGGAAAATGTCGTTGTAAGTGCAGTTCGATGGCCGTTGATGGAAATCGACTGTACGGGCCTTGATAAAATTATTAAAAATATCAATAATTTGTGTAAAATCATAATATGTGAATTGGAAAGAATTGGGATGAAAAATTCTACATTTGTAAAGATAAAAATAGATTTTTATCAAAATGAACTAGTTTTGAACTAGAATTAAAATCAATTTATTTTTTTGAAATAAATAAATTGAATTTGAAATGATTTTGAAAATAACCAGAATTTCCTATATATATAAAATGGATTTGAATCGAAATTATCTTCGGAATTTTTCGATGTTGGATTTCATGATTATACAGATATTGTTATGGGAATTTGAAAGATATATTGATATCGTTATTTCCAATACGATATTTGTTGGTCGTAGAATTTGATATTGAATATAAGCCGATATATTTTCTATTCAGAGCCTTGTATTTAATATCAAACATGATTTGGGTTTGTCGTGAATGGTGTCTTCATTAACACTGTTCTTAAGCCCAGTTGAGAAAAAGATTAAATCTTTCTATTTAGATTTAATGAGGTGTACCAATTAAATGATATTTAATTGGAATTGAATTTGAATGTGATTTTGGGTTTATCGTGAACCGTATTTTAAATGACATTAGTTCTTTAACCCGGTTAAAGACAGGATATTGATTTTTGAAAAGATTAAACCTGAGAGGAGTTTTAATGAATCTTTAAATAGATTGAAAAGTGAATTGATAATTTAAATTATCAAATCTGAAAGGTGATCGAGAATGGAGTACCACCAGTTTTGCTCCAAAGCGATAGTTAAATCTTTAATTAGATTTGAACGTGAAATGGTAATTAATTTTACTGATAACACCATGGTGTTAGATATGGAGTATTACCAGTTTTACTCCAGGGGATGAATAGGTTGGGATTGGGAAATAAAATAAATAATTACTTCGGTGTGGTTCGCTAATCCCGACTAGTTTGAAATGATATCCAAAGGAAGATTAAAGAATAAATTTAGAAGAATTTATCTTTGATAAAATTAATAGGAACCTTTCCCTAAGAATGTGATTTTGTGAATAAAAGAATATTCTGAATTGGAATGAGGCATTTGTTGAATCGCCAAGTATAGCGTTTTGACTATGACAACTATATATGTTCATATGCTATCAACTAACCTTGTTTTGCAGGAAGATGAAACTTTATTGATAATCGGATTCAAGAACTCAAGAGAAATATTATCTGTAAGAGTCTAGATTAGTCTTAGATAAGATATGTTAAAGTCTTTCCTGATGATTATACACACACAAAGTATTTATGAATATATGTTAGCAACAATGAACAAGGAAGCAAGAAGTAGTCTGTTTACAAAAACAGACGTCTGACATAATCAGACCAGACGTCTGTTTGCTGAAAACAAAGAAAATTCAGTATGAATTTTCAGACGTCTGACATAATTCTACCAGACGTCTGTTTCTGGAGACAAACATACTACTCTTCCTATTTTCGAATTCAAATCAAAAGAGACTTCTGAAAACTTTAACTAAAGACTTCTGCTTCTGAAAGGATGCATCTATATTGAAGAGATACAACTTACTTCTCTTCATCGAATCCTTTCATGATCAGTTACAATTCTTTGAATATTATAAATAGAGGTTTCAACAATTGTTTTGATCACTGATCCTTATTCTAATTCTCTATTATTCTAAAAGAGTTCTGATTTCTCAAAGCATACTACTTACAAACATTTTGAGATCTTAAACTTCCATGATCTTTCACAAGCTTCACGATAATCATCAAGAAAAGACTATAGGAAGGTTGTACTTACTATTTGACAATTCGTGTTATCAAGAACACACTAAGTCAACATTTATCTTTGTACTAGTAAAGACCTCTTCAGTAGTTGAGGCAAGAAATCCCGTTCGGCTGTTCGGGTAATTGTGAACCTATTCCTCCGGGTGAAGTGAGGGTTGTTGCGTTAGTGAAATTCCAGAAGGGAGTCTGGGACTGGACGTTGGACGGTGATCCGAACCAGTATAAATCGACTGTGTGATTTACTACTTACTACTGCTACTTTAGTATTCTACTTATACTCCATTCTATACGATCCTACCGCTGCATAGCTTCTTTCAATTGGTATCGGAGCAAAGACATCCTATAACCGTAACACCGTTATTCGATATTTTGATAAAATGGAGAGTAACCCAAGTGCTAGCTCAACTACTTTTGCCGAAGGACAATCTACTCAAAGACCACCACTATTTAACGGATTACACTACAACTACTGGGCTACTAGAATGAGAATTTATATGCAAGCAAATGGCTTTAGTGCATGGAATGCTACTCAAAAAGAATTCATAGCACCTACTACTGAATATTCGACTTGGACAGTGACTCAAAAAGATGAAGCAAATGCAAAAGCAAATATGCTATATTGTGCTTTGGATAGAAATGAATTCAATCGTGTTAGCATATGTACATCTGCTCATCAAATTTGGGAAACACTTAAAACTATTCATGAAGGAACAAACAAAGTCAAACAAACAAAGATTTCAATGCTCAAGAATCAGTTCCAGAATTTCAAAATGAGACAAAATGAGACGATTAATGAAATGTATTCAAGGTTTCAAGATATTTTGCATGCATTGATAGGATTAGGAGAAAAGTATAGCGATTTTGATATTATATCAAAAGTGCTAAATTCTCTAACAGATGATTGGGAGAGAAAAGTATTAGCTATTGAAGAAGCAAATGACTTATCAGCTATGAAACCAGAAGAACTCATAGGAAATTTAATGTCATATGAGGTGAATCTTCAAGTTAGAAAAGAACAAGCACAAGAAAAGAAGAATGTAGCTTTTCATGCTGAAAAAGAAGAATCGGAATCAGAAGATGAAGACTTAGCATTTATTGCTAAAATTTTTAAGAAATTCTTGAAATAACGAAAAGGAAATTTCAAGAAAAACAATTCAAGCAAACCTTCATCCTCTAATTTAGAATGTTTCAATTGCCACAAGAAAGGTCATATGGCAAAGGATTGTCCAGAACTAAAAGAAAATCATAAAAACTTCAACAAAAACAAAAAGGAGAAATTCAAAAAGAAGGCCTTCTCCGTCACATGGGAAAATTCAGATTCAGATTCATCAGACAGTGATAGTGATAGTGACAACGAACAAGCAAATGTATGCTTCATGGCTCAACAATCCGAAGTAAGTGATTTATCTTATGAAGAATTAATAGAAGTTAATGCTGAATTTTTGAATATTATCAAAAGTCTGAAAAGAAAAATTAAAGAAGTACGTGAAAATCAGAATAAGGCAGAATTTGAAAGGGATATGATAAAGGATGAAAAAATTATTTTAGAAGAAGAATTTGAAAAACTTCAAGAAAATTTTAAAAAAAGTGATAGTCAACTTTTGCTTTTGAGTCAAGAAATTGAAACTCAAAAAGTAAAAAATGATAATATAAATTCTGAAAATCATGTGTTGAAAACTAGAATAAAGGAATTAGAATTAGAAAATCAAAGTATTCAAACTAAATTTGAAAATATTTCTAAAAATGTTTCAAATTTTAATAAAGGAAGAGAAAATTTATCAATAATTATTGAAAATTCTCGACCTTCTTCAAATAAAAGTGGTCTAGGGTATAAAAAGAAATTAAAATTTTCTTCAAACGAAAAGAAGAAAATTGATTCAAAAAGGATTAATAAAATTGAGATATGGGTTCCAAAAACAAATAATAATTTGATAAGGAACAAACATATAAAATCATTTATGGAATCTGTACATAATAATAAAAATTATTTATACAAAAGGGATACTAAACCCACATGGGTTTGGCTTCCTAAGATCTAACTCTTAGGACCCTATCAAAAGTGGGTACCAATGTGATTATTAATATTTTTTTTAGGTACCACTCAAGAAAAGAAAATGGATTTTAGACAGTGGTTGTTCAAAACACATGACTGGAGACAAAGATATGCTTACAAATATTACATACTTTGATGGTGGCTCTGTTACCTTCAGAGATAATTCAAAAGGTTTTACCATTGGCAAAGGAGATGTATGCAACTACGGTACTTCAAATTTACCTATTATTAAAAATGTTTCTTTAGTCAAAAATTTAAAACATAATTTACTCAGTATAAGTCAATTATGTGACAAAGGATTTAAAATAACGTTTTCTGAAAATAAATGTAGTATTTTTGATGAAAACCAAAATATTATATTTGAAGGAAATAGAGATAGAAATATTTATGTATTAAATATGAAAATTAACAATAATAGACAAATGTGTTTAATAGCTAGTGAAAATGATTCTTGGCTATGGCACAAACGGTTTTGTCATATAAATTTCAAAACAATTCAGAAAATTTCTAAAAATAATTTAGTAAGAGGTTTACCAAAAATAAATTTTAAAGTAAAAAATCTTTGTGAAGATTGTCAAATAGGAAAATTAACAAAATCTTCTTTTAAATCTAAAAAGGTTATTTCTACTTTACAACCTCTAGAATTATTACATATGGATCTATTTGGTCCTACTCAAATTCAATCATTAAATCACAATCGATATGTTTTTGTAATAGTTGATGATTTTCAAGATTTACATGGATTATATTTATGAAAAATAAAAGTGATACGTTCGATCATTTTAAACAGTTTATAAAAAGAATTCAAAACTCTAAAGATTTAAAAGTCAAAAACATTCGAAGCGATCATGGAGGAGAATTCGAAAATGAATCTTTTGAAAATTTCTGTAAGAAGAAAGGAATTAATCATAACTTTTCTTTCCCTAGAACTCCACAAAATGGAGTTGTTGAAAGGAAAAATAGAACATTACAAGAATGTGCTAGAACGGAAGTACATTGCCAAAACAATTTTGGGCAGAAGCTGTTTCAACAGCATGTTATGTTCTAAATCGTATCTCTATTCGTCCTCTAACCAAAAATACACCATACGAACTTTTCAATAAAAGAAAACCAAATATTTCTTATTTTAAAGTTTTTGGTTCAAAATGTTTTATTCTTAATACAAAAGATCAACTAGGGAAATTTGATGCAAAAGCTGATCATGGAATTTTCGTTGGATATTCAGAACGAAGTAAAGCTTATCGTATTTTCAGTAAACGTACTAATTGTATAGAAGAATCATTACATATATCTTTTGATGAAAATTTTACTAAAAATATTCAAAATAATGACGATGATGAAATTACTGAAAATACAAATTCTGAAAATATTGAAAATAACACAATGGGAGATATTAGGTCACCTCCTAGAGTTTTAAAAGATCATCCTACACAAAATATTATTGGAACAATAAATTCAAATGTACAAACTAGACATCAGTTAAATCAAATGGGACATTTTGCATTTATTTCAACTATTGAACCTAAAAATCCGAAAGAAGCATCTACAGATGATTACTGGATAATAGCTATGCAAGAGGAATTAAATCAATTTGAACGCAATAACGTCTGGGAATTAGTACCTCGACCAAATGATCAATCAGTTATTGGAACCAAATGGGTATATAAAAATAAAGCTGATGAACTTGGAAATATCACAAGAAATAAAGCAAGATTGGCTGCTCAAGGATATAATCAAGAAGAAGGAATTGACTATGATGAGACATTTGCACCTGTAGCACGATTAGAAGCAATAAGAATACTTTTAGCATTTGCTAGTTATCATAATTTTAAACTTTATCAAATGGATGTAAAAAGTGCTTTTTTAAATGGTTTCATTAAAGAAAATGTTTATGTAGAGCAACCACCATTATTTATACATGAAAAATATCCATATTATGTTTACAAACTAAAAAAGGCATTATACGGTCTAAAACAAGCACCTCGTGCTTGGTATGAAAGACTTAAAACCTACTTAATCAATTCCGGATTTAAAATTGGTAAAGCTGATCAAACTTTATTTATTAAAAATAAAAATAAAGATATTTTAATTATACAAATATATGTAGATGATATTATTTTTGGATCTACAAATGAGAAATTATGTGAAGAATTTTCTAAAATTATGACAAGCGAATTTGAAATGTCACACATGGGTGAACTATCATATTTTCTAGGATTACAAATTAAACAAACAGAAAATGGAACTTTTATTAATCAAGAAAAATATTACAATAATCTAGTTAAACGTTTTAGTTTAGATAAAACATCTGGCAAACCAACACCTATAAGTACAACGACTCATTTAGAAAAAGATGAAAACGGAAAAAATGTTGATCAAAAACTATATAGGAGCATGATCGGATCACTACTTTATCTAACAGCAAGTAGACCAGATATAATGATGAGTGTGTGTCTGTGTGCACGATTTCAAGCCAATCCGAAAGAATCACACTTACGAGCTGTTAAACGTATTTTACGATACCTTAATGATACTAAAGATTTTGGACTATTCTATCCAAAAGGATGTATGTTTGAATTAGTATCTTACAGTGATGCTGATTTTGGTGGATCCCGAACGGATAGAAAAAGTACGAGTGGAACATGTCATTTTATCGGAAAATCATTAATATCTTGGTTTAGCAAAAAACAAAATTGCGTTTCACTTTCTACAAGTGAAGCTGAATATATATCAGCAGCTTTAGCATGTGCTCAAGTAATTTACATGCAACAAACATTAAAAGATTTTGGAATAAATTTAATGAATTCTACAATTTATTGTGATAATACAACCGCTATAAATTTATCTAAAAATCCAATTAACCATTCACGAA
This sequence comes from Allium sativum, assembly GCA_030737875.1. Classification (NCBI taxonomy): domain Eukaryota; kingdom Viridiplantae; phylum Streptophyta; class Magnoliopsida; order Asparagales; family Amaryllidaceae; genus Allium; species Allium sativum. Next base: position 705,025,970 of record CM060916.1, on the reverse strand, counting down.
CAAAACACATAGATATAAGACATCATTTCCTACGTGATAACATAGAAAAAGGAATAATTAATTTAAAATATGTATCAACCGACAATCAAATTGCCGATATATTCACTAAACCTTTGATAGAATCATCCTTTATAAAACTTAGAAGAGAACTAGGAATTATATCTGCTAAAGACTTATAATTAACTAAAGTTAACTTCTCATGTTTTAACACTCATGAACTAAATTTCTTTTAACAAATGGTTTACTAAAAATAACTCTTTACCTAAGATTACTCATAACTAATTATTATTTCTGGTTATAAATATACTTAAGTTTTTGACCATTCATATAACTAAGTTATTCTCCTATTTAAAGAATTGTCTAAAACAAATCAAATATTAAAAACATAAGAAAACAATGTCTTCAAAAAGTTCTTCACCTTCCATCAACATTATTGTATCAACTAATAGCTCAGCTGAAACTCCAGTTCTTCCTACTCCTACTCCCGAAATTGAACTAACATATAAGTGGGGAGAATATCATACTGGCTATACTCCAGAATCAAAGAAAACCAAACGATCATTATTTACCTCTCCGGATACTAAACGGAAAATCGATGAGATTCATCATTATCAGCGACAGCAAATCGAACTTCAGAGAGAATTGTATTTCGAACAAAAAGCAACTTCAACTCGCTTAAGTACACTTCAAAAAATGATATCAAAGCTTTGCCGATCAAATGAAAAAGATGTTGTCTCACCTTTACCAAGCCCAACAAATCCTATCGATCCGTCAGCTGCATATCGAACTGAAGATAATCCGGTGAATTATGCAAAGGAAAAATACTATACCTTCTCTCCTCAACATCCACCATATAGTCCAAACTCTTGGGACAAGAATTATAATAAAAATGAAGGGCCAAGTTACTCCACTCCGAAGACAACACCTCCTTCAAAATAAGATTTCGTTTATCCCTAAAATAAATTTGAATTTTATAGTATTTTTTTTGATATTAATGTATGTTTATTTTTTTTTTCAAATATATATGTCTGTGACAAAACAGACGTCTTTCTTCAAAACAATTATTGGTTTTAACAAATAAAACAGACGTCTGACAAGAATATAACAGACGTCTGAAACAAGGCTAAAATGAACTAATTCTTTGCTGCCTCTTAAAATACTAAAAACAGACGTCTTTCTTTTTATAAACAGCCGTCTGTTTCTGAAGAACCAACTACAACTTAAGCGAAAACAGACGTCTTTTTCGTTAAAAAAGGACGTCTGAAATGGTTCCAAAATGAACTAAAAGCTTGCTGGCTTAAAATTAGTTAGCAACAGACGTCTCCTTCATTTCAATCAGACGTCTGAATTAATTAAAAAAAAAAAGAAAAAAAGTAGGGGACACGTCGGTTCCAAAGGAGTATATCTCCTCATAAACACCTTCTATCTTTTCACTTTACTTTCACCTTTTCACCCACTATAAAAAGCCCTAAATCCCCAATTTCAAAGTACTTAAAAATCTTCAATCTTTTTATAATAATCATGACTACTAGAGGCAAACGCACATGAGAACAAGAAGCTCTACCTCCATCAGAAGATCAAATCCAAAAATGGCTTCATGGAGACATTGCAAAGGCTAGGTACAAAGCAATGAAGAATTCCAAGTTTTTCGAAGGTGCTTTCGTTAAATTTGATGCCTTTTCTAATTATAGACTTCTCCAATTCGCTAGACATTTCCACTTTGAATCTTTGGTAGAATATAATACAAACAATGTCAAAATATACCCTTTGCTTGTTAAGTTGTTCTTAGCAAACATGAATCTTGACCATATGAAACCTCAAAACACAACCGATTGCATTTGGACAATGGTTTGTGGAAAAAGGATTTTACTTCCTCTTCAAAGGTTGGGACAAATCTTAAAATGTGCTTGGCAAGGTTTGGATATTGACGATATAGAAGTTAATAGGACTCAAAGAGATGAAGTATCTCATAAATTTATTTCCGACGATCTTATTGATATGAGAAAACTAACTTCTACCAATCTTCGTCCACAAGCTAGACTTCTTAATCGTGTTTTAGTCCGAACAATAAATCCACGAAAAGGAAGTTATGAGAAGCTTTATAAAAGGGATTTCCAAGCATTGTATGCCATCTACTCTCAAAAACAGATCAATTGGGCAAAAATAATTATGGACGAGTGGTTAGACATCACCTATAAAAGGAAATATAAGACTTTGCATTACGGTGTCTACATTACTCGAATTTTGACTGCTGCTGAAATTCAAATCCCCGATGCTATTCCAACAAAGACAATTAAAGAAATTGGTTACAAGACATTGAAGTTAATGGATATTGATCCCAACCCATCAACTTTGGACCATCTATCTTTCGAAGAATGGACTCAACATGTTGCTTCTAATCCCGAATCGCTTGTTCCTGAACCTTCACACCGTCAACGAACTAGGGACGATGGAGGAATTCAAATTATTTCTCCGGAAGCTTCTTCAAAACAAGCTCTCGTCATTCTTTCGCAAAATCAGTCGAAACTTCATCGTCAACTTAACACTTTTGAAACAAAAACTAATAAGAAGTTTGACTCGATTAAAAAGTTTTTAAATCAAATTTGGAATTCGGTATCTTGTTCTGGAACTACTTCGACACAAGCTCAAGAGTCATCACCGTTTCATTGGTCTACTAGTTCTCAAGAAGTAGTTGAAGATTCGGAAGGCAGTGCTTCTCCAGATGATCATGACTCGAAGGAATCTCCAAATATTTGATGATGGTATGGGTATGGTATCTTTTCTTTTGAACAATTATATTTTGAGAATGTAATATTTTAGTACTCCATGCACAAAACACTTATATGTGCATTTCTGTGGTTATGATGTTGGGTTGTGATGTTTTGTTTGGTGTAGTATGCTTTGATATTAACTTCATGAAATGTTGTATTTGTTTTCCTTAAAGTATTCCTTTTTGTCAAATGCCAAAGGGGGAGAAAACGTAAAATAATATTTAGGCATATTGACAGGGGGAGTATACTTAGTTGTCATTAGTCAAAAAGGGGGAGAATGTTGAATCGCCAAGTATAGCGTTTTGACTATGACAACTATATATGTTCATATGCTATCAACTAACCTTGTTTTGCAGGAAGATGAAACTTTATTGACAATCGGATTCAAGAACTCAAGAGAAATATTATCTGTAAGAGTCTAGATTAGTCTTAGATAAGATATGTTAAAGTCTTTCCTGATGATTATACACACACAAAGTATTTATGAATATATGTTAGCAACAATGAACAAGGAAGCAAGAAGTAGTCTGTTTACAGAAACAGACGTCTGACATAATCAGACCAGACGTCTGTTTGCTGAAAACAAAGAAAATTCAGTATGAATTTTCAGACGTCTGACATAATTCTACCAGACGTCTGTTTCTGGAGACAAACATACTACTCTTCCTATTTTCGAATTCAAATCAAAAGAGACTTCTGAAAACTTTAACTAAAGACTTCTGTTTCTGAAAGGATGCATCTATATTGAAGAGATACAACTTACTTCTCTTCATCGAATCCTTTCATGATCAGTTACAATTCTTTGAATATTATAAATAGAGGTTTCAACAATTATTTTGATCACTGATCCTTATTCTAATTCTCTATTATTCTAAAAGAGTTCTGATTTCTCAAAGCATACTACTTACAAACATTTTGAGATCTTAAACTTCCATGATCTTTCACAAGCTTCACGATAATCATCAAGAAAAGACTATAGGAAGGTTGTACTTACTATTTGACAATTCGTGTTATCAAGAACACACTAAGTCAACATTTATCTTTGTACTAGTAAAGACCTCTTCAGCAGTTGAGGCAAGAAATCCCGTTCGGCTGTTCGGGTAATTGTGAACCTATTCCTCCGGGTGAAGTGAGGGTTGTTGCGTTAGTGAAATTCCAGAAGGGAGTCTGGGACTGGACGTAGGACGGTGATCCGAACCAGTATAAATCGACTGTGTGATTTACTACTTACTACTGCTACTTTAGTATTCTACTTATACTCCATTCTATACGATCCTACCGCTGAGTTGGTTTGTGAAACAACTTTCGACTTTTCCTTTTCGGGGACGAAAAGTTTTAAGTGGGGGAGATTGTAACAACCCGGAAAATGCGAGCCAGTTTAAATTTTTTATTTTGGCAACTTTAGCGAATTTTGAATATTTAAAATGAATTATTTTAAATAAAACGACGAGAAATTTATTTTGAATAGAATTAGAACGTATATATTATATACGTCGTCGTTAGAATATTAATATTTATTTATAATTATAAAAGGAATTGAAAATGGCGCGGTAGTTCGATAATTCGATTTCAAATTTCAAATGAGTGTATAGGATTCAAAATGAACCGGAATTTAGCGAAACAAAAAATATTAGAATCTATTTGAGAATATCTTTCCAACGAATCCGAAAAATCGAAATTTCATAACGGGAATCAAAAGATATGCCCAGTTGAAAATTCAGAATAGTCGCTATGGAATTTAGGCCCTTAAAAATAGCCATTTAGCAAACGACCTCGGATTTCGACGAATCCACTTTTATTGGATCCGCAGTGTGAACTTATTGCTAGGTTTCAAATTTCATAATTTTTCGAATCAATATGTGAGCGTGGCGAAGGAAAACGCGGTTGACCAGTTCTAGTTGATTTTAATCGACTGGAAAATGACCATTTTTCAAACGGTCTCAGAATTCGACGAAACTAGTTCTGTTAGGACTGTATCATCAATATGAAGCTAGGAAATATTTTTTGAGAATTTTTCTAGTTAGTATGTGGCCCCGGTAAATTGAAATGCGCGTTTGAATTCAATATATAGAGTTATATTTTGATATTGACGGAAACTGATCGAAACGATCGAATCAGCTTACGATACATATCCCATTGTGTTCAGAATGGAGGTAATTAGCTATGGACGACAGGCGGTGGGACCTGTTTCGAGTTCGAAAATAAAATCACCTTTTTGAAATTAAAATAATTAAATAAATAAAAAAATATCTCCCTTCTCCTATATGCCTTCAGCCCCCCCCCCCCCCCCGTCACTTTCGATTTCGATTAAAGAAAAAAAAACTTAACACCATCGCGTCGCCCCCCTATACTGCCGCCGCTTCTTCTTCCCCCTCCGCCCTCTGCGCCACCATCCCTCTTTCCTCCCCTCCCTTCAATCTCTCTCCACCGAACACTCCTCCTCCCTGTTCGTTCGAAGAACCCCACTCCCGAAGAAACCCTACCGCGAGCCACCCAAACCCCATCGCCACCCTGAAGCCGACCCCCTCCGCCTCTGATCTACAGTGGGCCCTCCTCCATTCGAAGCAAACCAGTCCTCTCCTCCTCCAAACGATATAAACTGTGAGCCTCTCTTTTAATTTCATTTTAAATTTGATTTTTATTTGGAAGTAGAGTATAAAAATATAATTTTTATATGATGTAGAAGACAAAAATATGATTTTTACATTATAGAAGTGTTAAAGATTTGATCTTTATATATGTAGTGAATCAAAAATATGATTTTTACATTATAGAAGTGTTAAAGATTTGATCTTTATATATGTAGTGAGTCAAAAATATGATTATTACTTGTGTAGAGTATTAAAAATATGACCTTTATATAGTAGAAAATATAAAAATACTATTTTTATATAAGTAGTGTATTGAAAATAAAATTTCTATATAATAGAGAATATAAAAATATAATCTTTATATTTGAAAAGGCGAAATCTTTATATAGAGAATAACGTGATAAAAATATAATTTTTATCTATATGAACATCGATGTAAAAATAGAATTTTTATCTATATAGCATCGATGTAAAAATAGAATTTTTATCTATATAGTAGCGATGAAAAATAGAATTTTTATCTATATAGTAGCGATGTAAAAATAGAATTTTTATCTATATAGTAGTGATGTAAAAATAGAATTTTTATCCATATGGAGTGATTATAAAAATATGATTTTTATATACATAGCAACAATATAAAAATGTGATTTTTATATATGTAGTGGCTACGGGCAACGAAAGTGACAAAAGGCGAGAATAGCGAAGGCTTCTACATAAGAAGAGTCGTGGCGTTAGGATTAGCTAGTTGGTGAGAACTTCTCACCTTTAATTTTATTTTTCTAGTTAATAATGTATACTAGGATGCAGAAGGTGTTTAGTAGCACCCGACACCCGTCGTCCACAGACCATGGATGGCTTGTATGTTTGATTGTTTGTTGTGATGAAAATTGATTGTGTGACGTGAAATAAAATATTTACATAGTTGAAAATATTTTATCGTTAAAAATATTGTTTTTAACGTGTGTGTGTGTGAATAAAAATATACGTTTGTTGATTTGAAACCCCACACGGGTGTTGGGATGATATTTGAAGTCGACTCCTCCCGATTGATTGGTTGTATGTCGATCGATTGATCGACAGGCTGTTATAAGCGTTAGATATCTATATTTGATGCTTATACAGTGTGGTGCACTTTGGATGATGATTGATTATTTATCGTTGTAATTATGTACTTGTGTTGTATGGAAACCATATAATTAACATTATATGGTAATTGATTGAGCCTCATTCCAATTGGGAAAATAAAGAATAGAATGAAGTATATATTCATGTGTTGAATAGAATAAATAATCATGTGTTGAAAATTATCATATGTTGAAAGAAATATTTTAACAATAAAATTTACATCTTTATCATATTTAAAGTTAGAAACTAACTGGAAAATAGATAAGATGAGTGGTTTCCAGGGTATTGATCTGATATTGGTTCCGGCCTTCGGCGTTAATACTTAGGGAATCATTCTCTTACTACTTTACAGTTGGAGTCTGATTTAAAAATCAAACGATAGATACCATAGTTTTATAAAATATATTAAATAACGAAAATAGTCATATGTTGACAGTGCTCATGTGTGAGAATATTCATGTGTTGAAAGAAATATATATTCATGTGATGAATAGAATAAATATTCATTTGTTGAATAGAATAACGAATTTATTGAAATATATAAAGTCGTGTTGATTAGAGATGCGCCATTTTGACGTGAGCGATATTTATATAAATTTTATTCGTTTTTAAAATGAATATAGAAAAAGAAGTGATTTCAAAATATAACGTTTTGAAAATATTATCATTTATATAGTAACGATAAGAAATATTCAATTTTGATTTGAAATTGAATATGAAGTTGAATTTGTTTTGAAAACGAATTTAAAACGATTTAAAAAAATACGTTATGAAAGGAAATCGACGAAATATATATAATATATATATTATATATATAACGGCCTAAATAGAACGCGCCGCGCCGCGACAGTTCGTGAATTTCGACCATTGACTTCGAACTGACGTTGCGGGAGATCCGACCGTCGGATTCTCCTGAAACCGAAACCGTTGGGTTCATATCGAAAAGATATTTCCAATGAATATTAGAAATTTGAAATCTAACAGTTGGATTTAGAATTATGTCCAAATCAAATTGGGAAAAGGTCGCTGTAAGTGCAGTTCGATGGCCGTTGATGGAAATTGACTGTACGAGCCTTGATAAAATTATTAAAAATATCAATAATTTGTGTAAAATCATAATATGTGAATTGGAAAGAACTAGGATGAAAAATTCCACATTTGAAAAGATAAAAATAGATTTTTATCAAAATGAACTAGTTTTGAACTAGAATTAAAATCAATTTATTTTTTTGAAATAAATAAATTGAATTTGAATTGATTTTGAAAATAACCAGAATTTCTTATATATATAAAATGGATTTGAATCGAAATTATCTTCGGAATTTTTCGATGTTGGATTTCGTGATTATACAGATATTGTTATGGGAATTTGAAAGATATATTGATATCGTTATTTCCAATACGATATTTGTTGGTCGTAGAATTTGATATTGAATATAAGCCGATATATTTTCTATTCAGAGCCTTGTATTTAATATCAAACATGATTTGGGTTTGTCGTGAATGGTGTCTTCATTAACACTATTCTTAAGCCCAGTTGAGAAAAAGATTAAATCTTTCTATTTAGATTTAATGAGGTGTACCAATTAAATGATATTTAATTGGAATTGAATTTGAATGTGATTTTGGGTTTATCGTGAACCGTGTTTTAGATGACATTGGTTCTTTAACCCTGTTAAAGACAGGATATTGATTTTTGAAAAGATTAAAACTGAGAGGAGTTTTAATGAATCTTTAAATAGATTGAAAAGTGAATTGATAATTTAAATTATCAAATCTGAAAGGTGATCGAGAATGGAGTACCACCAGTTTTGCTCCAAAGCGATAGTTAAATCTTTAATTAGATTTGAATGTGAAATGGTAATTAATTTTACCGATAACACCGTGGTGTTAGATATGGAGTATTACCAGTTTTGCTCCAGGGGATGAATAGGTTGGGATTGGGAAATGAAATAAATAATTACTTCAGTGTGGTTCGCTAATCCCGACTAGTTTGAAATGATATCCAAAGGAAGATTAAAGAATAAATTTTGAAGAATTTATCTTTGATAAAATTAATGGGAACCTTTCCCTAAGAATGTGATTTTGTGAATAAAAGAATATTCTGAATTGGAATGAGGCGTTTGTTGTGTTTGTGTAACATTTGTTTATTATATATGTGGGTTATTCAGAAAGGCCGGGTTTATACCCATTTTGAATAACCGATTCGACGATATGTCGAAGATGAAGACGGTGGTTGAAGACCGGAAGTCTTCACATCGTTTGGGTGATTACTGATGATCTTGATTGGGTTGTACACCTAAGATGAGGGAATTAGTTGGTGATCGTCCAGACGTACTTGGAGATCGATGGATATGCAAGGAAAGTGCCTCCGGTTTCGTTCAGACCCAGAACGAACTTGTAAATGGACTATGTGTCTGACATTGGATTTTATTTTGTGTTGATTGATCTCTATTAAATATACATCTGTTTGGCGGCAGAGAATTTATTCTCTTGCTTAACGCCCTTCTCTGAGACGTACGAGCTCAGAGGTTGTATATCGATGGACATCATTCGCATGGAGTGAATTGCCAGTGTGGCACGCGTAAGTGGCAATTGATCAAGGCTTCTGTTGAAAAGCAAAGTCTTGTGGTTGATGATCAAAGCACGGCCTGTGTGGCGCAGCTTTGTGTATAATGTGAATTCGCGAGCCTCACACCTCGGTATGAGTCAAAAAAGGGATAAGGACCCAAGAAGTGCACGATGTTTCTTTCTAGCTAGGGGTGGTGTCAGTGCTTAAACTGGCTGACATTTATATACTTTTCACCTGTGTGGTTGTTGGAATGCGAGGCGCCTCAGATATAGGTCCTATAGGACCGGGAAACGTGTGTTTAGGAATTGCCAATCCTCAAAAGTAAGAGAGGACCGACCTTGGAGGATCCAAGGGATCGCTGTGTGTGGTCCTGAGGCATTTGCTAGAGTGTCTAGAATCGGAGAGGAGCTTGCCCGTTGCCTCGACTCATGATGGAATCCAATTTCCAATACGTGATATTGCGATTTTAATTGTAGAACTAGTATGGCGACATGATATATGGTAACCATGCTGTCTATGATTGATATTTATGATTGGAATTGATTTGACACTATGCATTTATAATAGTATCAAATGATTTGTTTTAAACGTACCAAGCATGTTTGGCTATTATAAGGGAAAACCCTATCCTCCGGCTTGCGTTGCATTGTGTGATGGGACCTGGGTCTTATAATAGCTTCATTTTTCCAAAAAGCATTGCGTTGTTTTGTTATATGCACTGGTGTTCTTGGGAGGAAACCCGTTCCGTGTTATACGGCGTGATCCCTTGAATTAATCACTTTTAAAATAAAGATTAATAACTGTTTTAGTTCTCACACCAGTCACATGACTGACCTGGAGTTTATTGTTTTAACCTAAACTCTGGGTGCCCCTATTTTCCACACGGGCAGCTAGTAATTTTGGTTTTGCAGATTTATATTCACAGGATCCTGATTTACAGGTGGAACGATGCTCGGAAAGCTCTGTATCCGTGTATTACTTTCAGTTGTGTTTTGTATTATTTTCCGCTGCTATGTAATTTATTGTAATCTCTGATATTTGTCGAATGTATATTTATTCATACTCTGTATATTCTTGTATTCTGATGGAATTGTTGTAATAAGCAATGAAATGTTCTTCTGTTTGCGTTCCGATGTGTGTTGTTCTCATCTTAATCCGGGCTTTCCTTACCGGGGGAGTTCGGGTCATTATATATTTTTAATAACTAATTATTTCCAATGGTAACCAAATTATATTGAAAATATATTTTCTAAATGTTCACATCTTTTGTTGAAACCAAATGACAAATAAGACATGATTTTAATTCTACTATTTTTATTGTATCTAAAGTAACAATAAACATCTTAACATTTAAATCTATTCTTTTATTTCATATGAAATGCCAATAAAAATGTGACTTTTAAATTTATTCTTTTTTCTACCATGATAATAAAATTGCAATATTAATTTTTTTTTTCACTCTAAAATGACAATAAAAACTACAACTCTTTAATTCTAGCAATTCACTACAACTAAAATGTATAAAAAAATGTACCTTAAAATACTAGCCTTCCTATTTACATCTAAAATGTAAACAAAATGTAACCTTTATTATATGGTGTTTATTTGCATCTAAATATGCAAATAAAAATGAAATCTTTTTCTACGATGTTTATTTGCATCTAAATATTCAAATAAAAAGAGGTAATTTTTCTCTGCGGCATTTATTTGCATCTAAATATGCAAATAAAAATGTAATTTTTAATAAATGTTTTGTTTGCAACTAAACTTGCAGACAAAAATGCAACTTTTATTTTAATGGTTTGTTTGCATTTGAAATTGCAAACAGAAATGTAACTTTAATTCTAATATTTTGTTTGCATCTAAAATTGCAAAAAAAAATGTAACTTTAATTCTAATATTTTGTTTACATCTAAAATTGCAAACAGAATTCTAACTTTAATTCTAATATTTTGTTTGCACCTAAAATTGCAAATAAAAATTTAACTTTAATTCTAATATTTTGTTTGCATCTAAAATTGCAAATAAAAATGTAACTTTACAAATAATGTTTTTAATTTGTATCTAAATACAAATAAAAATATAACCTTTTTAAAACTATGTTTTACTTACATCAAGAAATGCAAATAAAAATTCAACTTCCAATTTCAACATTTTATCTATATCAAAGAATGCAAATAAAAGTATAACTTTTTATTTCAATGTATATTTGCATCAAAGAATGCAAATAAAAGAAATCCTTTTTAATTCAATGTATATTTGCATTAAAGAATGCCAATAAAAGAACAACTATTTAATTCATTGTATATTTGCATCAAAGAATGCAAATAAAAGAATAACTTTTTAATTCAATGTATATTTGCACCAAAGAATACAAATAAAAGAACAACTTTTTATTCAATGTATATCTGCAACAAAGAACGCAAATAAAAGAACAACTTTTTAATTCAATGTATATGTGCATCAAAGAATGCAAATAAAAGAATAACTTTTTAATTCAATGTATATGTGCATCAAAGAATGCAAATAAAAGAATAACTTTTTAATTCAATGTATATTTGCATCAAAGAATGCAAATAAAAGAATAACTTTTTAATTCAATGTATATTTGCATCAAAGAATGCAAATAAAAGAATAACTTTTTAATTCAATGTATATTTGCATCAAAGAATGCAAATAAAAGAATAACTTTTTAATTCAATGTATATTTGCATCAAAGAATGCAAATAAAAGAACAACTTTTTAATTCAATGTATATTTTTCTGTTCAATTGTATTGACAACTTTATTTCAATACAATAATATTTTTATTGAAATGGCAATTTTAATCCAAATCAATAATATAACAAAATGATTTATTTTTATTGAAATGGCAATTCTAATCCAAATCAATAATATAACAAAATAATTTATTTTTATTCAACACATACAGATCTATGTTTATACATCACTAAGAAACAGATAAATCATCCACAATCTCATCACATAGCAGATCTAAATCATATACATACAATCGTTACATAGCGAGGAAGATAATTAAATTGACTAATTATTTAATAAAAAGAAATCTCACAGTCGTGATGCAAATTGGTCCAAAATTCAAACAACTCAGAATTGGATCCAGTCTGGACAGCAGCGTAGATCTCGGCTTTACGATCGTATAGGATCTGAAATCGTTAAATTTCGAGTCCGAATGAATAAGTTATGATTTAATTTAGGTTGTAACATTTTTAGATTAAATTAATGAATTAAATAAAAAGGATTTTCACCTTCTTCCTCGTTAGAGAACTTGGCCGCAGTTTTTACAAATTAGTTCAATCCTAGGGTTAGGATTTTCTCCAACTCTGTCGCACTAGGACCAGATCGGGTGGTTTGGGGTTGTCGGGCCCGAGGAGGCGCGTCGGCCTAGGGGGGTTGGCCAACTCGGCAGCGGGTCGGGGGGGTACGGCGGTTGAAACCCGTCGGTTTCAGGAGGCTGGAGGTCGAGCTACAGGTGATGATTTTCAGATCAACTTGTATGGAATTGAAGATAATGAAATGCTCTACAATAAACTGAGAAGGAGGAAGGGGTTCTAATGAGAGGATTGTAAGAATTTGGTGGAAGAAGGATGGGCGGTTTCTGCCATTGGAAGATAAGGGTTCGGTGGCGGCTCTGAATAGTGATTAGGGTTTTGAATTTTTTTCTATTATTTATAATGTTTTAATGTTAATTTTACAAATAAACCCATACGTTCTAACCAACTCCGAATTCAGTCCAACCAGAGTTGACCCTACCCAATAGCCGCTTTTGCGAATCCAATGGGCTAGTTCTTGTCAGCCCAAACGACTGTCTGTGTCCGAAAATCTTTAATTTAATATTTAAATCATTTAATAAATTAATTTGATCGTATATTTAAATTCACCAGGGCCACATACGGACTTAGAAAAATCCAGAAAAATAATTTCTGGCTTTGTTTTGAAGATACAGCCCTAACAAAATTAATTTCGTCGCATTCTGAGACTGTTCGAAAAATGCCTATTTTCAAGTCGATTAGATTTGACTGAAATTGACAAAACACATTTTCGTTTGCCACGCTCACATATTAATTCCAAAAGTTTCGGAAATTTAAACTTAGCCATAATTTGACATTCCAGATCCAACAAAAGTGGTTTCGTCGAAAACAGAGGTCGTTTGAAAAATAGCCTTTTATACGAGCTATAAATTATACTGTAGCGACCATTCTGAATATTAAACTGGCCATAACTTTTAATTCCCCTATAAAATTTTTATTTTTCGGATTCATTGGAATGATATTTTCAAACAGATTTAGATATTTTTGGTTTCACCAAAATCCGTTAAATTTTGAATCCGGTACATTCGGTCAAAGTTCAAGTTTGACTTTTCAAACTACTGTACTATTTCTAATTCCTTTAGAAATCAAAATCAATATATTCGCTCTAACTTCAATTAAAATAAAATTTAAATCGTTATTATTTAAAATAAATTATTTTAACTATTCAAAATTTACTGAAATAGCTTCAAAAAAAAAATGGTTCGAATTTTCCGGGTTGTTACATGCATGCTATTATAAAGAAAAGAAGTAAAAATGATACCTACAAAAATAAAAAAATGATACCTACAGAAATAAAAAATTAGAAATAAAAAATGATACCTACAGAAATATAAAAATGATACCTATAAACTGTACACATTAAAAATAGAAGAAATTGATACCTAAGTTGATATAAAAATGATACCCACTAACTGTACACATTAAAAGTTGGTACTTACATGATGGAAAAACTTATTATAAATTTGTTGACTGATATTTTATGAAGCATCACATGTATATTTTAGATTCATAAATAGTATTATTCATTTCTATAATATTTTTTTGTTATTAACCTGGATGACGATTTTGCGAATCCGTGGCCAAGAGACAATGCGTTGACTAAATCAGCAGACAACAAGAAAGAAATTGCTGTTGAGGTAATACAAAAAGGGATACAGCTTATGGATGCGATTTGCAAGTTGCATACAAAATGATAAAGTTGGTAAAAGAAAAAAATCTCTGACTAAAAAACAAATCGATTTGTTGAACGAACTCCATTCTTTGACTTTTTCAGTGTGTTTTACGATGAGAAAATTGTGTTAAAAGAGTGCAAGAAACATCAGGAGAATTTGGATGCAGTATATGCTTGCTACTCACCAGCAGAAAAATCGTTTGTTTTTGGTGAAGATAGAATGAAAATGTAACGTCCCAGATTTTTCGGCCATTTAAATTAGGATATTATATATATATATTATATTGGAATATAATGGATTTTTAATCGAATTTATTTATATAAATAGAGTTCGAATATATATATTTATATATTAATTAAAACGAGCTCGAAACGTCGCGGTAGTTTGAAATTTTCGATTTAAACTTTAACTGGATATACAGGATCCAATATAAGTCGGATTTCTGTGAAACGAGACACGTCTGAACCGGTTCGATTATATTTTTCTAATGAAAGAGAAAAATCGGAATTCCAGCTTATAGATTTCAAGTTACATCTAATTCAAATTTTCAAATAGTCGCTGTGAAATCGTTTTTAAATTATAACGATTTGTTTTATTTATATTAAAGGATTTGAATATAAATAAAATATTATTTAAAACTAGAATTTATAATATTGAGTTTTGAGTTCTATACTGATCTAAAAACGGTTTGTTTGAATTTAACGTATAGTTATATATTTATCAGCATTTCATTTGATTAGGCAAAAACGAAGAAAACCGAATACATTATACTTGTACAACACAAACAAATTTGCTACATGAACATGATGCAAAAAGAAAAGAAAAAGAAAAAAAAGAGAACTTCGACATACAACATGAAAGAACTGGAAAGTGATCAACAAAATATATATAACATATATCCGTAAACTGTTGGTACAAATGCAAAACCGAGTGTACAAGAGAATTCATTTTTCAAATTTCAATGTCATGTATTGTTTCTTTCATAAAACACATAAAACAGTTAGAAGAGTATATCTCCACAAGCACAAACATCAAAATATATTTGTGTACATACAGCTGAATAAGACAACACAATGAACAGCTAGAAAAGAAGATCCATCAAAATCTATGGCAACAAATCAAAACAGCCACATAATGCACAAGAACAACTAAGAGGAAATATTTATATACACTAAATCTTTACAGAATCGAACAGTTGTATATATATTCTTTTATATAGGAAATTTCACACCTCAATTTACTGTGCCATGTATTTAAAATAGAAAGAAAATCTATCATATAGTACAAAATCTTTTGATTTGCATAAACAGAACTTATAGCCTTACAACTACCTAAGCAATGCACATGCACTAGTTCGATCAAAGGTCCTATTCAAGCAGTCCAACAATGCTGAAAATACCATTCAAAGTCCACCCAAATCTCTGTAAAAATCCTCATACATCCATCACCATACACAAAACAACATGGAAAGGAGAAAACCACAACTGGCATTAGCCTATAGTAGCTGTGCTACCTACGAACAACATTGAATGACTTTGATCTGATCTAAATCGAAACCACCACTATAAGTACGCTATTACACAATGTAATTCATCACTCATTCGCAAACACAGTAAACAAAAACCCCATTCGAAACCACACAAAAATCAAAGCAAAATATACAGTAAATCAAAATCGAATAAAACTTATCTGGTTCGTAACCGGTGGCTTAGGGTTCGGTCCAGCATAGCATAGGAGTTTCGAGTTGGCTTGTCGATGTCTGTGGTGGAGCTGAGAGGTTTGCGGTTCGATCTGTATGAACGATGGAGCATTGAGGGAATTGTTTTGGGTTCTGGACGATCATTGGAAGAGAGAGAAGGTGGATCGAAGGGCGGAAGAGGGGTGCGATGCCATCAATTTGCGATTTGTTGCTGAAATCAAAAGAGGGATTAGGGTTTTTGGCCTTGAGATTTAATTGGGAGGCGACTTACTAAAATGAAAATAAGGGGTCGTTGTAAGGGTTTTAA
This sequence comes from Allium sativum, assembly GCA_030737875.1. Classification (NCBI taxonomy): domain Eukaryota; kingdom Viridiplantae; phylum Streptophyta; class Magnoliopsida; order Asparagales; family Amaryllidaceae; genus Allium; species Allium sativum. Next base: position 705,009,898 of record CM060916.1, on the reverse strand, counting down.
GGGGGACGGGTTTGAGAAGTTTTGGGCCAAGGATTAAGGTAAGGGCCCAAACTTTTTTTTTAAGTTTAAATAATTTAATTACTTTATCAAATTGTTTATACGATATCTCGTACGTACAGTATCAGATTTACGCACGGTCAGTTACGTTGGGACCGTAAAGACGAGAACTTCAAGACAGAGCAGTGGTTGGTTAGGATCGGGAACAAATGAGAATTTTAGTCGAATTAAACGTCAGTTTAATTTGACTAAAAACAGACTGTTTAGCGACAGATTCAAATCAAGGTGAGTTAAACTCACTCAGCTCTTTCTATTTATATTTTATATAAATTGGGTTTTTATTTTGTGTGTTCTGATTGTTAGTGGTTGACTGTTTACTTGTTATATATATTTACTGTTGATTCAACAAATGGAATTAAATGATCGTTTAATTTCAGAAAAAAATACCCATCATTTTGATCTGACCCAAATAAAGTAATTTCCCTTGATTGGTCACGTTTATAAACGTGTTTGAATTATTTGAATGATCTGTTAATTGATTGATGATCGTTATAGAAGTTATCAGTCAAATAAAAAGGAATGATTGATTATTGTTGATTGTTGAACCATATTTCAAAATTTATTCTGATGTTCACCAATGGATGGTATGGGTTGAGTAATTGGCATCACCTGGCCGAGAAAACAATCGATTTTTAAAATATGAATTTTATCGACTGTGAATCAACATAGTTGAAGTTATAAATATATCTTATAACTGAAATATGTTTTTGAAAGCTTTTACTTAAATGAAAGTTATTTTAAAAGGAAATAAATATTAATTATTTAGTTAGTAAAGTTTATAAGTAATTATGGAATTTGTTTTATTAAACAATTTCTTACGTTGATAAGAATTATAAATAAATGAGCAGGAAATAACCTATCTGTTAAGTATTTGATTAATCGTGAACGATTAAATAAAGTTATTTAAATTAATTATATTTTAATTAATTTAAAATAGGAATTAAATAGAATTGGTTAGAAGAGTAATCATGTTTGTGTTGACTGATTCGACCATTTAAAGTTAGATTTTAAATTAGTGAAATAACTTAACGAATAATTGGTTAATCTTAGTAAGAATTTAAAAAGGAAATTTATTATTTATTCTAGTAAATAAAGGAGTTAATTAATTTGCATTTATTAATGTTGAAGTAAATAATCTCTTCTTAAATGTAATACATTTAAGTAACCAAGTTTGAAATGAAATGTAGTCGAGTGTTGGAAAAAGGCTAGTGATGAGTTTTATTATTTAAGCTCGAGCCTTATAAGGAAGAAATAAAGAGTTCTAAGCGAATACCTAGCTTAAATGAAAGGTTTTACTTAACATTTGTATTAAGTGAAGGAGATGAAGATGTAAAGGGTTTATATCAAACCTGAAATTTATAAACAAGGTTTATAAATAGAATATGAGTTTAAACGTCGTTTTTAAATAGGAAATACTTAATAATGGAATTAAGTTAAACCAATAGAGTGGAAAAGGGATTTCCCCATAGAAAAGGGGATTGGAAAAATGGATTTGATTTTAGTTTGGTAAACGAAGTTGAAAATAGGATTTGAAATGATAATCCAGTTATAAAACAAAGTTATTTTAATAAGTCGAGAGTAATAAAAGAAATGTTTAGTAAGCAAATAATTAAAAAGAGAAACTTCCGGAGAGGTTAAGAAGAACTATAAGGCTATATTTTAAATAAACAAGATAAGTGGGATGTGTTTTGATATTAAATTGAATATCGGTTCTTGAATTACAACTCATATTTATCTTAAGATAAGAACGTTGTTGATCAAGGTCTGAGAGGTAATTAAAATACTCCAACTTGAACGACTTTGGGACTATCCAAGGATGATACTAGTTGGTAATGGCGAGAGTGTATGATAAGATTTCCAGAGTAACGGAAATAATATGAGGCGATATTTCCCTAGTAACGGAATTAAAAGGAGATTGGGCGATAATTTCAAAGAGTAAGGGAATGAGGTATAAAAAGGTTTATTCTATAAGAATAAGGATTGGATACTTTCCAAGTAATGAAACAAAAGAGTTGGCGTAACATCGAATAGTAAGTTGAACTGATTTCTCAGTTATAAATAACAAAATGTTATAGTAAATGTTTGAAAATGATAGTCAAATTGAGTATTGGATATCGTTATATAATATATTCTTTTTAAAATATTTAAAATGAGATGTTTTTGCGAATATCAATATATTAAAGTGGTAAGTGAAATGTTTTCCCCAATATTGGAATATTCAAGTTTAAATGATGAAAGAAGCCAAGTGATGCTGAGTACTAGACCAATGAATCCATTTTATGATTTCATGAATGTTCATTTGATAGTTAAATAATCGACTATCAAATTTGACCTTTATGATTGTTGGTATGGAAAGACCGGGATCGAATGTATATTCGAAAACCATTACGACCAACAAATACGAAATATATAGAAGTTATAAAACGACGATCGAGATGGAGCATTTGAAGACCATAGATCTTCATAAAGAGGAAGAACCACTTACAATCTCTGATTCGACCCGGAGATATACTGGGGTTCTGTCGTGGTTGGAATCTGTGGGTTGCAAGGACTACTCACTATTGATCCATAGGGTGATTCCTATATTGGATGCAGTAGGAGAGTACTTTCGGTTCATCCTGTTCCTGGATGACTTGTATGGACGGTTGTCTGAGAGAGTATTTCTTAAGGGTTACGTACGTTGATCTTTACAAACGTATCTCTGTTAGTGGCGGAGAGGGGCACCTCTCTAGCTTAACGACCAGAATATTTTTATGGACGTCAATTAGTGATTTGGTGGATCTGACAATGTAGCATTCAAAGTGTATGATGACCAGATGTGTTCTAACCTCAAGCCTCATCAACCGGGAAATGACAGAAATCGGGCAGGCAACATGGCTATGTGTGTCGCTCCCATTAGGGTGTATAATCACCTATTGTAGTGGCCTGTAAATCCGTACCAATTTGAGCTGATTAATATCCTACACATTCAACTCAAAGTGCACGAAAATTCAGATCATTAATAGAAAGAATTAAGAGGATGAGAAAGATAAGATAGAACTAATAGAATAGAAGAAGAAGAAGATCACAACTGAATAGAATCAGAGTAAATACGAAACTCACAGCGGAATAAATAAATTGTATTATAACATAACTTTGGAATACAAAATCTGAATTTGTACTTACATATCATATTAGAGTACAATACATCATATCACAGCGGAAATAATCTCTAAATAACTAGTGGTGAAGCTTCCTGCTTTGAGCTCCTCCAAGTGTATCTGTAAAAGCCTAAAACACTTGTCTGCCCATATAAATTAGGGCATCCAAGAGTTTAGGGAAAACACAAACAAAATAAACTCTGGGTCAATCATAGGACTGGTGTGAGTAAATTCCAACTATACTGTTTAACTTTGAAAAACCTTACTATAACCCAAAATATCTTTGATATCAAATCCAGTGATATTATGATAATGTCTAAGAAAATAAATATCCAAGTAGCAGAACGCTTGCATCTCACGCTCCACATATATATAGTATAAAATCATAAACCGCAGGGCGCTTATTGGATATTGGATTCCAACAGACAAGGTATAGGAGCACCTTCCGATTAGTGTACTTTAGAGGGTATACACTGCAGGTTCAACAAGAACGTCTTGCAACCCGGCCACACATGACCGCCCACTCATTTAGCTTGAGTGTAGTGAATATATTGCCACCTACGGTTGTTGGCCATCCAACTGTCATCCGAAGATACAGAATCGAAAAGAAGAACAAATATGAATTTTCCCTAGATCGATGACAGTATACTCTGCTTGGGCATGACCCAACTAGCCATGCTGCCTAGCCCAACTTCTGTCATATCCGGTTGTGAGGCTAGAGGCTACGTCTATCTTTAGAACATCTGATCACCATTCACTTTGAATGTAACATCGTCAAACCCGTCAATTCACTAATCAATTTCCAAAAATATCACGGGTATAAAAAGCTAAGAGGAACGAATTCCTCCGCCACCAGACGTAATACCTTTTAGAGATCAATTGTATGTGATTTGTTAGGTATACTCTGTCAGACACTCGTCCATACAAGTTGTCCTGGGACTGGACAAACAGAAAACATCATTCTGGAACATGACGACCCTTGCACTTCAGTCAATCTTCAATTTTCTTCAGCAGAAACTAATTCGCAGCGCTTATGCCTATACGGAGTGGTTTTCGAATAGTATATCCAACCGGTGTCTCTATATTGACAACGATGGACAAAACACTTCGATAATCGGTTATTTAACTATCGAAGTAAAAACAACATTCATTCAAATTTACAATTAAACAACATACAATCACTGGCCCTTTTGTTTACATTAATTTTCTAATTTTTCATATCTTCCTAGATATTTCCCTAAACCCGTTTAAGCCTTACTCTTCTTAGAAACCATTTGCAGTTTTCATTATATCTATTTAACTTGCAACATTTGCTTTTTAAACACTATTCGCTTTAAAATGTGAATATAATCCATTTATAGAAATCTGAATACCTTTATCAAATAAATCTTTATTAAAGTAATAAATACCCTTACGGGCCCAACACTATTCATCGAGTTATTTTATAATTTTATCTTTCCATTCCCCTCTTTATAAACTCTGTTTCTAAGTCACTTCTTGTTAACTCAATATCAAGTCTATACTGAATATTGATTACATTTCCTATTATAATTTATTGGTTTGAAACTAAATATTAACTACCCTATCAGATTATAATTGCTAAAATAATTTTCTTTTAATACATTCGACATCGTCGAATTCTAGTTCCAAATCCTAATGGTTTAATTCTAATCACATTTCGAACATCGAAATGCTGTCATTGTTTTCTTACACGATTCTCCTATTTCTCTTTCTAAACTTATTCTTATATTTCCTTTGGGCAAACATCGTTATTTATTACTTCCAAGTAAGTGGATTTCAAACCAAACTGTTGACATTCCCTAGGAATAGTGTTGTATATATATATCACGCTTAAGCTTGGTCAACAACGTTAATTTATCGTTTGCAATACGCTGTAATATTCCCCCTTTTATAACTAATGCCATACGCCGTAATATTTCCCCTTTTATAACTAATGCCATACGCTGTAATATTCCCTTTTATAACTAATGCCTTACGCTGTAATATTCCCTTTTATAACTAATGTCATACGCTGTAATATTCCCTTTTATAACTGATGTCATACACTGTAAAATTCCCCGTTATAACTAATGTCATACGCCGTAATATTCCCTTTTATAACTAATGTCATACGCTGTAATATTCCCTTTTATAACTAATGCCATACGCTGTAATATTCCCTTTTATAACTAATGTCATACGCTGTAATATTTCCCCTTTTATAACTAGTGTCATACGCTGTAATATTCCCTTTTTTAACTAATGTTGACATCTCTTTCTATTGCAACTGATACCTATTCCTCAATAATAGTGAAGTCATTTAAGTTGGGGTATTTTATTTACCTCTCAGACCTTGATCGACGATGTTCTTATCTTAGAATAGATACAAGTCCGTAACTTTAAACTCCCTTATTACTTCTAATACCAATTAACCTGTATTGCTTATTCTATTTGAAACATGGTTTTATACACTATCTACTTACTTTGAGGAACTTGGTTATTTATAACTATTTATATTAAATATTTACCCTTCGCTTCAACTTTGCTATAGGATTCCATTTATAGCTTCTTTACCAAAAACCATTAACGCTCTTCGTTTTTGACGTTTTCACTCTCTATTAGTATACTTCATTCAAGTAACATCTTGTTATAACCTAATGATTATCTTAAATTATTCCCATTCAAGACGTAATTACTTAAATAAAATAATTAAATAATGATTAACTTCACCCTCATTGAAGTAAAACGGTTTACTTCTTTATTAATCTAAATAGATTAGTTGCTTACTTTGGATAGATAATAACTAATTATATTAGTTCAACAATCATTTAAGCTTCATAAAAAGGGTAACTAATAATTAAGAAAATCTTATTAATTTAAACAATTAATTTCTAATCTATTATTATTACATTAATCTAAGACCTATTCAATCTAATAACCATTTTCCCATAACCCAGTTGATTTAGTCCGCTTTAAACCATCAGTTAATTCGTTAACTGATTATAATTACTTTACTTCATTAGATTAATATAATTAATCTAATAATATTCCTTAACTGTTTGCTTTAAAATAATTATCCAAATTATTTACTTATAGGATAATTACATCTTCATAACTTATCAAATAATAATTTATATTTACTTTAAAAACTGAACTATAAAATATCAGTTGGTAATAGAACTTCTATTATAGTTTTAAATTTTCGCTTTAATTATAAAAATATAATTTTTATAACTAACTTCGTTTATTTGCCTGACAGCCCATCAATTTCTTAACCAAACAATGGATTTATGGTCAGTTGCTATCACTTTCTTAATCGATATCATCTATTGATTTATACAGGGTTTAAATGTCATTTGGGTTCAAACAGTGCATATATAAATAATATAAAACAAACAGTACATATAAATATTTAGGAATCCGGTTGGATTCCTCCAGCCGGTTTCCTGTACCCACAGATGTTAGTCACAATAAATATCACCAATTTCATTGTAATCTATCTAAACGACCATCACACATCATTCAACCAATACTAAAATATAATTATAATATTTTAAAATAGATCAGAGTTAGAGAGTTTACTCACTTTTGCGCGTTAACCGTTAAATAACGATTTGCGTCAGTTGATTCAGACGGACAATTTATTTCGCTATAAATTGTAACGAGCTCCCATTCACTCTGAATCAGTTCCATGATGTAGCCATCGTCCGTATGATCTTAATGGATCAGTTTCACTGAATTATGATACATGCCAATCTGGTCTGTTCTTTCTGCACTTCAATTCGGCCGATCTTCACTTCAATACACCCGCATCATCAACATACCCGACCCGCTCCAAACATATATCCCTTCATTATATCAGGGCCATTAACAGAGTCGAGAATTTTGTGTTCCATTCCATTTGCAACGTTGGAAACTTGTGCCCATCAACTTGTCACTTCTGAACTCCTTTATCAACCTTGCTGCGAATTCACGTTCACTCTGTTATGGGCTTCTTCCACTATATATTTATTTTATTTTTCTCTTCAAAAGCAAAACGTGGGCCTCATCTTTAATTTAACGTCAGCCTTCTTCTAATACAAACCGCCCCATCTACTTCATTTTCCTTATTTCCCTCATGTTTACGTCATCGTGTCACCAGTTACTTTCCTTCCTCAACTATAACGTAAGCACCACGCCCAGTCTTCACACACATAGGTCACGAACTACATCTCCTCCTCGACTCGCATACGCGATACACCTAGAACAAAACACCCAGCTGCATATTTTTTGGAAGTCCGAACGCAGTACACCACCTATCGTAGAACTGACCCCCACCGTTTTAACTTGAGCACCACCTTACTGCATCACAACTCACCACTCCCTCCGCCCACTTCCACCAATGAACCAAACATACACAACACCCATACCGCACCTTTGTCTATTCATACACAAGGCAGTCGAAATTATACCACTCTCCCTTGCTGACGCATGGCCCATCACTTCACGTCCACTTCTCTCCTATTGACAAGCACGGCCAGCACCTCACTTCCCTTATTTCCATTTGCCTCTTGACCTTTGAACCCCTACAACTCCACTCTCAATAACATACCACGAGAAAACCATGCACCCTCCAACGTTCTCCAGTCCACGCAATAGTGTACTCATTAAACCAAATCTCCTCTTGTCCCCAAACATCTAAAATCGTGATCCCTAGAGTACTGGGAACCATTCGCCCGGACCTCGAGATGCAGCGCACCCTTTAAGACAGACTTAGAGACGAAGAACAGCTCGCGAGAAAATAAGACAGAAAGGAGAAAGCAATGTTTCGGCTTTACTGAAAACGAGAAGAAGAAAAGGATCTTTGATGAGGTATTTATACATGTGAAGCAATCTTAGCCCTTAAGGATAAGTAACTGCGGAATTTCAGGGTAGGCACGTTCATTTAGACTTAGGGTAGACTTAACTGCGGAATTTCAGGGTATGGACACAATAGGGTAGCTTACTGTGTAGGAAGGGTACGATGCTTCACTTCAAAGCAAATGGAGATATTATTTCCAACTTTGATTAACAATTTATTTCAGGGTACTAACGTGGACTCAAGACAAAGTATACCCAATCAATATGTTGTACAGAAGTATGGTATTATAGGGTAGGTTATGTCTATGATTTGAGATTTCGTGCAAATGAAAATGATACTTAACCATTAAGAAATGAAAAGCTAGAGTACAAATTTGCTGATAGGAAAAACAATATAGGGTAATGACATAGCTTTGTGGTAGCTGCTGGGAATAGATTATACAAAGGCTATTGTTTAGCTTAGGGTCGTCTGCTTAGATCTTTGCACATGAAAGGACGTGGTATGGGTTTAGGGCGTGGCGCTCTTATATTAGATAGGGAATGGCAGACATTGTTTTCGAAAAGAAAAGACGTGGTATGAAGCGTGTGAACAAGGGAATAGAAATCTATTTGTTTATGCGTGGATTGTCAGATATTTGTTTTAAGTGTACAAAGTTTAGATGTCCTGCTACCAACAATTTCATTCACATACAAGCTGTCACGGACAGAAATAAATATACAGTTGTGACCAGCGAGGTTCTACGATCTCGAAAATATAATAATATCGGTAGTTTAACTCATATTTTGAAATCCCAAAATATCGATACAGGGTGCAAAATACTCCAAATAAAAAGTTACATATTTAATTAATTAAAAATTACAGTAAAATTCTATAAATTACGTTATCACTACATCTCAAAAGAACCTTGTCTCAATTCGAAACCGATATCTAGTTATATCGAATAAACCGTTACGGTCGATAAACGATTCTACAACGACTATTTGGAAGTTTGGTTTGGACGTAACTCAAAATCTATAACACAAAATCTTGGTTTTTCACTTCCATTAGAAAGATATAGTTCAACAGATTCGAACGTTTCTTGTTTCGAAGAAATCCAATTTATAACGAATCATGTACACTCGGTTGAAGTTCAGAACGTTAAATTACGAACTGCAGCGTCGTTATGAGCTCGATTATATTTAATATATATTTCTATACGTTCAACTTCATTTTAACTAATATATAAATCCACTTATATTATTAATTCAATATTTAAATTGATTTAAATATTCAAATACAAACAAATAAAAATGCGGGACGTTACATTCCTTCCCCCTTAAAATAATTTCGTCCTCGAATTTGCTAAGAAGTGAAGATGCTCTAATTCTAACTCCTCACGACCTGCTTGGTTGAAATTTCATACTTCACATCCCCATAACTCAATCCTTGCGCCCAATCTTTTATCCTCGAACCACATCATCCACTTATAACCAAGCCAAACTCCACCCAAACTTCACTTCCAAACTCAATTCCAACTCTTAATCCATCAATTCAATTTCATTCCAGATTATCTCTAATCCAAACCAATTTTATTCAACTTAGTTGAATTTCTGTTTATTTAGTTCATAATTAAATTTTAAATTTCAAAATTCAAATTCCTGGGGTTTTTATTTCAAATCTTTTTGAAATCATATATATATTCATAACATAGCAATTCAAAACATTTGAATTTCCGAACAACTTATTTCAAAACAAAAATTTTGGTAGCAATCTGTCACTTAGAGACTCGAAAATGAACACCGAAGATGGTCGACTTCATCATCGGAATTATTTTCCAGCCGCCGAAGTGAGTTCAGTACTATATCGCTTACAAACTTATTTGCAAATACTTTTCGTTTTGAATTTTCTTCAAAATGTACTTCACAACGTTTAGAAAACATTTCTAAATTCACCCATGATCTTAAAATTCCCATATTTTTAATCCAGAATTCATTTACAACATCTTCTCAACTTTCGAGAGTTTTATTTCAATTCTGGTTTTAAATTCAGATTCAATTCACCCGATTTATATATTATACTCATGTGAATTCTTATTGGTTATTTATAACCAATTCAATTATAACTCTATTTGATTTTATATTTTTAACCAACACATTCAATATATATTAGATAATACCAAGATATATACTTCTTTATATCAAAATATAATTTCGGGTAAAATTATTCTATATACCCTCTTTCAAAACAATACTATGTTGAAATTCTCTATCCAAGCATTTATAAATCTCTATCGACCACGTCAGCTAAACGCGTCGATCTGAAATTTATATACCACTCAACAGATCAATCAACACAATATAAAACAGTTTTTATACAAATACGCGCTTATATATATAAACTCAAACTCAGTCTAGAGTATTACTAACTCCATCTCTATTGAGTTACGCCACAGAGCCAAGGTAATAACTTAACCTTCAGCTCTGATACAAACTGTAGTGGCCTGTAAATCTGTACCAATTTGAGCTGATTAATATCCTACACATTCAACTCAAAGTGCACGAAAATTCAGATCATTAATAGAAAGAATTAAGAGGATGAGAAAGATAAGATAGAACTAATAGAATAGAAGAAGAAGAAGATCACAACTGAACAGAATCAGAGTAAATACGAAACTCACAGCGGAATAAATAAATTGTATTATAACATAACTTTGAAATACAAAATCTGAATTTGTACTTACATATCATATTAGAGTACAATGCATCATATCACAGCGGAAATAATCTCTAAATAACTAGTGGTGAAGCTTCCTGCTTTGAGCTCCTCCAAGTGTATCTGTAAAAGCCTAAAACACTTGTCTGCCCGTATAAATTAGGGAACCCAAAAGTTTAGGGAAAACACAAACAAAATAAACTCTGGGTCAGTCATGGGACTGGTGTGAGTAAATTCCAACTATACTGTTTAACTTTGAAAAACCTTACTATAACCCAAAATATCTTTGATATCAAATCCAGTGATATTATTATAATGTCTAAGCAAATAAATATCCAAGTAGCAGAACGCTTGCATCTCATGCTCCACATATATATAGTATAAAATCATAAACCGCAGGGCGCTTACTGGGTATGGGAGCACCTTCCGATTTGTGTACTTTAGAGCGTATACACTGCAGGTTCAACAAGAACGTCTTGCAACCCGGCCACACATGACCGCCCACTCATTTAGCTTGAGTGTAGCGAATATATTGCCACCTATGGTTGTTGGCCATCCAACTGTCATCCGAAGATACAGAATCGAAAAGAAGAACAAATATGAATTTTCCCTAGATCGATGACAATATACCCTGCTTGGGTATGACCCAACTAGCCATGCTGCCTAACCCAACTTCTGTCATATCCGGTTGTGAGGGTAGAGGCTACGTCTATCTTCAGAACATCTGATCACCATTCACTTTGAATGTCACATCGTCAAACCCGTCAATTCACTAATCGATTTCCAAAAATATCACGGGTATAAAAAGCTAAGAGGAACGAATTCCTCCGCCACCAGACGTAATACCTTTTAGAGATCAATTGTATGTGATTTGTTAGGTATACTCTGTCAGACACTCATCCATACAAGTTGTCCTGGGATTGGACAAACAGAATACATCATTCTGGAACAGGATGACCCTTGCACTTCACTCCATCTTCAATTTTCTTCAGCAGAATCTAATTCGCAGCGCTTAAGCCTATACGGAGTGGTTTTTGGATAGTATATCCAACCGGTCTCTCCATATTGACAACGATGGACAAAACACTTCGATAGTCGGTTATTTAACTATCGAAGTAAAAACAACATTCATTCAAATTTACAATTAAACAACATACAATCACTGGCCCTTTTTGTTTACATTAATTTTCTAATTCTTCATATCTTCCCAGATATTTCCCTCAACCCGTTTAAGCCTTACTCTTCTTGGAAACCATTTGCAGTTTTCATTATATCTATTTAACTTGCAACATTTGCTTTTTAAACAGTATTCACTTTAAAATGTGAATATAATCCATTTATATAAATCTGAATACCTTTATCAAATAAATCTTTATTTAAGTAATAAATACCCTTACGGGCCCAACACTATTCACCGAGTTATTTTATAATTTTATCTTTCCATTCCCCTCTTTATAAACTCTGTTTCTAAGTCACTTCTTGTTAACTCAATATCAAGTCTATAACAGAATATTGATTACATATCCTATTATAATCTATTGGTTTGAAACTAAATATTAACTATCCTATCAGATTATAATTCCTAAAATAATTTTCTTTTAATGCATTCGACATCATCGAATTCTAGTTCCAAATGCTAATAGTTTAATTCTAATCACATTTCGAACATCGAAATGCTGTCATCATTTTGTAACACGATTCTCCTATTTCTCTTTCTAAACTTATTCTTATATTTCCTTTAGACAAACATCGTTATTTATTACTTCCAAGTAAGTGGATTTCAAACCAAACTATTGACATTCCCTAGGGATAGTGTTGTATATAAATATCATGCTTAAGCTTGGTCAACAACGTTAATTTATCGTTTGCAATACGCTGTAATATTCCCCCTTTTATAACTAATGCCATACGCTGTAATATTTCCCCTTTTATAACTAATGCCATACGCTATAATATTCACTTTTATAACTAATGCCTTACGCTGTAATATTCCCTTTTATAACTAATGTCATACGCTGTAATATTCCCTTTTATAACTAATGTCATACGCTGTAATATTCCCCTTTATAACTAATGTCATACGCTGTAATATTCCCTTTTATAACTAATGCCATACGCTGTAATATTCCCTTTTATAACTAATGCCATACGCTGTAATATTCCCTTTTATAACTAATGTCATACGCTGTAATATTTCCCCTTTTATTAATAATGTCATACACTGTAATATTCCCTTTTTTAACTAATGTTGACATCTCTTTCTGTTACAACTGATACCTATTCCTCGATAATAGTGAAGTCATTCAAGTTGGGGTATTTTATTTACCTCTCAGACCTTGATCGACGATGTTCTTATCTTAGAATGGATATAAGCCCGTAACTTTAAACTCCCTTATTACTTCAAATACCAATTAACCTGTATTGCTTGTTCTATTTGAAACATGGTTTTATACACTATCTACTTACTTTGAGGAACTTGGTTATTTATAACTATTTATATTAAATATTTACCCTTCGCTTCAACTTTGCTATAGGATTCCATTTATAGCTTCTTTACCAAAAACCATTAACGCTCTTCGTCTTTTGACGTTTCACTCTCTATTATTATACCTCATTCAAGTAACATCTTGTTATAACCTAATGATTATCTTAAATTATTCCCATTCATGACGTAATTACTTAAATAAAATAATTAAATAATGATTAACTTCACCCTCGTTGAAGTAAAACAGTTTACTTCTTTATTAATCTAAATAGATTAGTTGCTTACTTTGGACAGACAATAACTAATTATATTAGTTTAACAATCATTTAAGCTTCATAAAAAGGGTAAATAATAATTAATAAAATCTTATTAATTTCTAATCTATTATTATTAGATTAATCTAAGACTTATTCAATCTAATAATCATTTTCCCATAACCCAGTTGATTTAGTCCGCTTTAAACCATCAGTTAATTTGTTAACTGATTATAATTACTTTACTTCATTAGATTAATATAATTAATCTAATAACATTCCTTAACTGTTTGCTTTAAAATAATTATCCAAATTATTTACTTATAGGATAATTACATCTTCATAACTTATCAAACAATCGTTTATATTTACTTTAAAAACTGAACTATAAAATATCACTTGGTAATAGAACTTCTATTATAGTTTTAAATTTTTGCTTTAATTATAAAAATATAATTTTTATAACTAACTTCGTTTATTTGCCTGACGGCCCATCAATTTCTTAACCAAACGATGGATTTATGGTCAGTTGCTATCACTTTCTTAATCGATATCATCTATTGATTTATACAGGGTTTAAATGTCATTTGGGTTCAAACAGTGCATATATAAATAATATAAAACAAACAGTACATATAAATATTGAGGAATCCGGTTGGATTCCTCCAACCGGTTTCCTGTACCCACAGATGTTAGTCACAATAAATATCACCAATTTCATTGTAATCTATCTAAACGACCATCACACAGCATTCAACCGATATTAAAATATAATTATAATATTTTAAAATAGATCAGAGTTAGAGAGTTTACTCACTTTTGCGCGTTAACCGTTAAATAACGATTTGAGTCAGTTGATTCAGACGGATAATTTATTTCGCTATAAATTGTAACGAGCTTCCATTCACTCTGAATCAGTTCCATGATGTAGCCATCGTCCATATGATATTAATGGATCAGTTTCGCTGAATTCTGATACATGCCAATCTGGTTCGTTCTTTCTGCACTTCATTTCGGCCGATCTCCACTTCAATACACCAGCGTCATCAACATACCTGACCCGCTCCAATCATATATCCCTTCATTATATCAGGGCCATTAACATAGTCGAGAATTTTGTGTTCCATTCCATTTGCAACGTTGGAAACTTGTGCCCATCAGCTTGTCACTTCTGAACTCCTTTATAAACCCTGCTGCGAATTCACGTTCACTCTGTTATGGGCTTCTTCCACTATATATTTATTTTTATTTTTCTCTTCAAAAGAAAACGTGGGCCTCATCTTTAATTTAACGTCGGCCTTCTTCTAAAACAAACCGCCCCATCTACTTTATTTTCCTTATTTCCCTCATGTTTACGTCATCGCGTCACCAGTTACTTTCCTCCCTCAACTATAACGTAAGCACCACGCCCAGTCTTCACACACATAAGTCACGAACTACATCTCCTCCTCGACTCGCATACGCGATACGCCTAGAACAAAACACCCAGCTGCATATTTTTTGGAAGTCCGAACACAGTACACCACCCATCGTAGAACTGACCCCACCGTTTTAACTTGAGCACCACCTTACAGCATCACAACTCACCACTCCCTCCGCCTACTTCCACCAATGAACCAAAAATACACAACACCCATACCGCACCTTTGTCTGTTCATACACAAGGCAGTCGAAATTATAACACTCTCCCTTGTTGATGCATGGCCCATCACTTCACGTCCACTTCTCTCCTATTGACAAGAACGACCAGCACCTCTCTTCCCTTATTTCCATTTGCCTCTTGCCTTTTGAACCCCTACAACTCCACTCTCAATCACATACCACGAGAAAACCATGCACCCTCCAACGTTCTCCAGTTCACGCAATAGTGTATTCATTAAACCGAATCTCCTCTAGTCTCCATACTTCTAAAATCGTGATCCCTAGAGTACTGGTAACCATTCGCCTGGACCTCGAGATGCAGCGCACCCTTTAAGATAGACTTAGAGACGAAGAACAACTCGTGAGAAAATAAGACAGAAAGGAGAAAGCAATGTTTCGGCTTTACTGAAAACGAGAAGAAGAAAAGGATCTTCGATGAGGTATTTATACATGTGAAGAAATCTTAGCCCTTAAGGATAAGTAATTGCGGAATTTCAGGGTAGGCACGTTCATTTAGACTTAGGGTAGACTTAACTGTGGAATTTCAGGGTATGGACACAATAGGGTAGCTTACTGTGTAGGAAGGGTACGATGCTTCAAAGAAAATGGAGATATTATTTCCAACTTTGATTGACAATTTATTTTAGGGTACTAATGTGGACTTAAGGTAAAGTATACCCAATCAATATGTTGTACAGAAGTATGGTATTATAGGATAGGTTATGTCTATGATTTGAGATTTCGTGCAAATGAAAATGATACTTAACCATTAAGAAATGAAAAGCTAGCGTACAAATTTGCTAATAGGAAAAACAATATAGGGTAATGACATAGCTTTGTGGTAGCTACTGGGAATAGATTATACAAAGGCCATTGTTTAGCTTAGGGTCGTCTGCTTAGATCTTTGCACATGAAAGGACGTGGTATGGGTTTAGGGCGTGGCGCTCTTATATTAGATAGGGAATGGCAGACATTGTTTTCGAAAAGAAAAGACGTGGTATGAAGCGTGTGAACAAGGGAATAGAAATCTATTTGTTTATACGTGGATTGTTAGATATTTGTTATAAGTGTACAAAGTTTAGATGTCCTGCTACCAACAATTTCATTCACATACAAGCTATCACGGACAGAAATAAATATACAGTTGTGACCAGCGAGGTGCTACGATCTCAAAAATATAATAATATTGGTAGTTTAACTCATATTTTGAAATCCCAAAATATCGATACAGGGTGCAAAATACTCCAAATAAAAAGTTACATATTTAATTAATTAAAAATTACAGTAAAATTCTATAAATTACGATATCACTACGTCTCAAAAGAACCTTGTCAAAATTCGAAACCGATATCTAGTTATATCGAATAAACTGTTACGGTCGATAAACGATTCTACAACGACTATTTGGAAGTTTGGTTTGGACGTTACTCAAAATCTATAACATGAAATCTTGGTTTTTCACTTCCATTAGAAAGATATAGTTCAACAGATTCGAACGTTTCTTGTTTCGAAGAAATCCGATTTATAACGAATCATGTACACTCGGTTGAAGTTAAGAACGTTAAATTACGAACTACAGCATCGTTATGAGCTCGATTATATTTAATATATATTTCTGTACGTTCAACTTCGTTTTAACTAATATATAAATCCACTTATATTATTAATTCAATATTTAAATTGATTTAAATATTCAAATACAAACCGATAAAAATGCGGGACGTTACACCTATCTAGAGAAAATCCATTTCATTCTTTAATCTATTTCGATGCTGTCCCTTTTCGGGAAACGGTGGTTTGAGCCCAACCGTTGGTGATATACATTCGATACACTCAAGAGAAATGAGTGGTCGGTCATGTGAGGGCCGGGTTACAAGTCGTTCTTGTTGAACCCAGTGTATTCGCCTCTAGGGATACACTATCGACAGGTGGTCCCATATCTTGTCATAGTCGGAATCCAATCTCCAATAAGCGCCCGCGGTTTTTGATTGTATACTATATATGTGGAGAGTGAGATGCAAACGTTCCGCTACATTGATGTTTATTTGTATTTAGACACTAGTATAATATTCGGAAAAAAAAACATTGATTTCAAAACTGTTTTGGGTTATCGTAAGTTAAAAACCGTCCGTATTTATGTGTGGATTTGGTCTTACGATTATCCTTTTCTTTCGAAAGGATTTTGACTTTAAAATCAAGTTGTGTGATACCCTTAATGCTGTGTGAGTTTTTTTTTCACTCTGGTTCCCCAGACTGACCCGGTGTTTTGTAAATGCTCGGGTTAGCCCGGGGTGTACAGGTCCAGGTTATCAGATACTGCGAAGTCTAGAGACGAGCTGAAGGTGTTTAGATGTATGATATTATATGATTAATATTCCACTGTGTATATGGGACAGGTTATTAAAACTGTCCAGAGATGTGATGTACTCTGATATTGTAAGTATTTTTAAAAGCTCTCAATAAAAATTTATTTCTGTATTATATTTTGTTCCGCTGCGATGTGAGACTCTGTGTTGGTTCTTCTTCTTCTTCTATTCTAATATTTCTTTCTTTCTTATCTCACCCTCTAATTTCTCTCTATAAAACGTTCCAGCATTTTCGGTGTTTGGAAGGTTGGCATAAGATACGATAAAGGTATTTATGTCGATTCTCGGGGCCAAAAATTGCTGGGTCGTTACAGTAAATAACTGAAAAAGATATCAGCATATTATCCTACATGCCATTGGAAGGAAGCAATGCAGAAAAAACTCCAAAGATGACAAATAAGACGATTCCATCAGAATGCAAAGATTTTTTTAAGGAACTTTGGAGAAACAACATTTATAATTAGAAATTTAATAAAAAACGAATAAAGCAAGAAGTTGGAAAGAAGAAAAAATAGATTGAAGAAGGCTTACAGATGCTTCTTATCATGGAAATACTGCTCACATTCGTCTTCCCTAACAACCAGCAGAAGCTACGGTGGTGTTTTGTTCCATTCTTATTGGACGTAGAGAAAATGAATTCTATTTCTTTTGCAAAAACAATTCAATCAAATTTTACAAAATTTGTAAAAAAATCATCCATAAGCCGAGGAACATGTCTGGATGTTCAATCCTTTCGTTGGTATGAAAAGTTTTTTTTTTACAATTTTCTTATTTTTAATTTAAACATTACAATATAATTTCATTTTTAAATATATGTTATTTCTTTTATTCAGTATGTCATGTGCGAGAAGATCAGTTTAATTAAGCAACGAAGAAACTTCGACAATAAACTCCCACGTTTTGCAAGGTGGCATCTAAAGAATCTGAAGAACATCGTCAACAAAAAATTCCTGAATGAATTAAAGCATGGAGTGGTAATTTTTTTAATATAACTTACTATTCTAACACTAGTTACTATATAAAGCACAATTTTCAGAACTAATACCTTATACAACTCAAAATAGATACCTCGGTACCCTTTCATGCTGATAATTTTAAAAATTGATATCCAAAAAACAATAAAACTTCTATCTAAAACCTGACACCTTAAATCTGATACCTAAATTGCATGAAAACTGATACTTTATAACCGAGACATTAAAAATGATACTTAAATATTTACAAATCTGACACCTACTTAATATTTGTATATTGTTTCAAATTATAAAGGTTAAGTAGATTACAAATATTCATCCACACGAGGCTAAGCTTCTAGAGACATTAGAAAAATTGACAAGAAGAACACCAAAAGGAAAAGTTGCAGAAAAAAAACGAGGTCAGTAGCAAGAACTGATGGAAAATTTTGAAAACGACGTCGCAATCAGAATTTTAAACTGTCATATTAGAGAGATTGAAGACAAAAATAAAGAGTTAAAACATGAGCTGAAGAAAGAAAGAAAGTTGAGAAGACAAGCAGAAGATGAGAATTTCAAACTAAGACATCAACTCAAACAACAAAAACCAAATCTGAACTAGAATCAGAACCAGAAGGAGGTGATTCAGAAGGAACAGGGGATGATTCACTACTGGCAGACAAATTTGAAAATCTTGAAAAAAAGTCAAATAGATTATAATGTTGAATTTGAAGAGGGTGAATAACAACTGGAAAGTATTTCCATTGATGAAGAAAAAACTCATCTAGAAAGAAAGACAAGCCTGCTGAAAAAGAAAATGAAACAACACCAAGAATTAATAATAATTCATCAACGACACTTTCAAAGTTGAGCAGCAGAAGGAAACATTTCAAGACATTGTTTCTCCCAACTTTAAATTGGGTCTCACTCAAGCATTTTCGGACGTACAAATCAATGAAAGTAGTAGCAAAAAACATACCGACAAAGGACTAAAAAATCAACCATCAAATAATCAAGTGCCAAATTAACCACCTTCTTACGTTGCAAGACTGAAGGCAAAAAGTAGAATTAAAAAAAGGAATGATGAGTTTGAATATTCAAAAAAAGCAAGCAAAAAAAAGAAAAAAAAAACAGAAAAGAAGATTAAAGATGAATCAGGTGAAGGAAAAGAGGAAGAACTATAGCTTTCATTTGTTCAAAAAGAAGAGGCTAAATATGCAAAAAAGGGAAACAAGATGAAAAGGAAAAAGAAGTAAATGTAGAAGCTTTAGAGCCAGTTCAAGTAGTAGAACCTGCTTGGAAAGGCCTACACTTGTCAAATTGCAAAAGTGTGATAAGTCATCTAAATGACGATGAGGCAAGGGTTGTAAGGAAAATTTTTTCAATGGCAAAAGGTGAAGAAAAGTAAGATTTATATTTATATTTGTCCTTGTAGAACCTACTAAAATTTATATTTACTATTTTTTTTTGAAAAATAGTCCAGTTGCTTGGCAAGATGACGATCGGTTAAGGGGAGGATGCATTATCACAAAGGATATGCTGATAGATGTGTTGAAAGGAGGCTACACAGAAGGGCAGGTAAATACATTTATCAACTTAATTAACAATGTTACCCAAGTTCATAACAAACTGATACCCAGAAACTGGTTTCAATCTATACAGTACAAAAAGTGATACCTTAAGAGAAGCAAAATTGCTACTTATTATCTACTACAATAAAAAATGATACCATATAGTACATAAAACTGATACCTATTAATTATCATATCAAAAAATATGATAGCTACCAACATGAAAAACAGATTTCTAACAACTAATAAATACAAAACTGATGGAATAACATACCAAAATATCGTATAGCAAAAGCTAACATGTCAATTTAATTTGTGTAACATCTTGTTTTCATTCGTAAATCAGGTTATCGATTGGTTTAGACTTAAATGTGACTTAGTTTCAAATAATTATGCAATGTCTACAATAATGACAGTAAGTATAATTACAATAAACAATTATTATTTCTTTACATAATCGACTTACATATTAAGTACTAACATAAATATGATTTGAGAAGAAAGGCATTGTTGAAGAAAAGGGTGGAATTATAACACATTTGGCTATTCTTTTCTTAAAAGAATGTGCGCTGAACAAATATACGGAAACGATATACTTTCCAATGCACTGTGACAACCATTGGACACTACTTATGTTGTTATATCCAAACATGCTATGGTTGCACTATGATTCTTTAAGACCAAGAAATTCAAACGAAAGAAACAATCTACATTTGAGAGATTCCTATAAACGTGTATGGAAAATTTTCCAACATTAATTTTTTATAAAGTTATACTAATGTATATTTATTGCGGCGAGAGAAAGTTGAAAGAATATTGCAGCAATTATGGATAGAGAACAATGTTAAAGATATGAAGGTTCAACCGACAGAAATTCATCAACCAGAATGTGCACAGTAGCATTCAGACAAGTAAGTTTATTCTTTGATGAGCTATACAGTATCAGTTTATTCAACCGACAAATAGAAGCATAAAAAGTTTAACAATAAAACACAATTATTTTGCAGCAATATAATATAAATTTTGAACGAGAATCAGTATAAATCTCTTCTCTTTTGTTAGCTATACAGGAATATAGTATCATTTTTAAGTCAGAAGTGGTATCACTTTCTTATCTGTTGTTAACTGATCAACAATACTATAAAAATTTTGAATCAAAAGTGTTATCAGTTTCTTATCTATTGTTGATTGTTCAGCAATACAGTATCATTTATGAATCAAAAGTGGTATTATACAACTAATACAAAGATTCATTTGTACACTTCCAACAGTGGCATCTCAACCACTTTTATTGATCGAATAGTAAGTTAAAACCAACATTTGCATCATATACCACAACAATTATTCCTAAACATCAATATATTTCATTCATGTAGAGTTGATTGTGGAATTTTCGTCATGATTTTCATGGCCTCACACAACAGAGCTGAAGTCCCACTAAAAGTTACAAAAAAAGACATGGATAAAACAAGAGCAAGAATTGTGTACGAAATACATGCAAGCAGCTGGGATTTAGTTGAATTCATCACTGGATTGAGCAAAAGTAAAAGTAAACAAATGATTGGAACAGTGTTTTATGTAATTAAATCTTGGTCAAATACAATCTTTTGTATTTCAGTTTCATATGTAATAGAGTTTTATATGTTTTCCATCTCAGTATTGACTGAATTAATGTATTAAATACTGATCTTTCTTTTATACCCGTTGATGGACGAAACTTCGTAATATTGCTATTTTCCATGACAAATCACTGAAATCATATCAAATTATTGCAGTATTGATGCTCTAACAGTCATAAAAAAATAATAATTCAAAAACCGATACCTAAATGTTGTAATACTTGTACCTAATTACTGTGAAAAAGAAAAAAGAAAAACTGATACCTATTGTATTATAAAAATGGTACCTACAAGCTTTTTACTAAATAAAAATAAAAAAACAAATACCCACATTGAATAAAAACTGATACTCAGCCTCTGAAGTAACAAAATTAAAAACAAAACTGATACCTAAAGTAGTGCAAAACAGATACCCATAAAATAAAAACAAGAAAAATACTAAAACTGACACCTATCGGCCTATGAAACTGACACCTAAAAACTGTAAGCATGAAAGTTACCCAAAATTGATAGCTACAAAGACATATAGCTGATACTCAGTAGCTGAAACAAAAAATGTAACACATTAAATTGATACGTACAAAAGGTTAATACTGACACTCAACATGCAAATCTCATATCAGTAATCATAACAACAAAGTATAATATCATACCAACAACAACATCAATGTAAAATTTAAATAAAAACACAATAACGTACGATGAATTTGTATTAAAAAAAATAGAATATTGTAACAACCCGAAAATCTGGGCCAGTTTAAAATTTTTATTTTGGCAATTTTAGCGGATTTTGATTATTTAAAAGGAATTATTTTAAATAATATCGACGAGAAATTTATTTTGAATATATTTAGAACGTATATATTATATACGTCGTCGTTAGAATGTAAATAATTATATATATAATTATAAAAGGAATGGAAAATGGCACGGTAGTTCGATAATTCGATTTCAAACTTCAATTGAATGTACCGGGTGCAAAACAATCCGGATTTTAGTGAAACCAAAAACATTAGGATCTAATTGATAATATCTTTCCAACGAATCCGAAAAATCGAAATTTCATAGCGGGAATCAAAAGATATGTCCAGTTGAAATTTCTGAATAGTCGTTATGGAATTCAGGCCCTTAAAAATGGAAATTTTGCAAATGACCTCGGATTTCGACGAAACCACTTTTGTTGGATCCGTGATGTAAAGTTATTGCTAGGCTTCAAATTTCATAATTTTTCGAATCAATATGTGAGCGTGGAAAAAGAAAACGTGTTTGACCAGTTTCAGTTGATTTTAATCGACTGGAAAATGGCCATTTTTCAAACGGTCTCGGAATTCGACGAAACTAGTTTTGTTAGGACCGTATCATCAATACGAAGCTAGAAAATATTTTTCGGGAATTTTTCTAGTTAGTATGTGACCCCAGTAAATTGAAATGTGCGTTCAAATTCAATATATATAGTTATATGTTGATTTTGGCGGAAACTGATCGAAACAGTCGAATCAGCTTACAATACACATCCCATTGTGTTCAGAATGGGGGTAATTAGCTATGGACGACAAGCGGTGGGCCTTGTTTCGAGGTCGAATAAAAAAAGTTGCTTTTTGAAATTAAATAAAAAAAATTAAAACTCTCTCCTTACCTCACTCAGGTCCCCCCTCCCTCATTTTGAAATCATTCGAAAAAAAAACCCAGATCCCTAAAACTGCGTTGACCGTCGCCTGTCCCCCCTCCCTTTGCGCCGTCGCCCTTTGCCAGACCACCCCCACCGTCGAGCATCCCCATCCATCACCCCTGCTGACGCCGACCTCACCCCACTCTCGCTCCACCTAGCAACCGAACCCCCTCCAGCCCATCGAAGGACCAGCGCGGCCAGCACTTCCGAGCCCACCACCTCCAGGCTGCGAGCTCCCCCACGCATCGCCTCCGACCGCCACTTCGACGCTGTGGCGAGCCCCCTCCCCTTCTATAACCAACGTGAGTTTTTTTACTTGATTTTAACTTCAGTCTTATTATAAGTACATAGTTAATCAAAAACTGAATTTTTATTGTTAATAAAAACGGATTTGATATAGTTATTAAAACTGATTTTGAAATGATAAAGATTCAATTTTGGAAATGAATAAAAATATGATTTTATTATCATGAAAGCAAGGATAAAAGATTAAATTTTTAACTTAATAAAAATATAAATTTTATATTATAGAAAAGTAAAAATTCGATTTTTATATATTAAATAGCGAAGTAAAAATTCGATTTTTGTATATTGAATAACGAAGTAAAATTCGATTTTTGTATATTGAATAACGAAGTAAAAATTCGATTTTTATATATTGAATAGCGAAGTAAAAATGTGATTTTTATATATGTAGTGAATACGGGCAACGAAATAGACAAAAGAAAAGCACGGTGAAGATTTCCTACCCATGAAGAATTGCGTCATTCAGTTTAGCGAAAGGGTGAGAATTTCTCACTTTTTAATTTTATTCCTAGTTGAAATATATATACTAGGATGCAGACGGTGTTTAGTAGCACCCGACACCCGTCGTCCACAGACCATGGACGGCATGTATGCTTGTTTGATTTTGATGTGTAGTTGATTGTGTGATGTGAAACGAAATAAAATATTTTATAGTGGAAAATATTTTATAGTTAAAAATAGAATTTTTAACGTGTATATGAAATGAAATAAAAATAAACAAATCGGACGATTTGTTTATATACACACATTTGACTGATATTGATTGGGACGATAAATTTTACACATCGCCCAACTGCACAAATAAAATATGTGTTTGATTGTTTGAAACCCCACACGGGTATTGGGATGATATTTGACGTACACTAATCCCGATGTTTAGTTGTATGTCGATCGATTGATTGACAGACTGTTATGAGCGTTAAATATTTATATTCGATGCTTATACAGTGTAGAATGCACTTTGGATGATGGTCGATTATTCATCGTTGTTATTGTATACATGTGTTGTAGAAAATCCATATAATTAACATTAGATGGTATTTGATTGGGCTTCATTCAATATTTGAAATAGAAATATTTGAAAAGAAATATTTGAATAGAAATATTTGAAAAGAAATATTTGAATAGAAATATTTGAAAAGAAATATTTGAATAGAAATATTTGAAAAGAAATATTTGAATAGAAATATTTGAAAAAGAAATATTTAAAATAGAATATTTGAAAACGAAAATATATGAAGCCGTGTTGATTAGATTGACGCCATTTTGACGTGAACGATATTTATATCGATTTTTTTCATTTTGTAATGAATATCGAAAGTGATTTCAAAATCTGATATTTTGAAAAGAATTGAAATTCAAATTGAATTCAATTTGAATTGAGTAGAAAACAAATTCGAATTGAATTGAGTAGAAAATGAAATTGAATTGAATAGAAAACGAATTCGAACAGAATTGAATTGAAAACGAATTCGAATTTAATTGAAAACGAATTCGAATTTAATTGAATAGAAAACGAATTCGAATTTAATTGAATAGAAAATGAATTCGAATTGAATAGAAAATGAATTCGAATTAAATTGAGTAGAAAATGAAATTGAATTTAATTGAAAACGAATTCGAATTTAATTGAATAGAAAACGAATTCGAATTTAATTGAATAGAAAACGAATTTGAATTGAATAGAAAACGAATTCGAATTGAATTGAGTAGAAAATGAAATTGAATTGAGTAGAAAATGAATTTGAATTGAATAGAAAACGAATTTGAATTGAATAGAAAACGAATTCGAATTGAATTGAATAGAAAACGAATTCAAATTGAATTGAGTAGAAAACGAATTTGAATTGAATAGAAAACGAATTTGAATTGAATTGAGTAGAAAATGAAATTGAATTGAATAGAAAACGAATTCGAATTGAATTGAGTAGAAAATGAAATAGAATTGAATAGAAAACGAATTCGAATAGAATTGAATTGAAAACGAATTTGAATTGAATCGAATAGAAAACAAATCTGAATTGAATTGAATTCAACTTAAAACGAATTGAAATAGAATTGAAATCGATTTGAATTGACATCAAATAGAAGTGAATGTAGAAAGAATTTATAATGGAAAATTCAATTTTGATTTGAATTTGAAATAAAGGTTGAAATTGTTTTTGAAACAAATTTGAAATGATTTATAAAATTCGTTTTAAAAAGGAAATCGACGAAATATATATAATATATATATATTATATATATAATGGCCTGAATAGAACGCGCCGCGCCGCGGCAGTTCGTAAATTTTGACCATTGACTTCGAACGGATATTACGGGAGATCCGACCGTCGGATTCTCCTAAAACCGAAACCGTTGGGTTCGTATCGAAAAGAGCTTTCTAACGAATATTAGAAATTTGAAATCTAACGGTTGGATTTGGAGATACGTCCAAATCAAATTTGGAAAAGGTCGCTGTAAGTGCAGTTCGATGGCCGTTGATGGAAATCGACTGTACGGGCCTTGATAAAATTATTAAAAATATCAATAATTTGTGTAAAATCATAAGAAATGATTTGGAAAAAATCAGGATGAGAAACTCCATGTTTGAAAAGATAAAAATAGACTTTTATCGAAATGAACTAGTTTTGAACTAAAAATTAAAACCCATTTATTTTTAAATAAATAAATTGGATTTGAAATGGGTTGTAAATAAGAATTGATTTGTGGGTTTATCGTAAAGGGTGTTTTAAATGACACTTGTTCTTTAACCCGGTAAATAAATAGAAAGTGATTTGGGTTTGTCGTGAACTGTGTTATGAAAAGACATTAGTTCTTTAACCCAGTAACAGGAGTTTTAATGAATCTGTAATTAGATTGAAATGTGAATTGATAATCTAAATTATCAAATTCAGAAATTGAGCGAGAATGGAGTATCACCAGTTTTTCTCCAAAGCGATAGTTAAATCTTTAATTAGATTTGAACGTGAAATGGTAATTAATTTTACCAATAACACTGTGGTGTTAGATGTGGAGTATTACCAGTTTTGCTTCATGGGATGAATAGGTTGGGATTGGGAAATAAAATAAATAATTACTTCGGAGTGGTTCGCTAATCCCGACTAGTTTGGAAAACCATAATTTGGTTTGAAATGACATCCAGAGGAAGATTAAAGAATAAATTTTAAAGAATTTATCTTTGATAAAATAAATGGGAACCTTTCCTTAAGAACGTGAAATTTAGAAACTAACTGTAGGTTAGCTAAGAAGAATGGTTTCCTGGGTATTGATCTGATGTTGGTTTCGGCCTTCGGGGTTAATATTTGGGGAATTGTTCCCTTGCTAATTTATGGTTAGTGACTGATGAATCGGAATGAGGCGTATGTTGTGATTTTGTAACATTTGTTTACTATATACGCGGGTTGTTCGGAAAGGCCGGGTTTATACCCATTCTGAATAACCGATTCGACGATAAGTCGAAGATGATGACGGTGGTCGAAGACCGAAAGTCTTCACATCGTTTGGGTGATTACTGATGATCTTGATTGGGCTGTACACCCAAGATGAGGGAATCAGTTGGTGGTCGTCCAGACGTACTTGGAGATCGACGGATATGCGAGGAAAGTGCCTCTGGTTTCGTTCAGACCTAGAACGGACTTGTAAATGGATGGTGTGTCTGACATTGTATTCCTTTATATCGTATTCATTAATCTATGCTATATATATCTGTTTGGCGGCGGGGAATTTATTCTCTTGCTTAACGCCGTTCTCTGAGATGTACGAGCTCAGAGGTTATATATTGGCAGAAATCAGTGGTACGATATGGATTGATAGTGTGGCATGCTGAGATGCAGTGATCCAGACTTTTGTTGAAAAGCAAAGTTTGGTGGATGATGATCAAAGCGCAGCTTTAATATAGCATGGCTTTGTGTATAGCGTTGATTCGCGAGCCTCACACCCCGGTATGGTGGTAAACTGGTGGTTTGATCAGTATGCTTTTTAGTGGATGAGCACCTTAGTGGTGTCGTGGATTCGGTCGACCGAGATGAGCTTAGTGCTCAGGGATATATAGAGTAGGCGGTGTTTTCTCTCGCTGGGACGTAAGCCGCGGTGGTACTCTGGTCCCAAATGTGCGGATGTGCAGACAGTGTTTTCTCTTGTTGGGACGTAAGCCGTGGGGAATTGCATTACGCGATCGATCTTTCGAATCAGGAGCCACCATGATGGAAATCCAATTTCCGATACGTGTATTTCGGTTTTATTTGTAGAGCCTAGTATGGCGAAATAGTGGGATGGGGAGCTTATGCCGTCTATGATTGATACTTATGATTTGAAGATATTTTATACAATATGCACTTATAATAGTATCAAATGATTTGTTTTAAACGTATCAAGCATTCTTGGCTATTATAAGGTAAAAACCCTATCCTCCGGCTTGCGTTGCATTGTGTGATGGGACCTGGGTCTTATAATAGCTT
This sequence comes from Allium sativum, assembly GCA_030737875.1. Classification (NCBI taxonomy): domain Eukaryota; kingdom Viridiplantae; phylum Streptophyta; class Magnoliopsida; order Asparagales; family Amaryllidaceae; genus Allium; species Allium sativum. Next base: position 704,981,846 of record CM060916.1, on the reverse strand, counting down.
CATTTTTCTTTATTTAGCATTGCGCTGTTGTTTTATGCACTGGTGTTCTTGGGAGGAAACCTGTTCCGTGTTATACGGCGTGGTCCCTTGATTTACCTAACTTTAAAAATAAAGATTAATAACTGTTTTAGTTCTCACACCAGTCACATGACTGAACTGGAGTTTATTGTTTTAACCTAAACTCTGGGTGCCCCTATTTTCGACACGGGCAACTAGTAGTTTTGGTTTTGCAGATTTATATTCACAGGATCCTGGTTTACAGCTGGAACGATATCCGGAAAGCTTTGTATTCGTATATCTCCTTCAGTTGTGTATTGTATTATTTTCCGCTGCTATGTATTTAAATGTAATTTAAATCTCTGATATTTCTGTGTAATATTCATTTATACTCTGTATATTCTTGTATTCTGGTGCATTGTTGTAATAACAATGAAATGTTCTTTTGTCTGCGTTCTGATTTGTCTTGTCCTCACAGTAATTCGTTCTTTCTCATCTCTTCGGAGACCGGGGAAGTTCGGGTCGCTTCATTCGAGCATATTTCCAACGTATCAAACACAACTTTGCTAACGCATACATGTTTATTTGAAAAAATATATCTAAAAATACATGTATACCCTAAAACAATTTCAATAAAATTCACACATTATTGGAAGCTTGACAATTACGCTTGTTATGGTCATATTCCTTGCACATTCCGCATCTACTTTGCTTGTTCTGGAAATACAAAAATCCTTCTTTTCTTTTTGAGGATGGTCACCCATCTCCACGTTTATCCTTGGGTGGCCTAATCACTGCATCACGTATAGGATTAAAAGTAGTACAATACGAAGATTGATAAGCTTCAACAGTGAAATATTGCTCAACAAGATCATACACATTTAATTTTACTTTATTAATACATTTTATTACATGAGCACAAGGAAAACGCATCACTTTCCGTTGATTACATCTACAAGTCCAATCTTTGATATCAACACGATGAGAGATTGGAGATTTCACATCAAAAAGGAATTCAGAAGATTTGAAAACATCCCACCCGAAACCTTCTTCAACCAACTCTTTTAAATGATTTTCCATAGTCGGACATAAAATCGTAGTCCATAAACGACATTCCTATCTCCATTTAGCCATTTGCTCCATGATTTTAATATGTATTCCATCCAAGCAAGATGTAATAGGTAATGCCCTCTTGTCTAAAATCCAACTATTGAAACTTTCAGCCACGTTTGTGCTCTACTCCCCATACCATTTACTTCGAAAGAACAAATCAGCTCACTTATCTGGTTTGTCCTTCAAAAAATTCACCGCTGTAGTACCACCAATTTCCAAAAACTTAAAATGAGCTGCATCAAACTCATATACACTGTATGCTCTAGAACAAGTCTTAAACAATTCAATAATTGAAAATTTTGCATTCCTAGCCTTAACCGCAGAAAGCAAATTCTGTTCCATGTGAAGGTAACAATAATTATGAAATGATGTTGGAAAAATGTGATGAACACCAGAAATCAAACCTTGATGACGAGCCGACATAAAAACCAACGTTCGATCTTCTTTAAGCATTTCCTTCAAATGACTTAAAAATCAACTCCAATTTTCCACATTCTCTATTGAAACTAGCCATAGGTAGAGGGAAAAAACCTGCAGAACCAAGTACAAAATAAATAATGAAAAAAAAGTTATGATCGTAATAAAGAACTGCTACCATTTGAAATAAAAAACTGATACCTACAAAATGAAACATTAAAACTGATACCTAAAAATATACAAAACTGCTACCTAAAAATTAATACCTTCAGACATACAAAACTGCTACTACAAACTATACAACAATAACTGGCACCTACAAACATACAGAACCGCTACCTAAAAACTGTGCACAAAAAACTGATACCTTCAGACATACAAAACCGATACCTACGAACTGCAACACTTAAAACTGATACCACAAATAATACTAAACTGATACCTAAAAACTATACATAAAATATTGATACCAACCCCTTCAAATGATACCATAAATAATACTGCAACAAAGCAAATTAACACTGCATCATATCTTGGTTACCATTCTTTGCGGTTGCACCCATAAATACACCTAGCCCCCTTTCAAATGCGTCCCATCTAAGAATATCATAGGTCGATCATGCTTGAACCTAAGAATACCAGCACCTAAGCCTACAAACACTCTCTCAAACTGATTTGTAGAAGGGTTAACATCCATCTCAACATAAGAATCAGGATTATCATTCTTTAATGCCTCTAAGTACCAGGTCAAATCATTACAGGACATCGCATCATTACCATACAATTTCGTTAAAGCAAGTTTCTTACTGTGATAAGCATAAGAGTAGGACAACTGAAGATTAAACTCTCTACGAAAATCAGCCATGATATCTTTTGGTTTCTTACTCAGATGATCTCTAATTTCATCTATTAACAATTATTTAACAAATAAGCTAGAAAGATTAGGATTGTTCAAATTTCTTATACCACCACCACAAGAATGCTCAGCAACCAAATTCATAATGAAAAACCTACTAAGATGCCTGGAATCACAAGAAACATGCACTTTAAACGGATATCCAATGGAAGACGATGACAAAACAACCATAATCCTAGCAGAGCTATTCTTAAGATAATGTAACTCATAACCTGATTTAATTTGGTACGCCATTAAGGATTCTCTAAAGTCGTTGGCCCCTCCAAAACAAAAACCAATAAAATCAGAAATTGTTAATATAGAACCTCTTTTCATCAAGTTTTTCAAGTAACTTTTCCTATGAATGACAATGCTTGCACCCACACATTTAGTAGAAGACAAAGGCATTGAAACATTAGTAGAAAGTAAAGAAGAACCATCATTCATGTCTTCCAATTGAAAATCTTTCAGCTTAACATCAAAAAAAAAAGAACTCTTCTTGTGTAAATGAAAACAAATGATACTTTGAAGATAAGAATCAGTCTCAGCAATTCTAGTTTTTTTTCTCAAGCACATAGTTAATCTCAATTGATATAGGAGTGAGCTGAGACCAATTCCGACATAATTTATTCTGCAAATCACAAATTGAGAAATCAGCCAACAAACGAGTGCTAAAAGAGGTCTCATTGAAGACAACAACAATTAAAAGAGTGTTTTCACCACTAGAGAAAAAAAATAATTAAAAAAATCGATTAACAAAGTAAACAAAATAAAAATGATACCCAATTAACTCAGTTCTGATACCTACAGTAAAAAAACTGATACCTATATATATAAAACTGATACCTATAAACTTCTATAATGTTTTAAAGAAAAACTAATACAAAAAATGATTGCACGTTAGGTTGACTGATTAAAACAAAATAACTTCAACTGAGTTACATAGTTAAGGCAACAATACAACTACGAAATTAATACAGTAGCAAAATTATAAGAACAGAAGAAAAACATAGTTGATACATTAAAACTGATACCTAAAAATACAAAAAAAACTGATACCTACAAACTGCTGTAATTAAAAAGAAAAAATGAAAAAATTATTTACATAACATTTTGATTGATTAAAGCAATTATATTATTGTTATGCAACAATGGTCGAAACAAAGCCCCATTTCTTCCACATAGGGCGCACGCATATTAGTTGGCACACACATCCTTGTAATAAAAGGAATCCCTGATGTTACGTGCCTACCAACTCATATTTGTATTCCACTCCTTTAATTTATTCCGTGACATAGGACAATTTATTCAAACCGTCATTCCTACCTTAACAACATGCGAGGCAATCTTAACAGTTTCCCCCTTGACTCGCATCCTACGAGTATTTTTTAAGAGCACTGCCTTGCCAGCATGGCCCAGTCCGTAACCTTCGACTCTGATACCACTGTTATGCAACGATGGTCGGAACAAAGCCCCTTTTCTTCCATATAGGGCACACGCATATGTGCTGGCACACACATCCTTATAACAAAAGGAATCCCTGACGTTACATGCCTACTAACTCATATTTATACTTCACTCCTTCAATTTATTCCGTGATGTGGAACAATTTATTCAAACCGTCATTCCTACCTTAACAACATGCGAGGCAACTATTAGGAATTTTTTGAGGATCTCTAGTTCTAGGACTGCTAAGCCGACATTACATGCAATAGTACCTAGAATTACTACTGGAAAAAATATATAAAAGGTCATTGGGCCATGCGGGTTCTCCATAATAATTATACCCCATCCCTTTGGCCACAATTAGATTTTAGGAGAGATAAGAAGTGAAGAAAAATAAAGACAAAATAATTCCACAAAAAAAACTTTTATTAAACCACCAAAAGGTTACAAGAAAAAAAACTAAAATTGAGAAGATATCTCAATCCCAAACAAAAGAAATAACATTTTTCCTCTTACAATACAAATAATCCAAACCTATAAGCTGCTTATATAGGCAAATAGAAGACCTAATCAAATATTCATTTTGAGCAAGTTTTAAGATGCAAAGTCCCACATCAGTCTCCTCTTTGACTCACATCCTACGAGTATCTTTTGAGAGCACTCCCTTGCGTGCATAGCCCAGTCTGTAACCTACGGCTCTGATACCACTGTTATGTAACGACGGTCTGAACAAAGCCCCTTCCTTCCAGCATAGGGCGCACGCATATGAGTTGGCATACACATCCTTGTAACAAAGGGAATCCATGATGATACATGCCTACCAACTCAGATTTGTACCTCACTCCATCAATATTATTTCATGATGTGTGACTATTTATTCAAACCATCATTCCTACCTTAACAATATGCGAGACAATCCTAACAGTCACACATCCTTGTAACAAAAGGAATCCCTGATGTTACAAACCTACCAACTCATATTTGTACTCCATTCCTTCAATTTGATTTCATGATGTGGGACTATTTATTCAAACCATCATTCCTACCTTAACTACATGCGAGACAATCCTAACAATTACGACTGGAATATAGAGGTAATGAAACATAACAACTATACAATAATACTTTGTCAAAAAAGAATGAACATAAACAAAACACGGTTATTATAGTAAAACTGATACCTTAAAACTGCTATAGCGAATTTTTACTCAAAAAAACACAAAACAATTTACATCACAGTTTAATTGATTAAAGCAAAAAAATTCGATTGTAATAGAGAAATAATGCAATAATACAACTACAACATAAAAAAACACAGCAAGCAAATATAAAACAAGTTAATTAAGAAAAACCGATACCAGAAAAAATACAAAACTGATATCCATTTATTCAAAAAAGGACCAATAAAACTGATAGGTGCTTGTAGAACCAATAGAAGCCATGGATCACCGATAGAAACAAAAAACCTAATCGAAATAGTTAACGGTAAATTAAAACTATAATGTGAGACCAATAGAAACAAATCTTCAATCGATGCAATCTGAAAATATCCTAATATGCGCGATCGATTTTCCTATCTGAATTGTGCGATCAATTTGTCAATCAATGGCGATCAATGGCGTTTGAAGATGATAGTTAGATTTGAAATTATATAGGAAAAAAAATTCATGTTTTCGATCAATAGTGAGATCACAAAAATATTCGCGAGAGATAATTGACGATGTAGAAAGAAACAATGCACGTGTAAATTATGTTTATAATAAATAATTAGTATATTGTCCTTGTGATTAAAATTTTAATGAGTTGTCCTTATGGTTAAAAAAGCCTTAAATTTGGTCCTTGTAAATATTTTCTTTTTTACATAAAGTGTGTTTTATAATTGTACATACATACCTTCTAATACATGTATACATCATAGTCAGCAAAGAAACATTGTGACAGCTACTTTGCGTGATCATTTGTTCAATCTACTGCTTATTTTGATAGGCTATACTAACTGCATCCATTTCTTTCATCTACTTGCTTGTTCACTTAAGTTGTTAATGTTAGCATGCAAAAAGAAGGATAAAGCTATATTTTTAAAAATTAGAAAGTTGTTGATATATGCAAACTTGTAAGTTTTGTGCAAACTGGATATGTACTATACATTACTCTAAAATAACCTGCAGTGATTTGGGAATAACATAAATGCAAAATAACGAATACATAATTCAAGGTGGATAAAAAATTTAACATAAATGAAAAAAATGAACACATAATTCTAGGTAGATAACAAATTTGAAAATTAGATTCGATACCAAGATTTCTCATTCCTTTTGAATAGCATAAACGAAGGAGGCACAACCAATGAGCAGCTGAAGATGTAGCAACAACGTGGTGATTCATATAAAACATACTAGATATCGTAGGGTAGAAAATAGCCATATGTCAAAAATTCATTCTACAATGCTTACGTTCATATTTTAAATTGACAATGAACGTTTAATTTATATTTTTAATGCATCTTAAAATAGTGGCCTAAAGCAATTATCACTTGTAATGAGTTTATTTGCCCTTATTTAGATTTAGTAATTATTTGAAAATTACATAGTAAATTTATTTTCTACTTATATCATAAAAATATAGCATTAGTTTTATAGCAATCCAATTAATTAAGTGAAAATTCAACCACTTTCAATGATTTCTATCAATGTCACTTGTAATACTATGTATTCAAAATTGTTTTTATTCTATTATTATATAATCTTGTAATTAAATATTAATGCAATTTGTCCACAAGTAGTGGCGCAACGGTATGTTACCTGCTTCCTGTTAACGAGGTCGCAGGTTCGATACCTGTCTGCCCTACTCCCATTCAAGGCGCGGAGGTGGGTTCCTATAAAACCTATAACTCAGTTGGGGACATCAAGCCTCTGTGCTGGGCTAGTCAAAAGGGGAGCCACTGTGGTGGACAGGCGAGTAACCTAGCTGCCTTCGATTTCATCAGGCAGTTTTTTTTAAAAAAATAAAAAAAATATTAATGCAATTTAGAAATGTCAAATAGGCTAAGGCATGTCCAGTCATGTATGATAATGGGAATGATTTATGCCATTCTGGTATGTAGTATATGTGTGTGTCTTTGTAATTGTTTTAATGTCATTTGTTATGTAAGTATTGTAAAAAATCGATTTTTCAACTATCTTAGTCAACACTAATCAAAATTTTAAAATTAAATAAACCTTTATTTTATTACATACGAATTAATATTAACTAACTTTTTTGCTTTATTAAAATTACGATTATCATGTTAAATGTTGTTTTAAGGTTAAATCAAAGATATTACAACTTATTTTAATCTTGTCATTCCACAAAAATATATAATTAAAAAATTATGTTTCATTCATATTTCAGTGTTCTATCAAACTATCTATTTATGTAAACCAAATTCAAAATTAAATTAATTATCTATTTTTAATTATAAAATTAAAAGGGCTGTTTTTTTAGTAAACAAAAATCATTATTTTAATAATTAAATAAGATTAAATATTCACAATTTAAAATGATAAAATTTTGAGTCGTTATAAAAATTATTTTTTAGCTCTGTATTCTTTTTTTATTTTTAAATTTTGATGTAGGTTTAGGGAATTGTCTATTTATGAAGTTAAACGAATGTTGTAATAGTCTATGCTAGTATTGTAATAATAACTATAGTGGAAAATGCAACTACACTAACGTTCAAGATTCATACAACAATATATATGCTCAAATGTTCTTTTCTTGTATTTTATGATGGAAGGTAGAAATTTCACTACCATTCACTCTATTTTCATTTTTTTAATATAGAAATCATCACATTCTAATTAGCGCAAATATGATTAACTTCATATATATGTACACACAAGCGCGCGCGCGCACACACACACATATTAAAGTGAATTAGCATGGCAATAGTCACCTTGCATAAATTAATTGCATTCCATGTTTACATGATAGTATTTAAATTATGATAATGCATTTGAATAACCATTTACAAAGTTGAGAAGCATAAATTTATTATATTCTTAATCGTCCTTAACTTTCTAAAGAATAAAACATACAACTAAGGCCAAAGTTAGTGAGCATGGATGAAACAATGGTATTTGGTGGGGAAAGAGTAAAATATTAAACATTACATATACATATGAAGATCTCTAAAATATGAAGGATAAATTTGGTTTATTACTATAATATATTGTTAAACAATTTATCAGAATGCTAGTCATTTCCTAAATTGGAAATAGGGTTAATGGGACAAATACTATTGTCATACAAAAAATATATTTATTGAAGTAACTATTAGTGACATTAAGGGTCTTCGTGTTGACTGAACTTACATGAAACAATGGCAGTTAAGGAATCAAAAGGCAAGCATAGAATCAGCCCAAACATATATGATTATCTTTAAGTCTGGAAAGAGTATATATAGTTAATTTATTTTCTATCTTGTTAAACAACTATCATTATTTAGATAATTTTAAACTTTAAACAGGATTCTGGGATATTATTACAGCTTTTTAACAGCTTGAGTATACTTGTTAATGATATTGATCATATTAGCTGGCACGCATGTAAAATCAATGGCGGAGAGAACCCATGTCTTCAGATAGGGCAAAATACCATTTTCAGTTGTGGTCCAAGTGTCAAAGTGGTCTTTTAACACATAAAACTTAAAATTGAGCTAGGGCGATGGCTCTATCTGGCCTAGGCCTAGCTCCGCCTCTGTGTAAAATGGTAAGTAAGGAGAAAGGAAGGCAACTACAAAATCATTTTTGGAAGATCTTTCTTGCATTTACACAGTAAATATGGTTATTTTATTTTACTTTACTATTTGTTGGACATGTTATAAAGAGTGGAATTAAGGCATTATTGATGTTGTTGATAACATTCAAATAAGAGCTTCTCCAACAGAGGATGCTTCATCCCCTTAATTGAAGAGATTTCGATAAAATGGTCCCCAACAGATGTTAGGGATCATAATATTCAGCAAAATGTTACGAGACCAATTCAAAATTCTGAATTGGTCTCGCGCCGAATTTATTGGCTCCTCATGAAGCACGCCGATATTTTCGACGCCCGTTGACAAAATCGACACGCTTCATGAGGAGCCGATAAAGTCGACGCGCTTCCCCTTAACATTTTAATTTTATTTTTTACCTATCCTAACTCATATTTTAATATGACTAATTAAAATCGTTATTATTTTCGTAGAAAACAATTATGTTTACTAAGGCCGAAATAAACTAATTTAGCTTCAGATCTTAATAATAGTTGGTTAATAACACGTACAAATACAATAGAACGCGATTTGTAAAATAAAAAACTACATCATCATTACTGCATAAATTCGTACAATCATAAACTAAAACATGAGTTCGGACAAGTAAACTTCATAACTTGGTATCATCATAGTGGTTCCATAAATGATTCATAAGATCTTTTTGCAGTCGGTTATGGAGTTGTGCATCTCTAAACGTAATATGACAATCCAAATGAATGTTGAATTCCTCTTCTGTTATTTTTGTGTTTTGTCGGAATACTTCGGGTTCTTGCGAAGCACCTTCATATTTGTAGTGGTGTTACACTTCATCCATATCCCGTTCATCTTCTATAATCATGTTGTGTAGAACAATGCATACAAACATGATTGTAGACATCTTTTTCATAGACCACAATCGACTTGGATTACATATCATTGCAAATCTAGATTGTAAAACACAAAATGCTCGTTCTATACATCTTTTCTTTGTCCCTCCTGCTTCGCCGCGAATTTGGCTTGTTTCGGAGTCAATGGAAATTACATTATCTACCATAAAACACCTCATATGGTGTCATCCCGATGCTCGACTAGTAACTGTTATTATACGAAAACTCAACCAAATATAGATGGTCTTCCCATGATCCCCCAAAATCCAATGTACAAGCTCTAACGAGATCCTCCAATACTCGATTCACTCACTCAGTGTGAGCATCTGTCTGGGGATGATAAGCCGTACTCAAACATAGCTCGGTTCCCAAACTCTCTTTCAAACTCTTCCAAAATCCACTAGTAAACAATGGGTCCCGATCACTCACTATACTCTTCGGAATACCATGGAATCGAACTATCCATTTTATATATAGCTCAGACAACTTTGATGATGTCTTCATCGATTTGACAGGAAAAAACCTTGAGCTTTTGGTCAGGCAATCCACTATGACCCAAATACCTTAATTTCCTTCCCTGATCCTAGGTAGCCTATCGATAAAATCCATTGATGTTTGCTCCTATTTACATGTAGGAACTTCTAATGGCTAAAGAAATCCACTCGGCTTCTTCTGTTCATCTTTCGCCAACTGACAGTTCATACATTTGGAAATAAAATTTCCAGCATTCCTCTTCATACCTTCCAAATAATAAGCTCACTTCATGTCCCGATACATCTTATTACCACCAGGGTGAATCATTAACTTAGAGTGATGACATTCTCTCAGAACCTCATCTCTCAATCCATCAATATCAGGAACCACAGTCGTTCTTTCTTCCGAAGCCAACCATCTTGATCGACCTAGAATTCCTCATCCTTTTCTGGTTCTACTCTCACTACCAGCTTATGGATGATCTCGATAAGCCTTTCGTCATGCTTTTGGCTTTCACCAATTCTTTCAATGAGAGTTGGTATTATCGATAAACTTGTCAACATTTCAAGATTAAACTCACAGCTATGCCTAAAATCAAATCCTGCCAAAAACTCAAGGTACTTCCATTCCAAAAAAATCACTCCCAAATTAGCATGTCTTCGACTTAATGCATCTGCCACTGTGTCACCTTTACTAGGAGTATAGGCAATACCAAAATCATAAGATACCAAAAATTCTAACCACCGATGCTGCCGAAGATTCAAATCCTTTTGGGAGAAAAGATACTTTAACAACTTGTGTTCCATGAACAGCTCGAATCGAACTCCCAGTAGGTAATGTCTCCACATCTTCAGAGCAAACAAGATCGCTGCTAACCCCAAATCATGAGTCGGATAATCCCTTTCGTGCGGCTTCAGTTGTCGATTCGCATAGGCCACAAATCTATCCTTCTGCATCATCACTTCTCCAAGTCTAGTACCACATGCATCGGTATATACTACCATTTCCTTATTCCCGCTTGGAATAGTCAAAATATGAGCACTTTTCATTCTCTCTTTCAGGATTCCAAAGGCTTGCCAACACTTCACATCCCATGTAAACACTTGGTTTTTCTTCGTCAATCCTGTTAATGGTGCAGTTATCTTGGAGAAATCCTTGATAAATCGACGATAATAACCCACCAACCCAAGAAACTCGTAACATTCGTCGCATTTTTAGGTCTATCCCAATCCTGGATTGCTGCCACCTTATCGGGATCCACTGCTATTCCGTTTCCAGAAACAACATGGCCTAACAATCTCACTTCATTCTTCTAGAAGTGACACTTCAAAAACATAGCTCTTAGCTAATGTCTTCGCAAGATTTTCAAAACAATTTGCGAGTGCGTCTTATGCTCTTCATCGTTCCAGGAGTAAACCAGGATATCATCCACGAACACAAGCACGAACTGAAAGAGGCTATACAGCGGTAGGATCGTATAGAATGGAGTGTGGGATATAATGTATATGGTAGAGTAGTAAGCAGTAAATCACACAGTCGATTTATACTAGTTCGGACCACTGCCCTACGTCCAGTCCCAGACTCACTTCTGGTGTTTCACTATCACTAAAACCATCACTTCACCCGGAGGAATAGGTTCACAATTACCCGAACCACTGAACGGGATTTCTTGCCTCAACCACTGAAGGGGTCTTAACTAATACAGAATAATTGTTGACTCTTTTGTGTTCTTGATAACACGGATTGTCGAATATTAAGTACACCCTTCCTATAGCCTTTCCTTGATGATAATCGTGAAGTGCGTGAAGGAATATGGAAGTTTAAAAGTCTCAAGTATGAAAGTAGATAGCTTTTTAGAACTTAGAGAGCTTTGAATAAGATAGAGAGAATTAGAATAAAATTCGGTGGTTAGATCATCTAAGCAATTCTCTATTTATAATATATAAAAAGATACAACTGATCGTGAAGAGTCTTGATGAAGAGATATGGATTAAATAGTTGTGTCTCTTCATAAAGGATGCAACTCTTCGAAATTCAGATGTCTAGATGTCTGAAAATAAAATTTAGATGTCTGTTTTATTTTAAAAATCAAGTCAGTAAGGAAATAGTATATTTCGGGGGCATTTCAGACGTTTGAATTATATCAACCAGAGGTCTGAATATTGTGTTTAAAAACATTCTGTTTCAGCAAACAGACGTCTGAAATTTTCAGACCAGACGTCTATTTTCTGTTATCAGCCTATTCCTTGCCTATTTTTCAATGAAAAACAATATATATAAAATATGTGTGTGTGCAATCATCAAGGAAGACTTTAACATATGAATCTAGGACTAATAGACTCTTACAACATATAAATGATCTTCGTTTTGTGTCCTTGAGTCAGATTGTCGAAAGTATCTTCCTGCAACATAGAATTAGTCGAATATATATGCTTAAGTTGTCATTGTCAAAATACTCATATAGCGGGATCCAACATTCTCCCCCTTTTTGACTAATGACAAATATATATGCTCCCCTGTCAATACGCATACAATATCATGTTTTCTCCCCCTTTGTCATTTGACAAAAAAGGAATACTTAAAAAATTGAAGCATGAATGCAATACACACTAGTATACACAGAACATAAAGTACGAACATTCAAGACATCACACATACATGCACATAGTAATGTTTTGTGCATAAATAAGAGAAGTAGCAAAATATTACACAACATAAACTAAATAACGGTTCTTAGGAAAAATATTTAACTATACCACCTTCAATGCTTATATATCCGTGGAAGTAGATCCTACAGGAGATGTGCCATCGTTTGATGGTGAGCTTTGTTCGGAATTCGAAACTTCTTCGGGAGAACTAGATGACCATTGAAATGGTGCTGGAGCTTGTGCTTGAGTTGAAGAAGTGTCAGTGCAAGAAACTACATCCCAAATTTTATTTAAAAAGCCTTTGATTGAGTTAAACTTTTTGTTTGTTTTCTTTTCAAAACGTTTTAAGTCTTTGTGAATTTTGGATTGATTGCGAGAAAGCGTAACCAAAGCTTGTTTGGAGGAAGTGTCGGGAGAGATAATTTCAATGCCTTCCTCTTCTTCTTCCCGTAGGCGTTGACGATGAGAAGGCTCAGCAACTAGAGTTTTCGGTTGAGTAGCAACATGTTGAGTCCAATCCTCAAAAGATATTGTAACAACCTGGAATGGATTTTAAATATTTTAAATAAATTATTTTAAATAATAACGACAAAAAGTATGTTTGAATCGATGTTTGAAAATAAATATACTTATTTTAAATTATAAACAAGGCCTGAAATGGCGCGGCAGTTTCAAAATTTGAATTCCAACTTTGGCTGGCTGTACTGGGTGCAAAATAAAACGGATTTTAGTGAAACCAATAATATTTAAATCTGTTTATGAATATCTTTCTAACGAATCTGAAAAATCGAAGCTTCATAGCGAGAATCAAAAGTTATGGCCAAATGAATTTTCAGAAAGGTCGCTATAAAGTATATATAGCCCGTGAAAAAAGCCATTTTACAAATGACCTCAGAATTCGACGAAACCACTTATGTTGGATCCGGAATGTTAAATTATTACTATATTTCAAATTCCATAATTTTTGAAGTTAAGATGTAAGCGTGGCAAAGGAAAATGTGTTTGGTTGATTTCTGTTAAATTGGATCGACCAGAAAATGGCCATTTTTCAAATAGTCTCAGAATTCAACGAAACTAGTTTTGTTGGGACCGTATCATCAAAACATAGCTAGATTTATTTTTCTGGAATTTTTGGGATCAGTATGTGGCTCCGGCAAATTGAAATGTACGTTCAAATCAAATATTGAATGTTTTATATTTTAATTTGAAGAAAAACTGACTGAGACAGTCAAATGTGCCAACGAAACATATCCCGTTGTGTTCGGAATGGGGGTATTTAGCTAGGGGCGACAGTCGTTGGGTTTGAATTGGTGTTCGTGTGAGAAAACCCTAATTTTTTGAAATAATAAATATCGGTGAATCAGATTTTTTTCTTTCATAAAAAAATCGCGAACCCCCCCCAACAGCTCCTCGACGGCGATACGAGCTCCCTCCTTCTCTCCTCTTTTCTGGCGAATCTGATCACCAAAACCCGTCGACCCAGTTGGGGTTTTTGAAGATGTTGATCCCCTCTCCACATCCATACCTGACTCGACACCTGTAACTGCGCCATCGCCGAGATCCGACGCCACAAAGACCACGACTTTGGAGCTCCACCGCGCCTTGATGCTGACGTCGATCTAGGTGAAACTGCCAGCGCTAGGAAGCTGATTCGAGGCTCTTCGAGGCTCTTCGACGCTGTAAAGTCTGATCGAGGCCAAACTTCGCGGATTTGGCGAGAAATCGAAACCTAGTTTCGAGCTATTTCGAAAGGTACACGGCTGAAATAAATTAAATGATTTGTAGCACTTTAAAGCGCTACGAATTTTGATTTTACAATAAAAATCATATTTTTTGCTATGTTGTCGAAATCCAGTGAAACAAGAGACAGTGGACTCGTGTGGACGTCTTTTACATTCTAGAAGAGACCGGATATTTTTCTGAGCCTTCTACAATTTTTGGTGGAGTGGAACCCAATGTGAGATTTCTGAATTATAAACGATGGAAATGACGATGTATAAATTATATAGTCGATGTACGAGTTATATAAGCGTTGTACACCTCATGTATAAGCGTTGTATAAGTTGTATGTTCGATATATAAGTTATATATGCGTTGTAAAAATGTTATATGCGTTGAAATGAATTGAAATGATATTGAAATGAAATTGAAATATAGTTATATACGTGTGTGTATATATATATATATATATATACACACTCCCCTCGTCCACAGACCATGGACGATATATATTGGTTGTGATATTGTTTGGATTATTGGTTGATGTGAAATTTGGTGAATATCATGAATGGTTGATTTGAAATGATTGATTGTGGTTGAAATCCCAATAGGATTAGTATATGGGAAAATTCGCCTACGTACGAACTAGATATTGAAAATCCCCATTGTCAAAAACCGCGAGGTTTTAAGGTTGAGCGAGGAGCCGTACTCGGGACGGTGCCGGTTTTAACTACCCTGCCGTTATGCTGCCGAAATTTTCAATAATATTCATGTGTTAGAATTATTTTCATGTGTTGAAACCATATTCATGTGTCGAAAATATATTCATGTGTTGAATAGAAATTCATGTGTTGGATAGAAATTCATGTGTTGAATAAATTGTTTGAAAGATAAAAATAACATTTTATCACATATATAGACTATATAAATTGTTCGTGTTTTAAAATAAATTGTTTTAACAATAAAAATCACATTTTTATTATGTACATAAACTATAGAAAACATTCATGTGTTGAAACCATATTCATGTGTTGAATAGAAATTCATGTGTTGAATAGAAAGTCATGTGTTGAATAAATTCTTTGAAAGATAAAAATAACATTGTTACCTTATGTATGAACTATATAAAATAATCGTGTTTTGAAATAAATTGTTTTACAATAAAAATCACATTTTTATTATATATATGAATTGTTAAAAATAGTGATGTGTGGAAATAAATATCTGTTGGAAAAAAAATATCGTTTTTATCAAATATAGGAAGTGAATATGGTTTTGAAATCGAAGAATGAATTATATATATATATATATTTATATATATATAATTAAAATAAATCGAATAACGAAGCTACAGTTCGTATTTTGAAACCGTGATTTCAAACGATTATTGCGGGAGATCCGACCATCGGATTTTCCCGAAACCGAAACCATTGGGTTCACTTAGGAAATATCTTTCCAACGACACCAACTTTGTAAAGATCCAATGGTTGGATTGTCTGGAATGTTTAATTCAAATTTGAAGAAAAACAGCGCCAGAATCGATTATATATATATATATATATATAATTAAAATAAATCGAATAACGACGCCGTAGTTCGTATTTTGAAATCGTAACTTCAAACGATTGTACCGGGAGATCCGACCGTCGGATTTTCCCAAAACTGGAACCGTTGGATTCGTTTTGAAAAGATCTTCCTAATGATATAAAATTTGTAAGGATCCAATGGTTAGATTTTCAGATATGTGTAAATCAAATCTGAGGAAAAACAGCGCCACGGCCGCGTTATGGCCTAAAGCGTCATTTGAATGAATTGGCTATTTTTAAATGAATAAAATTAGCGATAAATCATGATAAAATATTATAAACTATATGGAATGGAAATATACTGAATTTGCTCGGTTTATTTGATATTTGATGGTTGAATGTGTTTGGCGTGAAAATTACATTAAAGAACATAATTATTGATGTCGAATAATTTAACCATTGAAATGAATTGATTTGAAATTATAAATGTACGTGAATTATTTGAAAAGGCCGAGTTGATTCTCATTTCAAATAATTGATCGACGATTAAAATTCGAAGATATGAAGACGGTGCAAGACCGATGATCTTCAATGGAGGGGTGCTACTGATGCTCATGATAGGAGTAGTTACCTTGAAGGGGCTGAAGTGGTAGCCGTCCGGACGTACTTGTTGATTGTACGGATGTGCGAGGTATAAGGTGCCTCCGGTTTCGTTCAGACCCAGAACGAACTTGTAAATGGACTGTGTGTCTGACACTGGATTCTGTTCTGTGCCGATTGATCTCTATTAAATATATATCTGTTTGGCGGCGGAGAATTTATTCTCTTGCTTAACGCCCTTCTCTGAGACATACGAGCTCAGAGGTTATATATCGATAAAAATCAGTCGCATGGAGTGAATTGCCTGTGTGGCATGCCAAAGTGGCAAATGATCAAGGCTTCTGTTGAAAAGCAAAGTCCTGTTGTTGATGATCAAAGCGCGGCCTGTGTGGCATAGCTTTGTGTATAACGTTGATTCGCGAGCCTCACATCCCGGTATGGACCAGAAACGGGAGAATGATCCAGGGAGGACATGCGTTTCCTTCTAGCTAGGGTGGTGTCAGTGACCTACCAGCCCTGACATTTATATTATTTTCACCTATGTGGTTGTTGGATTGCGAGGCGCCTCGGATATATCGGTGACTATGTGGAGCCGATGGAGTCATAGGACTCATTTACGCCCCCAAAGGGCGGGGAAACGCAATGTTCAGGCATTTTAATCCACATCGAGTGGACCGTCCCTGTGGCTCCTAAGGCTTTACTGAGAACTTGCCTGACGCTCGGGATAGAGAGTCTCGAATTCGGTAAGGACTATCTTTTGCCTTGGTTCATGACGGAAATCCAATTTCCAAATACGACATCGTGCGGTTTTGATTGTATATATATATATATATGTGTGTGTGTGTGTGTGTGTGTGTGTGTGTGTGTGTGTGTGGCGACATGATATATGGTACCATGCCGTCTATGATTGATAGTTATGATTGAAATTGTTTTAGAAACATATAAATACTAGCAATAATATCAAATGATTTGTTTTGCTCGTATCAAGCATATTTTGGCCATTATAAGGTAGAATTCTATCCTCCGGTTTGTGTTGCATTGTGTGATGGGAACTGAGTCTTATAATGGCTTCATTTTTTATAAAAAGCATTGCGATGTTTAAAAGATTTACTTATTTTGAAGCATTGGCAATCCAATGGAGTAAACTCGTTCCGCGAAAGTGGCGTGGTCCTATGATTGGCCAAATTGTAAAATAAGTTAAAATAGATTTCTCATACCAGTCCCATGACTGACTCATGGTTTGTTTCACTTGCAAACTCGGGTGCCCCTATTTCTACACGGGCAGTCTTGTATTCAGGTTTTAGCAGGCTCTTTCTGGATAGCTGGAGCTGAAGATGGATTCTATCATTTATCTCTTTTATGTTGTTCAGCTCCTTTTGTACATACTATGTTTAGATTTCAGCTGTAGATATTTTATGTAAAGCTGAACTGTATTTTGTACTAAGTATGATCCTGTATATTGTGTAACTCTGATGTTTATGTTTATCCAGTGTATTCTATTGTACATTATCTGGTGGATTTATTTCTGTTCTGTTGTTATCTGTTTATGTGTTATATTCCAAAGATTACCCTTGCCACCGTCGTAACGGGGTTTGGGGTCATCACAAACGTGGTATTGGAGCATTGGTCAAGCTTAGCTCAGGAATATAACATATTAATGAACTCATCAGAAATAGAACCAGTAGTGTTCTAGGACGAATAGCTCATTACAAATAGGATCAGTAAGGTCCTAGTATGAGTATAGCAGAATAAAAATACACCCAATAGACGCATTTACATTCAAGTATATGTTTCTATGCTTTATAATATCTTTTCTGTTGACCTGACACTTGGTCTGCTATCTGCAGCAGTACTAGAAAATGAGTGTCGGAAACAGAAGAAGGAATACAGAACTAGATCAAGAAGCTCTATTAAAGAAATATCGAAATCTGGGTGGAGTATCATTCTCAGGCAATGAATCCATTATCCAAACTCAAGCTTGGATGAGTTCTGCTGAAAGAATTTTTGAACGTTTCCAACTGAGAGATGATCAAAAAAGATTAGTGGCATCTTGGGCACTCAAAGATGAAGCTTTAATCTGGTGGGAAACGGTTATTAAGGATAATCCAGAAAGTAATATTACCTGGGATTGATTTAAAGAGATTTTCATAGAAAGATTTACTCCTCCAGAAGCAACTGAGCGGTTATGTGATGAATTATACTATCTGATACAAGGAGATATGAATATTCCAGAATATCATAAGAGATTCAATGAACTTTCTCATTTTGCCCCTTATTTAATTCAAAATCCAAAGAGGAAGAATCTGAGGTTTATTAACGGGCTCCAAAGGAAATACCAGAGTAGTGTAATGGGGCATGTGAATCTTCCTTTTTCTGAAATGATATACATGGCTTATCAGTATGAAGATCTAGATAAGCGAGGCCTTTTTGTCAATGAAGAGGAAGTCAGTTCTAGCAACAAAAGGAAATTTGAAACTGATAGCCCAGAGACGAGTACACAGGCTGAGGCCAGTACGGAGTCTGAGTTCAGAAAGAAGCCTAGATTCAATCGGGAAAAGGTTAAGTCTGAGAAAGGACCAGTAACAACTGCCATATGCTCTAACTGCAAGAAGCAAGGACATCTGTCGATAAGTTGTAAATCTTTGAAGAAACGAATAAAGGGTGGGTCTAAACCCAATGAGAAGCAAAAGAAATCTCATGGTTCAAGGGGATGCTATAAGTGTCACCGGACAGGTTATCTTGCTAGAAATTGCCTGCTATCAGGAAAATCTGAGGTAGAGCAGATAAATGAGGTAGCAGAAACTTCTGAACCCTCAGCTAGTCAGGGAAGGTCAGAGGTTTTGGAAGGCACACTTACTGTCAAAAATATCTCAGTTAAAGTATTGTTTGATACAGGCGCGTCGCGAAGCTTTATTGCAAAGAATGCGGTTAAGAAACTGGATTTAAATTTGAAAAAGCTCAAAGAACCCATAACTGTCCATAATCCGGTTGGGGGTTCCCTCGATCTTAGTTGGGTTTGTGGGGTACCTGTTTCTTTTTCTCATTATCGGTTTCCTTGTATCTCGATCGTCATGAATTTTACCGAATTCAATCTTATTTTAGGATTGGATTGGTTAACCAAATACGAAGCGGAAGTTAAATGTGCAGAAAGGGTTGTCAAGGTTAAAACGAAGCTTGCCAATATTGTAATACCATGTGAAGGTCAGAATTCTGATAGAAAAGACTTCTGGGCAGCTTTATATGTTTCTCCTGCTCATTTAGAACCCATTCCTATCGTTCCGGAGAATATTCCGGTCGACATTGAAAATATTCTTATTGTCAAGAACTATGCGGATGTGTTCGAAGAAGTTGTTAGCTTACCTCTGCAGAGAGAAATTGATTTTAGAATCTCTTTAGTTCTGAATGCAAGGCCAGTAGTTCACGCTATTCGAAGAATGACCTTGAAGGAAAAAGAAGAGTTAGACAATCAATCTCGACAGCTAGTATGGAAGGGTCTGATCAGGCCTAGTTTCTCTCATTGGGGAGCAGTTGTGGTATTTGTTCCGAAGTCAGACGGTACCCTCAGATTATGTGTGGATTATCGTGACTTGAACAAGCAGACGCTGAAGAACAAATATCCATTGCCGCGGATTGATGATTTGTTGGATCGATTGAATGGCGCACAGGTGTTTTCACGAATGGACCTAGCTACAGGTTTCCATCAGCTTCGTATTGCCGAAGAGTGTGTTCCTTTGACAGCATTCAGAGGTCCAGATTTATTCTATGAGTGGTTAGTAATGCCGTTCGGCTTATGCAACGCTCCAGCTTATTTTGTCGATTTGATGAACAGGTATTCAGAGAAGTATTGAATAAATTTGTTCTGGTCTTCATTGATGATATATTGATCTTTTCTAAGTCAGAAAGCGAGCATGAAAAACATTTGGAACAAGTGTTAGAAATTCTGAGAAAGAATGTTTTAGCCAAATTTTCCAAATGTATATTCTGGCAAGAAGAAGTCAAATTCCTTGGTCACGTCATGTCAAAGCAAGGAATTTCAGTGGATCCCAGTAAAATCACTGCTATTCAGAATTGGAAACAACCTCGTACACCCACAAGTCCGAAGTTTTCTCGGATTGGCCAGTTATTATCGGAAATTCATTAAGGATTTTGCGAAGATGTCTAGTTCCTTAACGAAGCTTACTAAGAAACATTCGAGATTCAATTGGACTATAGAATGTGAGGCAGCTTTCCAGAAGCTGAAGTTGAAACTGACGATTACTCCAGTGTTGACAGTAATTGATGGCAATCAGGACTTGAAAGTCTGGACTGATGCTTCTAAAGAGGGTTTTGGTGCAGTGCTAATGCAAAGAGGCCAAGTAGTTGCTTATGCTAGCCGTCAATTGAAGCCACATGAGAAGAATTATGCAACTCACGATCTTGAATTGCTAGCCATCGTGTTTTCTATGAAAATCTGGAGGCATTATCTATTGGGTGAGAAGTTCGAATTATATACTGATCATCAATCATTGAAGTATTTATTCACCCAAAAGGATCTGAATATGAGACAGTGGCGTTGGTTAGAATTCCTCGCGGCATATGATCTTGATATCTTATATACTCCGGGAAAAGCCAATGTTGTGGCTGATGCGCTTAGCAGAAAGAATGTAATTATCGCCAGTCTTATCATCACACCTTCATTGATTGATAACATATCTGCTCTTCAAAAGGATGATCACTTCATTCAGAAGATCAGAGAGAGAATCCAGAAAGGCGATACCTCAAGTTTTCAGATCGATAACGATGGGATTCTGAGGTTAAAGGGTCGGATTTGTGTTCCGAACATTTCTGAACTCCGGAGAGAAGTATTAGATGAATGTCACAAAGCCGAGCTTAGTATCCAACCAGGAGTGAGCAAGATGTATAATGATATCAAATGCACTTTTTGGTGGAAATCTATGAAAAGGGACATTTCTTTATATGTTAGTCGGTGTCCTACTTGTCAACAAGTCAAAAGCGATCAGCAGAAGCTCACTGGATTGTTGCAACCGTTGGAAATTCCAGGTGGAAAGTGGGAACAGATTTCTATGGATTTCATAGATGGTTTGCCCAGAACCAGGAAAGGAAATGACAGTATTTGGGTGATCGTAGATCGTTTCACGAAGACCGCCCATTTCATACCTGTCAGATCGAATAAAACTGCTCAGAGTCTGGCGCAGATTTATTTTAGAGAAATTGTTAAACTTCATGGGGTTCCCATGAGTATCGTTAGTGATCATGACCCGATTTTTGCTAGTAAATTCTGGGAAGCATTCCAAGCAAAATTGGGAACGAAACTGAACTTGAGCACCGCATATCATCCTCAAACAGATGGTCCAACTGAGAGGGCGAATCGTATTCTAGAAGATTTATTGCGGACTTGTGTTATTGATTTTGGCGGATCATGGGAAGACCATTTGCATTTGTCTGAGTTCTCATATAATAACAGCTACCAAGCGAGCCTGACAATGTCACCATTCGAAGCATTGTATGGTAGACCGTGTCGATCTCCTGCTTGTTGGGTGGAACCTGGCAATAGACTTGTATTGGGACCTGATATGATTCGTGAAGTTGCGGACAAAGTCAATTTCATTAAGAAACGATTACTAGTCGCTCAAAGCCGACATAAGAGCTATGCAGATAAGAGAAGAAGAGATTTATCATTCGTTGTTGGCGATCACGTGTATTTGAAGGTATCTCTGATGAGAGGAGTAATCCGATTCGGAAAAACAGGGAAATTGGCGCCCAAATTTATTGGTCCGTTTCCTATTCTGGAACGAATTGGAACTCTCGCTTATATGGTTCAATTATCAGATTGGTTGCCTGGAGTACATAATGTGTTTCACGTATCTCAACTTCGAAAGCATGTTCATGATCCAGACTTGATCGTGGAAGAAGCAGCACAATGGGATATAGAAATTACTCCAGAATTGGCTGTGAGAAGAGAGCCACTAAAGATTATTGGCAAAGAAACCAAAGAGCTGACGAACAAGAAGGTTCACTTAGTCAAAGTGCAATGGAGTGGAGATCCGCGAGATTGTACTTGGGAAACTAAGGAGAGCAAGTGCAGGGTGGATATCTCTGATTGACTCTGGTGCAAGGTACATTTACCATATCTTGCATTCCCATTTTGTTCTCTACTTTGCTGTTGTTTTCTTTGCATGGATGTGAACTTTTTAATTTTATAGTCTGATTATTTTAAAAGAGTATATGAATTAATTAGTATATTTTTGAAAAGTTAAAAACAAATTGATTGTTGTTTGTGTTGTGTGGTTGGGAATTTGATTTATCAAATTATTGTGATGATAATTAATTTACCCAATGAAGGAATGGTAAATTTATTCGATTAAATCACACATTGAACCGGTTTAGAAATAGATAGAAATATATACATGTGCATTATGTATGTTTGAACAGGTAAATGGATTAGCTGTTGAGTAAAGAATTTATTTGCGTGCCCGACAAATAGGTAAACCTTAATGAGTTGGATGCGCAATTTTATTTATTATATCAACTCCTGTTAATGCCATTGGATGCGGAGTTCTGGTTGTTCTATGTGTAATAATAAATGTCGCCATAGGATAGTAACAATTAATTTTGAACTACACTACATGGCATACTTCTTGAAGATAGGCATACTTCATCGTATACCACATAAGCATTTGGAGCTTGTGTGACGAGGTTGAAGATTTACCATACGAGCGAGAGGCTTGTATTGCAATGAATATATTTTACAGGTTGAACTGATGACTGATATGGACCATATAAAATGTAACGGTAAATTGCAAGATTAATAAAAACCCCACACGGGTCTGGAGATGACAATAAACACGTCTCTCTAGTCATTAAGGCACAAAAGCCATTTATAGGGTGACGAGAATTTATTCTCTGGAGTTATAATCTATACATACTCCCTTGTGGACACCGGAATATATCACTATAAATATGTGCATGCTTATTAGGATTTATTGGGTACCTAATACGGCCCAATAAATTTCCAAACCCCTCCCTGTACAAAGGAGGTTATGGCGAAATTTTTCGAAAATTTAGGGTGTTAGCCAAATTTTTGAAGAATTTGAAAATTCTTAGAAACTGAAAAGTTGAAAAATTTAAGCCAGAAAGAAAGTAGAGTTGGTTAATTAAACAACTTTCAACTTCGTTCCTTTTCGGGGACGAAAAGTTTTAAGCGGGGGAGATTGTAACAACTCGGAAAATCTGAACCAGTTTAAAATTTTTAATTTGGCTATTTTAGTGGATTTTAAATATTTAAAATAAATTATTGTAAATAACAACGACGAAAAGTATGTTTGAATCGATGTTTGAAAATAAATATAATTATTTTAAATTATAAACAAGGCCTGAAATGGCGCTGCAGTTTCAAAATTTGAATACGAACTTTGGTTGACTGTACCGGTGCAAAATAAAACAGATTTTAGTGAAACCAAAAATATTTAAATCTGTTTATGAATATCTTTCTAACGAATCTAAAAAATAAAAGTGTCAAAGCGAGAATCAAAAGTTATGGCCAAATGAATTTTCAGAAAGGTGGCTATAGGGTATATAGCCCGTGAAAATAGCCATTTTGCAAACGACCTCAGAATTCGACGAAACCACTTTTATTGGATCCGGGATGTCAAATTATTTCTACGTTCCAAATTCCATAATTTTTGAAGTTAAGATGTGAGCATGGCAAAAGAAAATGTGTTTGGTTGATTTCTGTTAAATTGGATCGACCAGAAAATAGCCATTTTTCAAACGGTCTCAGAATTCGATGAAACTTGTTTTGTTGGAACCGTATCATCAAAACATAGCTAGATTTATTTTTCTGGAATTTTTGGGATCAGTATGTGGCCCTGGAAAATTGAAATGTACGTTCAAATCGAATATTGAATGTTTTATATTTTAATTTGAAGAAAAACTGACTGAGACAGTCGAATGGGCCTACGAAACATATCCCATTGTGTTCGGAATGGGGGTATTTAGCTAGGGGCGGCATTCGTTGGGTTTGAATTGGTGTTCATGTGAGAAAACCCTAATTTTTTGAAATAATAAATATCGGTGAATCAGCTTTTTTCTTTCATAAAAAAAATATCGCGAAACCCCTCCCCCCCCCCCCCCCGTAACAGCTCCTCGACGGCGATACGAGCTCCCTCCTTCTCTCCTCTGTTCTGGCGAATCTGATCACCAGAACCCATCGATCCAGTTGGGGTTTTGAAGATCTCGATCCCCTCTCCACATCCATACCTGACTCGACACCTGTAGCTGCGCCATCGCCGAGATCCGACGCCTCAAAGACCACGACTTTGGAGCTCTGCCGCGCCTTGATGCTGACGTTAATCTAAGTGAAACCGCCAGTGCCAGGAAGCTGATTCGAGGCTCTTCGACGCTGTATAGTCTGATCGAGGTCAAATTTCACGGATTTGGCAAGAAATCGAAACCTAGTTTCGATCTATTTCGAAAGGTACACGGCTGAAATAAATTAAATGATTTATAGCACTTTAAAGCGCTACGAATTTTGTTTTTACAATAAAAATCATATCTTTTTGCTATGTTGTCGAAATCCAGTGAAACAAGAGACAGTGGACTCGTGTGGATGTCTTCTACATTCTAGAAGAGACCGGATATTATTCTGAGCCTTCTACAATTTTTGGAGGAGTGGAACACAATGTGATATTTCTGAATTATAAACGATGGAAATGATGATGTATAAATTATATAGTCGATGTACGAGTTATATAAGCGTTGTACACCTCAAGTATAAGCGTTGTATAAGTTGTATGTTCGATGTATAAGTTATATATACGTTGTAAAAATGTTATATGCATTAAAATGAATTGAAATGATATTGAAATGAAATCGAAATATGGTTATATTCGTGTATATATATATATATATATATATATATATATACACACACACACACACACATACACTCCCCTCGTCCACAGACCATGGACAATATATATTGGTTGTGATATTGTTTGGATTATTGGTTGATGTGAAATTTGGTGAATATCATGAATGGTTGATTTGAAATGATCGATTGTGGTTGAAATCCCAATAGGATTAATATATGGGAAAATTCGTCTGTGTACGAACTAGATATTGAAAATCCCCATTGTCAAAAACCACGAGATTTTAAGGTAGAGCGTGGAGCCGTACTTGGGACGGTGCCGGTTTTAACTACCCTGCCGTTATGCTGCCGAAATTTTCAATAATATTCATGTGTTAGAATTATTTTCATGTGTTGAAACCATATTCATGTGTTGAAAATATATTCATGTGTTGAATAGAAATTCATGTGTTGGATAGAAATTCATGTGTTGAATAAATTCTTTGAAAGATAAAAATAACATTTTATCACATATAGAGACTATATGAATTGTTCGTGTTTTAAAATAAATTGTTTTAACAATAAAAATCACATTTTTATTATATACATAAACTATAGAAAACATTCATGTGTTGAAACCATATTCATGTGTTGAATAGAAATTCATGTGTTGAATAGAAAGTCATGTGTTGAATAAATTCTTTAAAAGATAAAAATAACATTGTTACCTTATGTATGAACTATATAAAATAATCTTGTTTTGAAATAAATTGTTTTACAATAAAAATCACATTTTTATTATATATACGAATTGTTAAAAATAGTGATGTGTGGAAATAAATATCTGTTGGATAAAAAATATCGTTTTTATCAAATATAGGAAGTGAATATGGTTTTGAAATAAATATAATTAAAATAAATCGAATAACGAAGCTGCAGTTCGTATTTTGAAACCGTGATTTCAAATGATTATTGCGGGAGATTCGACCATCGGATTTTCCCAAAACCGAAACCGTTGGGTTCGCTTTGGAAATATCTTTCCAACGACACCATCTTTGTAAAGATCCAACGATTGGATTGTCTGGAATGTTTAATTCAAATCTGAAGAAAAACAGCGCCAGAATCGATTATATATATATAATTAAAATAAATTGAATAATGACGCTGCAGTTCGTATTATGTAATCGTAACTTCAAACGATTGTACCGGGAGATCCGACCGTCGGATTTTCGCAAAACTGGAACTGTTGGATTCGTTTTGAAAAGATCTTTCTAATGATATAAAATTTGTGAAGATCCAACGGTAGATTTTCAGATATGTGTAAATCAAATCTGAAGAAAAACAGCACCACGGTGACGTTATGGCCTGAAGCGTCGTTTGAATGAATTGGCTATTTTTAAATAAATAAAAATAGCAATAAATCGTGATAAAATATTATAAACGATATGGAATGGAAATAAAATGAATTTGCTCGGTTTATTTGATATTTGATGGCTTAATGTGTTTGGCGTGAAAATTACATTAAAGAACAGAATTATTGATGTCGAATAATTTAACCATTGAAATGAATTGATTTGAAATTCTAAATGTACGTGAATTATTTGAAAAGGCCGATTTGGTTCTCATTTCAAATAATTGATCGACGATTAAAAGTCGAAAATATGAAGACAGTGCAAGACCGATGATCTTCACGTCGAATGGAGGGGTGCTACTGATGCTCATGATAGGAGTAGCTACCTTGAAGGGGCTGAAGTGGTAGCCGTCCGGATGTACTTGTTGATTGTACGGATGTGCGAGGTATAAGGTGCCTCCGGTTTCGTTCAGACCCAGAACGAACTTGTAAATGGACTGTGTGTCTGACATTGGATTTTGTTCTGTGCCGATTGATCTCTATTAAACATATATCTGTTTGGCGGCGGAGAATTTATTCTCTTGCTTAACGCCCTTCTCTGAGACATACGAGCTCAGAGGTTATATATTGATAGAAATCAGTCGCATGGAGTGAATTGCCTAAGTGGCAGATGATCAAGGCTCCTGTTGAAAAGCAAAGTCTTGTGGTTGATGATCAAAGCGCGGCCTGTGTGGCATAGCTTTGTGTATAACGTTGATTCGCGAGCCTCACACCCCGGTATGGACTAGAAACGGGAGAAGGATCCAGGGAGAACATGCTTTTCCTTCTAGCTAGGGTGGTGTTAGTTACCTACCAGCCCTGACATTTATATTATTTTCACCTGTGTGGTTGTTGGATTGCGAGGCGCCTCAGATATACCGGTGACTATGTGGAGCCAATGGAGTCATAGGACTCATTTACACCCCAAAGGGCGGGGAAACGCAATGTTCAGACATTTTAATCCACATCGAGTGGACCGGCCCTGTGGCTCCTAAGGCTTGACTAAGTACTTGCCTGAGGCTCGGGCTAGAGAGTCTCGAATTCGGTAAGGACTATCTTTTGCCTTGGTTCATGACGGAAATCCAATTTCCAAATACAACATCGTGCGGTTTTGATTGTATATATATATATATATATATATATATATATATATATATATATATGGCGACATGATATATGGTATCCATGCCGTCTATGATTGATAGTTATGATTGAAATTGTTTTTGAAACATATAAACACTAGCAACAATATCAAATGACTTATTTTCCTTGTATCAAGCATATTTTAGCCGTTATAAGGTAAAACTCTATCCTCCTGTTTGTGTTGCATTGTGTGATGGGAACTGAGTCTTATAATGGCTTCATTTTTTTATAAAAAGCATTGCAATGTTTAAAAGATTTACATGTTTTGAAGCACTGGCAATCCAATGGAGTAAACCCGTTCCGCGAAAGTGGCGTGGTCCTGTGATTGGCCAAATTGTAAAATAAGTTAAAATAGATTTCTTATACCAGTCTCATGACTGACTCGTAGTTTGTTTCACTTGCAAACTCGGGTGCCCCTATTTCTACACAGGCGGCCTTGTATTCAGGTTTTAGCAGGCTCTTTCTGGATAGCTAGAGCTGAAGATGGATTCTATCATTTATCTCTTTTATGCTTTTCAGCTCCTTTTGTACATACTATGTTTAGATTTCCACTGTAGACATTTTATGTTAAGCTGAACTGTATTTTGTACTAAGTATGATCCTGTATAATGTGTAACTCTGATGTTTATGTTTATTCAGTGTATTCTATTGTACATTATCTGGTGTATTTATTTATTTATGTTCTGCTGTTATCTGTTTATGTGTTATATTCCAAAGATTACCCTTGCCACCGTCGTACCAGGGTTTGGGGTCGTCACAGACATGTATTCTAAGTTTGGCGGGTTTGGATCAATATCCATTAGTTTTAATGTTTTAGACCCAATTTCTTTAATACTCTTAGAAGGAGTCTCTGGTATAATAACTTCACAAGCAGTAAGTATACGAGTGATATAAGCACCGTACTGGATAGTCTTGTATTTGCGCTTGAGAGTAATAATTTTAAATTCGTCTATGATAATCTTAGCCCAATTGATTTGCTTTCTTGAGTATAGTGCATATAAAGCCTGAAAGTCACGTTTGTATACTTTTTCATAGCTTCCTGTGCGTGGTTGGATTGTTCGGACTAAGATACGGTTTAATAGACGAGCTAGTGGTCGAAGTTGGGTGGAAGTAAGTTGATGCATATCAATGAGATTATTGGAAAGAAATTTATGAGATGTCTCATCTCTTGTACTCATATCCACTTCAATCGTATCTATGTCAACCCCTTGCCAAGCACAAGTTAAGATTTGCCCCAATCGTTGAATTGGGAGAAAAAATCTTTTTCAACAAACCATTGTCCAAACACAATCTTTTTTGTTCTGAGGGTTTGTACGGTCAAGATTCATATTGGCTAAAAATAATTTGCATAGAAGAGGGTATATAGGGACATCATTCGTCTTGAAATCAAACAAAGATTCAAAATTGTAATACCGTGCATATTGTAGTAGACGATACCTGGAGAAAGCATCGAATTTAACAAAGACTCCTTCAAAAAATTTGGATTTGGACATTGCTTTGTACCTTGTTTTTGTCGTGTCATCCCAAAGCCATTTTTGAATCAAAACTTCAGATGGTGATGCAGTTGTTGTCTCTCGTAGTCGTTTTCCACTATTTGCCATTGTTTTTGTGATGAAAAGTTGATAATTTTGTTTGATTTTGAAAATTGGGGACTGGGGTTTTTATTGAGAGTGAAAGGGTAAAAGTAAAGAGATGAATGGTAAAAAGGTGGGTAGATGAGGAGTTATAATAGTAATTGACGTGACCTTTTATGTTTAAAAAAACATTTCTGCGATGATTCAGACGTCTGAACTTGAGGGGTCAGACGTCTGAATTTGGGAGAAATTTGACCCGCAAAGAATTAGTTCATTTTAATCACTTTTCAGACATCTGTTTTAAATTACTCAGACGTCTGTTTTTGAAGTGAAAATTGTTTTATTCCCAAATTTCAGACGTCTGATTTATGTAATTCAGACGTCTGTTTATACAGACAGATGTAATATTTGCCTTATATGCAAACGAAGTTTATTAATATAAGTAAAAATTATATAAGTTGTTTATTTGCTGGATGGAGAAGTCTTTGTAGGGGTTGTATAGCTTTTCCCTCCATTTGCATTATAATTCTTTTCCCAAGAGTTCGGACTATAAGATGGACGCTGTGGAGAGTAGCTATATAATTTCTTAGTAAGATTAACTGAATCCTCTTCAGTGCGATAAGACGCGGATGGATCGATAGGATCTGAAGGAATCGGTAGCGGCGAAGATACATCTTTCAGTTTTGGTCCACAAAATTTGTAAATCATCTTTTCAAGAAGACTCAAGCGGGATGCTATCACTTTTTGTTCGAAATATAATTCTTTTTGAAGCGAGTTTATTTTGATAGTGATGAATGTCGTCTATTTTCCTCTTCGTGTCTGGAGATGAAAACAATGCTCTTTTCGCCTTCTTAGAATCAGGAGTATATCCTGTATGATAATTTCCCCAGCGATAATGTGGTTCATTAGTTGGAGTTGGTGTAGGTAGATTAGGAGAATCGGATGATTTTTCGGTTGTGAAGGTGATGTTGATAGAAGAATTTGAACTTGAAGACATTTATTGGAATTTTAGAGTTATGAAGACTATTGTTTAAGAGATGTAGAAATATATAGAAGTGATTATGTAAAGAATGTGAGGTCGTTAAATTTATAACCAGAGAATTTTGTTTTGAAGAGAGCATTTTTAGGAAGCTATCTAAACTTAGGTATTAGATTAATTATAAAACAGCAAGTGTGTTGTGATGAAAAATTATAAGTCTTTAACAGATATTATTCCTAGTTCACGTATTAGCTTTATAAAAGTATTTTCCAAAAGGGGTTTGGTGAAAATATCAGCAATCTGGTTCTCAGTTGATACGTATTCTAAATTGACTATGTCTTTTTCTATATTATCTCTTAAGAAATGATGTCGTATGTCTATATGTTTAGTTCTAGAGTGATTTACTGGATTTTTAGACAAATTTATTGCACTTGTATTGTCACAATAAATTGTAGATTTAGTTAAGTTTACTCCAAAATCTCTGAGTGTTTGTTGCATGTATATTACTTGTGCACATGCTAAAGCAGTAGATATGTATTCTGCTTCACATGTAGAAAGAGATACACAATTTTGCTTCTTACTGAACCAAGATACAAGTGATTTTCCAATGAAATGGCATGTACCACTTGTACTTTTTCTATCCGTCAGGGATCCACCAAAATCAGCATCGATGTAAGATACTAATTCGAATGGACATCCTTTTGGATAAAATAGACCAAAATCTTTTGTATTATTGAGATATCTTAAAATTCTTTTTACTGCTCTATAATGTGATTCTTTAGGATCCGATTGAAATCGTGCACATAAACATACACTCATCATAATATCAGGACGACTTGCAGTTAGATACAATAAAGAACCAATTATACTTCTATATAATTTTTTATCAACGCTTTTTCCATTTTCATCTTTTTCAAGATGAACTGAAGTACTCATTGGTGTTGGCTTACTTGAAGTATTGCCTATGCCAAATCATTTAATTAAATTATTACAATATTTTTCTTGGTAAATAAAAATACCATTTGAAATTTGTTTAATTTGTAGTCCAAGAAATTATGATATTTCTCCCATATGAGACATTTCAAATTCTTTTGTCATTATAGTAGAATTTTTTTTTACATAAGTTTCATTAGTTGATCCAAAAATGATATCATCTACATAAATTTGTATAATTAAAATATCTTTATTTGTATTTTTAATGAATAAAGTTTGATCTGCTTTTCCTATTTGAAAACCTGAATTTATCAAATAGCTTTTAAGTCGTTCATACCAAGCACGAGGTGCTTGTTTTAATCCATATAATGCCTTTTTAAGTTTATAGACATGATCAGGACATTTTTCATGTTTAAATAGTGGAGGTTGTTCTACATAGACATTTTCTTTAATAAATCCATTTAAGAAAGCACTTTTTACGTCCATTTGATAAAGTTTGAAATTATAAAAACTTGTGTATGCTAATAAAATACGTATAGCTTCTAGTCTTGCTACGGGTGCGAAAGTTTCTTCATAATCAATACCTTCTTCTTGATTGTACCCTTGAGCAACTAATCTGGCTTTATTTCTTGTTATATTTCCAAGTTCATCTGCCTTGTTTTTATATACCCATTTTGTACCAATAACTGATTGATCATTTGGTCGAGGCACTAACTCCCAGACATCATTACGTTCAAATTGATTTAATTCTTCTTGCATTGCGATAATCCAGTAGTCATCTGTAGCAGCTTCTTTCGGATTCTTTGGTTCAATAGCTGAAAGAAATGCTACATGGCCAATTTTATTTAATTGACTACTTGCTCGAACATGTGAATCAATTTATCCAATAATGTTTTGAGTAGGATGATCTCTTAGTATTCTGGTAGGTGATCTGATGGTTTCTATGGGATTATTCTCCGTATTTTCAAGACTAGTGTTTTCAATAATTTCATCATTTTCTTTATTCTTTATATTTTTATCAAAATTTTCGTCAAAAGATACATGTAAGGATTTTTCTATAGTATTAGTTCGTTTGTTGAAGATACGATATGCTTTATTACGTTCTGAATATCCAACAAAAATTCCGTGATCGGCTTTTGCATCAAATTTTCCAAGATGATCTTTAGTGTTAAGAATAAAACATTTAGAACCAAAAATTCTAAAGTATGAAATGTTTGGTTTTCTACCGGTAAAAAGTTCGTAAGGAAAATTTTTAGTTAAAGGACGATTAGATATTCGATTTAATACATAACAAGCAGTTGCTACTGCTTCTGCCCAAAATTGTTTAGGTAAAGTACTTGCATTAAGTAAAGTTCTAGCACATTCTTGTAACGTTCTATTCTTTCTTTCTACAACTACGTTTTGTTGTGGAGTTCTAGGAAAAGAGAAATTATGATTTATTCCTTTCTTTTTACAAAAATGTTCAAAATATTCATTCTCGAATTCGCCACCATGATCACTACGAATATTTTTGACTTTTAGGTCTTTAGACTTTTGATTTTTTTTGATAAATTTTTTAAAGTGTTCAAAAGTATTACTTTTATTTTTCATAAATATAGTCCATGTATATCTTGAAAAATCATCAATTATTACAAAAACATAATGGTTGTGTTTTATGGATTGAATTTGAGTGGGACCAAACAAGTCCATATGTAGTAATTCTAGTGGTTGTAAGGTTGAAATAACCTTTTTTGATTGAAAAGATGATTTGGTTAGTTTACCAATTTAACAGTCTTTACATATATTGTTTATTTTAAAATTTACTTTTGGTAAACCTTTTACTAATTCATGTTTTGAAAGTTTTTGTATAGTTCTAAATTTTATGTGACAAAAACGTTTGTGCCATAACCAAGAATCATTGTTATTAGCAACTAAGCACATTTCTTTATTGTTATTTACTTTCATATTTAAAACATAAATATTTCTATCTCTTTTTCCTTCAAAAATCATATTTTGTTTGTTGTAAAAAATACTACAATTATTTTTCGAAAAAGTTATTTAAAAACCTTTGTCACATAATTGACTAATACTAAGTAAATTAAGTTTTAAATTTTTAACTAAGGAAACATTAGTAATAAGAGGTAGATTTGATATACCATAATTGTGCACATCTCCTTTGCCAATGATATAGCCTTTTGAGTTGTCTCCGAAGGTAACTTAGGCACCATCAAAGTATGAAATATTTATAAGCATATCTTTGTCTCATGTCATGTGTTTTGAGCATCCGCTGTCTAAGATCCATTTTCTCTTTTTGAGTGGGACCTGCAAAAAATATTAATAAGAACATTGGTACCCACTTTTTGATAGAGTCCTAAGAGTTAGGTCTTAGGAAGCCAAACCCAAATGGGTTTAGTATCCCTTTTATATAAATAATTCTCATTATTATGTACAGTTTTCAAAAAAGATTTAATGTGTTGTTTCTAATCAAACTATTGTTGGTTTTTGGAACCCATATTTTAATTTAATTAACCAATTTTGGTTTATCATTAATTTTTAACTCAATTTTCTTCTCTGGATTGTTCTTTGGATAAAATTTTGATTCCTTTTTAAATCCTAAACCATTTTTATTTGAAGGAGGTCGAGAGCTCGCTATGATTCTTGACAAATTCTCTCTTCCCTTATTAAAATTTGAAACATTTTTAGAAATGTTTTCTAACTTAGTTTGAATACTTTTATTTTCTAATTCTAATTCTTTTACTTTAGATTTCAACATGTGATTTTTAGGATTTATTTCATCATTCTTTCTCTTTTGAATTTCGATTTCTTGACTCAAAAGAGAAAGTTGATTATCTGAATTTGTAAGAGTGTTTTGAATTTTTTCAAGTTCTTCTTCTTGAATAATTTTTTCATCTTTCAACATATCTCTTTCAAATTCAGCTTTATTCTGATTTTCACGAGTTTCTTTAAGCTTCTTTTTAAGAGTTTTTATAATATTTAAAAATTCAGCATTAACATATATTAATTCTTCCTAAGATAATTCACTTACTTCAGATTCTTGTGCCATGAAGCATACATTTGCTTGCTCATTTTCGCTTCCACTCTCACTGTCAGTGCTTGATGAATCTGAGTCTGAGTCGTCGTCCCATGTAACAGAAAAAGATTTCTTTTTGAAATTTCTTTCTTGTTTTTGTTGAAACTTTTCTGATTTTCTTTCATTTCTGGACAGTCTTTTACCACATGACCCTTCTTATGACAATTGAAACATTCCAGTTTTGAGGATGAGGGTTTGTTTGATGTATTCTTTTTGAATTTTCCTTTCCTATATTTCAGAAATTTCTTAAAATTTTTAGCAATAAAAGCTAGATCTTCGTCTTCTGATTCAGACTCTTCTTCATCAGCATGAAAGGCCACATTTTTCTTTTCTTGAGCTAATCCCTTTTTGCTTGAAGATTTACTTCGTAAGACGTAAGATTACCTATTAGCTCTTCTGGTTTCATAGTTGATAAGTCATTTGCTTCTTCAATGGCTAGTACTTTTCTTTCCCAGTCGTCAGTTAGAGAATTCAATACTTTTGAAATGATGTCAAAGTCACTATATTTTTCTCCAAGTCCTATCAATGCATGTAAAATATCTTGAAATCTTGAGTACATTTCATTGATAGTTTCATTTTGTTTCATCTTGAAGTTCTGAAACTGATTTTTGAGCATTGAAATTTTAGTTTGCTTGACTTTGTTTGTTCCTTCATGGATAGTCTTGAGTGTTTCCCATATTTGATATGCTGATGTGCAAATGCTAACACGATTGAATTCATTTCTGTCGAGAGCACAATATAGCATGTTCATAGCTTTTGCATTTGCATTTGCCTCCTCTTTTTGAACTGTTGTCCAAGTTGAATACTCAGTTGTAGGTACCATAAATTCCTTTTGACTAGCATTCCATGCATTAAACCACTTGCTTGCATATAAATTCTCATTCTTGTAGCCCAATAGTTATAGTGTAGTCTATTGAAAAGAGGTGGTCTTTGAGTAGATTATCCTTCGGCCAAAGTAGTTGAGCTAGTACTTGGGTTATTCTCCATTTTACCAAAATATCAAATAACGGTGTTACGGTTATAGGATGGCCTTGCTCTGATACTAATTGAAAGAGGCTATACAGCGGTAGGATCGTATAGAATGGAGTATAGGATATAATGTATATGGTAGAGTAGTAAGCAGTAAATCACACAGTCGATTTATACTGGTTCGAACCACTGTCCTACGTCCAATCCTAGACTCACTTCTGATATTTCACTATCACTAAAACCCTCACTTCACCTGGAGGAATAGGTTCACAATTACCCGAACCACTAAACGAGATTTCTTGCCTCAACCATTGAAGAAGTCTTCACTAATACAGAATAAGTGTTGACTCTTTTGTGTTCTTGATAACACGGATTGTCGAATATTAAGTACAGCCTTTCCTTAATGATAACCGTGAAGTGCATGAAGGAATATGGAAGTTTAAAAGTTTCAAGTATGAAAGTAGATAGCTTTTTAGAACTTAGAGAGCTTTGAATAAGATAGAGAGAATTAGAATAAAATTTGGTGATTAGATCATCTAAACAATTCTCTATTTATAATATATAAAAAGATACAACTGATCGTGAAGAGTTTTGATGAAGAGATATGGATTAAATAGTTGCGTCTCTTTATAAAGGATGCAACTCTTCGAAATTCAGATGTCTAAAAATAAAATTTAGATGTCTGTTTTATTTTAAAAATCAGGTCAGCAAGGAAATAGTGTATTTCGGGGGCATTTCAGACGTCTAAAATATATCAACCAGACGTATGAATATTATATTTAAAAACATTCTGTTTCAGCAAATAGACGTCTGAAATTTTCAGACCAGACGTCTGTTTTCTGTTATCAGCCTATTCCTTGCCTATTTTTTAATGAAAAACTATATATATAAAATATGTGTGTATGTAATCATCAAGGAAGACTTTAACATATGAATCTAGGACTAATAGACTCTTACAACATATAAATGATCTTCTTTTTGTGTCCTTGAGTCAGATTGTCGAAAGTATCTTCCTGCAACAAAGAATTAGTCGAATATATATGCTTGTAGTTGTCATAGTCAAAATACTCATATAGCGGGATCCAACATGAACTTCTTCAACTCATCTCTGAATACCCTATTCATAAGATCCACGAAATATGATGTTGCATTAGTCAATCCAAATGGCATCACCAGCCACTCAAAGAAACCGGATGGTGTCCTAAAAGAAGTCTTCGGCACACTATCCTTTGCCACTCTCAACTGGTGAAATCCCATCGCCAAATCTATTTAAGAAAACACCTTGGCTTCGTGAAGTTGACCAAACAAGTCATCTATGCTTAGTAATAGGTACTTGTTCTTCTTAGTCACATTATTCAGCTCACGATAATCCACACACAATCTCAAAAGATCTATCAGCCTTGGTTGTAAACACAACTGGTGCACCCCATTCAGGCACACTCTGCCGCATTACTCCTCTTCCCAAAAGGTCACTTATATGGACCTCTAACTTTCTTTGTTCTCTATGCATCATCCACCTAAGGGGCATAACGATAGGTCTGGCTCCATCAACCAAATCAATCCTGAACTTAATCTCGTGATGCGGCGACAACCCTTTGACCTTGTCAAAGACATCATCAAAATCACTAGCGATCGGCACAGATGACAATCCTTCTCGTGTAATCACAAGTGAATACAAAAAGCTTACAAAGACCCTATCTATTGGCTTACATGGAATCTCAAACATACGCCCTTCCACATTCCCGACTGTAACGTCGAGCTTCTCGCAATCCACTTTAGCCGCATACCTCTTGAACCAGTCCATACCCAAAATAATCCTAAACCCAGTGAAGTTCAAAACAAAGCAATTACACATAAAAGAGCAACCATGACTCAATGACACTAGACCACGACAAAGCATACAAAGACTAGACGAACCCCATACTGGATTAGTCATAACCAATGGTCTATCAACAATCTCGAGTTCCAAACCCAACTGGCGTACAAGCTCATTACAAATGA
Organism: Allium sativum; assembly: GCA_030737875.1. Lineage (NCBI taxonomy): Eukaryota > Viridiplantae > Streptophyta > Magnoliopsida > Asparagales > Amaryllidaceae > Allium > Allium sativum. The sequence continues at coordinate 704,944,443 of CM060916.1, read as the reverse complement.
AAGAATGTGATGCTCCAGCATCAAACAACACTCAAACTGAAACATCCGTGATAGAAAGCGTACCTTGAACAACAATGCTAATCCCTTTCTCCTCTGCCGTAAGATCTTTCAAATAAGTTGGCACATCCTTCAAAGCATACGCCTTAAATATCTGCTTACCCTTCGACGGTTCTGGACAATTCTTCTTGATATGCCCAGGCTTACCACAGTTATGGCACTTCCTCTCGGATTTCGGATTCTTAGAATCCTTGGAATAATGGACCCTCTGCTGACAGTTGTAGCAAGCAACCTCTCCTTTCTGCTTCTTCAGGCCATCCTTTCCTTGCTGCTGTTGTTGCTTCCTTTTTCCATTCCACTTTTTCTTATTGTCACCCTGTTGTGGTTTCAGATGCTCTTTGGTTGCAACAACAACAACTTCTTCCTTGGGAAACAAACTTTCATGCCTTAAAGCTTTCTCAACAATCTTCTCATAAGGGTCATCCAAATGATCAACCAATTTCTTTCCAAGATATGTATCTAAGCCCATGACGAATTTCTCGTTCTTCTGATAAGGAGTCTCAGTATACGAATGAGCATACTTGGATAAAGCTTCAAACTCAAAAACATACTCCAACACTAGTCGACCATTCTGCTTTAGCTCAACAAACTTTTTGAACAGAACTGACTTATGGGCGGTAGAAATGAACTTCGTCTCAAACTTGACTTGGAATTGATCCCAAATGACCTCATCCTCAAAAGTCTCTAAAGTGACAGAGTTCCACCAATCCATTGCTCTACCATGTAGCTGCCTCAATGCAAGCTTCCTCTTAGTTGCACTATCAATACCCAAATCTCTGAATATTCGAACATAAGTATCAAGCTACCCTTAAATCTCGATAGTAGGCTCTTTCCCCAAAAACGGCTTCCCACCAAGAGTGGTGAAATCCTTACATAGCTTAGCGAAATCAACCACCTAAGGTACCTGTATCTGAACTCCAGCATCTACTCTGGCTGCTTCTGGAGTGGGTATCCCTTCTCATGATCGTTGCCATTATGGCCTCGAACAAAGCTGGGTAATCAGATAAACCACTAGCTTCCCCTCTAGGAGCAGGCTCCACCCTAACAGTATGTCTCGAAGATCGACGACTCATTCTAAATATGAAAACAGAGTGATTCGTCCACACATGAGAAAAACTACAATGGAGTTCAAGCGCTACTATACTATACACTATAATATAGTAATCATCCATTAGAAAAATACAAATACGTCTCTTATACGTAATTACGCCCACAAACTTTAGATAAAATCAATTAACCAAAGCTCTGATACCAAATGTGATGACCTCCCAAAACTCCTGCACTTAACAAAGGAAATAGTGCGCTGAAGAACGTGCCAAGCAGCAATGGATGATCATCAAGGTAAAATGACACCAACGGAACCTGTCATATAACTTACAGCGCATGGATAAAATATAATAAAACAAATACAACAGGAAATAACAGTGGAGCACAACAGAACAGAATGTCAAATTTTCATATCCCCATAAATATATACAATACCAAACAACTTTATTGCATAAAATCTATACAAAGAACCTCACTATAATTTCACTCAAAGTAACATATAAACAACATCAGCGGAAACAACAATTATGTATAGTAGATAGTAATACGTCAGCCACTTGCTCGTCGTCGCTCAACAACATCGTCTTCATCAAAATCTACTATCTGTCACTTAGTCTGCCCATCAACAACATTGATGAACAACCAAAGGTAATAAGAGGGAAACATAGAACCTTGAGTCAGACAACAGTCTTAATGAACGATAAAAAATATCAACATCATCAATAAAGCATATGGATAATAGGCAGTTCAATCATCTGATCTGCCAATATATCAACAGAATAGGATTCCCAGTCCCACTTCTCTTCCACAACCAATGGTGATAGCCTCCCCAGATAATTAGAGAAGAAACAACAGTAGCATCCATTGCGAACAAATTATCAAGCGTGGACCATCCTAATCAAGTTTAATACCCTTTGAGCATAACCCCGAAGGCCGAAACCAACATCAGATAAGAACCCAAGAAATATTTCCCTCAACGTCGAATAATCCACACAAGATGATACAAGCAAACAATAACATTCATGAAACTGGCTATCACCGTTTGTCTTGTCTTGAATCCATCGTTAATCATATAAATGGCCCATCCTACCATCCGTCAAGGGCTAATAGTAAACCTGGTTCTAGCAAAACTCCAGACACCGTCGTGACTCATATCTAGGCCCATCGTGACTGCCCAAGGTACTCGACTAATCACCTAATCTTTTTGGCGTCCCCATTATACCCCTGCTTTGAGTCCACTAGAACCTCCAACTAACGACGATCCCTCGGCTCTTCAACTTCAGTCATCCTCCTTGACGACTATATCCATAAGCTCGAACGCCTTCTCGAGCAATCCATTATCTACAAGCTCAAATCACCTTTTGAGTCATCTTCATAACCTTGTTGAATCATCAGATCAATGATCACTCGACCTTGCTTCGAACATTCCATTTGAATTCATAATCAAATCCACAACATTCACTGGTCTCATCTTTGTCATATTAGGTTCAACGGCTACAAAACTCCACATATAGCCTGCCTAAACTATGCCTAAAAATCTCACCATAAATCAACTCCGTCTGGATAATATATGATGGATCACTCACGAACCATTTCTGGGTTGCTTATGACCCATTTATGGTCATCCCTATGACCCCCCGACCTAGTGGGAAGCACACTATACATCACAGCACGCCCCAGAGCCTTCCAAAGCTTCAACCACAACCTATGACCTACTCAGAATCCCTCTTACATTTTGCTACCTGGACGACCCGATCCAAGTTTCCACGACCCAAGCTATCACGAGATGACACATCGAACTAAGCCGACTTGACCCTACTCAAGCCATCCACGCAGTCCAATTTTTCCCTACTATTTCTTCTTGTGCTTTGGCCGACCTGACCTATCTCCATGTGACCCGTCCTTTTCAAGCTTCTCACCAAGCCTTTGCATGAAACTTCCACATCGACCCAACCCCATTCCATGGGTCGCGAATGACCCATATGATTACCTGCGGCCCATCATAGAAATGGAGTTTGGAGCTCATACTTTCCAGATCTCCTCGACTCCTCCTCCCGAGCTCCTCGGCTAAGTATCGTCCGATTCCGATCAGTCGAACCTTCGATTTTCTCTGACCAACCAGTCTAAGCTTTAACGATGAACATCTATGCATACAACTCATCCAAAACATCCAATTTCAACTAAATAGTCAATATTACAACAAACAATCATCATACAATGATTGGAACGACATCTAATCATCATACAATCATATGAAATTCACCAAACCATTGTAAAACAATAAATGAATCAATATTTGGATCTAAACTTCCATATAGTCTATGATGAACATATGATTTCCATGTTAACATATGAATTAACAATTATAATTAGTTAGATTAGATCCTACGGTGTGATCTGAATTTAGAATATACTTATATTGATTGGATCTAGGTGAATATAACTTGTACAGATGAAATTAAGATCAAACAAACCCATATACTTGATTGAATCCATGCGAGAGATGATTATCACTAACCAAATCCATAAAATAGCCATAAATCAACAATCTCTAATCCCGAATAATGAAGAAAGACCTCTGAATCAATCAAATTGATGTGATCTACCTTTCCTCGATGTTGATCTTCAATTCTAGTTCACAAATCTATGAATTGAAATGAAGTGGAGGTGTATTTGATTGGGCTGGAGAAACACAGGCACCCAACCAAATGAGGAAGTAAAGAGACTAATCAATTCTCTTAACCCCTTCCCTCCTATTTATAGCCAACAACCCATAGCCTTAATGGGCCTCACTAATTAGACCACTAATGATTAATTAGCCTGTCCAAAAAAGAAGCAACACAAAAACAACGATTTTTCCCAAACCGCTCAGCCAAATCCTAAATGTGACCACTCTACGGAATTGGAAACACCATTCCCGATCCAATGAAATCGATCTGAGCTCCTGATTCGATCCCATTCAAAAGTTATCCCATAAACAAAAATAACATGGGAAAAATGGTTACAAACAAAATTGGTAAATATCATGAACATGTCCCACAATCCCATAAACGGTATACGAAAAGATGAAAATGGTTCGACGTATGGAGAAATAAATAAAAATATTTTACGATCCTTTTATACGTAAAATGCAGGTCGTTACGGATGTGATGATACCATGTTGATAATGAAAAGAAGCATAGTCGTAGTTATGCCTATATTTTGTACTAAACAGAAATAGATAGCAGTATGATATAGCCATAGACTCAGCTAAATATATATGTGTGTGTAAGGTACATGTTAGATCTCAGAGCATTAAAATTATAAATAACACAGTTTGGCTTAAGTTTTATTAAAGGTATTTTTGAGTAAAAGCTTGGTTATGTGGTGATGAAATATGGAATATAAATATAATGAATCCAAGCTCTGAATCAAAATTCACTTTGTTCATATTATTTGAGTTATTAAGCAGAAGTTTAGTAAAGCAAAGAACTTTGACACAGACTAGTAAGAGCATGAAAAGTTTAATAAAACTTGTACTGTTATCCCCATATTAGTGCCAGTATAATAGCTGAATAGTTACGTGTAGTATGTATGCTATCATGTAAAGTGCAAGCTACAAGTAGATAACTTAAATATATGCATTTTGAAGTACAGTAGTACCCAGTCATGCCTTTGTACATTAAGTATATTCACAAGAGAAAGGTAAGTGAGAATGGCCTAGTAAACTGAAATTTGTCGTGTGTGTGTGTATATAGCTATCTTATAACTCATGAATATGGCACAAATATAACATGGATTACGAGAAAAGTGTTGAATAGGGGGAATCCTATTTTTGTGTAAATATAAATTGGTGACTATGTGCATGTTTAGCCAAGATTGCAATTCCATATGTGAATACTTAGTAAAGTAAGTACATGCACCGTGATTTTATTACAAACTAATTACTAAAATACGCATTATTTTATTACCATAACCTTTGGTACCAAGCATTGATGTTCTAAAGGGAAATTGCATTCAAGTTTTTTGGAAGTTAATCTTTTCAAAAAAATGGCTAAGCAAAGAATAGTGTAATCCGGTTTTGGGTGAAGACAAAAATTTAACATACCTTGTAACAGTTTTAAGGTATGACCAATAGAGTTCCAATATTATATTATCTATAATATGACAGTTTTAGATACCTAAAATATGTTAGAATTATATATATTTGCTAGTGATATTTATATTAGAGAAATAATCACTTGAACCCTATTTGCTATGTGTGACGATTAGTTAAATCTAAACCAATAAATTAAATTTTCTTTTTAAATTAAAACTCTGATATTAAGCAAAAGAGACTTGTATATCTTCATGCATACAAGTTAATTCATGTTTGTATTGAACTAATATTCTTATATTGGTATGTTTGGATCCTGAAAGTGATTTATTAAAAGGGGATGATCTTTTTGAGTAGATGACCTCAGTTTTAATAAGAATTATAGAAAAAATGGAAAAATTTTTGGGGTCATCTCATGTTGGGTTGTTGGACGTGTAGGATCCAAGTTAAGAGCAGTGACAGTTGGGTCCTATCGAGGAGTGGGTCGGTTACTCGGACCTGGTTCATCATTAATAAACAACTGAGAACGGTCGCGTTGGCGAGTTCCCTCGCCGATAGTCACGGTAGTCCCATTACCATTGTCGTTGCCATTGAGATGGGCAATAGTGTTGGCAAGGACATTGGCGTTGAGAGTCATCCTCCTTCTTTGGCTTTGGCCCCGAGTATCGGAAGAAGAACTTTTCGAAGCATTGAGTTGCGACCGAGCGTTGTTCTAAGCAAGCTGAAGCTGAGCGACAAGACGTTGACTTTCCTAAAGCTGACATATAAAGTCGATGTTGGTCTTCAATGTGTAGTTGAGCTCTCGAGGTCTATCTTCCAATTTATTATTAAGCGCATAAAGCTGCACTTGAGTTGTAGGAGCATCGAGGTGTGTAGAAGGAATGATATCCATGTCCGTCGGGTTCCCCACTGACTAGGGATATTGAGAAGCAGCAGTTTCAGCAACTGCGGAGGTTATGTCCATTGGGTTTTTTTGATCACTTGACCATCTTAAGCAGACTCCAGCGGTAGGTTAGGAAGAAACCTGAGTAGCACATCGAAGTCGAGATGGAAATATGCGAAAAGAAGTGAGTTTAAGTTCTCAGTGAAAGCACCAAAGTGTTGGCGGCAAAAAATGTCGTCACACCCAAAGATTCCCTATTACTAGAGATTAGCGTTTCACGTAGGGATAATAAAGAGTGGAAAGCAGTAAATAACACGGCAGTTTATAGTTGTCCGGTCCGTGAGGGGCCTATGTCCACTTTGAAGGAGTTTGTTGATCTTTTGTTCACTAATATGAGTAACAAGCATTGAACGTCATCATGGCATGTTTTTACAAGTCTATCTATGCATTTTGGAGTTATAGTTGTCATATGTCAAATCTTGGAAAAAAAGTGTGTATCTTCTTCTTCCTCAAGAGCTATCCTGCCAATGGAGTTCTAGAAGCTTGTAGAGGTGTCAAATCAGCCAAAATCCCATCTTTGTGAAGAATGAGTAAGGAGGTATTTATAAGTAGTGGGTTAGGTGGAAGTATTGTTCGACGATGAATATTCTATGAATTAGAAAATCATCGCGAAGTGTAATAAACCGCAAGCGCACGGCGTACACTTATAGTACGTTAGCGAATACGAGTCGATCCACGGAGAAAGAAATAATTTCAATTATATTCTATCAAATTAAATCAAATCCAAATGATGTTTTAACTACAACTAAACTAGTAAACTAAAATTAATAAAAACTATGAAATAAATGGCAACTTAGGAATAAATCTATTTTATAGATCATGTAGTACAACAAGTTATGAAATTACGATCTCCCTTCTTTTTTGGTCATTTGTGAATTTAGTTGATATGATTATTATAAGTATATCTTATTCATGCTATTAACTAGCACAACATAAACTATCAAACTATATCATACCCACTAAATCACCTTACTAGTTCTAATGAAAAATGAACAATTTGAAACTGAAATATACTTTAAGCATGGCCTATGAATTACTAATTAGAACTATAGACCATCAAATTTTTGAATTCAACCACCACTTAATAAACATGACATAAAGCACAAAAAGAGAGAGAATGAATAGATAAATTTATGTTGCAACTACATAATCAAGAGAGCTTCATTACCCCTAAGTTGAAAGGGATTAGCATCTCATGATTATTATTCTAACAACGAACGTAGACTGCAACATAGAACAAAAACAAGAAAAAAAATAAAGGACAATCTAATCTACATGTAGAAAAGAAAATAACATGTAAATAAAAAAACTAAAACTAAAGAGAACAGGGAAGAAGAATTTTATTCCAAGCAAAGAATTACAGAATAAAACCTAAGATTGAATGAATCCAAATGAACAAGATACAAGTATATTTATAGTTGCCCAGGCCAAGACTAAATGGCCTATTACACAATATGGGACAAAAGTTTTTTTTTTCAAAATATCAAATAAACCAAATAGCTAAGTGTGAATGTGTGTGGATGGATTTGCAAATGTCATAGCTTGCAGGCATCAAATGGCATAAACTCCAACTATTCTGAGCATGAATAGGAACTCCATAACATCTACGATAAGCTATCTTTATTCAAAGGCATTGAATCATTAAAATATGCGGCAGAAGGTGGTTGAACAACAACATTTCTTCAAGCTTTAATATAGTTCTCAAAATCAACACTCTTCTTACACCAATTCTTCAAGCGTTTCAACAATTAAGTGCATCAATTCCATTCATCATCAATAACATAAAAACACAACTATAAATACACATTATCAATTATTTTTAAGAGAAAATAAGATAAATAAGCAGATAAAATATACAAATTTATGTGTATATCAAGTACCCCCACACTTATCTTTTTATTCGTCCTCGAATAAAGTAAAAAAAACTAAGATAAATCCATTTTTGTAGGGAGCACGATTGCATTCAGCATATGCAGCAAGCGTTTAAACCTCTGGGTGTTCCCAGTAGGACGAGTGTTGTCTCGTGAGGGTTTTCAGCGGATACTACCCACAAAATTCAAATGAAAAAAGTATGTACAAAATGAAAAGTTCGAAAATATTTACAATATGAATGCAAGTTTTTAAAGGAATATTTACAAATGGATAATTTACTTTTAAATATTACATGAATGAGTTAACACAAATTTTGGTCGTCACTATGAAATCTGAGTCCGTTACTAATCAATACTTCAAACAAAAGTCATGTTATTATCACAAACTCTTCTAGCTTGGCCAGTTGTTTTGGTAGAAACATAGTGCAAATATGAAATGAATTCTATAGTCGATATCAACAGTCGTAAAACGGCATCTCAACTTACTTTTTGTTAACAAGTTAGGTCAAATAAGTGAAGAGTGTGCTTGTATTTTAAGTGTTAACTCTCTCTTTATTACAAAATATCCACATTATTACTATTTACAAATACCTAACCGAAAAGACCAAGGTATACCACCCGTGAGAGTTTGGACAGAGCTTGGCGGATTGTGCAGACCGACGCTGACTTTGTCAACAAGATGTCGGTAATCCTTAGGTGTCCAACTCATAAAATGAGATCAAGGTATCTTACCCATGCACTGCCTCGCGGACTGACGTGAGAGTTGGGACAGAGCTTGGTGGGTTTGCACACCAACGCTATATTTACAAGCAATGTTGGATACCCTTGGATTAATATATACATTTTTTTCCTTTTTCTTTACATAAGAGAGAGTTAAACGAGAATATCTTAGCACATCTTCACTTAAAAGATCTAAAATGTTATCGCAAGTAGTCTAAATCAACCATTCATTTAATTGGATTACAATTCAGAAAACATTTCATACTCATCACCTACGAATTTCCCTATATACCATTTACACCAAATTTTCTCACAATTCAAACTTTCCTTCCGTTATCCGTTAAGAGAAGTAAAACTCCAAACATTTTAATTGAATGACCAAAATTGTATGCTAGGTCCATCATGTCTTATTTAAAAGTAAATAGAAGAGCGAAACTTTTTTTTTAAAGAAAAAGAGCAAAAATGCGAACTTAAACTATGCAAAACAAAATGACAATGAGACTTCCCCCACACATGATTTTGACTGTGTCCCCACAGTCAATGCATGACACAATGAGTGAACGGAAGAGAAATATTTACATATGTACAAAAGAGAGTTAGTGCGACTTACCAAATGTGCATGCAGAAAATATGCAGTCATCGAATAGATGAACCGGTCCACAATGGACCAATGGATCGGCCTCATAAGGATTATGAGACATAGATTAAGTACAGAAAACCAAATCGTAAAAAAATTTATATTACCTTTCAAATATGGAAAAACAAATTTTGTTTTTTCAAAATTTTGAGTTGCTAATTTTAAAATTTTGAGCCTACAATTGATCCTAAAATCAAATTGAATTTCTGTAGCAACTAAAGAGAGGTCATCGAGTCGGGGTTCAGTAAAAGTTTCAAAAATAAATTTTGATTTGTTCAGATGATGTATAAATTGAGCATCATTCTCACCTCCACACTTGTTTTGAGAAATATTTTTCAGTTTCACTTTGATATTTGAAATTTTGTTGACTAAAGGTTCATTCGTAAACCTAAAGTTAAAACCAAACAAATGAATTTTCAGTAAATTTCGAAATCGTGTTTTCTCAAAAAGAGTGTTATTCCAGAAAGAGTTCATATACAACAGAAATTTATCATTGAAAAACAAGTGATCATAGTGAGGTTCAGTTGAAATGATTAAGTTGCGAGGAATTTCAACAGTTTTTGAACAATCGTCACTGTGTTCAAGATCACATTCAACAGTTTCGTTATTTTCAACCTCAAAATTTTCAAAGTTTTTAAATTTTTCATTTTCAGTTATGGACCTAACAACATTATCGTCAATCAGTTTAAGAAGTTTTCGCTCATCAAAGTCGTCCTCACCAAAACAGTTGTTAACAACTTCATCATTTTTGTCATGTTGACAATCTAAAGTTGCTAAATTGTCAAAAAATTTAGAATCTGAGAGAGGAAGATCAAATTGAAGATTGACGTCTTCGTTTTCAAGAGAATTTAAATTCAAATCAATCATAGAGTTTTCAACAACTTCATTAAGATTTTCATTAATTTCAAAAGTTGTTATTTGAAAATCATCGATTTTGGTAAAAGATGTATTATCATTCGAATCTTCACACGTTCGGTTTTGATTTTTTTTTCATGAAAATTCATGTAGTCTTGAAACAAAAAATTCATGTGATTATCATGAATTTCTTTCATTTGCTCAACAAAATCAAATTTATAATTATCTACATGAGAATTTTCAATTTGAAATTGCTGAGAACAAAATTTTCAGTTGCACCACAATTGAAATTATTCCCATTGCCAAAATTATTAGAAAAATGATTCACATTTTCATTTTGAATTTGAGATTCATTTTGGAGTTCGAAATTGGATTGACAAGGGTTATAATCAAAATCATTTGAAGTTGAATTTGAATTTTGATTATTTTGAAAACTTTGACTTGAATTGTTGCACAAATATGAATTACACCATTCATTTATTCTTTGATTTTGTTGTTTGCTCATTTCAAGTAAAGATTCAACTTTTGTTTCAAGATTTGAGGGTTGATCGTCATTTTGAAAATTTTGTGGTGCAAAATAAGGATTATTTTGAAAATTTTGAAAAGTTAGTGGTGTAAAAATGTGACGGCCCGCCCCGCACCAGCCGACATTTCTTGAAATGCGCTGTACATATGTCCTGCCAGTACGGGAAGGTCGCCAAAGAAAGGAATTTGAACTAACAAGGAACCTATAGAATGTCTCACAGCGCATGGGATAAAATATAATAATAACATAACTTTGACATAAAACAGGTGAGACCACTACTACAAAAGTGGGCATATTCGACACTAATTTATGTGCGTTGCATGAAAAGTGTGGCGAAAGCTATGATTTCTTCGAGCTTCTGCAACAGCATTCATATGTTGTTGCATTATACGTGGATGCACTGTTGCGGTGGAAATTTTAGTGTTCTGATGTGCAACACCAGTTAAAAGCGTAGCATTACGTATATATAATCCAGCTCAGCTATCCGCGTTATATGAAAGATTAATCCAACGGTTCAAACCATCTATGGATCTGATGATCTTAATGTTAGCCATCATCCAATCATTGACAGCCACGTCATTTCATTCTTTTGACGAAATTTTGGCGCGATCTTCTCCCTTCATGAAATCGTTTTCTTCTCTATCATCTAATCGTTTTTCCCCCTTTTTACTATTGACAAAAAATTAAACCTAAATTCACGTCAGTATCGATCCTCTCCTCGACAGCAAATTCTATTCCGAAAAGGATGAAGCTTTGAAACGCTTTCTAGTTTTGATTGCTCAGGGCGCTGACATCGCCAGTTTTTTCCCTCAGTTTCAGTTTGTATTGCACTGTGAATTAGTTGCGCTTATTATAGATTGGATTATGAGTAATTAGTTCATTTGTTACATTTTGGAAAACCCATTCGCTTATGAGTAATTAGTTGCGCTTATTATTGATTTGGGATTTGGGATTATGCTGAGGTTTATTCGAAAATTATACCCAGCAATAAACCATGAGAACCGGGCTACTGGCATGAAAAAGACATTGGTTTATTATAGAGGTCGAGCTAGTTAAGGAATGGGGACTGCGGTTAATTTGCACTGCTTGAGGTTCATACCTTACACTGCGGTTAATTTGTATGCTTGAGGTTAATTTGCACTGCGGTGTGTATGCACTACGGTGACATCCGAATTTTAAGCCTCTTACCGCAGATTTTGACAAAATCTGAAGCGGGCACTCAAGCATTTTCGTTTTATTACAATACACATCATACACGCAGTGCATATATACACTCACAAGTATACACACACGCACAAGTATACACGCACAAGTATCATAAGTATACACGCACAAGTATCACAAGTATACAAGCTCAAATATCATAAGTATACACGCACAAGTACACACGCTCAAGTATCATAAGTATACACGCACAAGTATACACGCACAAGTATCACAAGTATACAAGCTCAAGTATCATAAGTATACACGCACAAGTACACACGCTCAAGTAGACATGCACAAGTATACACGCGCGCACAAGTATACATGTACGCACAAGTATCATAAGGTAGCCATCTGAAGGCACGCACAAGTATACACGCACAAGTATCATAGGTATACACCAGAGACGTACGCAGAGATTTTAAAAAATCACCAGCATTCACAAACAAAACAATGTACCATTCACAAACATTCAAAAACATTCACCAGCATCCATCATCAGTCATCACCAGTCATCACAAACTTCCACAACCACACAAAGTTTCACAAATATTCACAAAATTTCAAGCCAAATATCATTACCAGCAGAATAAAACCAACATCCACAAACATCACCAGTCATCACCAGCATCATCACCAGCATCCACACCAGCATCAGCACCAGCATCCATGTCAGAGTCATTGTCCATGTCAGAGTCATTGTCTATGTTAGAGTGGCTGTTAAGGATAGAGCATAGTCAGCGACCAAACCAGAATTTCTTGTTGTGGAGGGCAAAGTGATCTTTGGATGATCAAACTTCAATAGGTATGTTAATTCTATTTCTGTAAACATTTTGTGATCCACCTAATATATTATATGATCAAACTTCTATTTCTGTAAACATTTTGTGATCCACCTAATATATTATATGATTCAATTCTCAAATAATGTGATCCACCTACGAGTTTATATGCCTTAATTATCAAACAATTTGACATGTAACACACATTAATTATCAAACAATTTGACATGTAACCACATCTGAAGGAAATTCAAGCTATACAATAACAGTGTCTCAAATTCAAGCCACACAACCACATCTATGTACAACTAACAGAGCACCAGTTTGTATTATTATTTCAGAATCTTGGGTGGGGCATTATAACCTTGTATGTATGTATGTGAGTGTGTGCATGTGTGGTTGTGTCTCACTATAAGAAACTGTGGATGGAAGTAAAATTTACCTATGATCACAAAAACATGGTACCACCGGTTCCTCCCTATTGCTCACAAACAGAATTTCAGGCCTCGTCAAAGGATGAGTATGTGTGGTGCGCTCAACCCTAATGATGTATTTCTTGTTGTCGAATCGAGCAGCAAAAACATTCTCCAAGCCAATGCCTTCATAAAATTCCATTTTCAGGTATAATGATCTATGGTCAATTCGAGACCAATGATAGTCGTCAATTTCACACACATTTCCCATTGGCGTCATTAATTCTTTTATTGCAGGAACATTTGTCTTCAGGAACTCGGGAAAGCCAACAACTCTGGCCCATGATTCTACCTCGAACGCTGGTTCAGGCTCAAATTCTTCAGCAGACCATTGTTGCACATAAAAAGCACCTCCATTTTTTGTAAAAAGTTTCAACATTAGCGCATGATCACGCGTACTGTAAGATGGGCATGTTATTAGAAAAGAGTTTTTGGGTATAACCCGTATAGTCCACTCCTCATTAAGCTTCAGCGTATGCCTAAGCGTGAGATGCACAAATTCGTAAGTCCAATGTCCTGAAAGAACAGTGGCAGTGATGCATAGTGAAGAGTCCTCCATTGTTTTTTTTTTAACTTTTGACGATGGAGTTTTGTTTAGGAGTTGAAGATGTAGATGACGATATGCTTCTGAAGCTTGACAGAATACGAAGTGACACACTGTACATGGCAGTAATATGGGAACTGAAAACTTTTTGCTCAGAAGACGAATGGCCATATGAAATTGCTTATTTGTTGGCTGGCATGAGTGACCAATCGCCAATGGTCAGTAAGTCAATTGTAATAATTGTGTTCATAACATTTTACTAAGAAGGCCAATGGCCATTCGATGCCACCACTTATCAAATAACTTGTTATCATTTGATCAGGTGCATATTTAATTCTGGAAGGCAGAGGGATACATTTTGCAGATCGGATTGCTGCATATATATGATTCATATATAGGTACATACTAACATACATACATATTTCCTATTGCAATCGGATTGCTGCATATATATGATTCATATATATAAATGAGTAATACATTTTGCAGGTGTGGACACATGTGTACATGTTCAGAATTCGCTAAAGAATTGGCCAGGAATGGATCAGGATAATGTCCCTTATGCCGTGCACCTATTCTTGAAGTAGTTCGAGCTTACTGCATACAATGAACAAAACGGTGTAGCTGATTTTTGAGTTTTGATATTTGGATAATTAAAACAATTGCTTTGGATGAGTTTCTTGTACAAAACCTGTATTGCAAAATATTTAATTAAAGCATTGTATTTCTATTAAATTAGCGTTGCATTTTCCTTCTTCTACTGTTGCGTTAGCTTTTATTGATATTGCATTTCATTGTAATGGTGTTGCATTACATATTGTAGTGGTATTGCATTACATTAAATATAATTGCTTACCCGTCGCACGTGGACCCCACAGCTGACGTGGATAGCTGGTGTGGCATGTGACACGTGGAGTGCTGACATGGAGAGATAACGTGTCGTGTGACACGTAGACAGCTGATGTGGAAAGCTGACGTGGCGGCACTGGAAACCGGGCCCTAACTAATGCTTAAGGCAACGCTGAATAGTGTTGCATTACGTGCAAATAGTGTTGCATTATGGCTATAATGCAACACTTTCTTTCCGTGGCCGTAGATGGGCAAAAGTGTTGCCTTACGTGGCTAATGCAACGGTCGCAGATGCCACGCCCCCCTGGTGTTGCCTATTTGAAAAAATGGCCTACGGCAACGCTTTTTTGATCTACGGCCACATAAAAATAGTGTCGAATATGCCCACTTTTGTAGTAGTGGACAGTGCATAAACTGAAAACTAAACTATCATAGCAGCGGAAAATCCAAAATATAGCTTATGTTCCACATCATCATTATTACAACTTTTAAAACTGTCTCTAAAGCAAAGTAAAGGAAAGGTACACTACTAATGCCCAAAGTAGTGACCAGCAGCGACACAGGGAGAATATATATATGTCATACGCGGAAGCCTCCTGCTCGTCTCCGGTACGGCTACTCGTGCATACCACCTAACATGTCTCTAGTCTGTCCGTTTAAGAGCACCCATAGTAATAAAAGAGACGTAAAACTCCGGATCAGGCAAAAGTATGGTGTGAGCGATAAGCAGCACAACAGAACAATAACAGTTATACTAAACCATACCTGAACCTAGACTGGCAACCAAAGAGTTAGCATAACAAGATGCACAATACTCTAAGGTGACACTAACATATGGTGTAAAGATACGGGGGTGGGGTGTGCATGTCATAACGATGTCAAACAATCAAGCATAGCGACCATCCTCACATCTCTCACTCGGTGCGTAAAGCATACGATATCCACCGCTTTGATCATCTAAATCCTTTTTATGGTTACTCTGCCCCATGGAGTCGTGGCGACTCCACTGCACTGATCCATAGCCACTAGTCCTTGCTATGTTCACTCTGCCCCATGAAGTCATGACGACTCCACTGCACCGGCTCATAGCCTTGCTACGATCACTCTGCCCTATGGAGTAATAACTACTCCACTACACTGATCCGTAGCCAAACATTCGTCTTAGTGGTGAATCAAAGTTATGGACGTCGATAACCCCTTAGCACACGTCCCGCAGCAAAGTCCAATCATGAAGTTCACTCGTTGGTTCCCATCTGGATCATGAGTAGCGACTTCCCATTTGGACTGCCTTTGCATCTCGGGCTTGGTCATTATCCCGTTCGCACTTCAGTTTCCATTCGTGTCCATACTTCAGCTCAGATATGCTCGATTCGTGACAACTCCATTCATGGCGCTACGATTCGTGACTCATGGGCGGCTCGTGATGAGAATCCGGGTCATGGTCCTTCTCCAAGCATGGATCGCGGTCCTCCTCCAAGCACGTATCGTGGTCCTTCTCCAAGCATGGATCGTGGTCTTCGTTCGTCGCCATTGGCTCGTAAAGGGGTGGTACGACTCGTGATGGTCCTTCACTATCGGAGGTCGGTTCGCCATATGTGTTCACGAACGGGGTCGGGTCGCTATGGTGCTTCACGAACGGGGTCGGGTCGCTATGGTGCTTCACGAACGGGTCCACGACCAATTCCTGCAACTTTTCCAGCAAGCTATTTACGCCATACGACGACGTTTTCGACCAATCTAACTTTTCTATGCAATCACAAATCATTCCAAATAGTCATAGCAGCATGTATAATCAACCATAAACACCAAAATAACAACATAACAAGTTTATACGGATCAAACATACCCAAAACCCATGTTTTTCCCTTAATCCCTTTAATCATGATTTAACCATACGATTATCAAAACTTATCCAAATCAACCCAAATTTTTATCAGAGCCCTAAAATAGCATTTTAGAATTTTACAAATTTTTCCATATTTTTCTGAACCATAATTTCGCTAATTATCACTAATCACCCCAATTGGCCGTAATCAGTGAAAAACAATGCAAATCACTCACCTTAGCCACAAATAAAACTTAGGTCTGAATGTATCTTTGGTTTGGGTTAAATTCTAATGCAATACAGCAACTCCAACTCTGATTTGGTGTTATTTCCCCTTGATTTGACGTAGCTTGGCTTAATCTTCAATTAGAAAGCGATTAGGAGCTATTTGGGATGAAATTAGAAGGTGGAGGCCATGGCTAGGGTTAGAGAAATGTTTTAGGCGGCTGAAAAATGAAATAAAAATTGTTTTCCTAATGTTCTCAGCCTCCCCATAACCCTAATCCCGAAATGGGTTATGGGCCCTCTTTCTAATCACCCTAATTAGGCCCGGTTAAGCTGTTTTTCACCTTCTAAACCTTGTTTCAGCCATATCTCCCAAACGGTAAGTCCGTTTGGCTAAGTGACCACTCTATGAAAAGGAAAACCATCATTTGGACCCAATGGAAGTGGTTTCAGGTCGAAATTCCTTACCAATCAAAAGTTATGGCCGAAACAAGATCAGCTAGGGGCAAAACGGTCACATAAAAATTGGCAAAAATCATGAACGTGGGGAATGACCCCAATAGTCGTCTCCCAAAGTTACATGGCTATAAGACTTCGTATGAGAATGAAATAAATATTTTACGATCTTTCAGTTCGTAGAATGCGGGTCGTTACATTCTCCCCCCTTAATAAATTTCGCCCCCGAAATTCCTTAACTAAGAAACAAGCAAAGGATCTCGCATGCCTATCAACCATTCAAAACAATCAAACATACAAAAACAAACAAACAAGTCTATCCTAGCATGCGGAAAACTAAGTTGCAATTAAAATCTTACTAGGAAAAGAGTTCTGGATACGTCTTCCTAATGCTCTCCTCTGTCTCCCAAGTACAGTCATTCTCATTCTCGCCCCACTGAACTTTGACTAGATCCACCGCTTTCCTTCAAAGTTGCTTCGTATCGTGCTCGACAATACAGATCGGTTTGCGATTCCCAACCGCCTTAGGTTCTACTTCAATATCATCCAACTGATCAGGTTAAATAGTCACATCGGGGTCATGCACGAATTTTCTTAACTGGGAAACATGAATTACGTTATGAACTCCTGCCATCTTCTCTGGTAATTCAACTTTATATGCCAAATTCCCAACTTGCTCGAGGATTGGGAATGGACCAACAAATCTTGGTGCTAGCTTTCCTCTCCTTCCAAATCGAATAACATTCTTTAATGGGGAGATCTTGACAAATACTAGGTCGCCAACGGAGAATTTCAAATCCTTTTGCCTCTTATCATCATAACTCTTCTACCTATCTTGGGCAGCCTTCATTCGCTGTTGAATGATTTTAATCTTGTTTGAAGTTGCTCTTATCACATCTGGTCCAAGCACAAACTTCTCACCAGTTTCTAACCAACATGATGGTGAGTTGCACGGTCTTCCTTACAAAGCTTCAAATGGAGCCATACCAATACTTGATTGATAACTATTATTATATGCAAACTCTACTAGGTGCAAATAGTCACCCCATGATTCACCAAAATCCAGTATGCAAGCTCTCAAGAGATCTTCTAATATACGATTCACCATTTCTGTCTGACCGTCGATTTGGGGATGGTACGCGGTACTGAGATGTAATTATGATCCTAAAGCCTCTTGTAAGCTCTTCCAAAATCCACTA
Source organism: Allium sativum (assembly GCA_030737875.1). Lineage (NCBI taxonomy): Eukaryota > Viridiplantae > Streptophyta > Magnoliopsida > Asparagales > Amaryllidaceae > Allium > Allium sativum. Next base: position 704,926,153 of record CM060916.1, on the reverse strand, counting down.
GTAAACAATGGATCTCGGTCACTCACAATGCCCTTGGGTACTCCATGAAATCTCACTGCCCATTTCATATACAGTTCCGCTAGCTTAGCTGCCGTTCTATTCGACTTGACGGGTATAAACCTTGCACTCTTGGTTAATCGGTCCACAATCACCCAAACGCTATCATGGACCGATCTAGTTCTTGGTAGCCCATGAATGAAATCCATTGAGACTTGTTCCCATTTCCATTTTGGAATTTCTAATGGTTACAACAAACCACTAGGGTTCTTTTGCTCGGCTTTAACTAGCTGGTAGTTCATGCATTTGGATATAAACTTCCCAACATCTCTTTTCATCCCTTCCCAGTAGTAGGTCTGCTTCATGTCTCGATACATTTTGTTACCACCGGGATGTATAGTCAGTTTTGAGTGATGACATTCTCTAAGCACTTCATCTCTCAATCCATTGACATTGGGTACAACTAGTCTTCCATTCTTTCTAAGCCATCTATCTCGATCAAGCCCATACTTGTTCATCTCCTCATCGATACCCATCTCTAACTTGGAAATGATTTCCAATAGGTTAGGATCGTCCTTCTGACTGGAACCAATTCGCTCAATCAAAGTGGGTCTGATCGTCAAACTTGCTAACATTACTGGATCCAATTCGCACTTTGATCTAAAATCATACCCAGCGATATACTCCAATTGCTTCCATTCTAGAAACATAACCCCTAAACTGGCATGTCTTCTACTCAATGCATCAGCTACCGCATTGCCCTTTCGTGGTGTATATTCGATTTCGAAATCATAGGAAGCCAAGAATTCTAACATCTTTATTGTCGGAGATTTAGATCCTTCTGAGAGAAAAGATACTTTAACGATTTATGATCGATAAACAACTCAAATCTTTCTCCCAAGAGACAATGTCTTCACATCTTTAATGCGAACACGATCGCTGCCAATTCCAAATCATGGGTAGGATATCTTTTCTCGTGCGGTTTCATTTGCCGACTAGCATAAGCTACAACCCTACCTCCTTGCATCAATACAGCACCTAGTCCGGTACCACATGCATCCGTATATACTGTCATCTCTTCATTCCCCTTAGGAATGACTAACACTGGTGCACATGTCAACTTTTCCTTTAGACTCTCGAATGCATTCTCGCACTTTTTGTCCTATACGAAAGCTTGATTCTTCTTGATCAACTGAGTCAACGGTGCTGCTATCTTGGAGAAGTCTTGGATAAACTTGCGATAATATCCAGCTAATCCCAAGAAACTTCTTATGTCCGTTGCATTCTTGGGCGTAGACCAATCTTGTACTGTAGCCACCTTCACAGGGTCCACGGCAATACCATTCTCTGAAACAACATGGCCCAAGAATCTCACTTCCCTCCTCCAAAAGTGACACTGAGAAAAATTTTCTTTCAATTGGTGTTTTCTTAACACCTCCATCACTATCTTCAAGCATTCCTTGTTTTCTTCCTCTGTACTCGAACAAACAAGTATATCGTCCATGAACACAAAAACAAACTTATTCAATTGATCTCTGAATACCCTATTCATTAGATCCACAAAATATTCTGGTGCATTAGTCAACCCGAATGGCATGACCAACCACTCATAAAATCCAGACGGCGTCCGAAATGCCGTTTTAGCTATATTCTCAGCTTCCACTCTAAGCTGATGAAAACCTGTCGCGAGATTCAACTGGGAGAACACTCTTGCGCCACTCAACTGATCAAACAAATCATCTATCTGCGGTAAAGGATACTTATTCTTCCTCGTCACCTTATTCAGCTCGCGGTAATCCACACCCAAACGAAGGGAACCATCTGCCTTGGTAGCAAACACAACTGGTGCTCCCCACTCGGAGACACTTCTTCTGATAAATCCCTTCTTCAAAAGATCGCTTACTTGCACCCCCGAGCTCTCGCTTCTCCCTTGGTGCCATACGACGAAGTGGCATCACTATAGGTCTGGCATCTTTCATTAAATCAATACGAAACTCAATCTCTCGGTGTGGTAGAAGTCCGGTCACTTCCTCGAAGACGTCCGAATATTGGCCAACAATGGGAATTCCTGCCAACTCGTCCTACGGGATGTCGAGGGAATTTAGAAAACTAGCCATCACCTCATCACTAGATAGGCCACCAAACACTACCATTCGCCCATCATCCGCCCTAAAAGCCACCGAAAATCCCTCACAGTCTACCACCACCTCATATCTTTGGAGCCAATTGACTCCCAAAATAATGCCAAACCCAGTAAAGCCCAAAACAAAGCAATCACAAGCAAACATGCATCCATGACTCGATAAGACCACATTACGGAAAATCATACTAAGGCTAGTCAAACCACCAATCAGGTTCGTCACTGCTAAAGGTCTATCGACTATCTCGGGTTCCAATCCCAACCTATCTACCAGGTCACTAGATATGAAGGAACGGGAAGCCCCGGTATCAAACAACACTCTAACTGGAACATCATAAACGGAAAGCATACCTTGGATAACGACATTCTTTCCTTTCTCCGACGCAGTTGGGGCATTCGACGAAGAAGGAACAACATTGATAGCATATGCTTTCACAATCTGCTTCTCTCTAGGGGGTTGCGGACACTTGTCCCACTTGACCACAGTTAAAGCACTTTCTGTCCGCTGGATTTGCTCGACATTCTTTAGCATAGTGGCCCTTCTTGCCACAACTAAAGCACTCAACATCTTTCTTATTCTTCTTCTTCTGGCCATCCTTAGTCTGATTTTGATTTCTCTTATTCTGAGAACCATTCTTGCCTCCACCGCTTGCTTGCGGCTTTGACTCCTCTGCAAATGCAACCTCAGTCTTCGACTTAGGGTATAGACTCTCTGATCTCAAAGCTTTCCCCACAATTGATTCAAATGTCTCATCGATGTGGTAAATAAGCCTTTCCCCCAAGTACCCATCCAAGCCAAATATGAACTTCTCGTTCTTCTTCTCGGCAGTGTTGATAAGGGATAATCCATACTTCGATAAAATATCGAACTCAGCAATATATTCTGAGATTGCCCTACCATTCTGCTTAAGCTCCAAGAACTTCCTAAACAACTCTGACTTTTGGGGAGCTGGGATAAACTTATCACTGAATAGGGCCTTAAACTGATCCCAAGTTATCTGATCCTCAGGAGTAGCCGCCTTTATAGCATTCCACCAGTTCATTGCCCGTCCTTGCAGCTGACGCGATGCTAACCTTCTCTTCATCGCATACTCGATACCCAAGTCTTCAAAGATACGCTCACAACCATCCAACCTATCCTGAACATCCGCAGCCGACTCTGTTCCGTGGAACGGTTTCCCACCAAAACTAGTGTAGTCCTTACAGAGCTTGGCGAAATCGGCCCTAGGAGCCTGCACCGCTGCACCGCCACCATTTGCACCATTAGGAGCTGCCCTCTGAACATCCCTAAGCTTCTCTCTCATGAAGTCAGTGAACATCGTCCTCATATCAGGAGCATTCCCATTATTAGCTCCTCTACCAGTACCCCTCGTATGTCGGCTCATCGTTCAATGTGTAAGGAGAAAATGATTAACCATCTTTTCAATGGTGCCAGTGCAGTGCGACTCCATCCTTAGATATACTAATAGTATGTATATATAGCTTTTGAAAACCAAAATATCACAACTACGCGCTCTCATATACGTACTATCTCTCCCTGATGTCTTTCCCTAGGTTAACTACGCAACCTAGAGCTTTGATACCAAATGTGATGGCCTGCCCCGCACCAACCGACATTTCCTGAAATGCGTTGTATAGATGTCCAGCCAGCACGAGACGGTCGCCCAAGAAAGGAAAAGAAAGGAATTTGAACAAACAAGGAACCTGAAGAATATCTCACAGCGCATGAGATAAAATATAATAATAAAATAACTTTGACGTAAAACAGGTGAGACAGTGCATAAGCTGAAAACTAAACTATCATAGCAGCGGAAAATCCAAAATACAGCTTATGTTCCACATTATCATTATTACAACTTTTAAAACTATTTCTAAAGCAAAGTGAAGGAAAGGTACACTACTAATGCCCAAAGTAGTGACCAGCAGCGACACAGGGAGAATATATATGTCATACGTGGAAGTCTCCTACTCGTCTCTGGTATGGTTACTCGTGCATACCACCTAACCTGTCTCTAGTCTGCCTGTTTAAGAACACCCAGAGTAATAAGAAGAGACATAAAACTCTGGGTCAGACAAAAGTCTGGTATGAGGGATAAGCAGCACAACAGAACAATAACAGTTATACTAAACCATACCTAAACCTGGACCTGTAACCAAAGAGTTAGCACAACAAGATGCACAATACTCTAAGGTGACACTAACATATGGTGTAAAGATATGGGAGTGGGGGTGTGCATGTCATAATGATGTCAAACAATCAAGCATAGCAACCATCCTTACATATCTCACTCAGTGCGTAAAGCATACGATATCCACCGCTTTGATCACCTAAATCCTTGCTATGATCACTCTGCCTCATGGAGTCATGGCGACTCTACTGCACTGATTCATAGCCACTAGTCCTTGCTATGTCACTCTGGCCCATGAAGTCATGACGACTCCACTGCACTGGATCAGAGCCTTGCTACGATCACTCTGCCCCGTGAAGTAATAACTACCCCACTGCACTGATCCGTAGCCTAACATTCGTCTTAGTGGTGGATCAAAGTTATGGACATCGATAACCCCTTAGCACATGTCCCGCAGCAAAGTCCAATCATGAAGTTCACTTGTTGGTTCCCATCTAGATCATGAGTAATGACTTCCCATTTGGACTACCTTTGCATCTCGGGCTTGGTCATTATCCCGTTCGTACTTCAGTTTCCATTCGTGTCCATACTTCATTCAGCTCAGATATGCTCGATTCGTGACTCCTTCATTCATGGCGCTACGGTTCGTGACTCGTGGCGGCTCGTGATGAGCATCCGGGTCGTGATCCTCCTCCAAGCATGGATCGTGGTCCTCCTCCAAGCACGGATCGTGGTCCTTCTCCAAGCATGTATCGTGGTCTTCATTCGTCGCCATTTGCTCGTGAAGGGGTGGTACGACTCGTGATGGTCCTTCACTATCGGAGGCCGATTCACCATATGTGTTCACGAATGGGATCGGGTCGCTATGGTGCTTCACGAACGGGGTCGGGTCGCTATGGTGCTTCATGAACGGGTCCACGACCAATTCCTGCAACTTTTCCAACAAGCTATTTATGCCATACGATGGCGTTTTCGACCAATCTAACTTTTCTATGCAATCACAAATCATTCCAAATAGTCATAGCAGCATGTATAATCAACCATAAACACCAAAATAACAACATAAAAAGTTTATACGGATCAAATATACCCAAAACTCATGTTTTTCCCTTAATCCCTTTAATCATGATTTAACCATACGATTAGCAAAACTTATCCAAATTAACCCAAATTTTTATCAGAGCCCTAAAATAGCATTTTAGAATTTTACAAATTTTTCCTGATTTTTCTGAACCATATTTTCGCTAATTATCACTAATCACCCCTAATTGGCCGTAATTAGTGAAAAACAATGCAAATCACTCACCTTAGCCACAAATAAAACTTAGATCTGAATGGATCTCTGAATTGGTTGAATTCTAATGCAACACAGCAGCTCCAACTCTGATTTGGTGTTATTTCCCCTTGATTTGATGTAGCTTGGCTTAATCTTTAATTACAAAGCGATTAGGAGTGATTTGGGATGAAATTAGAAGGTGAAGGCCATGGCTAGGGTTAGAGAAATGTTTTAGGCAGCTGAAAAATGAAATAAAAATCGTTTTCCTACTGTTCTCAGCCTCCCCATAACCCTAATCCCGAAATGGGTTATGGTTCCTCTTGCTAATCACCCTAATTAGGCCCGGTTAAGCTGTTTTTCACCTTCTAAACCTTGTTTCCGGTATATCTCCCAAACGGTAAGTCCGTTTGGCTAATGTGACCACTCTTCGAAAAGTTAAACCATCATTCAAATCCAATGATAGTGGTTTCAGGTCAAAATTCCTTACCAATCAAAAGTTATAGACGAAATAAGATCAGCTAGGGGCAAAACAGTCATATAAAAATCGGCAAAAATCATGAACATGGGGAATGACCCCAATAGTCGTCTCCCAAAGTTACATGGCTATACGACTTCGTATGAGAAAGAAATAAATATTCTACGATCCTTCGATGCGTAGAATGCTGGTCGTTACAAAAATCCACATTGTTTGTACAATAATCGTTATTAAAATATCCATATGAATTTGGTGTAAAATTATATGGATTATATTGATTTTCACAACTATCGTAAAATCCGTAGGAATAAGGAAATTAGGACATTTTAAAGAAAGTTTTTTCTTTTTTTTGAATTTTTTTACGTGAAAAAAAATATTCACAAAAGAAAATTGTTTTTTTTTTTTTTTACATTTTGGGTTTTTGTATTTTTTTTATATATGCATGAACCTAATGCAACTATATGAATGCAAACTAATTATTTACAGATTTTCTAAAATTATATAATGACGATTTGATTAATTTCAACAAAAGATTTTTTAGCCAGTTAACTGACAGGAGTTATCGGTGCACCAGGAATCACCCTAGCAATGCAGCCGAAGGTTTAAGTACCTTTAGAGGAACAACCGATATAATGTTTACGAATCACTGTAATATTTATAAACGCTTATTACTCTACCGTAGTCTAGACACCGAGAAATAAATCGTTAGAAGGAAATCAAGTTTTCAAAATATAACAGTGTCCTTAGAAAAATAAAAAAATAAAATAAGATGAATGCGAAACAGAAATTAAACGTGAATTAACAATGCAGCTACAAATGAATTTTTATTTTGTTTTTGGAATTTTTTAATGCAAATGCAAGCAAACAACAATGCAATTAAATAAAAAGCAAAGGGAGAAGAGAACAATACCAGAGCATCTGAATTTATTAGCATTTTTTTTTAGCAAGCAAGCAGTGCAGTTTTTAGCAAAGCTGAGCAAAGCACTTCCTAGCAAGCAACTCTCCTAAATTTTTGCCACCTGAAAAGATCTATATAAAAGAGTATAACAAGAAAACAAAAAAACCAAAAACCAAAAAGGGAACATTTTTTTTTTGGAAGTTAAATAAAAGAAGCAAGAAAAAGTTTTTTTTTTCAAAATGAGTGAAATAAGAGAAAAGTTAAAACTATGCAACTTTTTTTTAAGGACAAAACCTATCCTAAAACTTAAAAGAAACTTAACACAAAAACTCACATAAATTAAATACAGACCGAACACACAAATAGACCCGCCAAGTTCACTTAATAACAGCCCAATAACGCAAAGACCCGAAATACAAAATAATTCAAGCATAGAAAAAAAGTAGTGTAACAGAGATGATTGATCAAAAAGCACACTCAGTCAGCCTAATAAACTCCGATAACATTCCCAAATTTTATTTCAATTTCCTTTCTTTTATGATGCTGCCACTATGAAATCAAAAAAAGGGGAAAAATTAGTGCGAGAAAAACGATGGCAGCAGGTTGTGGTATTCTCGTGGATCTGAAGGGGATGTATTATGGTGCTCCTTTGTGAGTTTCGTCTTATTTGGGGTAGTCGATTGAAGGCGATGGAAGGAGATGTTGACCGATTTGGGGGTTGGCCGACGTTTGTGTGGCAGCAGGGAGGTGATTGAGGGTTGAAGCGCGTGAGTCTTAGGGTTTGGGTATTGTTACAATAGAAGCTGCTTGTACAGTGGAGTTGTATTTGGCAGAGGGGTAGTTGATGATGGTATGCGTGTGGCAGGGGATGTAGTTTCTTGTAACGGTGGAGTTTGGGCAGTAACGCAGTAGAAGTTTGGGTAAAGGGGAGATGATTAGCTGTGGCTTACTGATGAATGAAGCAATGGTATGACGGGGGTGAAGTTTTGGTTAAAAGAAGGTAATGGAGAGGAGTATGGTGCTGTGTTTGGATTGGAGAGGTGGAATTTGCAAGAGAAGAGTAATTATGAAGTAGATGGTTAAGGCAGACAAAAGAAAAAAGGAATTTTGTATTTTTTTTAATTGCAGAAAGAAAAGGAAGGCAATGTAAAAAAGAAGAAGGAATTATTGAAAAGAAGATTGAGAGATATGAAAACAGGAAAGAAAGTTGAAAAGAAATAAATCAGAAAAAAGGAAATTCGAGAGTATTGTTTCGATTTGATGAATTGGAATTTTGAGGTAAGCATAATGAGTGGGTGAACTATATGAAGAAAGAGATAAAATTTGAAAAGAGATGTAAGAAATTGATGAATAAGGTTGATAACGGAAAGAAATCAGGAAAGAAAACAAGTTTTGTTTCTCTTTTTTTTTTTTGGAAAGAAATCAAATTGTAAAAGAGGGGTAAGGAGGAAAAGAGATTAAAAAAAGGAAAGAAATTGAAAGAAAGAAATAGAAAATGTAATAGGGAAAGAAATTGGAAGAAAAGCGGCAATGAAAGTTGAAAGAAATCAAACAGAAAACTGCATTTTTTTAAAAGACTTGTAAAATAAGGAAGATTTTGTAGAATTATGGAAAGAAATAAATGGACAAAAAGGGAAAGAAATTGTATGGAAATGAAAGAAGATCTAGCAAGAATTTTTTTTTTTGGAAATAAATTGTAAACAAAAGGAGAGAGAGATTGTAGAAATAAATTAGAAAGGAAATTGAAAAAGGGAAAGAAATTTGAGAAAATAAATGGCGAGAAATTAATGGAAAAAAAATGGCAAGATTAATTATATTTTTTTCTCTTGTTTTGAGATTATAGTACCAATAAATACTATCAAATCACCTAAACAAGAATTTTCTTTCTATATATACAAGAAAATAGAAGGAAAAATAAATAAAACAAACACTTTTTATTTTTGTTTTAAGGACTACACAAAATAGAAAATAACACAAAAACAGAAACACAAAAGGAACAACCACAAGTGAACAAATGTTGAATCTAACAATAAACACACACTAAAACTTTTTTTTAAAGAAGGCTAAACATAATGAAAACAACCACAAACACACAAAAAATCAAAAGCGAACAAAATGAAACAAAGCAAAAACACAACTTTTTTTTAAGGAGAACAAACAAGAAAATTAACTCGAAGAATAAAATCAAAATCAAATTCTTTCCCTGGCAACGGCGCCAAAAACTTGTTCGACGACGAATATTCTATGAATTAGAAAATCGTCGTGAAGTGTAATAAACCGCAAGCGCACGGCGTACACTTGTAGTACGCTAGCCAGTACGAGTCGATCCACGGAGAAAGAAATAATTTTAATTATATTCAATCAAATTAAACCAAATCCAAATGATGTTTTAACTACAACTAAACTAGTAAACTAAAATTAATAAAAACTATGAAATAAATGGCAACTTAGGAATAAATCCACTTTCTAGATCATGTAGTACAACAAGTTATGAAATTACGATCTCTCTTCTTTTTTGGTCATTTGTGAATTTAGTTGATATTATTATTATAAGTATAGCTTATTCATGCTATTAACTATCACAACATAAACTATCAAACTATATCATACCCACTAAATCACCTTACTAGTTCTAATGAAAAATGAACAAGTTGAAACTGAAATATACTTTAAGCATGGCCTATGAACTATTAATTAGATAGACTATCAAATTTTTGATTTCAACCTCCACTTAATCAACATGACATGAAGCACAAAAAGAGAGAATGAATATATAAATTATGTTGCAACTACATAATCAGGAGAGCTTCGTTACCCCTAAATTGAAAGGGATTAGCCTCTCATGTTTATTATTCTAACAACGAACGTAGATTGCAACATAGAATAGAAACAAGAAAAAAATGAAAAAAAATTAAAGGACAATCTAATCTACGTACAGAAAAGAAAATAACATGTAAATAAAAAAAACTAAAACTAAAGAGAACAGGGAAGAAGAATTTTATTCCAACCAAAGAATTACAGAATAAAACCTAAGATTGAATGAATCCAAATGAACTAGATACAAGTATATTTATAGTTGCCCAGGCCAAGACTAAGTGGCCTATTACACAATGTGGGACAAAAGCCTTTTTTTTCAAAATATCAAATAAACCAAATAGCTAAGTGTGAACGCGTGTGAATGGATTTGCAAATGTCATAGCTTGTAGGCATCAAATGGCATCAACTCCAGCTGTTTTGAGCATGAATAGGAAATCCATAACATCTGCGACAAGCTATTTTTATGAAAAGGCATTGAATCATTAAAATATGCGGCAGAAGGTGGTTGAACAACAACATTTTTTCAAGCTTTAATATAGTTCTCAAAATCAACACTCTTCTTACACCAATTCTTCAAACTTTTCAACAATTAAGTGCATCTATTCCATTCATCATAAATAACATTAAAACACAACTATAAATACACAGTACCAATTATTTTTAAGAGAAAACAGGATAAATAAGCAGATAAAATATACACATTTATGTGTATATCAAGTATGTGAGATCTGGGGACCACATAGCTGTTGTATCCCTAGAAGGCTAAGTCCCCGAATTTCGCATCCCTAAATAGTGTAAAGGAAAGTTCGTATCCTTTCTGGAGGATACGAATTTCATATCCTGTGGGATACAATTGGTTCGTATCCCTTTAGGGATACGAAATTCGTACCCCCATAGGGATACGGAATTCGTATCCCTTTTGGGATACGAAATTCGTACCCCTTGGGATACAGTAGCCTCGTGTCCCCTAGGGTATACGAATTCTCGTATCACGTGGGGTATACGAAATCGTATCCTGGGGATGCGTTGGAGAGGCTTTCGTGTCGAGGGAGATGCGAAATAGGAAATGATGTCGGAGGGATTCGAAATTTCTGTTGTGTGTTAAGGGAGTCGAAATTGGCACTGTGGAGCTGAGGGGTTTGAATTGTAGGGATTCGAAACTTTGGTTAGAGCATACTTTATTGGATTCGAAATGTGTATTTTAGGGGTGTTGTGAGTCCTACGCTCGCACGACTTCTCTTGGGCTTGTGTCCTTAGTGCTTTGGCAACACTTCGAGCTTTGCTGCCACGCGATGTGTTGAATCGAACAGACCTGGTGTACTTTTGGGAATCGAATCAAAATGCAGGTTAACATACGTCTACAAACATACTTAGATATAATACTCATTCTAAACATAACTTCACTTTTGCAAATAACCCTTTTACTCCCTAAGTGTGTAAGCAATTTCAAATTAGATTGGTTCTAATTCACACCCATTTCCATTTTTGTAAATTGTAAACTTATTTCCTTAAGTTTTCATAAAATGCTTAAACAAAATTTCCTAGTTTAACTGGAAAGTCTGATGTCCAAAATCTTGAAAATTTCATTTCATTTTAATAAATGGAACTATCCAATGTTTACATGACCCGACCCTGCCACAGTCCGACCTTGAATAACCCTAAACCTTGAACCATCACGGTGCGGTACTCATTCAGACCTCATTCATGCATGAACCCTAGTCGGACATTCAAATTAGCAGTCCAACCTTCAATTTTACAGTGTTAAACCATGGTTTTTTGTTTTTCCACACTTCTCATTGTGTAATTCTCTCTGATCATTTCATCTTTTGTATTTTTTTGAAAATAACTAAAATATTTAAAAAAATCATAATTGTTCCAACTTCCAAACCGTAAACTTTACGGCTTCATTCTAAAAAAATTGTGTGTTTGTTTGTGCCCTTACTATTTAATTATATCATTCAATCTATTAATGTTAGTGAATAAATAAATGACTTTCAAACTTTATTATTTGTTTGTTTGAGTGCACATAAAACTTGATTATTCACATTTTCACTATTAACAAGCATGCGCGGTTCTTGACGGTTCGATCAGACCTTCAAAATCTTAGACCCTAAGTCCTCACGGTTTGAATCACGGCCGGGTTATAAAAACATTGGAACTACCAAACAACATAGCAAATGAGATGTAAAGGCAAGCTATTTTGTTGCGTAAGACATATGCAACATGCATCCAAATAATAACTCGACTGAGAAATTCTAAATCCAACACCTAAATTTTATTTCAAACCCCTTTTAAAATAAAAGAATATAATATGCTACATGCATCATAAGTCTATAATGATTCAAATTGTGACACGTAATGAATCAACATGACATAGTCAAAAATGAAAGCGATAGCTAAAGCATGATGACAAAACTTGATATTGAACTATAATGAACGATAGCGATCCATTTTATTTTAGAATTTTTTTCTCATTTGAACCGATTTTGAAAATTTATAACAAAAATAGACCAGTTTTCCAACTATTTACAAAAATATGCCAGTTTTATAACATTGGCGACATCTCGGATGCCGCCAGTTTTATTTATTTATTTTCCTATTGGCGGCCTTTGAGATGTTGTCTTCTGTTTTTTACATTGGCATTATCTCGGATGGAGCAAATGGAAAAAATAAATTCCTTTGGCGGCATTTCAGATCTGAGATAACACCAATGTAAAATAAATAAAAATTAACCGGCAGCATCTGAGATGCCGCCATCTCAGATGTCGCCTTTGTATTTTGTTATAAGACTGACCTATTTTGTAAATAGTTTGAAAACTGGTCTATTTTTGTTATAAGTTTTCAAAAGCGGTTTACCGTGGAATAGATCGTTCCATACTCATTACCAGTCACACTAGTATGGTTGCTTTCAGCAATCCTAAGGGTGAGATCCATGAGAAGGTTGATGATGGTTTCATGCATGTCATAAACGGTTAGACTTGTCATGCTCGAACGAGTTTCGTAGATCTAGTTATGGAAGAGTATGGTTTAACAAGGCGACGATGAAAGTGTTTTGGATAGATGGCTCTCTTAGAAATGGGAGAGTCCAGTCATCAGGCAACTAGCCTAAAGTGTTTACAGAGCCAAACAGTCTAGAATTTTCCTAATGATCACTTCCCAGTTACCCAGGCGTAGATGATTTTCTATATCCTTAGACCACTAGATGGAGTTTCCATAAAGTTGTTCATTCGGTTTATGCCAAAGTACATGTTAGAGGAAATTTGAAATAAAGTAAAATTTTGATTTGTCCCACATCATGATACATAACATGGTATGCAACTATATATGTAAAAGCATGATGTGTCATATCAAAAGAAAGAGGAGGACAGATAGGGCAAGAACATGACATACATGACATTGGCATGAACATGATAATATTTAAAGGTCAAAAGATGGGCCTTGGGGCTCTTGGGGTCTCTTGATCAGATGGGCCTTCGAATGCCAATGGGCTTACTGTGAAACAAACCATTTTTGTTTTGCTCACAGGAATTGCAGTCTTTACTAGTCGACTAGTGTTGTTAGCACCAGTCAAATTATGCAAATTTTTATCATTACCAGTCGACTGGTATTAAACTGACCAGTCGACTGGTAAGGCCTAAACGGACAGAATTTGTTTGATTTCAAACAAATAGACACGACTGCTTGAAGAGTTGCTGGTTTATACATTAACCGGTCGACTGGTACTATTTAGACCAGTTGACTAGTTCGAATAGCTGCGCCTTTTCTGAAAAGAAATGGATGCTACTGTTCGAAGAGTTGCAACCATTTCTTCGAACAGAAGCACCTGAATCTCCTCACCGCTATAAAAATTGGACTACACTCCAGTTTTGGATCACTCGATTTCTTTCTTATAACTTCTACTTTCTACTATTCTCTGCATTTTTCTAAATAAACATTGCAATTGAGTTATAGTTCTGTAGGCTATAATTCTAATATCTTGTCACTGCAGCGATCTAATCTACGATAATGAATCGTCGTGTTTGTGCAACCACGTCGATTAAAGATATTCAATATCTGCTCTGTTGTATCTTCAAACAAATTTGCCATTACTCGTGCACACAATATAAGAGGGCAAATACTGTTTTAGGATAGCGATCACCACATCGTGCCTCGGAGTTTGCAAACAGAAGAATCAACGACTAATTTTAGTCCAATAATCTAAAACAGTATTTCGGCAATGGCTCCTCACAGTCTTAAGGAATTTGCCGCTGATTTTACAAAGCTAGAGAGATTTGATGGTGTTAATTTTCTTCGACGGCAGGAAAAGATGCATTTCTTGCTCGTTGGAATGAAAGTGGTATATGTTCTAACTACGCCAAAACCAGCGCAAACTGAAGATGAAACGATTGTGTAAACACGAGATCAGATCAAATGGGAACAAGATGATTATATTTGCAAGGGGCATATATGCAACACAATGACGGATACACTCTTCGATATGTACTATAACAAGCCCACTGCAAAAGACGTCTAGGATTCATTGGAAGCAAAGTATCTTATGGAGGACGCAACTAGTAAGAAATTTCAAGCTACTAAATTTTTTAATTACAAAATGACTTATGATCGTCCAGTTGTAGAGAAATTCAATGATATCATGCACATACTTAACCAATTCAGTCAACATAAATTAAATATGGATGAGGAGATTAAGGTCTCATCGATAATAGACAAATTACCCCCTTTTTGGAAAGATCAAAGAAAACTATTGAAGTACACGAATAAGGATATGAGTCTAGACGGCCTTGCACAGTATTTGCAAGTTGAACAACAACTGAGATAGAAAGATGCTCAAGATGAAACAGTTTTTGATACATCAAAAGTCCATATGGTGGAAGAAAAGAAAGAAAACAATTCTTCAAATAACTCTTCTAAAAAGAAGAGGAAAGGGCAGAACAACAATGATTCCCAGAACAAGAAAAGAAAAAATGGTTGCTATTTTTGTGGTAAACCGGGACATTTCAAAAGGGATTGTCGCTTCTGGAAAAAGAAGCAGCAATCTGAAAAAGAAAAGTTTACAGCAATCATATCAGAAGTGAATATGATTGAACAAGACAATTTTTAGTGGATCGATTTTGGTGCTACTAAGCACATCTGCATAGACAAGAATCAATTCAAGAAACTGGAACCAACCAAAGATGAAGAATACTTATACATGGGAAATTCAACGAAGGTGGAGGTCAAAGGGAAGGGGACCGTGGATTTGGAATTCACATCCGGAAAAGTTATGATATTAAATGATGTATATTATGTACCTGAAGTTAGGAAGAATCTTGTTTTAGGAAGTCTTCTTAATAAGTTTGGTTTCAAACATGTCTTTGAGTCAGGCAAATATGTGTTGACCAAAGATGGTGTGTTTGTAGGAAAAGGGTATATATGTCATGGTATGCTCAAACTGAATGTTGATATTAATAAAAGTATGAATTATGCTTATATTGTTAAGTCATTTTCATTATGGCACAATAGATTAGAACATGTTAATCATAAACGTATGCTTGATATGATATCATTGAACCTGATTCCCAAACACCAAAATGATATGCTAGATAAGTGCAGGATATGTTCATTAACAAAAATCACTGAAAAACCATTTCCTAATAAAGCGGAAAGTGCAACAAAATTGTTACAACTTATTCATAGTTATGTATGCGATATGCATAGTACTCCTACTAGAGGTGGAAAGAAATATTTTGTCACATTCATAACATCTTATTCAAAATATTGTTATGTTTATCTTATGCATGCTAAAAGTGAAGTATTAAATTCATTTATGTCTTATAAAACTGAAGTAGAAAACCAGTGTGATGCTAAAATAAAAACACTTAGATTTGATAGGGGAGGCGAGTATCAATTTCCTGAATATTGTGAATCAGTAGGAATTATACATGAAACATCTATTGCTTATACTCCATAACAAAATGGAGTGGCTAAAAGGAAAAATAGAACACTTACTGAAATGGTAAATGCAATGTTGTTTAATTCTGGACTGAATACTAGTTTCTGGGGAGAAGCTTTACTTACCGCATGCTATATTCTGAATAGAATACCGCATGAGAAAAGTAAAGTTACTCCTTACGAACTTTGGAAGAAAAGAAAACCAAATCTTGATTATTATCGAGTTTGGGGATGTAGAACGATTTTCCGATTACCCGAACCAAAAATAAGGAAATTAGGACAAAAGGCTGTCGAGTGCATATTCTTAGGATATGCTCATCATAGCAAAGGATACAGGTTTTTAGTAATAGAACCTAATAGCTCTATTGAAGTAAATACAGTAATAGAATCAAGGGATGAGCGTAGTGTTTTATGAAAATAGATTCACATCTATTCAAAATAAACTGATTCATGAAACGGTGGAGGTCATACACCTATTAATGAAATGGTGGAGGTTAATGAACCAATTATTGAACCTGTAGAAAACACTGATGGAAATATCGACGGAAATGGTGATTCTCTTAGGAGAAGTACACGAAGAAGGATAGAAAAATCTTTCGGACCACGCTTCGTCGTATATTTGGTTGAAGGATCTAGAAATAATGTAGAGCATCAAGTAATGATATCTACAAATATAGAATCTGACCCTTTAACATATAATGAGGCAATGAAATCTCAAGATTGATCATTTTGGAAAGAATCCATAAATGATGAGATGGATTCTATTATGGGAAATAAAACATGGAAACTATTAGATTTACCTCCTGGTTCTAAACCAGTAGGATGTAAATGGATATTTAAGAAAAAGTTAAAAGCAGATGGCACAATAGAAAATTTTAAAACTAGATTAGTTACCAAAGGATTCACACAGAAAGAAGGAATAGATTATTTTGATACATATGCCCCAGTAGCAAGAATTTCAACGATTAGGACTTTGATTAATTGCATTAGCTTCTATATATAATTTTGAAATTCATCAAATGGACGTCAAGACTGCATTTTTAAATGGAGAACTTGATGAAGAGATATATATGTCTCAACCAGAAGGTTTTGTAATGCTAGGACAAGAGCATAAAGTATGTAAACTTATCAAATCACTTTATGGTCTTAAACATGCACCAAAGCAATGACATGAAAAGTTTGATAAAACTATTATATCCAATGGCTTTAGGATTTTTGAATCTGACAAATGTATCTATAACAAGTTTCATTCAGGTAAATGTGTAACCTTTACGTGGATGATATGCTTATATTTGGAACGGATATTTCAAGCATTGAAGAAACTAAAAGATATCTATCTTCATGCTTTGACATGAAATATATGGGAGTAGCTGAAATGATTCTTGGAATAAGAATCATGAAAACAAAAGATGGGTTATCAATTACCTAGTCTCATTACAATGAGGAAATTTTGAAAAGGTTCAATCTATTTGATTGTAAACCTATGTCTACTCCGTTTGATCCAAATATGTAGTAATATACTAAAACTGGAAGAGTTATAGAACAATTAGAATATGCTAGAGTTATTGGAAGTTTGATGTATGCAATAACATGCACACGACCAGATATTACCTATGTTGTTGGCAAAATGAGTAGATATACTAGTAACCCTAGTCATATCCACTGGAATGCAATACATAGAATTTTAAAGTATTTAAAAGGTACCATAAATTATGGTATATATTACAACGGTTATCAGAGTGTAATAGAAGAATACACAGATGTTAGTTGGAACACTGGAAGTGAAGATAATAAATCAACTAGTGGATGGATATTCACCCTTGGTGCGGAGCAATATCCTGGGTCTCAAAGAAACAAACATATATTGTTAATTCAATCACGGCTGCTGAGTTTATTTCACTGGCTTCTGGTAGTAAAGAAGCGGAATGGTTAAGGAATTTATTACTAGAAATTCCTGTGTGGCCAAAACCTATGCCACCAATTTCTGTGCATTATGATAGTCAATCTATATTGTCACAAGCTTACAACCAAGTTTATAATGGTAAATCTAGACATATTGGTCAAGGCACAGTTTGGTTAGGCAAATGCTCACTGAAGGGGTAATTACCATAGATTTTGTGAGATCTAGCCAGAATTTGGCAGATCCATTTACTAAAGGACTTGCAAGGAACTTAGTGATAAAAACATTACAGGAAATGAGTTTAAAGTCTATACAATACAATCGCCAATGAAAGAAACTCAACTCAACATAATAAAGAATTTTGTTATCATGAGTTTAAAGAGAAAAAGTAATTCATATGTTTGCGGTTGGAAGCACTATAATATTTAGTCTGAAAAAACTAAATATTATCATACATTCCAAAGAAAAGTGCTTGGTAGTTATAATGACAAAGAGAGGATGTTCTGATTAGAACTTAATAGGTTTATAACATATATACTATATGAATGCAACGAAGGTGGTGCCACCTTCTACGAGATTTTGGCTTGATCTCTAAGGGCATTTCATGAAAGAAGATACAGACCCAAGGCCAATCCACGGGTCGGGCAAACTACTATCTGGAAAATATGAAAATGAGTGTGTGATAATCACGTCCGGTAGATCATATAGGATTGATGGTTCAATGCTTAGTCAACCACTCCATCCTGATATACTTTGATGGGTTTTCACTATGTATAGATTCAAGTCTGTAAGACATCGATACTTATGCACAAATTTTCCTGCATCAAATGACAAGAGGAATTCATTTAAAATTTGGTGGAGGATTGTTAGAGGAAATTTGGAATAAAGTAAAATTTTGACTTGTCCCACATCATGAAATATAACATGGTATGCAACTATATATGTAAAAGCATGATGTGTTATATCAAAAGAAAGAGGAGGAGAGATAGGGCAAGAACATGACATACATGACATTGGCATAAACATGATAATATTTAAAGATCAAAAGATGGGCCTTGGGGCTCTTCGGGTCTTGTGATTAGATGGGCCTTCGAATGCCAATGGGCTTATTGTGAAACAAACAATTTTTGTTTTGCTCACAGGAATTGCAGTCGTTACCAGTCGTCTGGTGTTGTTAGCACCAGTCAACTGATGTAAATTTTTATCATTACCAGTCGACTGGTATTAAACAGACCAGTCGACTAGTAAGGCCTAAACGGACAGAATTTGTTTGATTTCAAACAAATAGACACGACTGTTTAAAGAGTTGCAGGTTTACACATTAACCAGTCGACTAGTACTATTTAGACCAGTTGACTGGTTCGAACAGTTGCGCCTTTTCTGAAAAGAAATGGATGCTACTGTTCGAAGAGTTGCAACCATTTCTTCGAACAGAAGCACCTGAATCTCCTCACCGCTATAAAAAACTGGACCGCACTCCAGTTTTGGATCACTCGATTTCTTTTTTACAACTTCTACTTTCTATAATTCTCTGCATTTTTCTAAATAAACATTGCAATTGAGTTATAGTTCTGCAGACTATAATTCTAATATCTTTTCACTACAGCGATTTAATCTACGATAGTGAATCGTCGTGTTTGTGCAAGCACGTCAATTAAAGATATTCAATATCTGCTCCGTTGTATCTTCGATCTGATTTGTCATTACTCATGCACACAATATAAGAGAGCAAATGCTGTTTTAGGATAGCGATCACCACATCGTGCCTCGGAGTTTGCAAACAGAAGAATCAGCGACGAATTTTAGTCCAACGGTACATATCATCTTATTAACAGGTAGCGAAGAAATCTATGGATAAGTTTAAACTCTATACGACCAAACGTTCTTCTATGTTTCAGAGGCATTGATAAATTTATTGAAGTAGTTTAACGCTATAATAACCAAAGTAACCAACCAAAAGAGGGGATATAATTGGCTTGATGTCGTTGATCCTAGCAATTCTTCTAGATACAGACTTTGGTAGGTGAACTGAAAGAAAGTAGTCACCTGTCATGGAGGAATTTTACTGAAATGCATCTCAATCTTTACATCTAGAAGACGTGAACTTGATCATAGGATCGGTTGGTGGTAGAGAATCGAGTGTTAATGTACAAAACATATTAATGTTGCTATATCAAATACCGTGGTAATAGTCCTATGAATGTTGTCGTGAATTTCAAAAACAGCAACATAAAAAGGGAAGACAAAGCCTTGGTAGAAGAAAACATAATGCCAAAAAGTACATATTGTATATTCAACTTGTAGATCACGATCTCTTTCGAAGGGTTATGTTGAAAATATTTATTTTGCAATGTAAGGGACTAAGAATTACAATAGAGGTCCGTCTGCTTCCACCCCACTAATAGCTCTTCATACACCGGTAAAAAAGTTAAAAATTCAGTACCAGTTATGCCCTTTAATAATTTTATGCTATTTTATAGATAGCATGTTCTGTGTGTATTCATTTTCTATTTCATTACGCTTTATTAAACTTGTTCATTAAAAACAATATAACATGACTAACACTGTTTGAGGCATACATATAAAAAGATACCAACGTCTCCATTGAGCTTGTTCACTAAAAACAGCATAACTTTTCATTAAACCTCCATTTAGATTTTTCCCATGCCAGTGTATAACAAATTATTTAAAGGCCATGACATGCATGCATGTGTAAATACCAGAGGCGTGGGTTCAACGCCAACGCCTTTCTGAGGCGTTGCCTCTTTCCATCGTCTTGCTGATCGCTTTTTTTTGTGTTGATTTTTTTTTTTTTTTTTTTTTTTTTGGGAAGTTTAGGGTTTTGAAAATGGGGTGAGAAGAAGGCAACATATTGGAAAAGAAAAGGACAGTTTAGGTATAAACGGGCTAGGATGAGTAAAATATGGGGGGAGACTTATTTTTCTAAATTACCTGGATGAGAAGAGTAAATATCGGGGTATGGGGGAGAGGCGCTCAGGGAAATAAGGGAAATATTGTTGTTTACATGAATTGCATGGATGCAACGCAATATGAATTAGCCTTGACACTTGAGATGCATATATAATTTTATAAGTACAATCTTGATCAGGAAAATGGAACTGCAGCAGGATGTGGGGAACCCAAAGGTCAGCATGTTAATATCGGATAGTCACAAACGTAGATTGCTCAATCGGGTCAGGCTATAGGACTTTTGAAGAGGGATTGAAACAATATGGAGAAAAGAATTACGATCAAATCTATTTCTAGGTCATCTCATCTCGTGGAGACGAGTTAGAATGGAGTGAGGAGATATGGCAACTTACTGAAGTATGTGCCTCAAGCAAGTTGATTTTCCATCGACGATGGAACTTTGGCGAAACAACTGAGGAATATGAATGACGACGTCATTAGTTGAGAACAGAGCTACATGGAATTCTGGGTACAAATGATTTGCTCTTTCATGGCAATGAGGTACAAGCATGAAGCTTGACCCATGCTAATTATCGTTGTTGTTTCGGCATTCACAGCGCAAAGAGTTCCGATTGATTGCGCATGTTTGACCTACAATGCTTTGTTTGTTTGACCGACCTTTTTTTATTTCTATACAAGAAGTGTAGAACCCTCTGCATGGAGCTCGATGATAAACACCTCCAACAAAACGGGTTAGGGTCTATTTAGGGTAACTATTATATTGGTCGATAATGCTACATCTTAGAGCTTAGAATGGAAAAAATAACATGAGAAAGGACAAAATGCAGAGAAGGCTCTTTGCAAAAGGAATGTTGATGGCATAACAACCTCCAACTAGGCCTTATCTCAAATCCCATAGTAAGTTCTACCAACTTATGGACATGCAATAAGAGCTAGCTAGAGGATGTGACTGTGAGGTTAGCACCGACGGAGCTGGCAATCACCATCTCCGATTCTCAATCAATGACGATCCTGCTCGGATTCTCAACTTAGAACAAAAATAACGAATGGTAAGGTTTCTTCGAGAAAACCTGGATGTGTAGGCTTGGACATATTCTTTCTTGTTCAGAATCTTGTTAGGAGTAGTGTGTCATACATTAATTGAACATGGATGAAATATACACTCTCTTATGAAGCAAAAATGGAGCATTCTATGTCCAAAGTGAGACCGTGTGATTTGAATAAAGAAGTGCTTAAGCTAAAAAAAATGGATTCATCCGCAATGCGCTATACCATGGTTGGGTATCAAATCATGTGCTAGTTAAGTTACCAAACAGAAATGGTGGACATGCATTGATCAATAGAACTAGGATAAAGCTTGCTCAACGGGCCATTTCCTATTATTCAAGATATTGACTAGCTTGTTAATACAACATTCAAACATAAACAATTATTTTTAATGGATGCACACTAAGATTACAATCAGATAGTAATGCACGTTCTCGATCAGGATCAATTGGAATCTTCCATTCTCATATATTTATTAAAGACTTTTGATTGGTTCTAGGAATCCTAAAACCATAATCCATTTGACCTTTTGGATGTAAATCTACTCAGTTAGGAGTTCAATTTGTCTATACTCACTCGTGGTTCAACCTACCTGGTTATTATGTCCTTGACTATCCTATATAGAGGTGAGCAATATTCGGTTCAAACTGATTTAACCGGTGCATTTTAGTCGGTTCGGTTCTGTTTAAAATTTAATTGGTTTGAATACGGTTTGAAAAATAAATTTTCTTCGTTATCGTTTTAACGGAATCAACCATAATTTTAGTTTATTATCTAACTCTACGGTATTTTAATTGTAATAATTAAAATAACTAGTTCGGTTATATATATAATACAAAGATATTTGTTGTAAATAGATCAAATTTTATTATAAATATAAAATTTGCTATATAAATTTTTTCAAAACATGAATTTATGATTTAGGTTGAGTGAATTCATCATTTGAATAATAACAAATGTTTCGAGTTTGATTAAATCGGTTATCGACCGAATTAATCGAAATTAATCTAATTCGATTTGTTTGGAAAATTTTCGATTCGAGTCTTTTTACCTTGAAATCGACCGAATCCTCACCCCTAATCCTATATGTGGTAATGAGTTATAATGATGCATTTATAACAGTATTTGTAAATAGTTGTTCAATATAAGCTAGAATATATATCATTCAGTACTCAAATATGTCGCCCATTAACCATTTAGATCTATTAACTACTTAATCTTAAGTAGCAATCTCTTTAGCAATTTCAAATCAAAACTTACGCTTAATCCATTATTTTAAGGATTTTTTTTTTTTTTTGATTCGGCCACCTTTAAAAAACATATCACTCATTTAGCCTAGTTTTAAAACTTATTACGGCTATACCCTGGTTTATGTCACATCAGCTCAAAACCGTTATTAACACTAGCGGCATTTGAGATGGCGCGTGAAACGTTATTTGGGATGACGTATACAACTCACGTCTGAGCGTCATTTGGGATGCCGCGGTTAGCGTTATCTCAAATATCACTTGTGTTAATTAATAACAATTTTGAGCTGATGTGACATAAACAAGACTACGGCCGTAATAAATTTTAAAACTAGACTAAATGAGTAATAAGTTTTTTAAAGGTGGCCGAATCGAAAAAAAATCCTTATTTTAATTCCTTGAAACAATTTCATATTATATGGTTAA
The DNA here is from genome assembly GCA_030737875.1 of Allium sativum. Taxonomy (NCBI): domain Eukaryota; kingdom Viridiplantae; phylum Streptophyta; class Magnoliopsida; order Asparagales; family Amaryllidaceae; genus Allium; species Allium sativum. Next base: position 704,902,939 of record CM060916.1, on the reverse strand, counting down.
TCCATTAATACATATTCAAAACAAGGAAAAACATATCCTTCATATTACCTAAGTCTTATGAACTTTGTGTTCCAAAATTTCAATGCCACTAACACTTTTAAGTATAGATATAATGACATCTTCCCTCTTCGTTGTTGGAAAAATTATAAAACAAAGTAAGAGTATGTTTTGTACCAAAAACATACAGCCTCGTTATGGTTAGCATAGGCTGTCGCCCCTTTCAATGGGCCTTTATTAAAAGAACATTCTGATTTTATGTTAGCATAGGCTATTGGAGACAAAGCAGACAATAAGCGGCACCAATGGCTGAATTTTCAATAGTAAGTGCATCACAGTAGGAAGACTGATACTAACCATGTTGGCATCGACATGCTGTCGTTACAAACGTATGGTGCTTTCAAAATAGTAGCATGAAGGGAGCAGACACGTGAAAAAGTGGCATCATGCTTTGAAATATTTAAAGATCGCTACAAGTGGGTGCGACCACCTTTTAAAACTAAAAAAGCATGGTTTAATGAGCTTGATGCAAATCCAAATGGGTTTATTCAATCGTAAATTATGCCGACATTAAACCAATGTTGCATATTCCTAGTTGGCATTGACCATTGCATATCAACATAGTTGATATCGTATTTTTCCACGTTGGTCCAATCGTTAATCAGTTTGAATGAAGGATGGTACCGATTGAGATCAATTCTTCTGTAACTATTTCTCCTATCCTCCGTTCCCCACCAATCAAATCTCCTCATTTCCGCTTTTTTGTATTTAAATACAAAAACAATTCAGAGGTTTAAATGCAAGAGATGGAAATTAGAGTCTCTGATTGATTGGGACACGGAGAGGCACACTGAATTTGGGAACAGAAAAATTGGTGCGGTACTGATTGAGAGTGATATGAGAACTTTGTAATTAAAATAAAAACGGTTTATTTATATATAAAGCATGTACTTCTCACTGGTTTTTGTTGTTTTAGTACAAATTTTATTAGATGATAAATTTCTTCTCCCTACGCTTTCTATTTTGGAACACCAAGATCATTTTGTTTCCAGAAAGCACTTAGCAACCCTTAATTATGTATTATTTAATTAATAATATTTGTAAACTTTCATAGATTTAAAATTCATGATAAATCATATCAAAGTAGGAAAATTCTTAATTAGTAACAAAGCATCTTTATCATACAAAAATTTCAAGTCCAAATTCCGTATTTAAATATCTTTAATAATTTAATCCCAAAAATAATTGATCATTTCTCATTTGGAAATTCATAAAATATTCTTATTAATTCTGAAAATTATGAAACTAAAAGCACATCTCCAAAATTATGTTTCACACAACATATTTAAATATCAAGATGGTTAGAGATCATTAACTAAAGTTTTACATGTAAACTATCATATTAATTTCATATAAATTCCATTAGCTCACAATTTAGTAAAAAATATTAGACACAAAAATATGACATAGTATTGAAACGTCACAAAACTCATATTCTTACTCATCTGAGATCAAACATGCATAAACAAGCAAAAATGAGATGGCGTTCATTTTATTCATATTGACTGGAGAAGTAGACTAGAGATTTGATAATTATTTGGTCTTTCAAATCTGTTATTAATTTTGTACTCAAAACAGATTGCAACAGAGTATATGAATATTATATACGCAAATCAGTATACTCAATTAGTATGACTATTCTTAATCAGAACAAGTTAGTCAACGGCACAAACTTCCAGCACAAGTTTGTCTCAGTTTCTTATAAAATAAGAAGACACGGTATTTGAATACTGTACACGGTATAATACTGAATTGAAGTAAAAAAACAGTAAGGAATACTGAGATCGTCTAAGGCCTGAAACGTGTCAGTTTCCTTAAGACTTTCAATCGAAGCCTCCCAGGATACAACAGACGCAAAGACTGCTCGAGATCGTTGCGATAATGTTAGTCAGAACAACGACAGCAGTTGAAAAAAAGGAGATAGCAGATGATAGAGGGAAAGGGAATTAAAACTTAATTGATTTGATCAGAATCATGTAGTTTATATAGCCTATTCGCATCTTTTCGGAACAGACGCGTCCATCCGTTTCCCGCCCAATCCGTTACCGTTTGAATTCGAATGGTAACAGGTTGCATCTGTTTGCTCTACGCAGGTCGCACCCGTTTGTCTCCTAACGGGTCGCACCCATCCAAAAAATTGCTGAGTTTTTCGGTGCAAAAATATGGTTTTATCTAAGGCCCAAGCCCGAGCCCGAACCCGGCACGGCCAGGCTCAGTTCGGTCGGACGGGCGGGCGGCGCACGCGCGCGCGTGTGTTTTCATCAGATATAAAAAGAGAGCAGATGACAGAAGGAAAGGGAATTAAAACTTAATTGATTTGATCAGAATCATGTAGTTTATATTGCCTATTCACATCTTTTCGGAACAGACGCGTCCGTCTGTTTCCCGCCCAATCAGTTACCATTTAAATTCGAATGGTAACGAGATGCATCTGTTTGCTCTACGCGGGTCGCACCCGTCCAAAAAATTGCTGAGTTTTTCGGTGCAAAAATATGGTTTTATCCAAGGCCCAAGCCCGAGCCTGAACCCGGCCTGGCTCGGTTCGGTCGGACGGGCGGGCGGCGCACGCGCGCGCGTGTTTGTTCATCAGATATAGGTCCTCCCCATCGCGCAAAATTACCTGACCCTAAGGACAATTAAGAGAATGAGGATTCTATATATGTACACAATATTAACCCACTATTTTGCCAATGTGGGACTAAATATATTTCATTCAACTCTTTTTAGGAATTTCAACAAAATCTTCTCCCTTGAATTCCTAAGGTTTTTTGTCTTCTTCTCCTTGGTTTTATTGGTCATCTTACTTCTTCTCTTTATTTTTTATGATGAAAAATGAGAATAACATAAAGCGAAGAGTGTTTAAGATCGACGGATCTACCTACTTTACCTCTCTCATGTATTCTCCTTTTATATCAAGTTATAACTAAGTAGTTATTTAATTATGGTTCAAACTTATTAAGCATCAAATCTCAATTCCCTTTTGTTGGAAATAATCTTGGTTTTTCAGGAAACAATTAATTGTATTGTTAAATTAGCAATTGTATTAATGAATTGAATAAATTAAGGGAAAATCTAGACTTTCTATTTTAGATATTCTAGATAATGCATTCCTTGAATACTCTAGAGAGTGCACTGCATTATAAAAGCAAGACAATCAAGCTGATGTATAAATGCAATCAAAATTTGTAATCAAAAGGAAAGCAATGAAAATTTCCTCCTCATTAAAATAATTCTCTCAAAAATTCCTTCTTCTTCTCTTAAAATATTCCTAACAGTGGTATCAGAGCTCTAGATCCTTGTAATTAAAAAAAAAAAACAAAGTGCAAAGTAATGGCTTCTCCAAACAATACTTCAGCAAGCATCAACTCCACCTATAGCAATGTCCAAGTTCCTTTATTTGAAGGAGAAAAATATGATTTTTGGGCAGTAAAAATGGAGACTTTATTCACCTCGTTGGATGTCTTGGAGTTCATCAAACAAGGATATGAAGACTCAACAACTACGGCAGAACGTACAGCAGCCCAAACTGAAGTACTAAAAAAGGAAAAAAAAAATCACAGATGCTGAAGTTTTTGGAATGATTCAAAGAGGAGTGTCAAACACCATATTCCCAAGAATTATGAGAGCAAGAACAGCCAAGGAAGCATGGGAAATCTTGTAACAAGAGTTTGAAGGGGATTCAAAAGTGAGAACTGTCAAACTTCAATCTCTAAAAAGAGATTTTGAAAATGAAAAAATGAAAGTTTGAATGAGTAGTTTAATAGGCTGTCCGAATTAGTGAATCAAATGAAGTCTCATGTAGATATAATTGGCGATCGTAGAATTGTTGATAAAATTTTGATAAGCTTAACTGAAAATTTTGATCCTATGGTGGTTGTTATAGAAGAAACCAAAGATTTATCAAATATGACCGTTCAAGGCTTGATGGGTTCACTTAGATCCTACGAACAAATGTTGTTATGCCGTATAGAAAAGACGGCTGAAAACGCATTTCAGTCCAAACTCACTACTCAATTAAACAATGACAAAACAATAAAGCAAAATAATGGCGAGTCTTCTAGAGGTGGCAAATTTGACAAAGAAAGAGGGAGAAGTTCACGCGGAAGAGGTCGAGGCACCTATGGCGGAAGAGGAAGTGATGAAGGAACAAATTAATGGTGTGGAATTTGCAAAAAAAAAGCTCTCATGAAGAAAAGGATTGCTGGAACAAAGGAAAGCCACAATGTCATAATTGCAAAGGGTTTGGGCAAATTCAAAAGGACCGTCGCCTTGGTAAGCCATAAAACACAGCATTTGTCAGAGCAGAAAATATGGAAGGGAGCTTGTTCTTTGCTTGTCAAAAGGCAACTAAAGAATATAAGAATATATGGTACCGGACAGCAAATGTAGCAATCATATGACAGGAGACAAAAATGCATTCATTGACATAGATCCTTCATTTGGTTCGAAAGTTAAACTTGGCAATGGAGAGTATGTTGAAGTTGAAGGCAAAGCCATCATTGGAGTTGCAACAAAGCAGGGAAGTAAAGTTATTCAAGATACCTTTTATGTTCCTAAATTAGATAAAAATTTGTTGAGCATTGGACAACTTTTAGAGCATGGTTATTCTCTTCAATTTGAGAATCGAGAATGTAAAATCTTTGATTCAAAGGGAAAAGCTACTGTTGTAATAAAAATGACAAACAACAGAAGCTTTCCTCTCCATCTCAATTATGAGAAAAATCATAATTTCATGGCAAAAAAGGAAGACGACACTTGTTTATGGCATAAGAGACTTGGGCACTTAAACTACAATAGTCTCACATTGCTTTCACAAAAGAAGATGGTGTACGAGTTGCCAACAATAAGAAAAGAACATGGAGTATGTAAAGGATGTGTACTTGGCAGACATCATCGGCAACCGTTTCCAAAGGAAGGATCAAGAAGAGCCAAAGAAGTGTTGGAATTAGTACACACGGATGTATGCAGTCCTATGAGCACATTGTCTCATGCTCAAAACAAATACTTTATTTTATTCATTAATGATTTGACCCGCATGACGGGTTTATTTTATGAGACAAAAATCTGAAGTGTTTGTTATATTTAAGAAGTTTAAAGCTTTTGTTGAGAAACAAAGTGGCAGGTCCATAAAAGTTTTGAGAAGTGACAGGGAAAAGGAGTATAACTCCAATGATTTTGATAAATTTTATGAAGAAGAAGGCGTGGAGAGGCAACAAACCGTTAGGTACACACCTCAGCAAAACGGTGTATCCGAAAAGAAGAACCAAACAGTGATGGAGATGGCTAAATCAATGTTGTTTGAGAAAGGCATGCCCAAAGAATTTTGGCCCGAGGCTATAAATACAGCTGTGTATTTGCTGAATTGATGTCCAATAAAAGCTGTATGGAACATGACTCCATTTGAAGCGTGAGTGGAAGAAAGCCTTCAGTGAATCATCTTAGAGTCTTTGGGAGTATTTTCTATGCTCAAATTCTTAAAGAAAAAGGGCAAAGCTTCAAGAAGCAAGTGAAAGATGCATTTTTATTGGCTATAGTTATGTGTCAAAGGGCTACAGACTTTACAACTTGAAGACAAATAAAGTAATCATTAGTAGAGATGTTATATTTGATGAGATGACATCTTGGAACTGGCAAAAGGAGAAAGTGGAGGATAAAACCGTTCCAGCAATAATTTTAGAATAAAATCCAACTACACTTGCAAATAACCAATGTGATTCATCTATACCAAGTTCTCCATCTAGCCCTTCATCCTCAGCAAGCCATAATTCATTATCTCCATGCTCAACCCGAATAAAAATGAGGAGTTTGGATGATATTTTTGCTAGATGCAACTATTGCGCAATGGAACCAATTTTTTTTGAAGAAGCGGTTAAAGAAGATGCTTGGAGGAAGGTAATGCAAGAAGAGATGGATGCACTTTAAAGGAACAAAACATGGATCTACAAAGTGAAGCATAATCCAGATGGTTCAGTTCAAAAGAACAAAGCGAGACTCGCTGCAAAGGGCTACTCTCAACAGCCTGGTATTGACTACGAAGAGACATTCGCTATAGCTAAGAATCCAGTCCATCATTGAAGAACAAAGCATATAGGCATCAAACATCATTTCATTCGAGAAGCAATTGAAAATAAAGAGGTGCAGCTGAATTTTTGCAAAACCAATAATCAAGTTGCTGATATTTTCACAAAAGCATTGAAGCCTGATAATTTTAAAAGATTGCGAGATATTCTTGGAGTTCAAAAACTAAGCTTACTAGAGAATATTGGAAATAATCTTGGTTTTTCAGGAAACAATTAATTATATTGTTAAATTAGCAATTGTATTAATGAATTGAATAAATCAAGGGAAAATCTAGACTTTCTATTTTAGATATTCTAGATAATGCATTCGTAGAATACTCTAGAGAGTGCTCTGCATTATAAAAGCAAGGCAATCAAGCTGATGTATGAATGCAGTCAAAATGTAATCAAAAGGAAAGAAATGAAAATTTCCTTCTCATTAAAATAATTCTCTCAAAAATTCTTTCTTCTTCTCTTAAAATATTCCTAACACCCTTATTCCGGTACACCTTAGATTATTACTTAATTAATAACAAAATCTCACAAATAATGTTAATAAAAAATATGGATGTTACATGCTCCTCTCCTTTAAGAATTAAGCCTTGAAATTTGGCACGAACTACATAATAAGCATGTCAAATATGCAACCGTCCATAACAATCAATGTTAATAGTATTGCTATATATATATATATATATATATAGAAAATATCATCATGGAAGCATAGGGTAAGCATCCCTAATGTTACCCTCTATTTCTCTAGTACAATCCTTCTCATTGTCGCTCCACTTGACTTTGACTAATCAAACGATCTATTTCTTTAGCCTCTTTACACATTTGGCCACAATTTGAAAGGGTTGTCTCATAAAATCATATTTAATTGGACTAATAAATCTTACAGTGTCGTTAAATCAATAATAGCCTTTGCATCACACGCATACTTCCAAAGAAGAGAAATATGAACAATATTGTGGATACTTTCCAAGCTACTTGATAAATCCACTTGGTACGCAAGTTTCCCTATTCTTTCTATAACTGGAAACTGCCCAACATATCTAGTGTTTGTTTCCTTGACTTTTCCAAATCATATGACACCCTTTACGGTGATACTTGAAGGAAAACAAGATCTTCAACTGAGAACTCTATACCCTTATGCCACTTCTCTTCATAACTCTTTTTCCTAGGTCGACCACCCGTCGTTCTAAATAAGTTCAACTCAATCTTCCTGCAACTTCTCTCATCGGATATGGCCCGAAAACTAATCTATCTTCGTTCTGCAACCACCATGCTGGCGACTTTATCTTCCTTCCATACAAAGCTTCGAAGGCATCATTCCTATACTATTTTGGTAACTATTATTATGGAAAAAATAAGCTACGTGTATGTGTGCTTTATGATCCACAAAAATCTAACAGGAAACTTTTAACAAATCATTGAACATCTTATTTACTCTCTTTGTTTGTCCGTTTGGTAAGCGATACACATTTTTAGCATGGTATATAAAACTTTCCATAGATTCTTCCGAAATTATCAAGTGAGAAAATCATCTCTATCTCTAACTACTCTACTAGGATTCTCACCTAGCTAACTACGTTCTTCAGGAATAACATAGCAAATATAGGTACCATCCTGGTTGACTTAACAAGAGCCAAATGTGCAGAATTGGTCAATATATCCACTATGACATAAGAAAGTTCATTTTCCATAATCGACCTAAGCACTTGTATATAGTGTCCATGGATATCAAATCTCATTTCCAAGTTGAAATGTTAGAAGTGGGAAGCAATCCATTCAGCTTCTGATTTTTTTACTTGTCAACAGTCGCTACTTGGTCATAAGCTAGCACCCCTATTACCACTTTTCTAAAAGAAGTTTCTCTTCATTCCTCATGATCCCCTTAGAATGAATTGCGAACATCAATCGATAAAACTCCTTAAGTACTTAATTATCCCTTATTTTCAAATATTCAGTCCACACAAGGCTAAATTATGGAAAATCATCGATCTTAGTTCCATTTTTTTTATGCATTTTAATCCTTTGGCTGCAAATGGATTATCTTTCTATCTAGAAGGAAGCCTATAATCATCCTTAATCAATCTTCTAAACAAGACACTATAATACTATTCATACTAAAGTAGTTGTCATCTCAACTGCGAACAAGAATTGGTCAATGCTCGTAGAACTTTAACCATTCTATCAATATAGTTAATTCAATATTCTGCTGCTTTATACTAAGCGCATCAATCACCTTATTTCCTTTCTTTGGCATATATATAAAAAACCATTAGCAGCTGAAAATTCCAGCCGTCTTTATTGTTTCATATTAGCATTTAAGAATAAAACCTCAAAGACCAGTGATCTGTAAACAACTTGAATCTTTCTCTTGAGGGTTAGTGTCTCTATAATTCAACGCAAAGGCCATTGCCCCTAATCCCAAATCTTGAGTTCAATATCTCATTTCGTGTGATCTGAGCTATAAAGAGGGGTAGAAAGTAAATATGAATGACAACTCCGAATCCAGTTCCACAAGCATCTATATACATAGTTAATCTTGGTTACCACGTGGTATTACCAATGTAAGCATATTGGTAATTAAATGTTTCACTTTCCGGAATGCCTTCTCATATTTACTTGACTGGTGAACCTCACGTCTTTTCTAGTTAGCTTAGTTAATTATTTTTCCATTCTAGAAAAATCCTTGAATAGTCTCCAATATATCCAGCTCATCCAAGAAGACCCTTTATCTTGGTCACCTTCTTAGGTTTCTTTGAACAATTATCTACTTTTATCTTTGCCAAATCTACAAACAACTATTCGCTTAAGACCAAAGGACAAAGAAATCTAATTTCCTTCTTCTAGAAGTGAAACATCGAAATCTTTGCCGTCAATTGATGTTGCATCAATGTCTCAAGCACTATTCGAAGATAAATCTCATGATCTCTCTCATCCTTCGATTATACTAAAATGTCATGTATGAATGCCAACACAAATCTATCCAAGTTCTCTTTGAAAATCCGGTTCATCATATCCACAAAGAAAGCAAGAAAATTAGTCAATCCAAAATTTTGTGAACAACCATATATACAAAACATACCTTGTTGGAAATGACATCTACAGAATACTAACTTCAGTTACACTCAATTGATGGGACCCTATTGCCAAATCCAACTGGGAAAGTTATTAGGCTCCACTCAACTGTTTAAACAAATTGTTGGTCTTAGATGTAGGATATTTATTCTCTACCTTCTCTTATTGAATTTCCTACAATCAATGCATAATCTTAATGATCTATTTGATTTTATAAAAAACAACGTGGTCGCTTCCCAAGGAGAACCGTTTTGTCTAACAAATCTCTTTTCTTCCAAATTCACTTATTGCATATGCAACTCCTTTGTATCAGTAGGCGTCATCATACTAGGTGGTCTACTCATGAATTTAGATCTAGGTACAAGATCGATTCTGAGCTCAATGGCTCTCATCTATGGTAATCTTTAAATGGTTCAAAGATATCAGCAGATCTACTAACGACTAAAGCTCAATCAACTTCGCCACCACCCCTGTTCCAATTAATAAAACATAAACCTCTAGATTCAAATTGTCAACTTAGTGTATAATTAGGTCACTACAACTAGGTTGTCTTAATGATATTTTCCTAACTTGGAAAAATATCATAGCCTCATATTGATCTAACTAGTCGTTGCCCAAAAACATCCTAAAGAACACAAAATCTGATATATACAGACTGCAAGAAAAAGCATAACCTAATAACTCAAGGTATAGATGGTCACATCTTATCATCCTATCAGATTATCTACGGTTAACGAAGTAACAAGGTATGATGTTCCTGAGCATAACTCGTCTACTAAACACTGAGTGGTAAATGAATGTGATGTACCCCTATCAAACAATATTTTACCATGTACGGCATGAATCAAAAGCATATATTCCATTATAGACTTTCCTTTCTCCATAGTAACTAGTTTAAAAGATGAAGGTTCAAAGAAAAACTTATCTTTTAAGCTATGGTTCGTTCTTGACATTGACTCTTGTAGCACCCTATTTCATCGATGTTGGAACATTTACACCTTTATTGTCTACAACCTTCTTTCCCCTAACCATTCTTGCACTCGTGAGAAAATTCTCTTCTTGTCTCATTTGAAGTATACAACATTATCTTTTCTTTCTTGGAAACTCCATAATATAGAGCTTCCTTCTTCTTGATGAATTTCCTTTTTGCCTTGAATATCTCTTTCAACTTCTTCTTTCCAAAGGTAAAAGGCATTTTCTTGTTTTAAATTTCCATCTCTACCCATTCATTGCATGGATCCAAGAGATGTGGCATGGTTGTTGCAGTAATCTGCAGTCTTAAGGCTTAGATGAATTCATCATTCCTCTTAATTAGACTTCTACAACGACATTTCCATACGTAGACACCTCGCCAAACTTAGTGGCATACTCTACTACCATCATATGATTCATATCTCCCTACTTCAGTTCATTGATCTTAATAAAAAAGTTTATTTGGCCACCTGAGATGGATAACTCTCCTCGGACCTCCTTTGGAACTCTACCTAAGTTGGCTTCCCCATAGGACACTAGCAGTTTACCCTTCCATCAATACAGTGAATCAACATGCAAATGTCCGAAAGCCAATCTCATTTCTTCTCACCGGTCGTACCGAAATTAAAATAGATATTCATGCAACGTCCAGTTCTATACTTCTGATGTATCCTTGATTTCATGCAAACGCCTCCCTCTAAGACTAGCCTAATCCCTCCTCAGCTTAACATAGTCGCTAGTAACCGGTGCCATGGAATTAACTCCTCACACATTTCCTCTAGCAATTCCAATAGTAGCTATAGCATGCATCATATTAACAAGATACCGATATATATTCCTTATATCTACTAGTACCGTAGCCTCTACGTGCACATTATATTGCTGACCCTAGTTCCTTATGGTACTGGTTCGAGTATTTCAATTTGATCGTGATGTTTCCTTTGCTTAGACCCACCTTCAATTTCCAACCTCTATATCTTAATTCCTTCAAATCTTCGTATGCCTCTATGAGATATAGAAGAATGGTATAGAAGTAAGTGGAAAATATAACAAGATACATACTTATACTTAGCAAATGGTAATTATCTATTACTTGGTCTTATTCTTTAATTCAATAGGATTTCATTTTCAAAAGTCTTTTAGCTCAGAACTATTTTAATTCTCGTAAAACTAGTTTTACGCTGATACCAAATTACAACATTACCCTTTTAGGGATCCAAAAATAAGCGTTACTAATGCTACAACCATCAGCATTATTAATCTACGGTGAAAAAGGGGATCAATTAACCATACCCACATTCTGAGAAATATAAATTATTATATAATACTCCAAGAAAGACATATGAAGATGCCTCATCAGATTATCAAAGTCAATAATGCTAGACAATAATACAATTTCTTTTATAACCATTCAAAAAAGAAACAATGCAATAGGGAAAACTCATGGATAGTTGTTACCACTTGTGCATCTCTAAAAGATTACTCATCATGTCGAGAACTTAAAATTTCAACTTTCGAACTACTTTAGTGTGCACTAAAGAGTTTAAGGGTCAAAGCAAAAACTTCAGATCAGATTAAATATTTAGCAAGAATATTAACCTACCATCACGAACCAAGTAGATGCCGCTCAATGGGACCATGCCGCTTAGCAGATTGGGTTCACCCCTCAATAGCATCTTTCTAAACTAGCATACGCTATGCATTTGTATCCTTATTGGTTAAAACATGCAACAAAGTATGTTTGTGAACGTCATAGGGGTAAATATGACTAATATATAATTTTGCCCTAATATTACCAAATCCAAAAATTATGACAAATTGTTTCGATAATAGTTTACCTGGAGTTTTCATGACCTTAGTAGTTTTCATGGATTTGACTAATCCTATTCGAGTTCTCGTTGTTGTCCTGAATCATACTTTTCATCGGACCACATTGAACTTATTAATTATTATTATTACCAATACCCTCCATCCGTAGTTTCCATATAATCACTAGGGTGTTCTTGGAGCTGTAACGCTTCACCCTGAGATACACACTAACAAAGAGTATTATAAGGTAATACTATTTGTTAGTGTGAAGAATATGACTGTTTAGGATCAACCGTCAGTGAGTCCTGTATTAATCAAGTATCAAGTATGTCAATATATTACACATTTTTTCTTACCTTATGTGGGTCGATATACTTAATTCTTGCCTGATACAAAACCACAGTGGCTAACAGATTGATTTAGAACAAAACACAATAACAGTAAATGTCCCAGATCACATAACAGCAAACACAATCATGTATACAGATAAAACGATAGTAGTAATACATAGTATTACAAGAGTAAGTGGTTCTACAGACCATATATATATACATCAAGTCAAAAAATAATATAATACATATCATAGTGCACATAATACAACGACTAAAGATCTAGTCCAAGGTACGCCTAAAGCATCCCAAAAAGTGATTGAAAATCTATCTGCTCAAGATGAATAAGCATGTATGTACATCTGGAACTAACCTCTCGCAAGTTGGTCTGACCTGGTATGTAAATTACATTGATTAGTTTAGCTTAAACAAGACAATTAGAATATGATATGTGATGGGTCACAATGTAAGGGAATAATTTTATCTAAGGGAGTATGAGATTTTTTTGGGAAAAATATACGAGTCATGAGATAAATGCAACTAAATATTCATATAACGATCTAACGAATTAAACATCAACAACAAGATTTAAGTGTTTCCATTAGTTCAAAAAGACAACAGGATGGAAACCACAACATCAACATCTAGAACTCATTCAAGAGTGCAAAACAACGTAATGTAATCATCGCAAATATATATTATCTACGTGATAACTCTAAGCCCATGTAAAATCAAAATCATCAGTAACAAAGAACACATTTATAAATCAACAAAAACTAGAAATCAAGAACACTGAAATATAGAAACAGAGAAAAGCATATGGATTCATACCAGCGGTAGCGAGTCTGCTACGTCGCACGTGCATAATACTACGATCAAATGGTATGCCTAAATATTTTGTTAACCCAAGGATTGAATACTATGGTCGACCCAAATGTATACATACCATGGTTGACCAAAAGTTCTATATAATACGGTGGACCAGAAGTCTATATACTACGTTCGACCGAAAGTTTAAATAATACGTTCATCTAAATGGTCTAGAGAATGTGTCACTAACTTCCAAGTAGTAACTCGAATAATGGTAATAGTATGTCTTATACTATACATTCTCATTCATTGGTTTACTTCAAGTTAGCCAATTTTAAAATATCTTCAATCAAACAAGTTTGGAAATAATAAATATGACTAACCTACGTGTCCCATCTCATATGGTTTGTTATATCGTTTAAATCTCTTCCTCGTTCTTCTGAAGTGTCCAAAAATGTGTGATTTTATTTAGAAAATATACTTCAAGAAATCGGGTCTGTAAAACGACTTTCGAAACAATTTAGAAATCACATTTCGAGAAAATCTCTTTATATTAGAATATAAAAATATATGACATTAGAAAATATAAATGTATTTCATAAATTGAATCGAACACTTTTTATTTTTCGAAATCTAATTTTTAGTTTGAAAATTAGTTTTAAAATGGTTTAAAAAATATATGCTCAAAATAGGAAGGAATCACGAAAATTCCGCAAAATCAACAAGCACAAAAGACATCCGAAAAACGTGTCAATCGGGGTCGAATTGGTCATGGATGTTGGCTTAATATTATTTGAATCATGTCAGTTTAAATTCATTTGAATCAATCAGTTAGAAACCTTCAGTAGGCAGTATTAAACTCAAGATATTAAGGGCAAAATTCTTGAGGCATTTTCTTCTCCGAGTCCAACTTTAAGGCAAAATTTCTACAAGTTGTATGGTCAAAAAGACATGAAATTCCACTAGCATAAGCTGCTGCATACAGGCATAACAAAATTTGCATAACCCAACGCAAGATGGAGATATGGATTTACAAGAATGGAATTAGATGCATAAACCAGCTGTAAACAAAATTTCAGAATTTTGTTTACTTTCCATGGTCGGGTCCAAATTTAAAGAAACGTTTCTGTATACTTTAGAGCTTGAAATGGCAAGAAATTTGACGTGCACAAACTTTAACATACAGGCTTTAAAACAAAAGAATTTGGCATGATTCCAATATAAGATGAAGGCGATATGACTTTAAAAAGATGGACTCAGATAGGTAAAGCACATGTAACAAAATTTTAGGATTTTTTTACTTTTCTTGCCCGAGTCCAACTTCAGGGTGACATTTCAATATAATGCAGAGCTCAAAATATCGTGAAACTTGACATGCACAAATTGGAAAATACTAGCTTTAAAACTAATTTTTTTTAGCATGATTCCGACATTAGATAAAGTGGATATCAATTTATAGAGATGAACTCAGACAATAAAGTAGGTGTAAACAAAATTTCACAATTTCTTTTTATTTTTTTGGTCGGATTCCAACTTTAGAGCATAACCAACAATCCGTTCTGTTCACTTTTTCTCTTTCATCCAAACAAACCATCAAGCATCCAGCAATACAAAACTAGGCACAACCAACCATAAACCACTTAAATAATATATTATATAATACAAACAGTATAAAACAACAAACAACTCTTTCATCCAATATTACCTCTGTTCACAACAGTAAACAGCCTTTGCATGTTTGTTTATTATTAAAAGTTTATAGAGGCAAAGTCTTTGCCATTATAAATTTATAAAAGCAAAGACTTTGCCGTTATAAACTAATAACGGCAAAGACTTCGTCGTTATAACCACTAGCCTCTGTTCACTCAACCAGCCATGAAAGCAGTCCAAACTAGCCACGGGTGACTGAACAAGCCACACCTGATTGCTTCATGGCTTGTTTAGTCACCGAACAAGCCATTGGTGGTTGTGCTCTTAGGGAAATGTTTCTATATAATGAAAAGTGCGAAATATCGTGAAATTCGACATGACAAACGACATATAGGCTTAAAAAATTCGCATGATTCCCACGGAAGATGAAGGAGCTACATGCTCTCGAAGTAGGACAGACACATAGATTTACTGTAAACTAACAGAGATCGAATACCGAGTTTACAATAAAACAAATTCACCCCAGTCAAAATGTTTCAACAAAATTTTCCTGTTTCAACTAAAAGGTGTGAGAATACTAACCTTCATGATGAATTAAAGTGTTCACAGTAAGAGTTTGAAGGCAAATTAGCAGCTTCGGGGCTTAAGAAGGCTTCACAATACCTGCGGGGCAGCTTATTGTAACATGCAAGCTCAGAAATATAAGATACAGCTCCAAAGATGAGAAATTAATGAAATAAATTTCTGATTTTTATTGAGATTACCTGTAGCAATTGAGATTTATAGCTTCCTTCTAACTTTGTTGAGATTTGGAGTTTTAATTTAAAGTTTTTGAGGAGGAAAGTCGAGTTTTCTTTTACGATAAACGTCAAAGAGGAAGAAGAGGAAAGTTTGCAGAAACGGTTGTCTATTCGCACCCCAATATTTGCTCTTTCCACCCCAGTAATTTTATAAAAAAAATTCATCCCATTTTTTACTTTTCTCACCCCATTTATACCCAAATTACCCCTT
Organism: Allium sativum; assembly: GCA_030737875.1. Classification (NCBI taxonomy): domain Eukaryota; kingdom Viridiplantae; phylum Streptophyta; class Magnoliopsida; order Asparagales; family Amaryllidaceae; genus Allium; species Allium sativum. Next base: position 704,887,155 of record CM060916.1, on the reverse strand, counting down.
CCTTTTTTCATCAATACATCGTATGCTCTTTATCTTCAGTTTCCAAATCCCTAAATTTCAAGAAAAAAAAACGCAAACAAAAAAAAAAATGATTTAAATTTTGGAAATTATACATGCACATAAACATAAACATAGAGTATATATAAATCATCTTAGTTTCATACAAAACAATCTTATTTATTCCTGAACCTAAGATGAGTTTGATGTACTAAAAACAATTTAAATTTTGGTAATTTGGATGAAATTTTGGGTATATATTGCAAATGATTATACTGTAAATAAGTATATTACCAAAATAAGTTTGATTATACTGCATATGTTGTAAATAAGTATATAAGTTTCTAAAATATTATTAAAGGGCATAATTGGTATTTGAAATTTTAAATTATTAACCGGGGTGTGAAGAGCAATTACTGGGGTGGAAATAGATGGACCCTGTTAAACGTCAAAGAGGAAGAAGAGTTTTAATTGATCTTTCTTTTTCTTATTATTTGTTAAAGGACCCTGTTAATGGTAGTTCTTTTAGGCTTGTTTAAGTTAAATTACACTCTTTAAGACCAGTTTCCATGCTAAGTTACCTTGTTTCAGTTAAGTTTTCACAAATTTAGCAATACTACAACGAATGCCTAGAATTTACGTTATTTCAATTTTAATGAACTTTTACAAACTTGTTATAAGTCCTATTGATCAAAATTTGACCATTTGTTATGTAGTTACAACAAAAACTTATATTTTTGTGTAAATGCTCATTTTATCCTTGCTTGTTAAACTTACATTTTTGATGTTAAAACTTATTCGGTTTACATTCTTTTGTCAAAAAAATTCCAAACATTATTAAAAAGAGTTTCACTTCCAAATATTAATTTCCAAATAATATTTACAAACAACATTTTAATTTGTCCAAAATTTTCACTTTATGACAAATAAATTGTACAAAATCCATTACTATAAAAAAAAATACGCAAACCATCTTAAAATTATTTTGGCACCTCAAATATTGATTTTTAATCAAGATTTGAATTTCATACTTTATTTTCCTTACAAAAGTTTTTAGTAAGCACAACTTTTCATTAAAATTTATCGTTCTACTATAAATTGTAATTTGTTGCAAGAAAATACACAAGGATCCACTAATCACATATTTTATCATAAATTTCACTTAAAGTTTTCTTGAACTTTATTGTTGACATTTTTCAATTTTTACTAACTTCTATTTTAAAAAAAGCTCATATATTTCCCTAAACTCCTTTTCTAGCCATTTTCTGCAATTTCCACAAGTTGATGCCAAAACCCAATGTTGAATACAACTTATATTATTTAAATTATCTTCCCCGAAAAGTATTTAATTCTCAATTGATAAAGTATAATCTTTATTATAATTTATTAATTATTACTATAGCTAATCACAAAATCAGGGTTGTTACATGCTCCCTCTTTATAAAAACTATGTCCCCACAATTTCCTTAGAGAAGTGTGGTATTCAGCTTGATTTATTTCATTAACAAAAGAAATAGATAACTTGAGTTTAAAATTTATCACCTCCAATGATAGAAGATAGAAAGTTAGGACATAAATGCTTAATGAATTCTCCAGTTTTCCACGTGCAATCATTGGGATCATCTAACCATTGAACCTTTACTAGCGGTACATTCTTGTTCCGAAGGCATTTAACCTCAGAAGCAAGTACATGTGTGGGATGTTGCACAATAGATAGATCAGGCGAGATACTAAGCTTCGCTAAAATAGGAGAATCAGCAACATAATCCATATCACGTAGACACTTTTACAGATGAGAGATGCGAAACACGTCATGGAAACTGTAAAACCCGACTGCGAGTGCTACTCAATAAGCTACAAGATCAATACGCCTAATGATAGGAAATCGAACTATGTGTCGAGGAGGCGATTTCTCATTCTAACTAAAGCATACCACTCCTTTCAAAGAGAAGATGCACAGATATAAACATCATCACCAACTGAGAACTCAGGAGGCTTCCTACGATTGTCCACGTAGGATTTCTGGTGCTGAGCCTCTTTCATTCTTTGCTGAAAAAGAATAATCTTCTTTGAAGCTTCACGAATGGAGTTGGGGCTTATAGTTTCTCCCAAGATTCTAACTAACACATAGGTGATTAACATAGCCTTCTGCATAAGGCATCGAGAGGAGCCATACCGATACTGGACTGATAGATGTTGTTATTTGAAAACCCGACAAGGGGAAGTTTGTCTTCCCAACTAAAACTAAAATGCAAGATACGTGCATGAAGTAAGTCCTCCAATGTACGATTCATCAGCTTAGTCTACCATCGGACTGTGGGTAGTAAGAAGTACTGAAATTAAGCTTTGTGCCCAAATCTTTTTGAAAACTTTGCCAAAAGTTGCTTATGAAAAGCGAATCATAATCATAACAATAGAACTAGGAATACCATGTAATCGCACGATTTCCTTAATACAAAGCTTTGGTGAGAAAGATATTGTCCTATTAAACTTATAGGAACAAAATGCATAGCCTTAGTAAGACGGTCGAGTATCACGCAAACGCTACTATGGCCTAACCATGAACGTTGTAAGCCGTCAATAAAATCCATAGAGATCTAATATCACTTCCACTACATGATCTCCAAGGGGTGAAGAAGAACACTACGTCACTGATTTTAAGCCTTAATAAGCAGAAAAGTCATGCAGTTGCTTCATAACTTGCCACATCTCACTTCATGTCATTCTAGCTAGTAACATAAGCCATGCAAAACAGGATACATTTTGTTGCTGCCAAGATGGATAGTGTACTAAAAATGGTGACATTCAACTAGAAAATCAAAAATAGAAAGAACAACTAATCGGCTCTTATTACGAAGACACTTATGCATATCAACACTGAAATCCCTTAACTTCTCATCATGGGACTCAGACTGGCAACATGGAATAATAGATACCATATCTTGATCTAGCCGATGTGCCTTGGCAAGACGATCCAATAGGCTTGTGATTAGCACAGAAATGTGTTTATTTTTATGCTTATATCTTATCTTTATTGTATATAAATAAATGCTACTTTGGGTATTATTTGTGTTTTTTACAGGTCATTGATTAATTGTCTCCTTCACTAAATTAAAGACCACTGATAAGAAAAAGAAGCTACTTTGCCATCTCAACAAGTTTTCAATCACAAAGGAAGTTGTAGCACATTGGTTAAGGCATGGAAATCTGTACAGAAAGACCTGGGTTCGATTCCCATCAAACTCTCTTTTTGCTGAAGAATGGAACACGTTCACACTGCCTCCCTTGCTTTGAAGAATTTATGATTTATGGTGTATATATATATATATATATATTCATATGCATGAATATATGATATACACTAATAAATATTTCAAGAAGTGGAAGTATTCTTCATAGATAAATCAAAGGAAATCTTTCATTTTTCCTCTCCATAAAGATGAAGATTTGATTAGATAGATGCCCATCATAATGCCAATTAATTTGCCACGTGACCAATCAAAAGAGGAAAGCTGCATGAAGATTTCAAGTCTATCTTATCTCTTTTATTTGTGAATATATTATTTTCAAGAGGTTGAGTCATGGCCCATTAGAGGATTAGGGTTTTTTCAGTTCACGTATATAAGCACATGTATACCCATTGTAACAATCATCCTATTTTCTCTTCTTCTCCATTAATAAAATTTCTAGTTCTCTTTTATTTACTCGAACCACACCACATTTACTCAGGACCAGACGAGAAAAACAAAATCAGTTGACAATATTCCTTCCTGAACAATCCTTTAAATTAAATAACCAACCCCACAAAAGCTACTATTGCTCACATAAAATCAATCAGAATTGACGCCCCACATAACAAAAAAAAAAAAAAAAAAAAAAGTGGTAAATCAAAGGGGTGAAAAGAATTAGATCAAGAAATCAAACAAGGACTCGGAGACCAAACAAAGTTGCAAACAGTTGAGTTGAATTATCGGTGTTATTCAATTCTTCTGGAAGGACAGCCATACCCCGCGGTAATATTTTTCTAGACCCTACAGGTGCTTTGCTGCAAAAGAAAAAATATATAAACAATTGTTGTAAAAATTTTCTGCAGGGGCAGCGGCTTTGAATGTACAATTTTTAATTTCTGCAATTATTTTGTGTGATTGTTGTTATCTCTGCATTTTTTTATTCATTCTGTTAAGGGCAATACCCCAATTCACATAAGGTGAGGGATTTCATCACCCATTCCTTAGCCCACAAATTGCATTTCATCGTAGAATCTGACTAAGAATAACAGTTAGACGTTGGACTTAAGGGAGTCACGGGCTCATCTAGGGCTTAATTATATTGTGATAATTGATTCATTTGGAACGAATTATTTCTTGGTGTCTAGACTACGGCAGAGAAATAACCGTTTATAAATATTACGGTGATTCGTAAATATTATATCGGTTGTTACTCTGAAGGTACTTAAACCTTCGGCTGCATTGCTAGGGTGATTCCTAGTGCACCGATAACTCCTGTCCGTTAACTGGCTGAGAAATCTTTTGATCTAAGTAATCAAACGTGTCACTTTATAATTTTGGGTTAGGAGCCAATAAGGACAGAAAACTTCATTGTAGCTAATTTCTGTGCTTGCATTTAACAACAATGAGTGAAAAAAGTATCAGCCAACAAAATTCTCCTAGGGGTTCTCGTATCAACCAAAATTTTCCAACCGAATTGGATCAAAATCGAGTGAATCAAAACTTTCCAAACTTGGGAGATCAAAATCAAATAAATCAAAATTTTCAAAATCTCAATATCCAAATGGATAGACCCTTGTCTCTTCGTGATCGATGTTATCCTACTAGGACCGTTCAACCATCTGTCATTGTGTTCCCACCAGCTGAAGGAAACAATTTTGAGCTAAAACATTCTTTTATCCAAGGGGTGCCAAAATTTACTGGGTCTGAAAATGCTTATGAATTTCTGAGTGAATTTGAATTGTATGCCTCCACAACAAAAATGCAACAACTATCTAACGAATCGATCAAGCTAAGGCTAATTCCATTTGCACTACTTGAAAGCGCTAAAAGATGGCTAAATTCTCTTCCACGACATTCCATAAGAAGTTGGGATGAATTTGTCACTGCATTCTTGAAAAAGTTTTTCCCTTTCCATAAAACTCTAAAAATCCGAACCGAGATAAATCAATTTTGTCAAAATGAGGGGGAAACTTTTTCAAAATACTTTGAGAGATTCAACCAGCTATTATATAGTTGCCCTCATCATGGAATTCTAAAAGATCACTTATGTCAAATTGCATATGAAGGGCTAAACTATCAGACTAGAACTCAACTAGAATCAATGTGTGGAGGAGACTTTATGTCTAAAACAGCCGATGAAGCTTGGCGGTTTTTAGAAGATTATTCTGAAAAGGACATGCAGTGGGAATCAATTCGTGTTCCCATTCGTACTTCTACTAGAGGAGTGCATGTCGTGGACCCAAGTCAAATTCCCTTAGAAAATCAAACTCCTCAAGCCGGAGAAGGGTTACCCCACTATTACTCTCAGGACCAAGCTAATGCCATAGCTCAAAATAATCCTTACTCATCCACGTACAACCCTGGTTGGAAGAACCACCCAAATTTTTCCTGGTCAAACCCCAATAATTCGGCCAACCCATCTCACGTGCAACCCTTTATTCCCAATCCGAATTACCAAGCTCCTTCTTCCAATTCTCAAACATCTCAAGCTTCACCTCAATCCAAACAACCTTATAGGCACCCCAATTTTCAATCATCAAACCAATCCTCTCAATCTTCTCAACCGTCACAAGAAATTTTGCGTCTAGAAAAACAGTTGAGCTCTTACGAAGCCAAAATAAACTCGCAAGACGCTAAAATGGACCAAATGATGAATATGATAAAGGAAATGGCGAAAAATAATGAGAGGGGAAAGTTGCCGAGTCAACCTGAGGTGAATCCAAAATATAACTCTCGTGCTGTAAATTCTTGTGAGGACGAAAATCAAAATCCAGTCAATGCTATTACAACCCTTCGATCTGGAAAGAGGATTGATAATAACGTGGACGACCCTGACGAACTTTCTAACTCGACCCCAATCCCTAATCTTGCTGATCACCCATTCGCTTCGAATGCCACTTCTTCTAAACCTCAAGTTCGCTTAAATGTTGGCAATCCCAACAGTTCTTCTTCCAGTGTCGGCAAACCCGACCCACCTTCGGAAATTAATGTTGGCAGTACCAACATACCATCTTCTACGACCTTACCACCTTCTCTTCCCTTGGATAAACCTTCTTCTTCGAATGATGAAACTCATCACAGAGTCAAAAAACCAGTAGCTCCTTTTCCTCATAGACTCAATAATAAGAAGAAAGCGGCAAATTTCGATAAAATCTTGGAAATTTTCAAACAAGTCCGTGTGAACATTCCTCTTTTAGACACCATTGAACAAATTCCTCAATATGCTAAATGTCTTAAGGAATTGTGCACACAAAAACGTGCGACCAATGTCCCAAAAACCGCCTTTCTAACTGCTAATACAAGCTCTGTTCTTTCGAATCTTGCCCCAGTCAAGTATAAAGACCCTGGCTGCCCTACGATTGATTGCAAAATAGGAAACACCCATATCTCTTGTGCTCTACTTGACCTTGGTGCTAGTGTCAATCTTCTTCCTTATACTGTTTATCGTCAACTGGGACTAGGGGAGATTAAACCAACAAACATCACTCTTCAGCTAGCTGATCGATCTATCAAAAAGCCATTGGGAATTATCGAAGACGTCTTGATACAGATCGAACAGTTTTACTTCCCTGTCGATTTTATAGTTCTAGAAACGGAGCCTGTCTCAAATCCCAACGTTCAAATACCATTGATCTTAGGACGCCCTTTCTTAGCAACCTCTAATGCTGTCATTAATTGTAGGAATGGTCAGCTTCGACTTTCCTTCGGGCACCTAACCATTGAGCTAAACATCTTTAATCTCAACAAACAACCTAGGGATTTTGAGATCGATGAAATTGACATGATTCAAACCACAGTTGATGAAACCTCTAGTGACACTTCTGAAGGCTTGAAAATGTGTCTTAACCATTTCGACCCCGATTTCGACGAACTCGAATACATTTCTGAACTAAACAAAATTCTTGACTCCGACACTTCGTTACCTGAATCTAACCAAGGAATGTTGACCAATGTTGATACACAAGCACTTCCTAAGTTAGACCTCAAACCCTTGCCACCAGACCTTAAGTATGCCTACCTAGACTCTTCAAAAACTTTTCCCGTAATCTTGGCCTCCGATCTTACCGAGGACCAAGAAGAAAAACTTTTGGATATCTTGCGGGAAAATAAGGACGCCTTGGGGTGGGAAATTAGCGATATAAAAGGAATTAGCCCATCAATTGTGGAACATCGCATACATTTAGTTGATGAGGCTAAACCCACCCGTGAGGTTCAAAGGCGATTAAACCCAAACATGAGAGAAGTGGTCAAGGAGGAGATAATCAAATGTATAGACAATAACATCATCTATCCCATCTCTGATAGTACTTGGGTGAGTCCGGTACAAGTTGTACCAAAGAAGTCGGGAGTCACTGTGATCAAAATTGACAGTAATGAACTCGTCCCAACAAAAATCAAAACCAAATGGCGTGTGTGCATCGACTATCGAAAGCTTAACTCAGCCACACGAAAAGACCATTTTCCCTTGCCTTTTATTGACCAAATGCTCGAACGCTTAGCGGGACATGAGTACTACTGTTTTCTCGATGGATACTCTGGCTATAACCAAATTCCTGTTGCTTTAGAAGATCAACATAAGACCACCTTTACTTGTCCCTTTGGAACCTTTGCTTATCGTCGCATGCCTTTTGGTCTTTGTAATGCCCCCGCGACTTTCCAAAGGTGTATGATGAGTATTTTCTCTGATATGGTGGAAGAATTCTTGGAAATATTCATGGACGATTTTTCAATATATGGATCATCTTTTTTCCATTGTCTCACTCATTTAGAACTCGTCCTTAAGCGTTGTAAGGAGAAATCACTCGTGCTTAATTGGGAAAAATGTCACTTTATGGTAAAAAGGGGGATAGTTCTAGGTCATGTCGTCTCAAAAGATGGCCTAGAAGTCGATAAATCCAAAATCGATTTGATTGCTAATTTACCTCCTCCTAAGTCTGTCAAAGATGTTCGTTCATTTCTTGGCCATGCGGGATTCTATAGAAGATTCATTAAGGATTTCTCAAAAATTTCAAAACCTCTCTCGAATTTACTTGCCAAAGACGTAAAGTTTGAATTTTCCAATGATTGCAAAACATCTTTTGAAACTCTTAAGTCAATTTTGACCACAACTCCCATCATTCAACCTCCTGATTGGACTCAGCCATTCGAACTTATGTGCGACGCTTCTGACTTTGCAATTGGAGCCATCTTGGGTCAGCGAATTGATAAACTCCCTCGAGTCATTTACTACGCTAGCAAAACCTTAAACGAGGCCCAATTAAATTACTCAACTACTGAAAAGGAATTTTTGGCAGTTGTCTTCGCTCTTGAGAAATTCAGACCATATCTCATAGGATCCAAAGTCATAGTTTACACTGACCATGTTGCCCAACGATATTTGCTTTCTAAAAAGGATGCCAAGGCCCGCTTGATTCGTTGGATCCTTCTTCTTCAAGAATTCGATATAGAAATACGAGATAAAAAGGGTTCTGAAAATGTCGTAGCTGATCATCTCTCTCGAATTGTGCACGAAAATGATAACGACACCCAAATCGATGATTATTTTCCTGACGAACAACTACTTTCGATCTCTAACACCCCTTGGTACGCTGACATTGTGAATTATCTTGTCACACAACAAATGCCCGCTGAATGGTCGAAACAAGATAAACAAAAATTTCTCTCGAAAGTTCAAAACTTCTATTGGGATGACCCATATCTTTTCAAATACTGTCCTGACCAAATCATTCGAAGGTGTGTGTCCGATCATGAACACCAAAGTATTCTCTCCTTCTCACATGACCATGCTTGTGGCGGTCATTTTGGAGCAAGAAAAACTGCTGCAAAAGTTTTGCAAAGCGGTTTTTATTGGCCCACACTCTTCCATGACGCTTTCGAATTTTGCTCTAAATGTGAGCGATGTCAAAGAACGGGTCGACTCTCTAAGCGAAACATGATGCCTCTCAACCCCATTTTAGTGATTGAGTTATTCGATGTTTGGGGCATCGATTTCATGGGACCATTCCCTAATTCATTTGGGAATCTTTACATCTTACTTGCGGTAGATTATGTCTCAAAATGGGTTGAAGCCATTCCGACCAAAACCAACGACAACAAGGTTGTTGTCAAATTCCTCAAAGAAAACATCTTTTCACGCTTTGGCACACCTCGAGCTATCATTAGCGATATGGCACTCACTTCTGTAATCGTGCTTTTGAGTCCTTGCTCAAGAAATACTCAATCACACACAAGCTGTCGACCCCCTACCATCCACAAACTAGTGGGCAAGTAGAAGTCTCCAATAGACAAATCAAACAAATTCTTGAGAAAACCGTGAATTCCAATAGAAAAGATTGGTCCGTAAAACTGATTGATGCACTTTGGGCTTTTCGCACTGCTTATAAAACCAATCTAGGAATGTCACCATACCGATTAGTCTTTGGAAAGGCCTGTCACTTACCTCTTGAATTAGAACATCGTGCTCTTTGGGCCATAAATTTTTTGAATTTTGACTTAGAAAAAGCCGGCTCACATAGGAAGTTACAAATTTCGGAATTAGAGGAATTAAGAAATGAGACGTATGAAAATGCGAAAATCTACAAAGAAAGAACCAAAGCCCAACACGACAAAAACATACTTCGTAAGGAATTCAACGTAGGTCAAAAAGTTCTTTTATACGACTCTAGACTTCACTTGTTTCCAGGAAAACTCAGATCTCGATGGACTGGACCTTATGTCGTTAAAACAGTATATCCTCATGGAGCGGTTGAAATTGAAAATCCTAGGGATGGAAAAGTCTTCAAAGTAAACGGTCAACGACTGAAACCATTTTTGGAATTCGAGCAATATGACGAAGATGACTCTATCGATCTACATGATCATCCACCATCAAATCAGGTGGTACACGTTCTTTTTCTTTTTCATTTTTTTATTTTATTTTATTTTTGTTTTTCTGCCTTAGACAGTTGGGACACTGTCTCAATCAAGTGTGGGGGGGAGTCTGCATTGCATTCTTTTGATTTTTCTTTAATTTTTCTTTCTTTCATATAGGACCATCATACATTCTATATCGTAGTAACATACCATGAATAACATACCATGATTTTTTTTTATGACTCATTTTCAATTGATACAACAAAATAAGTTTACAATTTTTAGCCAGTTGATAGTATTTTTTTTCTCTCAACTAAGATCGAATATGGAATATAATGAAAAGTTTAATTTTGAGGGATAATAGTGTAACCGGTACATAGGGAGATTCTTAGGTGATGGCCATGAAATCTATTCTATATTGTAGACTTTGTTTAAATAAGTGGAGGACTTAAAATACTTATAATGGCTTGTCAAATCTTTAAAACTAAGTTGTGTTAAGTTGAATTCGCGTAACTCTCTTTTATGCTTATAATTTCAATAATAATAATAGTATTCCAAGGGTATCCAACATTGCTTGTATATCGAGCGTTGGTGTGCAAGCCCGCCAAGCTCTATCCGACACGTTGTTGACAAAGTCAGCGTTGGAATATCTTGGTCTCATTTTATGAGATTGGACACCTAAGGATTACCGACACGTTGTTGACAAAGTCAAAGTCGGCCTGCACAATCCGCCAAGCTCTTTACCTACTCTCCGTTAGTCCGCGAGGCAGTGCATGGGTGGTAAACCTTGGTCTTTTTAGTTAGGTGTATGTACTTAATCATAAATCTTAAAATTTTATAGAATAAAGAATAAGCGATGATACCCAAACATTTCTTGACCTTATTGATTTGACTAGCCATACCTGAGAAAATTAGAATACCACTTTGCAAACTGTGCCAAGCAAACTAAGAATTTATTTCATGGCTGCACTATGTTATCGACCGAACTAACTGGCCAAACTGGAATTTAACATTTGAAAACTTTATTTATATTGAAAATTTGTGACAAGTCGAGGTATCTAAAATAAAATCAACTGATTAGAAATTATTAACTTAATTTGTTGTACCACTTTCCTAAAATAAGTCGTGTTGTCAATTTTCGTTTTTATTTTTGCATATGTTCATTGCACTCATGTAGTTTCATTAGAATCATAGCATATTACATTTGGATTTTGTGGGTAGTATCCGCTGAAAACCCTCACGAGACACCACTCGTCCTACTAGGGACACCTAGAGGTTTAACGGCTTGTTGCATACGCTCAATGCAATCGTGTTTCCTACGAAAGTGTGACCTATCTAGTTAGTTTTTAATTTTTGTTTTACTCGAGGACGAGTAAAAGATAAGTGTGGGGGTATTTGATTAGCACAGAAATGTGTTTATTTTTATGCTTATATCTTATCTTTATTGTATATAAATAAATGCTACTTTGGGTATTTTTTGTGTTTTTTACAGGTCATTGATTAATTGTCTCCTTCACTAAATTAAAGACCACTGATAAGAAAAAGAAGCTACTTTCCCATCTCAACAAGTTTTCAATCACAAAGGAAGCTGTAGCACATTGAATAAGGCATGGAAATCTATACAGAAAGACCTGGGTTCGATTCCCATCAAACTCTCTTTTTGCTGAAGAATGGAACACGTTCACACTGCCTCCCTTGCTTTGAAGAATTTATGATTTATGGTGTATATATATATATATTCATATGTATGAATATATGATATACACTAATAAACATTTCAAGAAGTGGAAGTATTCTTCATAGATAAATCAAAGGAAATCTTTCATTTTTCCTCTCCATAAAGATGAAGATTTGATTAGATAGATGCCAATCATAATGCCAATTAATTTGCCACGTGACCAATCAAAAGAGGAAAGCTGCATGAAGATTTCAAGTCTATCTTATCTCTTTTATTTGTGAATATATTATTTTCAAGAGGTTGAGTCATGGTCTATTAGAAGATTAGGGTTTTTACAGTTCACCTATATAAGCACATGTATACCCATTGTAACAATCATCCTATTTTCTCTTCTTCTCCATTAATAAAATTTCTAGTTCTCTTTTATTTTCTAGCATTTTTCTTGTTTTTAGCATTTGGTGTGTCTTCACAATTAGTTTTGGAAGAACACCAATTGTATTTTACATATTTTTTTTATCAGCGATTAGTCGTTCGATTAGTTTCAACGACAATCCTGATTTTACTTTTTGTTGTTCTTTTTCTGCAATTTTAATTTCTGCATTAATTTCCTGTCATTATTCTTAGCTGTTGTTTTCTTTTCTAGTAAATTATCTTTCAGTTTCAGTTGTTGAATTTTGGTGTTGATCTGATTAGATTCAGATCAACAGTAAAATCATTAGCGTTAAAAACATCTCTAGAATTCGTCTGACTCGCCCAAGAGATTAGATAAATAATTTAATTTAAATAGCCACCCTGTGATTCGACCTGTATACTGCACGACCTGTGCGCTTGCAGAATTTAATTTAAATATCGCGCTTTTCTAGCGTCGATCAGCTTGTAACACCCCACCTCCGCTAGGGTCACTCACAAAGGGAATGCACTAGGTTTGGTGAAGCATTATCGAGGTAAACATGCACAGAAATATTACAAGACAAAACATATACAAAACAGCGGAAGTAAAACAAATTTCATTACCTTATAAAATAAGGTCTAAAGCCTTTTACATCATAATACATCAAAACCTGTCTTGCAATAGTAAAGAAGCATAAAACCTTTTCATAAATTATTCCCCAAAATAAAGCGGTGAAGCAACCATAGCCAAGAGAAGACCAAGCTATACATGATGACCTTCAAGCATAAGAGGTCCAAACTAAACAACATCATTTCCTCCCTGAAAACTTGGGGGGGGGGGGAACGGAAGACAAAGAGGCGAAACAAAACAGGGTCAGTCATAAAGACTGGTAAGTCCTATCTACTTCCAGTATAAAAACAGGTAAAGGTAACATGACATGCATAAACTAAAAGTAAACATAAGAATGACGACAAGATAGATAAGCTAAACCAAGATAACTGGATGAACTACTATAGCAAGATAAACTAAGGTATCATGATAAACTACGGTGTCAAGATAAATCAAAGTATCACATCGTCAGGTTTCTATCAAGTATACAATCCCAAGGTATCTATCATGTATAACATCCCACGGTATTTATCATGTATATTTGCTCTGCACCTCTCGTACTAGTATCCCAACCCACGTCATGTGTTAACTATGAATGTCCCTTGCCCAATGTCATGTAATGGTCCATGTCAACCTAATATATAGCATATGTAGGTTTTTCCCAACTCGTATGTTCCTTTCCATGTATAAGTTCAGTCCTTTGCCGTAGGCCGTACGGGCTTTCCCATGTAAAATCTATACCACCTCAACGTAGTACCATTTTATCCTTGAAGTTGTTTTGGACTGCTACCCTTGATCTGGTTATGTTTTCTTACCATGAACTATCGCGTGTTCACTTAGGATTTATGCCACCTAGGACCACTAGGGATTATGCTACCTAATGAATGTTTCCGTGTCTCGGTTTGGGTTCAAGCCACCTAGGGCCACTAGGGATTATGCCACCCGTCAACCACGCCCTTTTATCCCACGTATGTATCGTGAATCATTTTCCATGTCTAGACGCACAAGTATCTCAATGTGCCATCCGAGTTCCGTGCCAGGGCAAATCAAGAAATACGGAACTCGATCGGGAGCTTTAAGTCATCTGCCGATGCAGATATCAAGGTCTGTTTTTGTATCCGTGGATATGGTCCCACGTGACCCCTCCCTCAACTACTGAAAGGCAATCCAAGAAAAATCATGTATGAGAACTACATCCCGGCCCCACTATGCCTCACTTACCTGTTGGCCAACCTCACCCATAACTCGATAGCAAGTATATGGTCTGTTGGGAGTTCTCTGCCTTTCCGTACGTACACGATTGACTAAAGATGGTAGGTAGTCGACGACGCGCTATCCAGGGCAAAAACAAGAATCGTCGACTCCACGCTAATCCATTCCAGTCTTTAGGTCGCTCGCATAGCAACCAAGGCATACTCTTGGTTCTTCTACAGCAGACCTTAACCTCTTGTGAGCCCAGGCGGATCATCTGCAACCTCACAGAGGGATACCAAGAGTATCCTCACGTCCCCCGAAGCTACCGCTTCGTCACCCAGTTCGTTGGAGCCTTTATCTAAGTCAGATAATTCGCTCCTCCACGTGTGTCCAAGCGATGACCTACCGTATCGGGTTACTCATCTATCTGTGAACTGGTCCAATTTCCTTGACTAAGAATTATTACTTAGTTATCCTTAACTAAGGTTTACCACTTAGCTTCTCTTCCCACTACCCTTGTTAACTACGATTTTCAACCTAGTCCCCTGAGCTAGGGTTTTGTCTAATTTGTTAAGTGTTGTCATTCAAGTTCATGACTTAACCCGCCTACGAATCATGTCAAGCTTTAGCTAAGTATTCAAGTCCAAGACCTAGCCCTACAAGTTGGTTAAGTATACCAAGAAGCTCATGACTTAACCCTATTCAATCATCAAGTCAAATTGGTTAAGTATTTGTTTATCTTAACCCTATCAGATTATCGTGTTAGGTTGGTTAAGCATAGATTATCTTGACCTCATCAGATTATCGAGTCAGATTGGTTAAGTATAGGTTAACTTAACCCCATCCACTAATCGTATTAGAATGGTTAAGTATATTTAAACGGTCTTGTGACTTAACCCTATCAAGTTCTCATATTAGATTGGTTAAGTATGGTTGCTTAACCTCATCAAATCATCATGTATAATTGATTAAGTATAAGTTACTTAACCCCATTAAATTATCATGTTAAGTTGTTTAAGTATTGGTTACTTAACCTCATTGAATTACCAAGTTTAGATTGGTTAAGTGTTAAGTTAACCCCATCGAATTACCATGTTTAGATTAGTTAAGTGTAGGTTACTTAACCCCATCTAATTACCGTGTTTAGATTAGTTAAGTGTAAGTTACTTAACCTCATCTAATTACCAAGTCGGATTAGTTAAGTGTAAATTACTTAACCCCATCCCCTAATTGTCTTATATGGTTAAGTGTCATTAAGAAATCAAGTCCGGTTCCACTTAACCTACCCATTCGTGTCAAATCGGTTAAGTGTCATTAGTCAAAATTACTTAACCTTTTCATGTGGCATTAATTAGATTAATGCGCCCCAACCTCTCACATTAGACTTTGTTGTGGTTACTAGTTAAGCCGGGCGGGTCCGGGTAGCTTTACACCACAACCTAGTCTAACCTCGGGTCTTAAGTGCTATATGACCAACTACTCACATTGGGTCCTATTGTTTGTAGCCACTAGTTAAGCCGGGCGGGTCCGGGTAGATTTATGCTACAAACTCAACCCAACCTCGAGTTGGCCACTTTCATGTTTGGTCTAGTGTCATATTACACTTACAACCCATACGTGTCTAGTTTCAAGTCCCATGTTTACCCCACATGTCATGTCCACATTTAGGTGTATCATGAGTGCCATATTTTCATGAAATCCCATGTCAAATTATCATGTCATAATCACGCATGTCTAACCTACCCCAAATCGTGTTTCCTACCCAAGTAAAAGCGAGTCAACATAGTAAGGATACTATGCTACATATTGGCCTCAAAACATGCAAGATGTCAAAAAGGGATTGGCCACAAACATGCATGGTATCATAAGGGGTTTGGCCTCAAAATATGCATTGCATCATAAGGGGTTTTTGGCCTCAAACATGCATAATGTCACAACAGGATTAGCCACAAACATGCATGATATCATAAGGGGGTTTGGGTTCATTTACATGCATAAGCCCCAAGTCATATTCATGTGCATATTTCACAAGTCAAAGTGGTTTCAAGTATTCATGCCAACATTCCGCAAGTAAAGGTTCAATCTTTCATGATGGACCAAGTTAAACATAACATAAGTGGCATGATTTAGTCACTAAGCATAGCCAAAAGTCATAGGTTCAAGCAAAAGAGGCATGACAAGGTTCATATAAGCTAGCATACTTGGTTTAATCTCGTTTTATTCCATGCCATCATTAAAACTACCGTTTAGATCTAGAAGTAGCTAGAACTTACATAGCGTGGCAAGAGGGCTAGGAGCATGAATCGTCTTGACGAAGAAAGGTGGCTCCTTTGTTGAAAAATCATCATGAAATTTGCGTAGCAACATTGATCTACCCTCGATTTGATGTAGAAAGCTTGCACCTTTTGATTTGAACCCGATTTGAATGCATAAGCCCTTGGAGTTGGAGATGGAGGCCATGATCAAGATAGATTTTGGCAGCACTTAGTTGCTAGAATGATTTTTAGTGATTTAGATTAGGTCCTAGGGTGTTTTTATAGAGATCAGGAGTAGTTTAGGCCATAGGATAAACCCTAGGATAGATCTGAGCCCTCAAAATCCGTCACAGGCCCATAAAACCGAGCCAAGACAGCAGCAGGTGCACCCAGGCCCAAGTGGTCGGACCACCCAGGTCGACACCCGTGTCGACTGGGCAGTCGACCTGCCCCCTGGGCGTGTCGACTCCCCAGTCGACACCCCAGTCGACCTGGGGCTTGGGCGGGAATTTTCCCGCCCAGTTCGTTTGGCTCCAGATTTGAATTTCGAACTGTTTTTGAACTTGAATTTTTCTGAAAACTTTGACGGGCCATAACTGGGTCATACGTACTCCGATTTTCGAAAACTCGGACTCTATTTCGCGTATTTTTCCGAGACGAACGCAATGGAGCAACCCGTTTCTCCTGATTCAGATTTTATAATTAAATTCTGCCTTGATTCTTGTCTTAGCATGTTGTAAAAATCCGGGTTGTTACATTCTCCCCAACTTAAAGGATTTCGTCCCCGAAATCTCCAAGTTAGGAAGAACGTATCCTACCATCCATCATCCATCTACTCAAAACATCATCCACAAGCAACCATGGTCCTTAAAAGACTCCTAATGCTTTATGAACACATGCAGAAAGTGTGTGTATATGTTCCTTAGCTAATGCTAATGATCAGGCCTGAATGATCTTTCTAATGCAAAATATGTTTAGTGCCATGAATCCAACATGTATGCAAATAGTCCTAGTCATATAAGTACTACATGCGTGCACAAATATTCATTCATATGCAACATCCACATGACAACACATTAACTTTCAAACAAGTATAAATACTCGTGCATATGCAATGCAAAATGTGAGTGCGTCGATCTAGTATCTAACGTGTATTCGCGCATCCACGAGCAACCACTTGCAACCATTTACAACCATATCAATCATAACATGTTTCAAATACATGTTTACATCTATAGAGTTCCACCTAAGGTTCCCAAGATAGGATCGAGAAGATAAACAAGACAAACTCCTTACGGGGTTTGCAACAGAAACATGACCGAGAGGATATCCACCAAGCGATAGCATGCAAGCAAGCTCTACAGGAGAACTAGGGATCAACGATATACTCTTAAAAAGAGACATGATGCGCGCGTCTAAGCCGCATTTCCATGAGCTTAATTCCATTGTGCCTTGACCGCCTTTGACTTCATGATTTCGTAGCTCCTTGATTCATATTTCCAAGGTATGAGTCAGAACTCATTTCACTGTCGCCTCTCGTTCCTTTTTCACTTATTCTTTTCTAAAATACTTGGCTCAACCATAACTGCGTACTCATGGTTTCATGCAAGCTTTCCAACAATCCATTAGCGAATCTTGGATCTCGTTTACCTACTTAGAGGTATTCCACGCAGAAGAGTTTTTCCTTGAAAACAACCGATGCCAGCCATGTTGCCCAGTGTACTTACTAGGGTGATTCCTACAGCCCATGCTTAAGAAGAATGAACCATCCGCCTTATTGGCGAACATTACTCGATCGGATCAGAGATTTCCGATAAATGCATCAAGAGATTCTAGGTAACTAACCATGACAGAACTCATAAGGTTACACGAGACTTCGAGGGTATTACCAAGGCAAGTTAAGAGTTTAACTACCCTCCTTTCAAAACCGAGAATGGCATCCCTTACCGGATAACCACTTAATCCCTAGAATCCATCCATAGCTCAACAATAGAAGCATTGCTTCTAATCTCAACACTTGGCATTTACACTCTCAATTCCAAACAAGTCATGAATAAATGGACCGACTCTCCAACCAGATTTTTGGGACAAAAGTGGGATCTTCTACCATGCTAGTACTAAGGTACAGAGATTTAACTATCGAAGCAGACTTAAATGATGCGATGATCAAAACAAAGTCTGGACGGGATGATAAAAAAGAAAGGCTAAACCTATAACAGAAACGATACCATCCCTCTTAGGAACGCTAGGAGTGAGAGCATACAATTGCCCTCTCACTGATCTTGTCCTTGCCTTCCTTCGTGGACTAATCCATACCAACAAGTTGCTTATCCTTACGTCCATGTCCTTTATCCTTGCTCTTATTACCCTTCCTCGTAACACGGTAACAGGCCTCTCGAGAACCACCTCCATCTCACGGAAAACACTTCGTAGCTAGACAAGGATTAGTCGCAGTTAAAACTACTGTGACTACAGATGGAGGAAAGAAAGGAAAAGAGATTCAATCAAGGAAACAAAGGATAGTGCTAATGGCTTTTGGGGAATAGCCTTTAAAAACTTTTCTTGAAAAATGCTTCTTTGTAAACGGTTTCTCAAATAGTTTTCAGAAGGTTTTAAAAACTTTTGCCCAGTCTGGTAACCTTCTGCTCTGATACCAAACGTAACACCCCACCTTCGCTAGGGTCACTCACAAAGGGAATGCACTAGGTTTGGTGAAGCATTATCGAGGTAAACATGCACAGAAATTTTACAAGACAGAACATATACAAAACAGCGGAAGTAAAACAAATTTCATTACCTTATAAAATAAGTTCTAAAGCCTTTTACATCATAATACATCAAAACCTGTCTTGCAATAGTAAAGAAGCATAAAACCTTTTCATAAATTATTCCCCAAAATAAAGCGGTGAAGCAGCCATAGCCAAGAGAAGACCAAGCTATACATGATGACCTTCAAGCATAAGAGGTCTGAACTAAACAACAACATTTCCTCCCTGAAAACCTGGGGGGGGGGGGAACGAAAGACAAAGAGGCGAAACAAAACAGGGTCAGTCATAAAGACTGGTAAGTCCTATCTACTTGCAGTATAAAAACAGGTAAAGGTAACATGACATGCATAAACTGAAAGTAAACATAAGAATGACGACAAGATAGATAAGCTAAACCAAGATAACTAGATGAACTACTGTAGCAAGATAAACTAAGGTATCATGATAAACTACGGTGTCAAGATAAATCAAGGTATCACATCGTCAGGTTTCTATCAAGTATACAATCCCAAGGTATCTATCATGTATAACATCCCACGGTATTTATCATGTATATTTGCTCTGCACCTCTCGTACTAGTATCCCAACCCACGTCATGTGTTAACTATGAATGTCCCTTGCCCAATGTCATGTAATGGTCCATGTCAACCTAATATATAGCATATGTAGGTTTTTCCCAACTCGTATGTTCCTTTCCATGTATAAGTTCAATCCTTTGCCGTAGGCCGTACGGGCTTTCCCATGTAAATCTATACCACCTCAACGTAGTACCATTTTATCCTTGAAGTTGTTTTGGACTGCTACCCTTGATCTGGTTATGTTTTCTTACCATGAACTATCGCGTGTTCACTTAGGATTTATGCCACCTAGGACCACTAGGGATTATGCTACCTAATGAATGTTTCCGTGTCTCGGTTTGGGTTCAAGCCACCTAGGGCCACTAGGGATTACGCCACCCGTCAACCATGCCCTTTTATCCCACGTATGTATCGTGAATCGTTTTCCATGTCTAGACGCACAAGTATCTCAATGTGCCATCCGAGTTCCGTGCCAGGGCAAATCAAGAAATACGGAACTCGGTCGGGAGCTTTAAGTCATATGCCGATGCAGATATCAAGGTCTGTTTTTGTATCCGTGGCTATGGTCCCACGTGACCCCTCCCTCAACTACTGAAAGGCAATCCAAGAAAAATCATGTATGAGAACTACATCCCGGCCCCACTATGCCCCACTTACCTATTGGCCAACCTCACTCATAACTCGATAACAAGTATATGGTCTGTTGGGAGTTATCTGCCTTTCCGTACGTACACGATTGACTAAAGATGGTAGGTAGTCGACGACGCGCTATCCAGGGAAAAAACAAGAATCGTCGACTCCACGCTAATCCATCCCAGTCTTTAGGTCGCTCGCATAGCAACCAAGGCATACTCTTGGTTCTTATACCGCAGACCTTAACCTCTTGTGAGCCCAGGCGGATCATCTACAACCTCACCGAGGGATACCAAGAGTATCCTCATGTCCCCCGAAGCTACCGCTTCGTCACCCAGTTCGTTGGAGCCTTTATCTAAGTCAGATAATTCGTTCCTCCACGTGTGTCCAAGCGATGACCTACCGTATCGGGTTACTCATCTATCTGTGAACTGGTCCAATTTCCTTGACTAAGAATTATTACTTAGTTATCCTTAACTAAGGTTTACCACTTAGCTTCTCTTCCCGCTACCCTTGTTAACTACGATTTTCAACCTAGTCCCCTGAGCTAGGGTTTTGTCTAATGGGTTAAGTGGTGTCATTCAAGTTCATGACTTAACCCGCCTACGAATCATGTCAAGCTTTAGCTAAGTATTCAAGTCCAAGACCTAGCCCTACAAGTTGGTTAAGTATACCAAGAAGCTCATGACTTAACCCTATTCAATCATCAAGTCAAATTGGTTAAGTATTTGTTTATCTTAACCCTATCAGATTATCGTGTTAGGTTGGTTAAGCATAGATTATCTTAACATCATCAGATTATCGAGTCGGATTGGTTAAGTATAGGTTAACTTAACCCCATCCACTAATCGTATTAGAATGGTTAAGTATATTTAAACGGTCTTGTGACTTAACCCTATCAAGTTCTCATATTAGATTGGTTAAGTATGGTTGCTTAACCTCATCAAATCATCATGTATAATTGATTAAGTATAAGTTACTTAACCCCATTAAATTATCATGTTAAGTTGGTTAAGTATTGGTTACTTTACCTCATTGAATTACCAAGTTTATATTGGTTAAGTGTTAACTTAACCCCATCGAATTACCGTGTTTAGATTAGTTAAGTGTAGGTTACTTAACCCCATCTAATTACCGTGTTTAGATTAGTTAAGTCTAAGTTACTTAACCTCATCTAATTACCAAGTCGGATTAGTTAAGTGTAAATTACTTAATCCCATCCCCTAATTGTCTTATATGGTTAAGTGTCATTAAGAAATCAAGTCCGGTTCCACTTAACCTACCCATTCGTGTCATATCGGTTAAGTGTCATTAGTCAAAATTACTTAACCTTTTCATGTGGCATTAATTAGATTAATGCGCCCCAACCTCTCACATTAGACTTTGTTGTGGTTACTAGTTAAGCCGGGCGGGTCCGGGTAGCTTTACACCACAACCTAGTCTAACCTCGGGTCTTAAGTGCTATATGACCAACTACTCACATTGGGTCCTATTGTTTGTAGCCACTAGTTAAGCCGGACGGGTCCGGGTAGATTTATGCTACAAACTCAACCCAACCTCGAGTTGGCCACTTTCATGTTTGGTCTAGTGTCATATTACACTTACAACCCATACGTGTCTAGTTTCAAGTCCCATGTTTACCCCCACATGTCATGTCCACATTTAGGTGTATCATGAGTGCCATATTTTCATGAAATCCCATGTCAAATTATCATGTCATAATCACGCACGTCTAACCTACCCCAAATCGTGTTTCCAACACAAGTAAAAGCGAGTCAACATAGTAAGGATACTATGCTACATATTGGCCTCAAAACATGCACGATGTCAAAAAGGGATTGGCCACAAACATGCATGGTATCATAAGGGGTTTGGCCTCAAAATATGCATGTCATCATAAGGGGTTTTTGGCCTCAAACATGCATAATGTCACAACGGGATTATCCACAAACATGCATGATATCATAAGGGGGTTTGGGTTCATTTACATGCATAAGCCCCAAGTCATATTCATGTGCATATTTCACAAGTCAAGTGGTTTTAAGTATTCATGCCAACATTCCACAAGTAAAGGTTCAATCTTTCATGATGGACCAAGTTAAACATAACATAAGTGGCATGATTTAGTCACTAAGCATAGCCAAAAGTCATAGGTTCAAGCAAAAGAGGCATGACAAGGTTCATATAGGCTAGCATACTTGGTTTAATCTCGTTTTATTCCATGCCATCATTAAAACTACCGTTTAGATCTAGAAGTAGCTAGAACTTACAGAGCGTGGCAAGAGGGCTAGGAGCATGAATCGTCTTGACGAAGAAAGGTGGCTCCTTTGTTGAAATATCATCATGAAATTTGCATAGCAACATTGATCTACCCTCGATTTGATGTAGAAAGCTTGCACCTTTTGATTTGAACCCGATTTGAATGCATAAGCCCTTGGAGTTGGAGATGGAGGCCATGATCAAGATAGATTTTGGCAGCACTTAGTTGCTAGAATGATTTTTAGTGATTTAGGTTAGGTCCTAGGGTGTTTTTATAGAGATTAGGAGTAGTTTAGGCCATAGGATAAACCCTAGGATAGATCTGAGCCCTCAAAATCCGTCACAGGCCCATAAAACCGAGCCAAGACAGCAGCAGGTGCACCCAGGCCCAAGTGGTCGGACCACCCAGGTCGACACCCGTGTCGACTGGGCAGTCGACCTTCCCCCTGGGCGTGTCGACTCCCTAGTCGACACCCCAGTCGACCTGGGGCTTGGGCGGGAATTTCCCCGCCCAGTTCGTTTGGCTCCAGATTTGAATTTCGAACTGTTTTTGAACTTGAATTTTTCTAAAAACTTTGACGGACCATAACTGGGTCATACGGACTCCGATTTTCGAAAACTCAGACTCTATTTCGCGTATTTTTCCGAGACGAACGCAATGGCGCAACCCATTTCTCCTGATTCAGATTTTATAATTAAATTCTGCCTTGATTCTTGTCTTAGCATGTCGTAAAAATCCGGGTTGTTACAAGGCTGGATCACGCATCCATACTGAATAATAAAACTGGAGAATATGAAGATGGAGCACAATCTCAAATATCACAATAAGAAAGAGAATACAAGATGTTCCACTCTGCTAGTATCATGGAAACTACATCACAATGAAGTAAGAGAATGACGATGGATAGCCTTGACTTTTAGATCATAATCGAAATGACTAAAACAGGAGCCATGGCTAGGCCAAGTTATAACGGTTAAGTGTTTTCAAATTAACCTAACCCACCCATATGTTTAACTAACATATTGTATTTGTTAAGTGTTGCCTCAATTAACTTAACCCTACTATTCTTAGCCTGTCTGTTCCTTAGCTTTAATTCATTCATTAAAGCACCAACCTCTCACATTAGATCTATATTGTTGCGGTCGCTGGATGTGCCGGGCAGTTCCAGGCAGCCTTACACCGCAACTCAATCAAACCTCGGGTTTTTGGTCTTAATGCGCTAATCTCTCAAATTAGATCTATATTGTTGCGGTCACTGGATGTGTCGGGCGGTTCCGAGCAGTTTTACACCGCAACTCAATCTAACCTCGGGTTAGGCATGTTCATCTTTTGCCAATTTACACATTTTTTATATGTGTCAAAGTTCATGTCTTTTTGTGCCAATATAGTCAGTACAAGTTCTATGCCACATTCACATACTTTGCCCAAATTTTACTCAATTTAATTATACTCAAATTTCCTACGTTATAATTGCACATACGACGAGATTCAATCTAAGTTCCGGATGAACTTAGTATCCACAAAAGAAAGTAAAAAGGGACAAATAGAGGAGCATTAGAATTGACATAAGGAAAAATAGGCATGTAAAGATATGCCTAATTCAAGAATCATGTTTCAACAGGCATGTTGTACATTAATAATAAGCGTGGACAAGTTAGACAATTTACACCATAGGTATAAATATTCGATAGAACTGGACTTAAGAGAATCACTAACATGATAAGTCCCATTATATCAATCACAATAGTCTCATAGGCATAGGATGTACAACATGATAAGTCTCATTATATAAATCATAATAGTCTCATAGGCATAGGATGTACAACATGATAGGTTCCATCATATCAATCACAACAATCTCATAGGCATGATAGGTTCCATTATGTCAATCCAATAGTCTCATAGGCATGATAGGTTTCATTATGTCAGTCACAACAGTCTCATAGGCATGATATGTGTCATTACATCAATCATAATAGTCTCATAGGCATAGGTAATTCAGATTTGACAAAAGGATAGGCATGAATCAGAATTAGGCACCGTTCTAGATCTGATTATTACAGTCATGATTTCTGTTAGGTGTTAAAACCTAAATAATAACTGAACTTACAGAAAAAGGATGGATCCTGTATCCTAGGATCTGATTTCTGAATTTGTTAAGCCATCCTTTGATGTAGACGTTTGATTTTCTAGTTTGGATTTTGTTTTGGAGCTTTCTAACTTGATTTCTAATTTGGAGAAGATGGAGGTTATGCTAGCTTAGGGATGGACAACTTGACGGCTTCATAGAATGAGATTGTGAGGTCTAGGGTTGAGGTTTGTGGTGAGTATATAGAAGTCTAGGATTAATTCTAGCCTTTATATTAGTCTAGGATAAATCAGAGCCATCAAACCAAAGAGATGTTTCATCAAGCCAACCATAGCACGACACATAAGCCCTAATACCTCAGAAATTAG
Organism: Allium sativum; assembly: GCA_030737875.1. Lineage (NCBI taxonomy): Eukaryota > Viridiplantae > Streptophyta > Magnoliopsida > Asparagales > Amaryllidaceae > Allium > Allium sativum. The sequence continues at coordinate 704,862,253 of CM060916.1, read as the reverse complement.
TCATCGGCCAATCAGGGAAGGCCACATCAGCTCAGGGCTATAAAAATTCGTCACGGGAAGTGGATCTCAAAGGGGTCAACTCCCTACAGGGGGGGTCGACACCTATGTCGACACCCCTATTGGGGGGTCGACACCTGTGTCGACTCCCCCTTGGGGGGGTCGACACCCTTGAGCGGGAAATTTCCCGCTCAGCTGTTTTGGCCGATTTTCGAATTTTAAACTGTTTTCTGACTTTTAATTTAATTTTTGTTTTTACTTGAAATCTTCTAAACTCCATAACTTCTTCATACGGAGTTCGATTCACGCAAACTCGGACTCTATCTCAAGCAGAATTCCGAAATGAACGCAATAGCGTAACCCATTTCCCTTAATTCTTCTTCTAAAACTTAAGTATTCTTAGATTTGTTAATTTTAATATTCACAAAAAATACGGGGTGTTACATTCTCCCCTCCTTAAAGGATTTCATCCTCGAAATCCCTAAGTTAAGAAGAATGCATCCTAACATCCAACATCTATCTACTCAACCATCAATCATAGGCATCCATTATCCTTAAAAAGATTTCTAATGCTTTCAGGTGATCTACTAATTCAGTTGACCTCCTTGATGCGAATCATGTCAGTGCCATGAGTCTAGTATGTATGCAATTATTCCTAATCATAATTTCTACATGAGTGCACAATCATTCATACAAGTGCAACGTCCGTATGATAACGCATCAAGTTTCAATCCATATATAAATACATATATGCATATGCAATATGAAAGTGACTGCGCTGATCTAGTACCTAGTGTGTGTGTATATGCATCCACGAGCAACCACTAGCAATCACTTGCAGCCATCAATCATAACATGTTTTCAAATACATGTTTACATCCATTGGTTTCTACCTAAGGATTAAGAATAGGACCGAGGAGATATACTTAAGAGATAGATACAAGCATGCATAAACTTATGGAAAAAGAGATCAAGAATGTACCCTCAAAAAGATAAGGGTAGGTTGCGCGTGTCTTGTCCCCAATCTCCCACGTCGCGTCTTCTTCAGTGTCACTCCACTGTACTTTAACTAACTTGACCTCATGATTGCGTAGCTTTTTAACTTCTGTATCCAAGATACGAGTTGGAACTCTTCTTACCGTCGCTTCTCGTTCCACTTTTAATTCCTCTAGTATGCTTGGCTCCACAACTTCCGCCGACTCATGTAAGCACTTTCGTAGATGAGAGACATGAAAGACATTATGTACTCCAGCCAATCTTTCGGGCAGCTCTACTTTATAAGCCATCTTCCCAATCCTCTCAATGATAGTAAATGGCCCTACAAATCTTGGTGCCAATTTTCCTACGGACCCAAAGCGAACGACATTCTTTAAAGGAGATATTTTAAGAAAAACTCTGTCTCCAACCTCAAACTCAAGGTTGGTCCTTCTTTTATCAGCGTAGGACTTCTGTCTATCTTGTGCAGTCTTCATTCGTCTTCGTATCAAGTCCACCTTCTCTAAAGTTTCTCTGATCATGTCAGGCCCAAGTACAAGCTTGTCTGTAGACTCCCACCAACAAGTTGGTGATTGGCACAGTCTTCCATATAAAGCCTCAAAGGGTGCCATGCCTATGGTGGCTTGGTAGCTACTGTTATACGCGAATTTCACCAAAGGAAGGCGATCCTCCCATGTTCCCCCAATATCAAGAATGCACGATCTCAAGAGATCTTCTAATACTCTATTCACCCTTTCCGTCTGACCATCGATTTGAGGGTGATAGGCAGTGCTTAAGCATAGCTGTGTGCCTACAGCCTCTTGCAAACTCTTCCAAAACTCACTCATAAAGATAGGATCTCGATCACTTACTATGTTGGAGGGTATTCCATGCAGTCGAACCACCTCTTTAAGATAAATGGATGCTAACTATGAGGCAGTCCTCCTACTTTTAACAGGTACAAAGTGAGCGCTTTTTGTAAGCCTGTCCACTATTACCCAAATATTGGTATTGCCCCTTCTCGACCTAGGCAACCCATCAGTAAAGTCTATCGAAATGCTATCCCATTTCCACTATGGGACCTCTAGAGGATGAAGCAGACCACCAGGCTTCTTCTGCTCTGCCTTAACTTGCTGGCATATCAAGCATTTAGAGACAAACTCGGCTACATCCTTCTTCATGCCATTCCAGAAGAAACCCTTTTTATGTCTTTATACATCTTGTCCACACCTGGGTGTATGGTCAACTTAGAATGGTGTGCTTCTTCGAGAACGATTTTCACCAAATCCCTTGCTTGTGGGACAGATAGTCTTCCATTCCGTCTCAACCAACCCTTGTCATCGATGGAGTAACTATTAAGGTGACTAGAAGTCTCACCTCTAATCAGCTTATCCATCACATCAACTAGCTGAGGGTCTTCACGTTGCGCGGTTCCTATTGAGTCCAAAAGAGTAGGTCGCACCTCTAGCGATGCTAACAAACCAGGTACAAATTCAAAGGAGGGTCTAAAGTTAAAGTTTGTTATGCACTCCAAGCTTTGCCTTTCTACAAAGAGAGGACTTAAGGTCAGCTTTTTCCTACTTAAGGCGTCTGCCACTACATTGCCCTTGCCAGGGGTATAAGCAATCTCAAAATCGTATGAGGCAAGAAATTCCATCCACCTTTATTGTCTTGAGTTAAGATCTTTTTGTGAGAAAAGCTACTTTAATGATTTATGGTCAGTAAACAATTCAAACCTTTCTCCTAGCGGATAATGACGCCATGACTTAAGAGCGAAAACAATGGCAGCTAGCTGTAAATCATGAGTTGGGTAGTTTTTCTCATGTACCTTCAACTGCCTTCCCCCATAACAAACTACTCTACCCTCTTGCATCAAGATAGCGCCCAATCCTGTACTGCATGCGTCTGTGTATACAGTAAACATCTTACTCCCATCAGGCAAAGTCAGAACTGGGGCTTTTGTCAGAGCCTTTTCAATCGTTGGAAAGCAATGTCACAATCCAAATCCCAGGTAAAAGTTAGGTTCTTCTTCGTCAACCTAGCAAGTGGGGATGAGATCTTCCCAAAGTCCTTAATGAACTTTCTGCAAAAGCCCGCTAGCCCGAGAAAACTCTGTACTTTGGTTGCATTCCGTGGAATCTTCCAATCTTGCACCGCAACTACTTTTGAGGGATCCACAACTATTCCCTCTTTGGACACCACATGTCCAAGAAACCTTACTTCTTCTCTCCAAAAATGGCATTTGGAGAATTTTGCTTTCAGTTGATGTGCACGAAGAGTATCCATGACTTCCCTTAAATGCAAAGCATGTTCTTCCTCACTTTTTGAGAAAATCAAAATGTCGTCCACGAAGACCACTACAAATTTATTAAGGAACTCTCTGAACACCCTACTCATCAAGTCTACGAAGTAGGCGGGTGCATTTGTCAAATCGAAAGGCATGACAAACCATTCGAAAAAACCATCCGGGGTCCTGAACACAGTCTTATCTATGCTGTCTTCAGCCATTCTTGGCTAATGAAATCCGGTTGCTAGATTTAGTTGGGAGAAAACCGAGGCACCTACGAGCTGGTCGAACAAGTCGTCTATTCTAGGAAGTGGGTGCCTATTCTTCTTGGTCAACTTGTTTAGCTTCCTATAGTCCATGCACAGGCGAAGTGAACCATCCGTTTTGGTTGCAAACACCACTGGAGCACCCCATTCAGAAATACTCCGCCTTATGAACCCCTTTTCAAGCAACTCTTTAACTTGCTTGCTGAGCTCTTTCCTTCCCTTGGAGCCATGTGTCTAACGGGTAAAGCAACAGGTTTTGCATTATCGACAAGGTATATGCGAAAGTCTATCTCTCACTTCGGAGGTAAGCCCTTCACCTCTTCAAAGACATCCGAGTATTCACGGACTACTCTAATAGGTTGCAAGTTTTCAACAGACGCATCAAGAGATTCTAGATAGCTAAGCATAACAGAATTCATGGGATTACAAGAGATTTCGAGAGTGTTACCGAGAAGAGTCATAAGTCTAACCACTCTCTTTTCACAATCAAGGATGGCACCATTACTGGATAACCAATCCATGCGTAGAATCAACCCATAGCCCATGAAGCCCAAAACATAAGCATTACATCCAAACCCAACGCTTAGTATAGAAATTTCCAAATCCAAACAAATCATTGATAAATAAGCCGAGCCCCCAATTGGATTTGAAACAAGCATGGGATCCTCTACTATACTGGTATCTAGGTGCAGAGATTCAACAAAAGCAGTAGATATAAAAGAGTGTGATGCGCCAGAATCAAAAGAGTACGAACTGAATGATCAGAAAGATAAACTAAACTCTCAACAGAAATATTTCTACCTCTTTCTTGCGGAGGTGCAAAGAGAGCATGAATCTGCCCTCCAAAAGTAGATCCAGTCCTCTGCCCTTGCCTTTTTGGGCAATCCTTAACCATATGTCTTGTCTCGCCGCATTGAAAGCAACCACCCATCTTCCTCTTCTTCTTCCTGCAGTCTTTAATTAGATGTCTAGGTATGCCACAAAATTTACACTTCCTCTTGTCATGGGGTTTGTTATTCTTCTTGCCTTTCTTGGAATCCGTCTTCATATTCTATGATCCCTCCACTTTCTTGTCTATAGGTTCTTCCACCTTTGCCTCTTTCTTGTCATCCTTATCTTCCTCCTGTAACAGTGCCATGTCTACCAGTCTCTCGAAAGTCGCATCCATAGGTATATGGGACATAGCTGGGCTGTGCAGTGGCTCATTTAACCCTTTAACGAATCGGAGATCCTTTTTATGTGGAGTATTTACAAACTCCAGTCCTAATCTAGCCAGCTGGTTGAATTGGTTAACGTATTCCTTAACCGATAAACTTCCTTGTTTGAGTGCTAGGAACTTCTCCATCTATAGGCTTTATTCAGCTTGCGAGAGGAACTTCATTTCAAACCTCCTTCTGAAATCCTCCCAAGTTTCAACTAGTCTCTCAACATTAGTAACTTCCCACCAGTAAGAGGCTTCGTCCTTAAGTAACCATACAACCAATTGTATCTTCTGCTTATCATCCACTTCGAAGATAACAAACAAATCTTCTGTTTCCTTGAGCCAGTTTCTTGCTTCCACAAATGACTCAGTCCCATTAAAGTTATTTCCGCCCATAGCTCGAAAGTCTGTACATATCTTCGAGAAAGCATTCACACGCGGAGGAGGAGGAGCTGCTGCAGCTGGGGGAGGAGGAACGTCTGCTAGGCCTGCGTTATTAGCCCTAGCCTCCAGATACCTTCTGAACCAGCCAGGTATCGATACGCCCTCAGGAAGATTAAGATCCCCAGACATGCTGAAATGAAAAGAAAAGGTTCAAAACAAAGGGTAGAAAGATAATGCATATGGCTTTGGGGATTATGCCTTTAAAATAAAACAACACTTTTCTTGAAAATGCTTCTTTAAACTTCTTTTTGAAAAATAGTTTTTCAAAATTTTTTATCTGATCTGGTAAACCATTGCTCTGATACCAAGTGAAACACCCCACCTCCGTTAAAGTCACTCACAAAGGGAGTGCATTAACTTTGGTGAAGCATTTTAGGTAAAAGACACAGATAATTTACAAGACAGATATATAAACAGCGGAAAACTGAAATCATTTCATAAATAACGTGGTTCAGTCAAAACATTACAAGCATTGTCTCAAAACCCAACATCTAAATTATTGAAAATAAAACATCTATCTTGATTTAAAACTCCAAGTACATAAAGAACTATAAAACAGTAGTAAAGCAGCATGAATCCCCAATAAAAGTGTAACCACAGCCATAGCCCAAGAAAAGAGAATCCAAGCAATACATCTACTCTCTTCAAGCTGGAAAAGGTCTACACTGAGCTGAAGTATTTCTTCTCAGCAGACCTTGGGGGGGGGGGGAGCGGGGAACGGAAGAAAAGAAGGCGAAAGAAAACAGGTCAGACATAAGCCTGGTAAGTCCAGTGACTATTCATCATGTAAACAGGTATGAGGATCATGACATGAATAAACTGAACATAGGACAATACCATAGAAATAAGATAACATAAGACAAGATAAACTGAATATACTATCACACTCATTTCCATTTCTCTGCACCTACTAACGAATGTTTCAACTACCATCATGTGTTCATAACAAAGTAATCCCTTTTTCGATCGGATTTTACTCCCATGCATTTATTACTTGTGTCATTCGGCCCCACTTGATTGTAGATACCTGTGCTGGTCCCGCATAGGGTGTATCAATTCCTATGGTGGCAACCCGACGCAAATTCTATATGTACAGTGTATTCTACTGATGCCCAGTGCCTGCTTTATCCACTCCGGAGTACGTGCATGCCAATATTCTGCTGGAACCTACACTGCAGCACCACCCGCCGCTATTTTGACCGTTTATAATCAGCCCAGTAATCGTGCCCTACCCTGCCTAGTTCAGGGTACCGTGATACATCTATGTGGGTTACTACTGAAATGGGTCCCCGTTAGTAGGGTTTCCTAATTAACATGTTATAACGGTTAATTGTTCTCAAAATAACCTAACCCACCCATCTGTTTAACTAACATGTTGTATTGGTTAAGTGTTGCCTCAATTAACTTAACCCTACCATTCTTAGCCTGTCTGTTCCTTAGCTTTAATTCATTCATTAAAGAACCAACCACTCACATTAGATCTATACTGTTGCGGTCGCTGGATGTGCTGGGCGGTTCCGGGCAACCTTACACCGCAACTCAATCTAAGCTCGGGTTTTTAGGCTTAATGCGCTAACCTCTCACATTAGATCTATATTGTTGTGGTCGCTGGATGTGTCGGGCGGTTCCGGGCAGTCTTACACTGCAACTCAATCTAACTTCAGGTTAGGCATGTTCATCTTTTGCTAATTTACATATTTGTCATATGTGTCAAAGTTCATTTATGCCAATATAGTCAGTACAAGTTTTATGCCACATTCACATGCTATGCCCAAATTTTACTCAATTTAATTATACTCAATTTTCTCATGTTATAATCGCACGTACGACGAGATTCAATCTAAGTTCCGGATGAAATTAGTATCCACAAAAGAAAGTAAAAAGGAAAAAATAGAGAAGGAGCATAAGAATTGACATAAGGAAAAATAGGCATGTAAAGATATACCCAATTCAAGAATCATGTTTCAACATGCATGTTGTACATTAATAATAAGCGTGGACAAGCTAGACAATTTACACCATAGGTATAAATATTAGATAGAATTGGACTTAAGAGAATCACTAACATGATAAGTCCCATTATATCAATCACAATAGTCTCATAGGCATAGGATGTACAACATGATAAGTCCCACTATATAAATCACAATAGTCTCATAGGCATAGGATGTACAACATGATAGGTTCCATCATATCAATCACAACAATCTCCTAGGCATGATAGGTTCCATTATGCCAATCTAACAGTCTCATAGGCATGATAGGTTTCATTATGTCAGTCACAATAGTCTCATAGGGATGATAAGTGTCATTACATCAATCATAATAGTCTCATAAGCATAGGCAATTCAGATCTGACAAAAGGATAGGAATGAATCAGAATTAGACACTGTTCTACATCCGATTATTACAGTCATGATTTCTATTAGGTGTTTAAATCTAAATAATAACCGAACTTATAGAAAAAGGATGGATCTTGTATTCTAGGATCTGATTTCTGAATTTGTTAAGCTATCCTTTGATGTAGACATTTGATTCTCTAGTTTGGATTTTGTTTTGGAGCTTTCTAACTTGATTTCTAATTTGGAGAAGATGGAGGCTATGCTATCTTAGGGATGGACAGCATGACGGCTTCATAGAATGAGATTGTGAGGTCTAGGGTTGAGGTGTGGGGTGATTATATAGAAGTCTAGGATTAATTCTAGCCTTTAGATTAGTCTAGGAGAAATTAGAGCCATCAAACCAAAGAGATGTGTCATCAAGCCAACCAAAGCATGACACACAAGCCCTAAAACCTCAAAAATTAGTCATCGGCCAATCAGGGAAGGCCGCATCAGCTCAGGGCTATAAAAATTCGTCACAGGAAGTGGATCTCAAACGGGTCGACTCCCTACAGGGGGGTCGACACCTATGTCGACACCCCTATAGGGGGTCGACACCTATGTCGACTCCCCTTTGGGGGGGTCGACACCCCTGAGTGGGAAATTTCCCGCTCAGCTATTTTCGCCAGTTTTCGAATTTTAAACTGTTTTCTGACTTTTAATTTTTTTTTTTTTTTTACTTGAAATCTTCTGAACTCCATAACTTCTTCATACGGAGTCCGATTCACGCAAACTCGGACTCTATCTCAAGCAGAATTCCGAGAAGAACGCAATGGTGTAACCCGTTTCCCTTAATTCTTCTTCTAAAAATTAAGTGTTCTTATATTTGTTAATTTTAATATTCATAGAAAATACGGGGTGTTACAAATAGCGTATTGTATTATATGATATATAGTTTAACGGATGGAGATCCCAAACATCCTTTAAGTTATGGATGGTTTTCATTGAACATTTCACTTGAGTTGATTCACTTATGTAAGAATGTTACTCCTTACTAGAATGTCCTCTTTTACTTCATGTCAGGTTAGAACGAGTATCACAATAATGAGATTTCACCTTATAGAGTTGCAGACTTGCTAAGACCTTATCTCTACCTATTTAGTTCAATTATTCCCTTATGTATTAGAATCCATTATATCCAGGCTTCTACTGTATTTAATTCTGTAACTCTGGTATCATATATAAGTTTTGAGATTTTGTATTTAGTAGCTTCATGAAATACCATCGTATTTTATTTATTTTGCTGCGAGATATCTGTTACTCTGTGTCTCTTATTCTTTGATGATTTTATATTTAACCCTATAGTGATAACATTCTTTTATTTAAAATGATCTAAGTTGGTTTTTTTATTGACCTAAATGGTTGGAACTAGCCGATCGTTACAAGTTAGGACTTACATTCTCATACAAGTGAAACAACTCACGTGAAGTGTTGAAAGAAATGCATCAGTAACTTAAAGGATGCTTAAGATTACCATCCTCTATGGATCTATTGAACTATATACATATTATATAATATTCTATTATAATAGTGTCTGTGGTAAATATACTATTGATAACAGCGTAAGCAGGGTAACATTTTTGCCCTTATAATGTTTATAAGCATTGTAGTCTATACAATACTTTAAACCAATTGTAAACTGGTGGCATCTGGGGGCACATCATAAGTTCAATGCCAAATTGAAATCGTAGTGGGAACGATCAGGATAATATGACAAGGCACACAAGGCGTACCCATAGTAGAATTCTACGGATTGTAAGACCAGATTTGTAGTAATGCACAGCAGCTACTACCGTCAACCACGAACAACACTCCTGTAATCAAGTGTGATACCACCACCATGATCACAAAGTAATATATATGGTTTGAAAAAGTTTATCCGATAGGAGGAGCGAACTTACTTGGCCTGATCATGGCATCTGTTTTAGTCATTTCGATTATGACTCAAAAGTCAATGTTATCCATCATTGTTCTCTTATTTCATTCTAGTAGTATTCGATAATTCCATCCTACTTCGTTATGGATCTTTACCACATACATAGTTTCCAAAGTTGTATAGCATTGACATAGAGCATGTTAATACCGACTCCGATCTCTTTAACGGTTAATCACATATTTTACACCATAGTCGATAAATTTAAAATCATATTATAACGTCATAAATTAGTTTAACTTTAGTGATTGATTTCTCTATAATCATTTATTTAACTATTAGGTATTGGATTCAATTTTGAATTTCCAATTTCAAACTATCAAATTGTTCATTATCAAGTTCGAATTCAAACTTTTTATTTCTATTTATATTTCATAAATATCATTATAAATCAAAATATTTATCTTATATCAATTCGAATTTAATAGATCAGACTGGAAATAGACTTTAATTTAAAATATTAAATATATTTAAAATTGTAGGAACATGTGTAAAAATTAAATTTAATATAAAATCTTTCTATTAAAAATAGTTTATGAAGATATAATAGCTAAAAAAGTTTATTAATTATAGTTACAGGATGTATAATAGATATAAAATTAAACAGCAAAAAAAGTTTAATATATAATAATACAAGTTTAAAATAAATTAGATATATTAATCCATTCCAAACCAGATATCCGTTTTTCGAAATTCGACTAATCATAAATTCAAAATCCCATTCAAATCAATTTAGATTTAACTAGTATAAATTTTTTATTTATTAATTTACAATTAAAATAACAAATTTAAACCAGTACTTCAGGTTGGTTTAAAGCTTACATTCAAAATTCCATTTCATTTCATTACATTATTCAAAAGAACATTTAAAGTTTACTTGTCAAGTAAATTTCTTAATTTAGTTTCTTTTACTTCAAAATTTACTAGCTTAACAAATAAAATATTATATCAATTAAATTTATAATTAAAATCAAATCTTTCCATTTAGTTACTTTAAAAGAAGTTGAATCTCATCATTAAACTCTTCCTTTAAAATTAAAATTATTAAAGTTATTAATTAAATTAAATTTCGAACAATCATTTATGAAAACATTTTAAATTACACTATATTTTGTTATATTATTTTACATTATAAAATTTAATTTAAAATAAATGTTAATTTTAAATATTAAATCTTAATTAAATTTTATAAAATGATTTTAGACAACAGTTACACTAAATCAATTTTTATCTTAGATTCGTAAATTCAAGTTAAATTATTTAAATTCTATGTTTAAGTTAAATTTCAAATTCAGTACATACTTATAAAATTTTAGTTAACAATATTTTTTATTGACCATGGTGTCTGTATGTAATTTTCTACACTACAGTTAAGTGAATTTGGTATGTGACATTTCAACCCATTTAATTAAATTTTTGGGTTTATGTTACTTCAACCAACATCCTAATTTATTATCAAAATGGTATAGTGATTTGATCATATATCATATCAACCAATAACGATTTTCCTAATCTACATGACTTGTAGTGTGAGAACATTAAATAAAACATAACATCATAACCCTGTCACATAGCAAATTCATATCGTGACATATATATCAATCATGCATAACATATCAGGTGTGTTCCAAGCGAAAATATATGTTATAACGTAATTCATGTTGTAAATGAACAATTTACAAAACATAATATCATGTGCTCTAGAAAATCCTAACATTTTAAATGACATTTCAAATGTGATTTATTTACTTAACAAATAATGTTAGTCATAAGCAAGACATATTCCCCTTTTATGGTAAAAGAAGATAGTTGTGCTAATATTGAATATACAAAACCGTCTCAGGCAATTTAAAAAAAGAGAGTAGATGGTATTTAGCAAGGAAAGATGGGTTTAAATTTTCACCAAAATTTACAAAACAAAACTAAATTTTAATCATTTTAAAACTACTTTTTAAACCGGTTAACAACTGAATTTGAAAAAGAGATCAATAGAAGAGTTCTTACAAATTACAATAAATAAGAAATGCTAGATTTTGATAAATTTTGAGGGAGATATGACTGAAAATGTAAAAGACATTATAGATCAGAAAAGCTAGGTTCGAAAATTGACCTGAAAGATTTGTGACTTTGATACGATTAACTTGAAATTTAAAAAAGTGTAAACAAGAAAATTATTGTTGATTTGATTTCATTGAATTAAAAAAGGATAAAGTCAAATTGGGTTAGCTATGAGGGAGTTATGGCTGTGGGAATACAAGAAAAAAATCTGAAATAGAACAGAAAAAAAATGTAAAAGAGGAAAAGGGTCACAGAAGTTGGATTTTTTGGGTTTTTCTATGAGCTTTTGGTTTGGGTCAGAGATAGTACGGTTGACCGGAGGTAGCCAAAGGTTAGAGACATGCTTCTGGTGTCGGCTCCATACCAGAGGAGGTGGTTAGTGGTTGTGTTGGATGCCAAAAAAGGAACTTAGGGTTTTATGAAAAGAGGAAAAAAAAGTAGATCTAGGTTTTTATGTGTTTGATGATGGTAGGTTAAGGTTTCACAGGTTTGCAAATAAAAAAGAGTATCGTTAATGCCACTCCAAAAATGGATAAGGGGGGTCATTTTTTTTAATTTACTAAGGAGAGGATCATTTAACATAGCCCCCCTTAGCAATTCATAAAATATAAACCAAAATGCTTTTTTATTATTTTAGCTTATTTACATTTTACTGTTGGTTAAACCCTAATCATCATCTTCTTCTTACAGTAAACAATTAATCTCTTTTTTCATGGAGAAAGCAATTTCTAAAGAAGTTTTTAACATTGAAAAAAAGACAACGTAATTTTTACTCAAAAAAGCGAACAACATGTTGAATTTGTTGAAGAAATCAATGAAAGTGTATCAATTTAGTGGAAAAATGGAGGTTCTTTTTTGGCCATAAACAATATATTCATTAACAGTGTGCTGAATTAAATAATTAAAATGGCATGTACTCGCCGAATTTGACGAATGCATCAGGTCATGACAATAACAAAAATTCGGCGATAGTCCACCGAATAAAATTGTGTTTTTCGACTTACTATCGTCGAATATTTAGGATTTTAATTTTTCTCTGTTAATCTATTTTCGACATGTTATTTTCAAACTTTGTACTGAATTTCTGTATGTTCTTGTCAGTTTTTACCGTATTTTGTGTATTTGAATGAGGGTAAAATTAGGTTATTTTATTTATTTTTCCATTGTGTTTAGCTCCCCTTAGCAATTTAATTTTTTAATCCAGTGAAAATAAAATATGCCCCCTTATCCGTTTTTGGAGTGGCATTAACAATACTCTAAAAAAAGAGAATATTTGATTTTTAGTTTAGGATTTGAATCCGTGTAGAAAAAAAGATGGAGTTAGTTGAGAAATATTTTTATAGGGAAATGAATTGGGGAAGAACGAAGGAAGAAGGAAGTAGAGAAAATCTTTCGATGAATGAAAATGGGGAGTTCAAAGAGAGAAGTTCGTATATTATCTTACATAGATTCTATTGAAATCTAAAAATGTAAATTAATTTTAATGTAGTGATGTAACAAGGGAGAAACTTTCCTAAGAAGCCACAGAAAAAATATGGTAAATAGCTCGGAGAAGAAGTAAATTATAAGCACCGAAACACCATTATTTTGAGCAATCTTCACTGAAAAACTCATATTCTAGGAACAAAAAGTTTGATTTTTATGAAATGAAAGTAGAGATCATCTTAGAATTCCAAGTAGAAAAATAAAATTCAAATTTAAAAATTTTATTATTTCAAATTTAATTCAGACTTTGACCAAGTTTGACCAATTTTTTTTATTATTACTTAGATAAATTTGATCAAATACAATATTCAACATTTCTAATTTATTAATTTACATTCAAATTTTAAATTCAACATAAATTCAAATATATTGTTTATGTCAAAAAATAAGCTCTATACTATTATCGTTTTAATTTTATTCAAATTAGACGTAGGAATTCAAATTCATACTTAGGAATCAAAGGCATACATTTCAAAGTAAATAAAAATTTCATCTTAAAGTGAAATTTCAATTAAATACATTATTAAAAAATTGTTAAAATGTCAGGTTGTTGCCAGTTGTATAGTGTACTAGATGCTGAATTGAACACAATAGAAAGGTTGTTGGTGTCATTAGATGATTTTTGGAGAAATCAACATTTTGTACTATTTCTAATGAAATATTATTTTTTTGTAATATAGACGGAGCTGGAAAAAGTTCAATAGAATCCTAAAATAAACCAAGTTTTACTTATGAAAAGGTTGGTAAATCTTATGCTTAAAGATGTTAGGCCAACATACAGAACTTTAGTGGATTTCAAACAATCTTCTCAAGCATAAGTGATAAGTAACACGTTCATCTATCAGAAGTCCTGGTGTTAGTGGGTTTCTTACCAAAGGGTAGGAAAAATATTTGGTGGCATTGAATATTTTGAAATCGAAAGGAGTTCTCTCATTGGCTTCGATAGTTCTTAGCTTTCTCAGTGAGGCGGTGCTAGTAATAAACTTACTTGAGTAAATGGTCAATAAAAAAAGAAACCTGTCAAGTCTTACAAGCAGAAATTAACGACCAAATATTTAAATGTGTTTTTATTGACACTCCAACTATTGTTAGGGAGAGGTCATTTTTTTAAAAACACTCCAGTCTTTGAAAAATTGTTAAGGGGCTGCACAAACATATTATTTCACACTACTCAATATTTCTGGATTGCCCTTTCAAATTAGAATAAAAAAAATTATTCGAAAAGGGAAACCGAATTAAAATAAGTAGTTCGTCACCACTGCAACGAATGCAACATGTAATCAGTCATGTATGTATTCGACAGTGATATGTTGAAAATTAATAATCATTTCGGTGCATTGCCTTCGTAATTATAAAATTCGGCATATTTATGTCGACAAAAAAATATGTTCGATCCTATTCCTCCAAAAACGCTTATCCTTTAGGGTTTAAAAAAAAATTGATATATGTAAATTGAAAAAAAAAATATTATAGCCCTTGCAATATTTGTTAAGGTAAAATTACTTTTATTTGTTAAGGGGATAAATGGGTAATAAGGTAAAATTACCTTTATTTGTTAAGGGGATACCTCCCTCATTGTACTCCCCTTAACAATTTTTTTAAAAATAAAAAATTGGCCTCCTCTTAACAATATTTGGAGTGTCAATAACAATGCCCATATTTAAAACCAACCCATTTATTGAGATCTTGCTACAGACTAAAAAATATATGAGGAAATAATGATAGCCTCAGAAGAAAACATACGAAAAGAAAATAGCAACAAGAAGGGAAATTTTGAGGTGGTGTTAAAGAAAATGTCATGTACTAAGTAAAGAAAATGTATAGGTTAGGTCCTAGGTTTGGGTGCGTGTTTCCGTATGCCTAAACATAAGGAGACATTCATTAATGGTAAAAAGCAAAAGGGCTAGGTGAAATTCGCTAGTTATTTGACTTGGAGGTTGACAAGACTGATTTAGTTAACCTAAAGATGCATGATGGAAAAATGTTAGGAATTACAGGATTTAAACATGATCGAAAAATAAAGAATAATCTTATTTCAATAGGCAAGTTAGAGGAATGCAGCTATAATTGATCAACTCATGGTAAGGTCATATGGGTTTGAAATCAAGCTGGAAGGTTCTCCATGCATATTACATGGCAATATTATGTATAAATTGCTTGCAATACAGTGGACAATGTTGGGAATTCTCAACTTCTATTTAGGGATGAAAAATTTATCTAAATCAAGGTGGAGAATGGAAATAAAATCCATAAAGCCTACATGAAGTTCTTTGTGGTGCCATAAATAATCTAGATGCGACATGGAGGGATGATAAATCCATATACGAACTAGATGATTTAGTTCACTTGAAATTTAAATATATAAGCTGCGTGATTTGCTAGATGAAGTGTTATGATTTTTGAAACAACATCGCGTTTAAGTGAAATAAATATAAAGACAGAGTAGGTATATTTAATAGCCTAAATCATTATTGCACACCTGTATATAAATATCTATCTATTAAATAATAAAAAGGTTTTTTTGCTCCCTTGTTATTTCTTAGCCATTCCTCCGCTTTCGCTGATTTACTCCAAATATTTTGTTTTTAAATCCCTATAATTTATCATCATTATAACATTACTAATCCTCTCCATTGTAATCTTACCTTTAGATTTCGATGTATAACCATTTATCCAATTATTTCAATAAATATATGTGTTTTATCATATTGTTTTACATTTAGGTCCATACATTTAAATTAGTCAGGTGATAAACTTTAAATGAACAAACAAACAATTCAATTAACCGAGGAAGCAATAAATTAAAGGGATAATTCAATGGTTGACATCCTACATATCACCTATTGTTTCATCAAATTGCGTCCAAATAAAATTTTCTACTAACTAACATTTATTTTTGTTTAAATAAGTCCTAAAAGTGATAATATAATGTGTTATATATAATATTTACATTGAGTTTTCTTTCACATCAATTAAATTTCATTCAACCCAAAATTATACGTAACAATATTTATTTCTCTTGCATATATTTAAATTCAACGTTATACAATTTCTTTTTGAAATTAGATATTTATTACAAAGGGAAACAATATATAAATTTTCTTTCTAAAGTTGGTATTTTGAACAAACAAACATACCATGTGTACATTTTTACAAACATTTACACCATATTATCTTTTCAAATTCTGTACTTCAGTGAATTTTTTTATCATTAATGGAAAACTATGTTTTTAAGAATGTTATTAGTTTAATGATAAACGATGAATTTTAGCCTTTAATTTTGAAAAATAGTGATTATTTTCAGTTTAAATGTTTTGTTAAAATATTAAATATTAATTAAATAAATTCATAGCTTAGTCAACATTGGGTAAAACTATATGATATTTTGATAGAAAATGTTTCTCTTTGTATTATATTATTTATTTGACAAATTTTAATTATTTTTGTAAAAGCAGTATCTTAATTAAAGGTATTTTTGTATCAAACTATGGTTGTCAATGGATACCCGAAATATCTGATATCCGTCCGTATTCATATCTGAAAAGCGGGTAAATATCCGATATCCGGGAAAATGAATGCGGATACGTATACGTAGAAATCCGCATCTGAAAAGTATATGTCCGGTTTCTTTTAACATTAGCTTAAAATTATATGTATTTTAGTAAAATGAATGAGATTTGTTAATTGCTTTATTAAATCAAAGATTTACATTATATGCACTAAATGCACATTAGCTACTCAAAACTATTTAATTTCATCATATTTGTTTATTTTTAGCTCTTTTGTGAGAAACAGAAGTAAAAAAACATTTATGTTAAACTAAATTTTTTCATTTATATTTCTTAATTTTTCGATTGTTGGCAGATAGGATAATTATCCGATATATGTCCATATCCACGGATATAGATATCCGATATCCGATATCCGAAAATGATTTATGAAGTGGATACGGATATAGCACTATCGGTTTCAAAAATATCCGTTGACGTCCCTATATCAAACAATGGTTTGAGAAAAGTTATAGCTTTTAAATAAGTAAAATAACTATATGATTTGTAAGGTTTCGTCCAATCAATAGTTCTTTTAGTCTTGAAATAAATATTTTGTTCTTCACTTTATTGTTATTATATACTACTTTTTTTGGCATTAATAACAAAAACTTCAGTTTGAGTTTGGATTTTCCTAACCTGCACTAAAGTATGAATCGAAATTCAATATAGATATATATATATATATCCATCAAATGAATCTAGCAAAAGCTAAATGTTAAAGCTTATTAATTTTAAAATTGATTATGAATGCCAACTTTCATTTGTTTTCTCAATAAATATCCAATACTGAAAATAATAAATCGTTGTCTAATTCATTATCACTTACGAAAATGACAACTTATTTTTTATATACAAATATAAAATAGACAAATCACATGTCCAAAATTAAATGCTAAAATAATAAGTTCAACATATAAGCCGATCATCCTAACAAATTTATTATATATTGCATAAAAAAATTCAATATGCCAGAAATAATTTTAAAAAATAGTTTTTTAGACCTTGATATCCAACATACAAGTTACATAATAGTTATAATAGAAGGGAAGATGTCCTCCTCTAAAATTGGATGTAACATATTGTTTGTTGGTTTAAACATGATGATTTGACTATTAATTAAGTTTTTGTTATTAGTTGTTGAATTCTTTTATCCTTTAATATGGGAGATAAAATTTTGCAATTTTAGTGTTGGGAACAACCTTTTATTAATGATTTTGTTAATGTATATTTTATTGTATCCACTATTATATATTATTCTACATACAAAGTTCATTGTTATCCCTTCTTGTCCACTCCTCTAGTATGATATTACTCCAAATTCCTAATTGTACTTAATTAAAAAAAAAATTCTAGTTTCGGTTTTGATAGCCTCAGAACTTACGATCAACCTGCACTTCAGTTCAGTATTTAATTTCCTAAGCATTCAAAATTTAATGGATGGGTAATTTCTTAACAGTTCCTTTCGAATTTCGTTCTTTTAGTACTTCATATATGTTAAGCATAATTTTAAAGAGCATAGGTTAACAAAATCATTCGTCATTCTAAAATTAGGATTTATCATCACCAGTTTTCTTTGGCACCATTTCATTTTTGTTGATGAATATTTTAGAATTGAAGTGACATATTGAATCAAATTTCGTCGACATCCATCGTTAGTAATTGCATGTTTCCTTTTTGTTTTTCCTTAAACTTTAAAATTGCTCTTTTTTTTCGCTTTGTATCATAGTAAAATGCCTAAAGTTATATTTAAATTCTCGTTTTCTTTTATTCATGTTTTATTATAGTATAGTTACTAGTTTGATGATTCTTTTGCTACCATAATTTTATATGACATTGATTTTACTTATAAGCAGTCATATTATCAAATGCATATGTTAACTTACAACGTTGTCGAATTAGCTTTGAATTAGTTTAAATAATAGCTTATTCATTTCTTATTTAAACTTGTCAAATTATAATTATATTAGACTACAATATATAATAAATCATGGTATCTTATCGTTTCTTGCCTTGCTTAAAAACCAATTTATTGATAAAAAGCTTGGCTAATCTAATACTTATGCGTTCAGTTAGGATAAAGTGAATTCTATGTTATTATTTGCAATTCCTACTTATTGGTATTTGTTATTTTGGAAAAATATTTTGTGGTTCCTTAGCATTTGAGTATGATAAAATAAGCAACATATTATATAATTAGTATTATATCCTTGATTATATAAGATTACTCAATAATTGTGGCGCATCTTCCAGTTTATGTCTATAGATGTTGAAGTACTGTTCTTAAAATTTAGATCTAATAACGGTAAATAGAGTTTCATTGCAACTATGTTGTGGTTCATCTAAGACATGATTAAATAATGAAAAATTGATTAAAGTTTGAAATGGGTTTTCATATGTTATGCAGGGAATACATAGAGAATCCCCTTTTTTGTATAATATAAAGAAAAATCTATTCTAACATCTTAAAATACCTAACATATAAAACATTTCCTTAATTACTATTGCTAATTTACCTTTCTTAAAAGTTGTATCTTTAATATTTTTCTTAATACCCATTAGATTGTATATTAATGGTGATAAACTATAATCGAATAATTACCCTTTAGTGGATAAGTTAGTGGAATTTCAGTTCATGAAGCCAAATTTTTGGGCATGTAACATAAAATACAATTAAAGAAAATTTAAATAAATAATAATTATAATATTAAATTATTTAATATTTTTACGAAAATAAATTTTAATTTTGTTAGTTATGAAGTTACAAAGAAATAAAGAAATTACAATATTACTAGTTGGAATTAAAGTTGATTTCTTGATCCAACCATATCTATCTACCACAGGTGGGGTTAATTTCATTTAATTTTGATTTGTTAACATAAGAAACCCTAAGCTTTTGTTCAATAGAATTTTACATATAAATAAGGAATAATAATAATAAAGTTGAGCATAAAGGTAATTTTTTAAAAATGATGATGTACTATATGTATTTCTTGGCATATAATAACTTTTTATATTTCCTATTGTATTCTTAGTGATGATTAGTGTACAAATAGAATTAACCTAAATGAAATAACATTTCGAAGTGCAAATTTCATCACTATTTTATAAAAGTTAGAAATTACTTAGTCTTTCATACTTCGAGAAATTATTATTATTAATATTTTTGGAAAAGTCGACCGGTTTTTATAGTGGCTGCAACCACTTTTCATTACAACAAATAATGAATACACGAAGAGAAGGAATTAGACATAAGTATAATTACTAGATCTGGTTTGAAGTGCCAGCACACAGATATATACATGCTTGGAGTGAAGCAGAAAAGCCTCAACTACAAACTACGAACCTTTTAAGAAAACCGCCCAACACAACCCAAACTTCCCCGTAAAGGAAAGCCCGGATTGAGTTGAGAACATAACAAATCAAAACACAAACAAAAGAACATACATCAGAGTATAAGAATATATAGAGTATGAATAATTTATACATTGTAAAATATCAGAGATTAAAATACATTACATATCAGCGGAAAATAATACAAAACACAACTAAAAGAAATAAACGGATACAGAGCTTTCCAAATATTGTTCCAGTTGTAAACCAGGATCCTATGGGTATAAATCTGCAAAACCAAAGCTACTATCTGTCCATATGGAAAATAGGGGCACCCAGAGTTTAGGTTAAAACAATAAACTCCAGGTCAGTCATGTGACTGGTGTGAGAACTAAAACAGTTATTTAAAACTTTACTTTAAAATAGAGTAAATCAAGGGACCACGCCGTATAACATGGAAGAGGTTTCCTCCCAAGAATACTAGTGCATAAACAGTTATAAACAGCGCAATGCTTTTTGAAAAATGAAGCTATTACAAGACTCAGGTCCCATCACACAATGCAGCGCAAGCCGGAGGATAGAGTTTTACCTTATAATAGACAAACATGCTTGGTACGTTTAAAACAAATCATATTTGGTACTATTATAGTGTGAAGTGTATGAAAACAACTTCAAATATAAATGTATCAATCATAGACGGCATAATTCCCCATCCCACTATGTCGCCATACTAGGCTCTACAATTAAAACCGAATGTCACGTATTGGAAATTGGATTTCCATCAGGAGTCGAGGCAAGGGATGTACTCCTTGCCGGCTTCGAGACACTCTAGAAAATGCCTCAGGATCTCCTGCATAAGACCCTTGGATCATCCAAGGTCGGTCCTCCCTTACGTTTGAGGATTGGCAATTCCTGAACACACGTTTCCTGGTCCTATAGGACCTATATCCATCGGCTCCGTAGAGACCGATATATCCGAGGCGCCTCGCATTCCAATAACCACAAAGGTAAAAATAATATAAATGTCTGGGCTTGCAAAAACCCGACACCACCCATAGCTAGAAAGAAACATTGTGTCCTCCTTGGGTCCTTTATCCCGTTTTTAACTCATACCGAGGTGTGAGGCTCGTGAATTAACGCTATACACAAAGCTATGTTATATTAAAGCCGTGCTTTGATCATCAACCAAAAGACTCTGTTTTCAACAGAAGCCTTGATCATTTGCATCTCAGCATGCCACACAGAAAATATATTTAACCTCTGAGCTCGTACGTCTTAGAGAAAGGCATTAAGCAAGAGAATAAATTCTCCGCTGCCAAACAGATATATATTTAATAGAGATCAATCAACACAGAATAAAATCCAATGTCAGACATACATCCATTTACAAGTTCGTTCTGGGTCTGAATGAAACCGGAGGCACCTTATTCCTCGTCCCGTATGTCCAATACAGGAGAGAGGTCCTCGCATATCCAGTCGATCTCCATGTACGTCTGGACGATCAACACTTATTACCTTGTCTTGGGTGTACAGACCAATCAAGACATCAATAATCATCCAAATGATGTGAAGACCTCCGGTCTTCAACCATCGTCTTCATCGTCGACATATTGTCGAATCAGTTATTCAGAATGGGTATAAACCCGGCCTTTCCGAATAACTCGCGTATATAATAAACAAGTGCTATAAAAACACAACAACGCCTCATTCGAATTCAGAATATTCTTTTATTCAAATATTCACATCCTTAGGGACATGTTCCCATTAATTTAATCAAAGATAAATTCTTTAAAATTTATTCTTTAATCTTCCTTTGGATATCATTCAAACCATATTAAGGTTTTCCCAACTAGTCGGGATTAATGCACCTTACCGAAGTAATCATTTGTTTAATTTCCCAATCCTAACCTATTCATCCCATGGAGTAAAACTGGTCATGCCCCATATCTAACACCATGGTGTTATTGGTAAATTTAATTACCATTTCCCATTCAAATCTAATTAAAGATTTAATTATCGCTAGGAGCAAAACTGGTGATACTCCATTCTCGATCATTTCCCAAATTTGATAATTTAAATTATCAATTCAAATTTCAATCTAACTAAAGATTCATTAAAACTACACTTAGTTTTAATCTTCCCAGAAATCAATATTAATGATTATTTAACTTTGGAAACACTTACATGTCGCATCGACAATCTACACCATACTATTGATTTCTGCCGATATATAACCTCTAAGCTCGTACGTCTTAGAGAAGGGTGTTAAGCAAGAGAATAAATTCTCCGCCACCAAATAGATATATATTTAGTAGAGATCAACCATACAGTTCGAAATACAATGTTAGACATGTAATCCTGTCTTTTTCTGGGTTAAAGAACTAATGTCATTTAAAACATAGTTCACGATAAACCCAAATCACATTCCATTAATTATGGAATCTTCACAGAAAACAGATCAATATATATAATCGATATCAATTTCCGTATCCGACTAATAATATAAATGGAATAACGACAAAGCCTTTTAAATTCCATATGTATTAACAGTCTTCCTCCACAAAAGTTCACTTCGATTATTATCAAATAAAATTCCATTCAATTCCAATTTAATATATTAAATTGGAAAACTTTACTTTGGAAAATTCCCATTAAATCTTAATAAAAAGATTTATAAATTCCAAATCTCATTTCACTGTAAATCGGGTTAAAGAACGTTAAAAACACAGCTCAAGATAAATCCAATTTACACTTCATTTCATTCCAATTAAATTTTAGTAAAAAGATTTATTCTTTTCACATGGGGTTTAAGAACGGTTTTAATAAAGACACCATTCATGTAACACCCCGCAAATTCTATAACTGTGAAATTAACAAATTAAAGTATAATTAATCTGAAATCAAAGAACTAAGGGAAACGGGATACGCCATTGCGTTCGTCTCGGAAAAATGCGCGAAATAGAGTCCGAGTTTTCAAAAAACGGAGTCCGTATGAAGAAGATATGGCCTTCGGAAGTTTTAAATTAAATTTAAAATTCAAACAGAATAAATCAAGTTTAAATTCGAAAATGGGGCCCATTGGGCCAGGGCGGAAAACACCCGCCTGACACACCCAGGTCGACTGGGCTGTCGACCTGGTCTAACCAGGTCGACAGGCCTGTCGACAGGGCTGTCGACAGGGGTGTCGACCTGGTCGAGCCCAGCCAACCTGGCTGGCCAGGTCTGTGTTTGGCCGATTTTCTGTGGTCTGCTTTGTCACTAGGGCTAGGTGGCAAGTTTTAATTGGTCTCTCCTTAGAATGAATGGCTACGATCAATCCAAGCAACATCAATGGTCCTAATCAGTTCCTAACCTCTATATAAACAACCCTAGACTAAACCCTAATCTATTCATTCAAAAATAAGAACATAGCCGCCATGTTGCTGAGGAACGACTAGGAGTAGCCACCAAATTGGAGAGAGGATTAGGAGGAAGATTCTAAAGCTTAAAGCAACCTAAACAAATCAATTCAACAAAGGAATTTGCGTCTTCAATCCCTAAATTAGAGAATTCATCACACCATTGTAAGTAGAGTATTACTTTGGTATGAATAAACAATTGTGTTGGTTTGTATGCTTGAATTGTGGCAATAAAGTAATTCATATTTGTGCGTTCTTATCAATTTGAAATATTATATACGTTTGGATATTTATGAATTATGTTATTCATTATAAAGAACTACATGCGGTAGTTCTATGCAAGTATACGTTTGGAATATTTCGCTAATTATGTAATCCATGTTGAAGCTACATGTATGTAGTTGATTTAAATTCATGCAAGTTTGGGATTTGCTTCTATGCCACCATGATGTATACTTTTGTGCATAAATCATGTTGTAAGTAGTTGGAACAAGTTTGGTTATTATCCATATGAAATTATGTTGAGAATTTGGCATTATGTATTAAGCCATGCTTTTGTACTAGAAAACCTATTTGCAAATTTATGAATATGGCTAGGCTATGAATAATATTTGGCATAATTAAAATCCATGATTTAGTCTATCTTGTTTACAAGAATTATATGATGACATATGTGGTACATGGCTAGGTTAGGTTCAAAAGGTCCCTTTTTGTAAGTTTACATGGCTAAAGTAAGAATCATGATTTCATGTTAGAAATATTTATGCCATGGTTATGTGAACAAATTTAACTATACTTATGCCATGCTTATGTTTGATATTATGCCATGCTTATGTTTGACATTATGTCATGCTTATGCTAGAAATATTTATGCCATGCTTATGTTTGACATTATGCCTAAATAAAAATATAGGTTCATGTGACAATAATGATATCTCAATTACAAGTTCACATGCTTTGATTCATGTCACCTATGTTACCACTATGCAAGTACACCAGTTTCTATTTTGTATTTCCAACGTCGTATTGCAAGTTCATGCGCTCACATTCCCCTCTTTGTGTATGTAATTACGCTTTAAGCCTCCCCTTTTCGCATGGCTAATTTGGGCTTTAAAAGGCTAAGCCCAAAATATATATAAACGGACGTGTTAAACGGGGGAAAATAACGTTGGGTTAAGATTACTAATGAATGAAAACATAAAATAGAAGGGCCCAAGTTCAAGTATGGGTTGGGCCCATGATTGGTGTAATCTTTACACCATTAACTTAATAATGGGCCGCAAATATTTACATATAAGAAATAAAGAAGAATGACAAGATATGTAAATGTAGAAAATACGATGTGTTTAACCCGAGGTTGGATTGAGTTGTGATGTAAACCTGCCCGGAACCGCCCGGCTGTCCAGTAGTCACAACAATACCTATCTAATGTGGGAGGTTAAACATGGAGCCCAATAAGGACCCGAGGTTAGACTGAGTTGTGGCGTAAGACTGCCCGGAACCAACCGGCAACAGGCAGCCACAACAATACCTGTCTAATGTGAGAGGTCAGGGCCTTAATAAGACAATTAAGGCTGAGTCAGGATTGTTAGGATTAAGTGAACTAAAGACTTAATCAAAATGGAACATGCTAAACTAAACGGACTGGTGGGGGTTAGGTTAGAAAACACTTAACCAACTTAGCATGTTGGCTAGAGATAGAAAACCTAGTAACGGGGGACCCTTTTCAGCAGTAACCCTAGAAGGTGTATCAGGATACCCTGAAACTAGGCAGGGTGGGGCACGATTACTGGGCTGATTGTAAGAGGTCAAAGCGACGGCGGTGGTGTAGCAGTGTAGGTTCTAACGGAGTGCGGGCGTGCACACACTCCGGTGCAGAAAAATAAGGCACTGGACACCAGTAGAATACCTGTGCACTCTAAGGTTGTGTCGGGCCGCCACCATGGGACTTGATACACCTCATGGTGGGACCAGCATAGGTAACTACAACATAGAGGGCCGTAAGACACATGTAACTATGCGAGTAGGAGCCGATCATCATAGAATGGATCACATCACCCCGATTATGGGGTGCAAATTGGAAACTAGTTTATATGGGTTCAGAGATTAACATGGGGTACGATAGTATATTCGACCCTAGACAACTTAACCAAGTTTATAGTGCTTGCCCGCTTCTTGTTTATACTTATCATACCCAGTTCTTTATTCATAGACAAAATAGTACTAGACTTACTCAGGCTTTATGTCCGACTCTACTTTTCTTTCGTCTTCTTTCTTCCGTTTCCCCCCCCCCCCAGGTCCACAGGGAGGGAACACAGCAGCTTGACTAGCCTTAACATCCAGCTTGAAGAAGAGAAATGTATTGCTTGGACTTTCCTGTTTTGAACTATGGCTTTGGACAATCCACTATGGGGCTTTTGCAGTTTATCTATGTTTTATTTATGCTTCTTTAAATAATGTACTCAAGACAGATTATGAAAGTGTTATGTTATGTTTTTGGAAAGGATGTTGTTGTAACACGTATTTGACTTTGTGAAATAAAAGTTTGTTGTTCTTCCGCTGTTTACAAATATGTGTTCTTATATCTGTCTTGTATATCTGTGACTTGTACTTATAAACCTCCACTGAAATTAGGGCATTCCCTTTGAGAGTGACCCTAACGGAGGTGGGGTGTTTCACTTGGTATCACAGCGAAGGTTTACCAGATAAGATAAAAAGTTTTGAAAAATTATTTTCAAAAAGGAAATTTAAAGAAGCATTTTTAAAAGAAAAATATTATTTTATTTTAAAAAGGCAAAGTCCACCCCCCCAAAGCCATAGGAACTATCTCTTATCCTTCGTTTTGAATCTATCCTTTTTGTTTCAGCATGTCCCAAGAACTTAACTTGCCGGAAGGGGTGCCAATACCTGGTTGGTTTAGACGGTTCTTAGAAGCAAGAGCCACTCAGCCAGGTCCTACCATTCCTCCTCCCCCAGCGGAAGGAAATCATCCAGCTGCAGCAGCACCTTTTCCTCCACCTCCTCCTCGGGGAAACACATTCGCTAAGATATGCAAAGATTTTAAAGCTATGGGAGGAAGGGATTTCCATGGAACTGAGTCCTTCGTAGCAGCTAGAAATTGGCTGAAGGAAACTGAGGACCTATTCATCATCTTTGAGGTAGAAGATAGACAAAAAGTACAGTTGGCAGTGTGGCTATTGAAGGGCGAGGCTTCCTACTGGTGGGAAGTCACTAATGCTGAAAGACCAGTGGAGACATGGGAGGACTTTAGGGCAAGGTTTGAGACCAAATTTCTCTCAGATGCAGAAAGAAGTTTGCAGTTGGAAAAATTCTTATTTCTTAAGCAAGGGGACAAGACAGTCAGAGAATATGTGAATCAGTTCGATGAGCTGGCTAGGTTTGGGCTTGACCTAGTCAACACCCCGCATAAGAAGGCTCTCCGTTTCGTCAAAGGGTTGAATGGGCCATTACACAGTTTGGCCATGACCCATATACCCATGGGAGCCACGTATGAAAGATTGGTGCAAATGGCATTGCTGAATGAAGAGGATAAGGGCAAGAAGAAAGAGGGTTTGCAGCCCAAGAAGACAGACTTTAAGAAGGGCGGGAAAGGCAACAAAGAGAAGAGGAAGTGCAATTTCTGTGGCAAAGTGGGGCACTTAGTAAAGGACTGCCGGAAAAAGAAGGCCAAGGAGAATGGTGGGTGCTTTTCTTGCTGTGAGACAGGCCATAGGGCTAAGGTCTGCCCAAAGAAATGAGGACAGGAGCAGAGGGCTGGATCCACCCCAGGGGCACAGGTCCATGTGCTAGAAGCGCCACCTCTGCAACAGCGAGGTATAAATACTTTTGTAGAAAGTGTAGTTTATCTTTATGATCACCCCGTTCGCACTTTATTTGATTCTGGCGCATCACACTCCTTTATCTCGTCTGCTTTAGTATAATCTCTGCACCTAGAAACTAGTATGGTAGAGGACCCCTTAATTGTTTCAAACCCAATTGGGGGCCCAGCTCATTTGTCTATGATCTGTGTGGGATTGAAAATTTCTATTCTAAGCGTAGAATTTCTGTGTAGTGCCTTTGTTTTGGGCTTTTCGGGGTATGGTTTGATTTTGGGTATGGATTGGCTATCCTGTAATGGGGCCATCCTTGATTGTGAGAAAAGGGTTGTTAGGCTCCTAACCCAGCTCGGTAATACTTTGGAAATTTCTTGTAATCCCTCGTATGCGGTTATGCTTAGTTATCTTGAATCGCTAGATGCCTCTGTTGAAAATTTGCAATCAGTTAGAGTGGTCCGGGAATATCCGGATGTCTTCGAAGAGGTGAAGGGCTTGCCTCCAAAGCGGGAAATAGACTTCCGCATATATCTTGTAGATAATGCAAAGCCCGTTGCGTTGCCCGTTAGACGTATGGCTCCACGGGAAAGGAAAGAGCTCAGTAAACAGATTAAAGAGCTTCTAGAAAAGGGGTTCATTAGGAGGAGCATTTCAGAATGGGGCGCTCCGGTGGTATTCGCTACAAAGGCGGATGGTTCACTCCGTCTATGTGTTGACTATAGGGAGCTCAACAAGCTAACGAAAAAGAATAGGCACCCTCTCCCTAGAATTGACGATTTGTTTGACCAGCTTGTAGGAGCGTCTGTTTTCTCCCAGCTCGATTTAGCAACCGGTTTTCATCAGCTAAGGGTGGCTGAAGATAGCATCGATAAAACGGCGTTCAGAACCCCAGACGGTTTCTTTGAATGGCTTGTCATGCCTTTCGGCTTGACAAATGCACCTGCTTACTTCGTGGACCTGATGAGTAGGGTATTTAGAGATTTCCTCAACAAATTCGTAGTGGTCTTCGTAGATGATATCCTTATCTTCTCAAAGAGTGAAGAGGAACATGCTCAACACTTAAGGGCAATCATGGAAACTTTGCGAGTCCATCAACTAAAAGCCAAATTCTCCAAATGCCACTTTTGGAGAGAAGAGGTGAGGTTCCTTGGGCACATAGTATCCAAACAAGGGGTAGCAGTGGACCCTGCTAAGGTAGTAGCGGTACAGGATTGGAAGACACCAAGGAATGCAACTGAGGTCCGAAGTTTTCTAGGACTAGCAGGTTTCTATCGAAAGTTTATAAGGGATTTTGCGAAAATCTCAGCTCCGCTCACGAAATTAACTAAGAAGAACCTAGCGTTCATTTGGAACTTGGATTGCGAGTTTGCTTTCCAACGACTAAAAAGGGCTCTCACAACAGCCCCAGTTTTGACGCTACCAGATGGGAGCAAGATGTTCACTGTTTATACGGATGCATGTGGGACAGGGCTAGGCGCCGTCTTAATGCAAGAAGGAAGGGTAGTAGCTTATGGCGGGAGGCAATTGAAGGTGCACGAAAAGAACTACCCAACCCACGATCTTGAGTTAGCCGCCATCGTCTTTGCACTCAAGTCTTGGCGACACTATCTCCTAGGTGAGAAGTTCGAACTTTACACCGACCATAAATCGTTGAAATATCTTTTCTCGCAGAAGGATCTTAACTTGAGGCAACAATGATGGATGGAGTTTCTTGCCTCGTACGATTTCGAAATCTCCTATACTCCGGGCAAAGGCAACGTAGTGGCAGACGCGTTGAGCCGAAAGAAATTGACCCTAAGCCCGTTGTTTGTTGAAAGACAAAGCCTAGAGTTTATAGCCAGCTTCGACTTTAGGCCTTCCTCCGATTTCGTACTGGGCTTGCTTGCATCTCTCGAAGTGCGCCTGACTTTAGTGGATTCAGTAGGGGCAACACAACGCGAAGACCCTCAGCTTGTGGAAATGATTGATAGGCTAATTAGGGGTGAGACTTCAAGTCACCTCAACAGATACTCCATCGACGATAAGGGTTTGCTAAGGCGAGACGGAAGACTATGCGTCCCACAGACAAAAGATTTAGTAAAGAAGGTTCTCGAGGAAGCACATCACTCCATGATGACGATACACCCAGGCGGAGATAAAATGTACAAAGACATAAAAAGGACTTTCTTCTGGAACGGCATGAAAAAGGACGTGGCAGAATTCGTTTCTAAGTGTATGGTGTGCCAACAGGTTAAAGCGGAACAGAAAAAGCCTGGCGGACTACTACATCCTCTGGAGGTCCCGCAGTGGAAGTGGGATAGCATCTCAATGGACTTCATCGATGGGCTGCCTAGGTCTAGGAGAGGCAACACTAGCATTTGGGTAATAGTGGATAGGCTTACTAAAAGCGCCCACTTTTTACCTGTCAAAAGTAAGAGAACTGCCTCATCCCTAGCATCACTTTACCTCAAGGAAATCGTTCGACTCCATGGAATACCATCTAGCATTGTTAGTGACCGAGACCCCATCTTCACCAGTGAGTTTTGGCGGAGTCTGCAAGAAGCAGTAGGAACGCAGTTATGCTTGAGCACAACCTATCATCCCCAAACCGACGACCAAACAGAGAGAGTGAATAGAGTTTTGGAAGACCTCTTAAGACTATGCGTCCTTGACTTCGGAGGGACATGGAAAGACCACCTTCCTTTGGTAGAATTCGCCTACAACAACAGCTATCAAGCAACCATCGGAATGGCGCCCTTCGAAGCTTTATATGGAAGACCGTGCCGATCGCCCACTTGTTGGTGGGAGTCCACGGATAAGCTCATACTTGGACCAGATATGATCCGAGAGACCTCAGAGAAAGTAGACTTAATACGAAGAAGGATGAAGACGGCCCAAGACAGACAAAAGTCCTACGCCGACAAGAGGAGGACCGACCTTGAATTTGAAGTTGGAGACAGAGTTTTTCTCAAGGTATCACCGCTAAGGAACGTTGTTCGTTTTGGAACCACAGGAAAAC
The DNA here is from genome assembly GCA_030737875.1 of Allium sativum. Classification (NCBI taxonomy): domain Eukaryota; kingdom Viridiplantae; phylum Streptophyta; class Magnoliopsida; order Asparagales; family Amaryllidaceae; genus Allium; species Allium sativum. The sequence continues at coordinate 704,832,116 of CM060916.1, read as the reverse complement.
TGGCACCAAGGTTCGTAGGGCCATTCCCTATTATCGAGAAAATTGGGAAAATGGCCTATAGATTAGAGCTACCCGAGAAGTTGGCTGGAGTCCACAACGTTTTTCACGTTTCACATCTCCGAAAATGTCTGCATGAGTCAGCTGAAGTGGTAGAGCCAAATATCCTCGAAGAGGCCGAAGTGGAACGCGAAGCGACCATAAGAAAAGTTCCAACCCGCATCTTAGGAACAGAAGTGAAGAAGCTACGCAACCGCGAAGTCAAGCTCGTCAAAGTTCAGTGGAGCGACGCCGAGGGAGACGCGACTTGGGAAACTGAAGCTAGAATCCGTATAGCCTACCCTTTTCTGTTCGAGGGTACATCCTTGATCTTTCATTTTCCTTAAGTTGCGCTTTTATCTATCTTTTTAGGTATATTTCCTCGACCGTATCTTTTAGATAGAATCTTTTTGGATGGAAACATGTAGTTGAAACATGTTATGGATGATGGTTGCAAGTGGTTGCAAATGATTGCTAGTGGTTGCTCGTGGTTGCATATACACACACAATCTAGGTTTTAGATCGGCTCAGTCACTTCATATTGCATATGCATATATGTTTGCATTCATATGTGGTTGAACTTTAATGTGGTGTCATGTGGATGTTGCATTTGTATTGAATGATTGTGCACTCATGTAGAATCAAGAATAGGAAAATTTGCATACATAATGGATTCATGGCACTTACATAATTCGCATTAAGGAGGTCAACTGAATCAGTAGACCGCCTGATTTTGCATTAGATAAGTTCATGTACACACACACTTCGCATATGATCATGAAGCATTAGAAGTCTTTTAAGGACAATGGATGCTCATGCTTGATGGATGAGTAGATGGATGATTGGATGTTAGGATATACATTCCTCCTAACTTGAAGATTTCGGGGACGAAATCCTTTTAAGTGGGGGAGAATGTAACACCCCGCAAATTCTATAACTGTGAAATTAACAAATTAAAGTATAATTAATCTGAAATCAAAGAACTAAGGGAAACGGGATACGCCATTGCGTTCGTCTCGGAAAAATACGCGAAATAGAGTCCGAGTTTTCAAAAAACGGAGTCCGTATGAAGAAGATATGGCCTTCGGAAGTTTTAAATTAAATTTAAAATTCAAACAGAATAAATCAAGTTTAAATTCGAAAATGGGGCCCATTGGGCCAGGGCGGAAAACACCCGCCTGACACACCCAGGTCGACTGGGCTGTCGACCTGGTCTAACCAGGTCGACAGGCCTGTCGACAGGGCTGTCGACAGGGGTGTCGACCTGGTCGAGCCCAGCCAACCTGGCTGGCCAGGTCTGTGTTTGGCCGATTTTCTGTGGTCTGCTTTGTCACTAGGGCTAGGTGGCAAGTTTTAATTGGTCTCTCCTTAGAATGAATGGCTATGATCAATCCAAGCAACATCAATGGTCCTAATCAGTTCCTAACCTCTATATAAACAACCCTAGACTAAACCCTAATCTATTCATTCAAAAATAAGAACATAGCCGCCATGTTGCTGAGGAACGACTAGGAGTAGCCACCAAATTGGAGAGAGGATTAGGAGGAAGATTCTAAAGCTTAAAGCAACCTAAACAAATCAATTCAACAAAGGAATTTGCGTCTTCAATCCCTAAATTAGAGAATTCATCACACCATTGTAAGTAGAGTATTACTTTGGTATGAATAAACAATTGTGTTGGTTTGTATGCTTGAATTGTGGCAATAAAGTAATTCATATTTGTGCGTTCTTATCAATTTGAAATATTATATACGTTTGGATATTTATGAATTATGTTATTCATTATAAAGAACTACATGCGGTAGTTCTATGCAAGTATACGTTTGGAATATTTCGCAAATTATGTAATCCATGTTGAAGCTACATGTATGTAGTTGATTAAAATTCATGCAAGTTTGGGATTTGCTTCTATGCCACCATGATGTATACTTTTGTGCATAAATCATGTTGTAAGTAATTGGAACAAGTTTGGTTATTATCCATATGAAATTATGTTGAGAATTTGGCATTATGTATTAAGCCATGCTTTTGTACTAGAAAACCTATTTGCAAATTTATGAATATGGCTAGGCTATGAATAATATTTGGCATAATTAAAATCCATGATTTAGTCTATCTTGTTTACAAGAATTATATGATGACATATGTGGTACATGGCTAGGTTAGGTTCAAAAGGTCCCTTTTTGTAAGTTTACATGGCTAAAGTAAGAATCATGATTTCATGTTAGAAATATTTATGCCATGGTTATGTGAACAAATTTAACTATACTTATGCCATGCTTATGTTTGATATTATGCCATGCTTATGTTTGACATTATGTCATGCTTATGCTAGAAATATTTATGCCATGCTTATGTTTGACATTATGCCTAAATAAAAATATAGGTTCATGTGACAATAATGATATCTCAATTACAAGTTCACATGCTTTGATTCATGTCACCTATGTTACCACTATGCAAGTACACCAGTTTCTATTTTGTATTTCCAACGTCGTATTGCAAGTTCATGCGCTCACATTCCCCTCTTTGTGTATGAAATTACGCTTTAAGCCTCCCCTTTTCGCATGGCTAATTTGGGCTTTAAAAGGCTAAGCCCAAAATATATATAAATGGATGTGTTAAACGGGGGAAAATAACGTTGGGTTAAGATTACTAATGAATGAAAACATAAAATAGAAGGTCCCAAGTTCAAGTATGGGTTGGGCCCATGATTGGTGTAATCTTTACACCATTAACTTAATAATGGGCCGCAAATATTTACATATAAGAAATAAAGAAGAATGACAAGATATGTAAATGTAGAAAATACGATGTGTTTAACCCGAGGTTGGATTGAGTTGTGATGTAAACCTGCCCGGAACCGCCCGGCTGTCCAGTAGTCACAACAATACCTATCCAATGTGGGAGGTTAAACATGGAGCCCAATAAGGACCCGAGGTTAGACTGAGTTGTGGCGTAAGACTGCCCGGAACCAACCGGCAACAGGCAGCCACAACAATACCTGTCTAATGTGAGAGGTCAGGGCCTTAATAAGACAATTAAGGCTGAGTCAGGATTGTTAGGATTAAGTGAACTAAAGACTTAATCAAAATGGAACATGCTAAACTAAACGGACTGGTGGGGGTTAGGTTAGAAAACACTTAACCAACTTAGCATGTTGGCTAGAGATAGAAAACCTAGTAACGGGGGACCCTTTTCAGCAGTAACCCTAGAAGGTGTATCAGGATACCCTGAAACTAGGCAGGGTGGGGCACGATTACTGGGCTGATTGTAAGAGGTCAAAGCGACGGCGGTGGTGTAGCAGTGTAGGTTCTAACGGAGTGCGGGCGTGCACACACTCCGGTGCAGAAAAATAAGGCACTGGACACCAGTAGAATACCTGTGCACTCTAAGGTTGTGTCGGGCCGCCACCATGGGACTTGATACACCTCATGGTGGGACCAGCATAGGTAACTACAACATCGGGGGCCGTAAGACACATGTAACTATGCGAGTAGGAGCCGATCATCATAGAATGGATCACATCACCCCGATTATGGGGTGCAAATTGGAAACTAGTTTATATGGGTTCAGAGATTAACATGGGGTACGATAGTATATTCGACCCTAGACAACTTAACCAAGTTTATAGTGCTTGCCCGCTTCTTGTTTATACTTATCATACCCAGTTCTTTATTCATAGACAAAATAGTACTAGACTTACTCAGGCTTTATGTCTGACTCTACTTTTCTTTCGTCTTCTTTCTTCCGTTTCCCCTCCCCCCCCCCCAGGTCCACAGGGAGGGAACACAGCAGCTTGACTAGCCTTAACATCCAGCTTGAAGAAGAGAAATGTATTGCTTGGACTTTCCTGTTTTGAACTATGGCTTTGGACAATCCACTATGGGGCTTTTGCAGTTTATCTATGTTTTATTTATGCTTCTTTAAATAATGTACTCAAGACAGATTATGAAAGTGTTATGTTATGTTTTTGGAAAGGATGTTGTTGTAACACGTATTTGACTTTGTGAAATAAAAGTTTGTTGTTCTTCTGCTGTTTACAAATATGTGTTCTTATATCTGTCTTGTATATCTGTGACTTGTACTTATAAACCTCCACTGAAATTAGGGCATTCCCTTTGAGAGTGACCCTAACGGAGGTGGGGTGTTTCAATTCACGACAAACCCGAATCCAATTCAATATTAAATATAAGGCTCTGAATAGAAATTATATCGGCTTATATTCAATATCACATTCTGAAATCAACAAATGTCGTATTGGGAATAACGATATATATATATATATATATATATATATCTTCCAAATTCCTCCACAATTTCTGTATAATCACGGAATCCAATATCGAAATATTCCGAAGATAATTTCAATTCAAATCCATTCCAATTCACATATTGGATATTCTGGTTATTTTTAAAACCATTTCAAATCCAATTTATTTATTTTAAAATATTGGATTTATAATTCTAGTTCATAACTAGTTCATTTCGATAAAAATATATTTTAATCTATATAAACAAGGAATTTTTCATCCCAAATCATTTACTATGATTTTACACAAATTATCGATATTTTTTAATAATTTTATCAAGGCTCGTACAGTCAATTTCCATAAACGGTCATCGAACTGCACTTACAGCGAAACTTTCCAAATTTGATTTGGACATAATTCCAAATCCAACTATTAGATTACAAGTCTATCATATTCGTTGGAATGGTCTTTTCGATACGAACCCAATTGGTTCCAGTTTTAGGAGAATCTGACGGTCGGATCTCCTGTAATGTCAATTCGAAGTCAATGGTCGAAATTCGCGAACTGCCACGGCACGACGCGTTCTATTCAGGCCATTTAATATATATATATTATATATTTCATCGATTTCTATTTAAAACGTATTTTATAAACCGTTTTAAATTCTTTTTCAGAACAATTTCAACTTCATATTCAATTTCAAATCAAAATTGAATATTCCATATCATTGATATATAAATGATAATATTTTCAAAACATTAGATTTTGAAATCACTTCCTTTTCGATATTCATTACAAAAATGAATAAAATTGATATAAATATCGTTCACGTCAAAATGGCGTTAATTTAATCAACACGACTTTATATATTTTAATATTTTCGTGTCCATCCAAAATCGGACATCAAAATCATATTCTGATCCATTTGCATATTATTTTAAAATATTAGTTATTTTAAAATATTCATTACTCGTCATTTTCAAATATTCTTTAAATTAAAATATTCGTTCTTTCCGAATTGGAATCATACACAGTCAATTACCAAATAATTTTATTTATATGGATTTCATACACACATGTACACAACAATGATCAAACGCAGACAATCATCATCCAGAGTGCATTACACAACTGCATAAGCGTTAAATATGAATAATTAACGCTTACAACAGTCTGTCAACCCATCGATTGAAATACAACTAAATATTGGGATTAGTGTATGTCCATTTTCATCCCAATACCCATGTGGGGTTTTCAAACAACAAACACTGATTATTATTTATGTAGTTGGACGATGTGTAAAATATATCGTCCCAATCCATATCATTCAAATGTGTGTATATAAACAAATCATCCAATTTGTAAATGAATATTTATTTTATTCATATACATGTTAAAAATTATATTTTTAACTATAAAATATTTTGTTCTATACATGAATATTTTTATTACATCACAATCATAATCGATCACCACAACACAATACAATCAAACAAGTCGTCCATGGTCTGTTGACGACGGGGAGCAATTCATATATGCAGTTATGAAATAAGTAACTATACTGGAAATTTTAGTGAGGAATTCTCACCTTGGGGATCCACTCCGTCATTCTTTAGCGGACGATGGTTTGTATTTCGTTATGCTTCCTCTCAGTTCCATCGCACTCTTTTTCACGCTGTTCATAATAAAAATCACCTTTTTATTATGATGTTTATATATATTTAAAAAACGCATTTTTATATCGACGTATATATATAAAAGATCACATATTTTTATATAGCTAAAAATCGAATTTTTTATCTAACTAAAAATCGAACTTTTATATAACTAAAAACATAATGATTCATACGATAAAAATCTTATTTTTATATTTCTAAAAATCTTATCTTTATATTTTTAAAAATCATCTCTTTATATTTTTAAGAATCATTTCTTTATATTTTTAAAAAATATCATCTTTATGCGATTAAAAATCATAACTTTATGATGTTATTCATATAATAAAAATCACATTTCTATATATAAAAATCATATTTTTATAATGCCACTTCACATATAAAAATCCAATTTTTACATCACTACTTCATATATGAAGATCACATCTTTATCATGCCATCCGTATAATAAAAATCTAATCTTTATCATATTAAAAAGCAAATCTGTATGTTAATTAAAAATCTAATCCTTTTATAAACAAAATCATGTCATTTTATTTTCACAAATCGTATCTCTTCATTTTTATATAAACAAAATCTGTAACGACCCGTATTTTCTGCCTATTTATTTGGAATATTTTAATTATTTTAATTATTTAAAATATTGGTTTGAATTTAAATGAGTGAATTTAACGATTTTATTTGGAATATATTATTTAAATAAATAATAAAATAATATTTTAATTTCATAAATATTTGGGGAAATATAGAATTTGAAATGTATTGTGACCGGGCAGTTTAAAGTGGTCAAATATTGGTTATATTGAAAATATAGTCATAATTTCGATTCGTAAACGACGGTTGAGCGATATGGTTTATAATTTAATTAAATAACGAGCGGCAGCGGCGCGGTAGTTCGCGATTTGGCGTTTTGAACTTCAATTGGTCGTACCGGGTTCAAAATAAGTCGGATTTCCTCGAAACAAGAAACGTTGGGACCGATTTGACAATATCTTTCCAATGGTAGAGAAAAATCTAGTTTTCATCATATAGATTTTATTTTATGTCCAAATCAAATTTTGAAAAAGACGTTGTGGAATTTCCTTTATATATTTTATCGTAATTTATATTAAATAGAGGGTTTTTAAATTTTTATAATATCGATTTGACTTCAAACTCAACCCGGGATATTTTATCTTGGTAATATACGATATTCTAGTCGTGTATGGCCAATGGCAATATTTTAATATTATTATATTGAAGTATTTTAAAATTGGTTTATTTTATCTGAATTGGCCAGTTATAAAAGGGACTTTATTCAAACTACCTCTGTTTTCGACGAAACAAATTTTGTTGGGACCGTAACAGTAAATTATTGCTAGATTTTCAAGTTGCACGCAAAACGGTGTTATTATGTGAGCGTGGCAAAATAAAATGCAAGATAAAACGATCAATTGGGATGTGTACGAACGCTGTTTGGGCAAACGGACACGGAATTCGATGAAACAAGTTTTGTTAGGACCGTATCGTCAAAATATACTATGCCGTCCACTCGCGTCTCGAACGGGGTTTGTATGTGAGTGCAGCAGCGAATAAACGATGTTTGAAATTGCGATAAGCACGAATAAAAATCGTTAGTCATATCAGTAGTCACCTCAACAAATCACCTCAACAATAAAATAACGTTTTCCCTCATCTATATAAATCCTTCAGCCCAACCCTAAACCCCCAATCAGAAAATCATCATGTAAATTAGCAGAAAAACCCCTTTTCACAAATTTAGTTATTCCTCTCAATCCGTGATGAATTCGAGGGGGGTTCTTAAGGCAAAGTGATAGATCAGGAGGAGGGCTAGCTACCATAAAAAGTTGGGGACCTATCGTGGTCGGAGGTGGCTGGAAATCGCAAAGAACGACAAGAAATCAGTTTTGTTCTTTGCCAAAATTAAGGAGCTGCGGTCAATTTCAGAGGCTCAGACCAGTTGGAGGTGGAAGAGGAGAGGCAGACCTTCGTTTTGGGACAGGTTGGAGGTCCTACGGTGGTCGGAGGAGGTCGTGGTGGCGAGTTGAACGTGGGTGATTGTTTTTCGAAGCGCTGATCGGTTTTCTTCAAATTCCGGCGGCAGTGGTCATTGATGGCGTCACGGGCCAAAAGGGATCGGAGCTGGAAGGCGAGGCGGTCTGAATGGGGTGGTCCGGTAGTCGGAAACCGCTTGTGGTGGCGGATTTTTGCTAGGGAACAGAATTGGGTGAAATGGAAATTCAAGGTGGTGGAGGAAGCTTTGGGGTCGGGGGTTCTCAGCGTGGGTGCTGGGTGGTGGTGCGGTGTCAGGGCAGTGGTCGGAGGCGGTTCCGGTGGTCCTAGGTGGCGCCGGGATTGAAGCGGAGGATCGATGTATGGGGGAGGAAGGGAAACAATGTGAAGAAGTCGGGTTCAGGAATGGGAAGAAAAAGGAAAACGCGTTTTCCTTTAATATAGAATGACGTGGATTGTTCAATTAAGCAAAACTGGATCCGTTGGGATCGCAGGGACGAGACCTATCCGATGGCACTGACTATGAGTCGATCTGACGCAGTTGAAAATTCAGCTAATTTTGGACGTTCGACTCAAATTAAAAGCAACAAACGCGTCAACCTTCAACTAGAACAAAATACGGTGAGTTAATTCTCACACCTTCTGGAATCCTGTGATGTGGTAGATTCATAGAAAATATAAATCACAATTTACAATACAAATTGGTTGATTGGATGCGATTGATGCAAATTGGTCGTTTGTTGTTGATTGGTTGCGGTTATTTATATTTCATCAATTAATTTATTCGTATATTTTTATCAAACTGATATCTGTGATGCAGAGAAGGACAGGTTGGAGGGATCCGACTGGATTCCTCAAATAAACTGTATTTTTGTTTATTGTGCATGAATTGTTCACTCTGTCTGACACCCAAATTTGTTCAAATGTTGATGGTTGAATATATATTCATCGTGGTGGTGGTTAAAATCAACCGACGGTGTTGACTGAGTAATTAGCAGAATGGCCCAAGATATATGGTTTTAAACGTCGGTCTACCGTCAGGTGGATTGACGTTGTTTTAAAGTTATAAATTATTTTATAACTGGATTAAAGTTTTAGTTATTTTATACAAGGATTTAAATTGGAAATTTACAAATAAATGTAGTAAATCGAGTTTATAAGAGAAATTATTTAAAGGGTTTATGCAAGTTAAAAGCAGAAGAACCAAAGTATTTAACTACGGGTTGGTAAAATTACATAATTGTTTTTTTTAAACAATTAAATAGTGATGTTAAATTAATTAAGTTAGTTAATTAATTTAAAAAGGGAAATGACTAGGAAATTCAGTTAATAGTTAACTGATATGTATGGTTGGCAAAATCAACCGTGTTTGGTTGAAATCAAGAATGGAATTAATTTGATTTAACTGTATATTCATTAAATTTAACGAATAGTGTAAATTATTAGTTGATCTTTGATTAACCATAATTAAGGAAATTCTTGAATTGTTTAGAGTAAATTTTTAGTTAATCTTCGATTAACTAAACCTCAAAATAATTATTAAATTGGTTAGGGTTAATAATTGTTTAATCAGCTTTTAAAAATGATAATTGTCATATTTTTGATAAATAGCAAAGTTAACTGTTCTTATATAGTTAATGTTGAAGTTATTATTATTTTTAACAATTAGAGAAATGACTTTAAAATAGGAATCCAATTAAGAAATGACTTAAGTGGCATTATGGTTCGACCAACGAAGTGGTAAAAGTTTATAAAGATGGTTATAATCCAAGTTTCAGATGAGGATGGTAAATGGAATCGGTAAGTAAAGGTGGTGTCTTATGGATATTTACTTAATCAAACAAGTTATGTAAAGAGATGATTAAACGAGGATTTCAAATATAAGGGATAGTTTTAAAACCAGATTTGAAACCAAAAAGGGGAAATAAGATTTTGATGTTAGTGGTTAAAATAATATTATTCTAAGGTAAGAACGGGTCGATCAAGGTCTAAGAGGTAACTAAAATACCCCCACTTGGTTGGCTTCACTATTATCGAGGAATGGTATTAGTTTGGGATAAGTGGAAAGTGTTGAGATTAGGTTTACCCCATACTATAAATATCAAACTCTAATGCAAGGTTTTGGGAAATAAATAATATTTAAATATTAGTTTCAAAAGAAATAAGAATATTGATTTCAAATTATATTGAATATTTGTTATTCAATTGGAGTTGATCAAATATAGTATTTGAGGTAGAGTTAGCCAAACATAGTTATTCAGGAAGAGTTGCCATTGCGTACGACTGCTAGCGTAATTCGCAGGGCTGCAGATAGCCTACGGCTGTCGGATGTTTCCTGAGGGAATTAGGCGTAACCATTGTGATCACTGCGATCTAGAGTCAAGCGAATGGAGTAAGTCGAATATTAGTTAATCGATAGGAGTAATCAAGTCAAGTAAGTCCAGTTGAGTTAAATAAGTCGAGCTAGTCAAGTTAGAATTAATCGATCAAAGTAAATCAGTCAGAGTTAGTCAGAGAAAATTTGGTTTATATCATTAAGTATATACATATATGGATATCGTGAGTTGCCCAAAAAAAAGGGGAAAAGGTTTCAAAGAAATATATCGATATTACCAATGGAAATGGAAAGCTGGATAGAGATATATATATGTATACATACATACCCAAAATCATATAAACAGTTCTGTTATAATAGAATAAGAATAAATAAAATGTTTTGAATATACTGGGAGATTTAAAAGTTGATTAACCATTTGGTTAAATATATATATAATTTAAATAGGCCAGGTAGTGCCAAGTACTAAATCAGCAAACTCATTGACACATTTGTTATTTGATAGTTAAATCACCGACTATCAAACCAGACCAATCTGCTTGTTGGTACGGAAAGACCGGGATCGAATTTATATTCGAAAACCATTCCGACCAACAAATACGTGAAGATGGTAATTGAAGATGGAGCAAGTGAAGACCGTGGATCTTCATAAGCGGAAGGACTACTTGTCGAATTTCTCTGGCTTGCAACCAGGTTTATTTGATTTGTGATTCTGTCGTGGTTGAATCTACGGATTGCAAGGACTTCTCGCTACTGATCCTTGGGGTGATTCCTTAATGATATGCAGTAGGAGAGTGCCTTCGGTTCATCCTGTTCCTGGATGACTTGTATGGACGAATGTCTGACAGAGTATTTCTTAAGGGTCACGTACGTTGATTTTTACAAACGTATCTCTGTTATTGGCGGGGAGGGGCACCTCTCTAGCTTAACGACCAGAATATTTTTGTGGACGTCAATTAGTGATATCTGGCGGATCTGACGATGTGGCATTCAAAGTGAATGATGATCAGATGTGTTCTAGCCTCAAGCCTCATCAACCGGGAAATGACAAAAATCGGGCAGGCAGCATGGCTATGTGGGTCGCTCCCATTAGGGTGTATAATCACCTATCTAGAAAAATTCCATTTGCTTCTTTAATCCATATTTGATGCTGTCCCTTTTCGGGAGGCGTTTGCTGATCCCAACCGTTGGTGATATACATTCGATACACTCAAGCGAAATGAGTGGTCGGTCATGTGAGGGCCGGGTTGCAAGATGTTCTTGTTGAACCCAGTGTATTCGCCTCTAGAGATACACAGTCGGAAGGTGGTCCCATACCTTGTCAAGGTTGGAATCCAATATCCAATAAGCGCCCATGGTTTTCGTTTGTATACTATATATGGGGAGCGTTAGATGCAAGTGTTCCTCTAGATTGTAAATTACTAGTATTTAGACATTATGATAATATCAGATCAAGGTATGATTTCAAAAACGTTTTGGGTTATAGTAAGGTAAAAACTATCCGTGTTTATGTGTGGGCTGGTCTTACTATTATCCTTTGATTTCATAAAGGATTTTCCAAAGTTGAACTAGTGTGTGTTTCTGTGAATTTATCACTGATAGTATTCCAGACTGACCCGGTGTATTTTGCTTTGCTTCAAATGTGCTCGGGTCAGACCGAGTGTGTTTCCAGGTTAGGTTCGCTTGGAGTTTCAGGAGCTGGAAGCAGGCGGCTTCACTGCTAGTTATATAAAGTATTTTTCCGCTATGTCTGATGTATGTTGTACTCTGATTGTAACTACCCGCAAATTCTGAACCAATTTAAAAATTTTATTTTAGAAAATTTTAATGAATTTTGAGGTTATAATATAATTTATTATAAATAATAATGGCTAGAATTTATTTTAATCGAAGTTAGAACGAATAAATTTAATTTAAATATAAATGGAATTAGAAATAACGCAGTAGTTTGAAAAGTCAAACTTGAACTTTGACTGACCGTACAGGATGCAAAATTTAACGGATTTTAGTGAAACCAAAAATATTAGAATCTATTTAAAAATATCTTTCTAACGAATCTGAAAAATTGAAATTTCATAGCGGCCGATTTACAGAGAGGGTATATTATTTTATTATTTATTTAATTAATAATATTTAATTTATACAAACTTTGAAATTCAATAAATCTTTCATACGAGGTCCGTTTGACGAACCGTAAGTTGCGTTGGACTCGTCTTTCCGAGAGCTTCGCGATGGCGCAGACCAGAGCTGATTCCGAGACAGTCAAATTTTCAGCAATAATCAATGTGAGAATTCTGAATTTTATTATTTAATTAATTATAAATTATTTTCTTGCGTTAAAAATAATTGTATTGTGATGTAATTCAGATCTATAATGTTCTGCGATTGATGAATGGTTGATTTGTGGTTGGTGGTTTGTTCTGTTGTGCATGATATGCTAGATCGGCGTTGAATTTAATATACGGGTGAATTTTATTTGTAATTAGAAAATATATCTGAATTTAGATTTAAATCATATTTTATTCAGATCTGTTTATTCTAGTTTATTTATAAAAAAAAATATTTTTATTATTCTGAGATGAACCATAGAATTTGATCGACAAATAAAAACTAATTTTTATTTGTTGGTATTACAATAGTATTTGATCGACAAAATAAAAACTTTACTTTTGTTTATTTGTTTACTTTGCAGCAGAAAATGAACAACAAATAAAACCTTACTTTTATTTGTTTCCATTACAATAGAATTTGGCTAACAAATAGAATTTTAATTTTATTTGTCTACATTTTGAATAAGATTTGTGAATTACAGTAAAGATTTCTTTTTACTGTCACCTTAAGCATAGGATGTTTTAGAATTAGAATATTAAATTTTATTGTAAATTTATTACCATAAGACGTATGGACATTAAAGATTTTATTTTATTTATAATTAGATTAAAATAAAAAGATTTTACAATTAAGGTTAAACCTTTATGTAGTATTGTTTTCAAATAAAAAGGTTATGATAAAGAATTTACTTTGTGGTAACTTTGTAAAATTAAATAAAATCTTTTTATTGATATTATAAATTACAACAAAAAAGTTTAGGCCTGATAGCTATACATATTGTGTCATGTCTAATAAAATGGTTGTCTTTTATTTGTAATGTTTTGTTGAAAATTTGTTCAATATTAAGATAAAATATGAAAATTACATTTTTATGCAATACCATTTTATGTGGAGATTATGTTTACATTTTATTTTGTCACATTAGAAAATAAAATGTAGGATTACTTTTTGTTGTAATTTTTCTTTTATTAAAAAGATTAGAGATTAAAAATTTGCATTTGTAATGTAAAGTTTTGTACAACAAAAGGGATGAAAATTTAAGGTTACACTTTAGTTGTAATTTTATTTCATAAGTTAGATTATAATAAAAGTAACATCTTCATTAGAATTTGATTCATGAAATAAAAATCATCGCTTTTGCTAAAAACTAGATTACTAAAATGAAAGTAACAATTTTGTTTACATTTTTTTATGTAAATAAGAAGTTATTTTCAGAAGTTACATAGAAATTGGGTAGATATTTTATTCATGTTTTTCAACGCAAATAAACATAGAGATTAAGAGGTTATCTTTCATTTGCACTTTTCAATGCAAATATAGCATGAAATAAAATTCATTTTTCTCATTTGCATCTCACAATGCAAACATAAATTGACAATAAAAAAGTATATTTTTATTCGTGTTCGACAACACCAATAAAACACCTATTAAAATTAAAGTTTTGTTCTTTATTTTGTGTTCAAAAATGTAAATATATTTTGAAATTAAAATTTATTCTTTTATTTGCACTCACCAATGCAAATACATACATATATTGAAAATAAAGTTTATTTCTTTCATTTGTATTTATCAATATATATATGCATTGAAATTAAAGTTTATTATTTTATTTGCATTTATCAATGCAAATATTCAATGAAACTATAGTCTATTTTCTTTATCTATAATTACCGATACAAATGGACACATTTTTATACATTTAATAGAATTTGTTTAAATTATACTTTGAAAATAAATTTTGTTCTCTTATTTACATTCACTAATGTAAATAAAATTTATAAACAAAACTATTCTTTGTTTGCTTTCACAAATGTAAATGCTCATTTAAATAAAATTTGTTTCTTTTATTTACATTTAATAATGTAAATACACTTTGTAAATGTGGTTCTTTTTACATGCACACAAATATAATTTTAAATAAAATAAAAGTCACATTGGTTATCTGCATTCCTTGTTGCAAACAAAACCTTAAAATAAAGTTCATCTTTGTTTGCAATTCATTAATGCAAACAAACCATCAGATTTAAAATTATATTCTTGATTTATAATTTTGATATGAATAAAGATTGTTTGAAATAAAGGATAGGATTTAAAAGTTACATTTTAATAACTAAACATTCACATTTTTATCATTAAAGTAAAATAGACAAAAACACTCATTTTGTCTAAATTAAAAGAATGAAACAAAATATAGCATTGGCATATTTTATTAGAATTGGAACACAAATGATTCATTTTTGTAAATTTATATTAGTTAAAGACAATTATTCATTTTTGATAATTCACATTAGTTAAAAATAATTATTCATTTTAGTCAATTTATACTAGTTAAACCAAATTTTACATTTTGCCAGAAATATTCATTTTTGTCAAAATGAATTAGTTGAAGCAATTTATATAAAGATATATATATATATATATGTTTGGAAAGATATATACTTGTCAAGATAGGTTAGTTAAATCAAAATATTTATCATTTTGTCTCATTGGAATTGCCAAACAAAATAACCATTTTTGTTTAGAGTCTAAATTAGCAAAATAGAAATTGTCAATAGGGACGAAGTTATTATGCTTATTCATTCATTGCAATAGAGATATTTTCTAGTCATCATTATATGTATTGTGTATTACACTCCCATTCACAAGTTACCCGACTTGTGTATGTGATTGGGACGATAATTTTCACACATCGCCCAAGTGCACAAATTAGTTTATCATTTGTTTGTTGGTTGAAACCCCGCACGGGTATTGGGATGAAAATTTATATACACTAATCCCAATATTTAATTGTTTGTTGATCGTTAGATCGACAGGCTGCGATGAGCGTTATTATTTAATTTTAAACGCTTACACAGTGGAATTTACACTTTGGATGTAAATGGATGATTTGATGATGTGTGTGAAATCCATGTAACCCAAATTAGATGGTAAATGTTTGAGTGGCATTTCGATTCAGGTGTTCTTTTAAATCAGAATATTTTTACATTAGAAATCCTTTTTATATAAAGTATATATATTTTCAAAATATAGATTGTTAATTAAGTATATGTTAAAACAAAGAATATTTGTAAAAGATAAAGATTTGTAATATAAAGAATACTTCTCATTTAGAGTCTTTATATAAAGAATGTTTTTATGATTATTTTAAAATATGTTTTTAAAAGATTACTAGCACTTGCAATCATATTTTGTGATATGAAATAAATTGAGATGTGAAGTGGATTTATCGTGGACGGTGTTTTTAAACGACATTTGTCCTTTAATCCAATTTACGTTGAAATTATTATTTGGAATTTATAAATCTATTTTATAGATTTAAAAAGGCATTTTCTAAAAATCAAGTTTTTCCCATTTAATATATTAAATAGGAATTAAGTGGAAATTTAATTAGTAATAATCGAAATGGGCTTCTGTAAAGAAGACCGATATTATATATGGAATTTAAGAGGCTTTGTCGTTATTCCATTTATACTATTAGTCCGATTCAGAAATCTATATCGATTATGTATTGATTTGAATTTTGTGGAACTCCATATTTTGGAAATTGATTTATAGATTTTATTTTAAATGTTTATCTTTGATAAACTTAATGAGAATCTTTTAAATTGAATATCTTATTAAAAGAATATTCTGAGTTAGGATGTGACGAAATGTGTGATTTTCCAATATTTGTTTTAATCCCAAAATACGCGAGTTATTCAGAAAGACCGGGTTTAACCCATTCTGAATAATCATCACGACGATCAAGAGTCGAAGACGAAGACGGTGATTGAAGACCGAAGGTTTTCACATCGTTGGGATGATGATGACTGGTATCTTGAATTGGGATTGGCCTTCCAAGGCAAGGTATTTGGTAATGATCGTCCAAACGCATTTGGAGATCGACGGACACGATGTTTTGCTCAGACCCAGAGCGGACTTGTAAATGGATTGTGTGTCTGACATTGTATTGCTTTCTACTGTATTTGTTGAACGCTACTGATTATATATTTCTGTTTGGTGGTGAAGAATTTACTCTTTACATATCACCCTTCTCTAAGACGTATGAGCTTAGAGGTTATATGCATATTGGTAGATGATCAATAATATGGTAGGGTCTGACAATGTAACATGCAAAGATGCAAATGACCAAGGCTTTTATTGAAAAGCAGGGCCTTGTGGGATGATCAAAGCATAGCCTATTATGGCATAGCTTTGTGTATTTCGTGACTTCGCGAGCCTCACACCCCGGTATGAGTCAAAAAGGGATATGGACTGCAGGGAGTGCACACGTTTCTTTCTAGCAAGTGGTAGTGTCAGTGCTTTAACACAGCCTGGCATTTTACTTATGTGGATGATGGATTTTGAGGCGCCTCGGATTTTTATAGGCCGATAGTGGTCATATTATAGGTTCAAAGGAACCGGGAAGCGTGTGTTCAGGCATAACCAATCCACTGCCGATAGGCGGGGACCGGCCCAGAAGATCCAAGGGTTCACTGCGGGGGATCCTGAGGCATTTGCTAGAGTGTCACGAATCGGAGAGGAGCTTGCCCCTAGCCTCGACTCATGATGGAAATCCAATTTCCAATACGACCTTGCGGTTTTGATTGTAGAACTAGTATGGCGACATAGTAGGATGGGGTACTATGCCATCTATGATTGATACATTATGATTGAAATGTTTATTATATATATACCCATATATATACACACTAATATTAAATCCGTTTTATCGTATCAAGCATCTCTTGACCATTATAAGGTAAAACCCTATCCTCTGGTTTGCGTTGCATTGTGTGATGGGACTTGGGTCTTTTAATGGTTTCATTTTTTCTAAAAAAAGCATTGCGTTGTTTAACGATTTACTTTAATTATGCACTGGCAATCCAATGGAGTAAACCCGTTCCGCGTTAGCGGCGTGGTCCTGTGATTAGCCTACTTATTAGATAAGTTAAGTATAGAATTCTCACACCAGTCCCACGACTGACCTGTAGTTTGTTTCACTTTGCAAACTCGGGTGCCCTCTTTCCACACGGGCAATCAAGTAGCTTTTTACAGATATAGTTAAGCAGGATCCCGGATTGAAGTCTGAAGCTGGGTCCAGAATATTGATGGCCTTACGCTGAGATTAGTTCCGCTGTAGTATATTTAATTTATTGTAAATGTATCTTCCGCTGTATTATTTATTGATGTACTCTGATATATTATGTACTCTGATGTAACATTTATTATTGATGTTATAAAAGTTTGTATTGTTGTTCTGATGTGTTGTATGCCCAAAGTTAACGTACGCGGGTTTTGAACGGTTTTAATCGATCTTGCGATCGATTGGGGTCGGGCGAAATATGGGTCGTTACAGCTGGTATCAGAGCGAGGTTAGCTCAAATATTTGGGGTACAATTCATTAGAACTAAACAGGAGACTCATCAGAGGTTGGATTAGTAATATCCATTAGGAATACTCATTAGAGATAGGATCAGCAGTATCCTAGAATGAGAATACTCATTAGAGATGGGGTTAGCAATGCCCTAGAATGAGTCAGAGTAAAGAAGAATTCATAATTAACGTACTTGTTATTATATTTATAATTCGATTTTAGAAAATATGATTTTGTATATATAAAAGTTATATATTTTGAAAATTTAATCAACTAATTGATTGATGATTG